>OW679195.1:125175659-125550922 GCA_940337035.1 Agriotes lineatus
GTGCTTAATCCTTTAATACGTTTCCTACATACTGCTTCAGCACGTGTCACCTGGCTTTAAAAACGTATTCTGTTAGCGATTTCCATATTTGAATGGCTTTTCGACAAAATATTACATTAATTTAAAAATTTCCAAATGACACAATTATTAGAAATTAGAAATTATCTATACGCATTGTACCTATGAGTTCATTTCTCATTTCGATTATGCCAATCTTTAAAAAGCGTCTCTATAAACAAAGATTGTAATATTTTGTTTTTTTGTAATTATTTTGGATAAGGCCAGCGGTTTGTAGATTTTAACAATTTCTACGTATTAAAAATAACGGGAAAAATATAATAATAGTAACTAAAACAATATATTTGTGTATAGCTATTGGGCTGTCTTGTATTTAGTTATTGTAAGATAGTCCACCAATTAATGAAATGCAGAATATTTGTTTTCTACTCGAATTGTTGTAAGCCAGGAAGGAAAGTTATTCATTATTGACTAATCCCTAACAAGGTAATATACCAAGCATGGCTGACACAGTAAGCATATTAACATAATTATCTAAATTTCAGACGGTAGTATAGATATAATATTTACAGGTACTACCCAAAGCTGGATTTATATTTTCCAGTCAACCTTTGCTCTTTTCCCGAAAAAAATATAATTCTTCCAGGAGAGCAAAGTTTAACACAGATATAAAGCTCTAATCTTGTATTTCCAAATAAATTTCTTATATTCTGCCAGAAAAGCTTGACCAACTGCTCCCTAAGGAAATCGCTTTTTAAAATTCCTTTCTAAAATTAATATTCACTAGGTACTCTCAGAACAGCAAACTACAGGTGAGTTATCACGAAAAACTGATGGAGACCATCTGTTTATTAAGTCAGTCGAGCAATGTGAAGTTTTCTAATTTTCATAAGTGTGTGTTGTACCACTAAATGGAACTAGGTATACAATTGTAATTTAAGCTATTCCACTAAGATGTCTAGTGGTGAAGAGTTTTTCTACGTTTATTTCCAGCAAATTTCTGAAGGTACTTTATTATAATAGTTTTCAATACGTGACACGTCATATCTGACTTAACCTATGTCTATCACAAGAAAAAATACTTCCGTCATCTACAACGGTAGGTCCATTAGAATGAAGGTCAGTCAACTCAAAATTATATTTACGTATTTTATATTTATTTTTCATTTACATAACATTGCGAAGCCCTTCCTGGGTGAGGAAAGCTATTTTGGAATTAGTTTTTGAAGCCAGAAGTAATCTTTGATTGTAGTTCAAATGTAGTTATTCGTTTATTATATACCATCAGCTAGCTCACATCGTTGAGAGAATGAAGCTACAATTGACCCAAAATTAACAACAAACGTTGGTAAAACCTTAATCATTTATTCTTCTCTTAAATTGAGGGTAGCAATGAAAGTGTATATTGTGTACACAGCAATAATGGGATATTCGGTGACTTAAAGGCACAATGGCCCGAGGTAGGTCGGGTGTCCTAAGGCTAGCAGGGAACGAACTATCGGGAGTAGGCCAAATGTCTGCAACTTTTACAAATGTTAGTTTATTGTCGGTGGATAAATTTGCAAAAGTTTACAGTAGGTTACATATTAGAGGGTGAAATTGTGACTAATGGGTTACCTACTAATAACTGTGTGGTGTTACTAGCGTCTTAGATAACTACGGGCGGCTACAGACGGTCCCGGAACTTCTTACAGGTATGGCAGGTGATATGAGGTTATAATCACTCTTCGGTGAAGATACAAGTGCGCTGAAATTGAGGTTTCAGTTTGCGCTTTCCTACGTGATCCAATACACTTCGCTTTTATGGTTCGGCGTCAGTATAGGTACGTAGGTAGGATAGTCGACAGGAATTAACGGTTCGGGCTGCTGGCTCTACTATGCCTTCAAGAACCAAAGCCGAGATCGGCCAGTGGAACTATCGGATCACCTGTGATGCCAGAACTATTTAGCAAAGAATGAGAGGATAGCGAGGTATAACTCGAATTTTCTTGAAAAATGTCCTTGATTTTGTACTGTTCGAGGACCCTTCTTTTTATGTTACCTTGACGGTTTCTTCCCTGCTTTCTGGAAATTGGTGCAGAGCGGTCAACATCTCGCTTGTTTGCCTATCGGCCCGCTTTAAAGTTCTAGAATTTCGAAAACATTGAGGCGGATTTTTACAGCGTTTAATGTTGCTTATAAACAACTCCTTTCAGGGCAAACGTTAGAATATGACAAACAACTTTTTTAACCTTTATATTGTACACTTTAACATAGTGCAACTGGATGTTCTGCGCATACATATTTTTTTCATTTACACGACTGGATCTAGTTAATTATTTCTCCAACTTAATAAAGTTCCTCCTTTCTTTAAATTTTGACTTGACTTGTTTCTAGTGGCATCCAAGGAATATATGAAACATTACGCTAATATCAATCATATTCCTAAACATCAGCAGTGGCCACCTTCGTGTCATTCTTTTTACTGTATGAGATCTACTCATTCTGTCCATTGCGTCAATATCACCTTTGGTATTATTGTAGTCCAATATTATTTCAGGTTTCTTCTGCATCATGTTGTTCAGTTTGTTATCGTTATGCAATATACTTTTCTTTGGGAAATAAGAGATTATTTATTCGTCGTTTTCGAAGCCAAGTAATATAAATAGATTTACAAAATAAACCGGCAGTTGTGGTTTAGCTTCTCCCAGTTTGACAATTATTGTAAACTTTTTTATCTGTATATATTTACTTATAATATCATGAGTAGGTAGTCAAAGTTATGAGGTGGTATGACGAATGTCCATTGCACTTCGATACTATTAATGCGACTATTAAACACCTGGTAGAGGATTGTCCAATTAGCTCCTACAGGGCAACCCATCCGATTTCCTGATTGCGACAAAAGAGTCAATAGAATATATTTGTAATCTTGATGTGTGTTTGTGAAATTTTGTTATTTTTGTTATATACTTACCTGTGATGTAGCCATACGTTAAATAAATAAATAAAATGCGAGTGAGCTAGCACGAGTCCTCATCCCAAGCGCAATGGACATGAGTAGTGATACCACCGCAAATAAATCTGTAATGGGCTTTACTCAAAACTACTCTAACACGCTGAAGCTCTGCCAATAAACATTTTGAAAAATCAAATAAAACTAGGGGTGAAAATATCTTAACGTTTTTAATAATTCTGAAATCTCAGTACTCGAGAAGTAGATATATTTTGAAATCTGCTCCGGTCCATAATGCCATTAAAAGATTTTGCGAACTTCCAAGTTTTGTTTTAGTTTTGTAATATTTTTTTTTTATTGAAGTTGCTTATTTACAATCTACTCGTACACGAGTAATAAGTAAATCTTATGTGGTTTGACATGTCAGTAAGGGATCCGGCCAACGCCTTCTTCCCGTAAGTTAATCACTAAGAGTTCTGGATGTTTACACAGGTAGGTCTTGTGGCCATTGTCGTTTTAGTCGTCTGGTGACGGTCTGCTGATTGGAGAGCTGTTCTATGAGTTGGTTTCCATGTCCTGGCAGGCTGTATGTGTATGTTTGGGCAAGTCTCTGGATCTCTGAGGCTACGTACGGAATTCTTAGGTCAGTATGAAGAGTTTCATTGGTGACGTACCAAGGAGCGTTTGTTATACCGCGGAGAATTTTTGACTGGCATCGCTGCAGGATTTTTGTGTGGGATGCTTTAGCGCAGCCCCATAGTTGGATCCCATATGTCCAGATGGGTTTGATAATACACTTATACAGCAGTAGTTTGTTCGAAAGTGAGAGTTGGGAGCGTCTACCGATGAGCCATCTTTGTAGACGTTGCTACCTTTTGCATTTGTTCATTTCATAATAATATGTAACAATGGGCCTCGACAAAAATCAAAAAAAGAAGAAGCAATTGCGTCCACGTCTTGATTTTCACTCGCTCTATCACGTAAAATGTTATGCTCGCGACATTTTCCCATTGGCAGTGAAACTGGACTTACGTCCCATGTTATTTCACAGCTTTTTGATATCTATGTGTTGTTTTCATTATCAGACGCAGTGCTAGAACCAGCTTCATTTTGTTCCAAATCGTATCGATATTACTCATATTGTTGTCTGTTGTCTAAGCGGCCTTCCATTGGCCATGTTCAAGGTTTCCAACAAGAAAGTAGATTAAAACAAAGTAGTTATAAACAAAAATTATTTTTAACTATTATGGCTATGGCATAGTTCCTAATTTATGAATACAATCCATTTATACTTGAATGTCAAAGTTGAAACGTGGTTTTTAAGTGACTTCTAGTTGCATTCATAACTTAAGAAGTATGCCACAACCATACTAAATGAAAATAATGTTTTATCATACAATACATAAATAATAATGGTAGCATTATAGTAGTGACTTCGGAGGCTTTCGCAGCCATTGTTATTAAATAACAATTGAGGTCGAAGAACTCAACGTTTCGCCCACTTTCGTAAGGGGCTTCATCACGAGGAAAAGCAAAAGAGCAAAGTAATTCAAAGTGTAAACCACGCCAGAGGCAAAACTCTTCTAACGATCGAAAGGAGAAAGGTGAGAATTTATAGGCAGTGGCGGTGGGCGGGGCTTAGGAATTAGCACTTTCCACATAGAAGGAGGGGAAAGCCTTCGTCCCGATTGAGATTGTTAGGGCGTCTGTAAATCTCAATGGCTTCGCGAATGTATCCGCTAAAGAAGACCTCAATAGTGACACGGTCCAATCCCTGAAGTCGTTTGTTATTTAACATTATAGTAGTGCTTATCCATACAAAAATTTCAATTAAAAACAAAAGAGTGAAATAGGTGTAACTTGACAGCAACAGTAAAAAAATTATTAACTGCTAACTTACATACACACTATGGCATTTCATATGGAGCTCACTAGAGCATTGCCCTTTAAATTTCTAAGAGCCGGTCATGCAATAGAAATATACCAGGGCCGTGCCTCTATCTCTGTTACTTATGAGTGAATTTGGATGAAAGAATACTAGACATGATTTCGGATTGACGCAACAGTATAATCAAAATGGCCGACTTTCGATTTCACCGGAACTAACACTAACTTTGATTTTTTAAATGAATCATCGTATATATTGTTTTTCGGAATCTACAACACAAATTGCATATAACAGTGTTGCCAAATTTGCGTAGGTATTACACAAAAATATTTAAAAAAATAATTTTTCAATTTTAGATAAAGATAAAATACTACATGATGCATATCGCTAGATTGGTCATACAATTTTCTATCTAATGGCAAGATGGCCCTTAGTAGGTACTATTTAAAAAAAGTTAATTTTTCTTAAAAAACTTGTTTAGAATTTTTTTCCTTTATTAAGGATTTTTTATTGACCTTATTGTTAAAATAGCTATTATTATGAGTGTACAGAGTCAGCTAGATCAGATTTTTCCAAGTCACGGCCTTATATGGCAAAAAAAAATTTAAAAATATTTTTTTGTTTGAAAAAATGAAATTTTCGCAGGACTATTGTATGTAATTTGAGTCGTAGATTCCGAAAAACATAAACTATATAGGGCCATTCATTTAAAAAATTAAAGTTAATGTCATTTTCGGTGAAACCGGAAGTCGGCCATTTTGACTGTATCTATTGGTCCATCAGAAATTATGTCTAATATCTTAGTTTGAAATTTTATCCAAATCTATTCATAAATAAAGAAGATGTAAGCATGGCAGGGAAATTCAGTAAGCACGAAGAATCGACGGAAAACGCACATTTCTTGATAGATTTTGCAAAAGAGAAAGGGCTAGTAATTAAGAGCACGTACTTTGAAACGAAAAATATTTACAAGGGAACATGGCGATCTCCAGATGGAAGATACATAAATCAAATCGATCATATTTTAATAGAAAAGGACCAAGAAAAAACAATTTCAAACATAAGAAGCTACAGGGGCCCAAACATCGATTCGGACCACTGTGTCGTAGGTATGAAAATGAAAATAACGATACCACTAATAAAGAATAGTAAAAATAAAAAAGCGGAAGCACAAAGGGGAAGACTCGAAAATCAAGAGGATAAGGACAAATATATAGAATTGATAAATAAGAAACTAGAAAACCTGAACGATGTTGAAGGTGTTCAGCAAAGCTGGAGGCAATTAGAAGCAGTAATAAGGCAAGGTGCGGAAGTCTGTAGTAAAAAAACAACAATGTCAAGGAAAAAGTGGTTTGACGAAGAGTGTAAGGAAGAAGTAGAAAAAAGAAACATTGCAAGAATCCGTATTATCGAAAAAGAAACACACGACGCCAAAGACAACTATAGGAAACCTAAGGAAAAGTCTAAAAAAATTATCAGAGAAAAGAAGAGAGAATTCCAAGAAACGTTAATAAATAAAATAGAGGAATGTAATAAAAACAAAGAAGTTAGGGCGCTATACGCGGGGATTAGAAGAGAAAGGACAGGCTACCATCCGAACAGCACTTTCTGCAAGAATAAAGAAGGGAACATATTAACAAACCAGGACGACATACTAGAAAGGTGGATTCAACACTTTGATGAAATACTGAATGTTGTCAGCGACGTTGGAGATACCACGGACGGAGGACAAGAGATGTGGGATCATGCGGTAAGTGAAGATATGCCAAAACTACAAGAAACAGAAAGCATAATAAAAGAACTGAAACAAAACAAGAGTCCAGGAATCGATGGTATCGTCGGTGAATGGCTTAAATATGGACGGGAGAAGTTAATAGAGAGAATGCACCCATTAATTACAAAAAATATGGACGCAGGAAAAAATGCCTACAGCATGGTCAGAAGCAATACTGTGCCTTATAATAAAAAAGGGTGACCCTTTACAATGCGAAAATTACAGGGGCATAGCGCTACTCAATACTGCATACAAAGTGCTAGCAACAACGATTAAGATTAGCCTTAACAAAGAGATGGAAATAATAGTCGGAGAATATCAGACCGGTTTCAGAAAGGGAAGAGGGGTGGTGGACCAAATATTTCTTCTAAAGGAAATACAGGCGGAAAGTCTCGAACACCAACTAGAAACCTACATACTATACATTGACTTCAAGCAAGCCTATGATAGAGTGAAAGGAAGGGAATTATACAGTGCTATGAGGGAACTGGGAATTAGCAGGAAATTGATAAGCATGGTACAGGTAACGCTAAGGAACACGGAAGATAGGGTAAAGGCTAAAGGGAAAATGTCAAACAGTTTCCCGGTTAAAGACGGACTACGTCAAGGGAACCCGCTGTCCTCAATATTATATAATATCATACTGGAGAAAGTGATCAGAAACGCAGGTATTAATAGGTCAGGTTTGTTATACCACAAAAAACATCAATGCCTCGCCTACGCGGATGATATTGCTATACTAGCAAGAACAAAAAATGAGCTAAGAGAAGTCACCCAGAGGCTGGTGGAAGCAGCCCAAAAAGTAGGACTGCAAATAAATGAAAAAAAGACAAAGTTTTTGTCGTGGACAAACAAGCATTACACCGAAGGGAGCAAACTTATAGTAAAAACACAGCAAGGAAGAACGTACTCGTTGATGAAGTGGCAACAGTGATAAGAAATCCAGGAACAACGGAGGAAATCCAAGCAAGGATGATAAGTGGAAATAAATGTGTGCATGAGCGCATGTAATGTGTTCAAAAGTAGAAGCATATCTAGAGCGTTAAAAATACGTGTATATAAGACAGTGGTGCGGCCGATTGTGTTGTTCGCGAGGGAGACATGGATACTGAGGCAATCGGATATACAAGTATTGGAGATTTGGGAAAGAAAAGTCTTAAGGAAAATATTTAGAGGCAAGACAGGACAAGACGGTTGGGAGAGAAGGACAAATCTCGAACTTAAACAGCTGTATAAGGAACCAAGTATAACGGGTGTCATAAAGACACAAAGGATACGCTGGTTGGGGCACGTTTGGAATATGCCAGAGGACAGGACGCAAAAGAAAATACTGGATAGCAAAAGTGAAGGAAAAAATAAAAGAGGACGGCCAAGGGACAGATGGAGAAAAGAGGTGCAACTGGACATCAGGAGCCTAAAAGTGTTCAACTGGAAGAGAATGGCAACAAATAAGAAAATATGGAAGGAAATTGTAAATCAAGCCATGGACGGGCTGAGCTCGTAGTGCAAAAATTGCAAACCAAACCAAAGCCATGAGCCTCCTAGGCTCGCAGTGCTTTATTATATTATATATAAGCATGGTCCTGGTCTAATTGTCGCCCGGTATACCTAAAATAAGCTATCCGAGGTATTATTGTCATAGTTTCCTTTTTTACGGCAATCGTTTCTAGGGAATTTATTCCCCCGATAACCTTATTCTTGGTTTGTAGAACCCGCCCTAGGTCGGGCAAAGCCATACATCGTCGAAACTCGGAGAATTGTATCCAATTGGTGCAATAAATTTCAGGTATTCCCACAATTAGTATGTGTTTTCAAAGTTGCCTATTTTTCTAGAGATATATAATCAGGACTAGCACAAAAAATTATAGCCTTGCCACGGATACTATTATTTAAAAAAATGGATGACAGTGACATTGTTAGGTACGATGGACCATGGTGGTGGTTGGTGAAAGTATTTTGGAGTGAGAAAAAATATGAAGAAAAGATTTTTATTCATAGGTACATCTAGAGCCAATATTTACAAAGTCGAAAAATTACAGATTTTTAAGTTGAATAATATCTAAGTAATCGAACGTGAACTTTATTTATTGGACCCGTGTGGTGGATATAGGGGTAATATGGCTCAGAACTTCAATAACAAGGAGCATTTACAAAACCACTTTCTTAATTTTAGTATTGCTTTATTATTGTAACAATTCATATACGAGGAGTTTGTACACAACAAGGCGCTGTGACAATGTGAAACATGGACGTTCGATAAAATTAAATCGAATAGTGACGAAGCGTCCATACAAACAAATGAATATTGAAAACCTCTAACCAAATAGGTTTCCAATTCCATTGTGTTTATCAGGTACATACCGACAATTTACTGATGATTTGCGTTCTAGTACAGATTAAGTGACTTACGGACAGACAAACAATTTGATTATATTTACATATTTTGCGTTTAAATCCAAAATGTGCCAATTTTGTATTAATATTAAGGTACTCTTCATCAAGGTACCGAAAGCTACTGACTTTTCTTGTTCAGGAAATTTAGTGTATACTTTGGGTTGCTGTCTAATTTTTAGGATATTATGTTACGAATCACAAACAATTGGATATAGATAAAAGTATTTAAAGTTGGCTGATAAAGCCCTGAAAGGTTACAGAGGGCTAAATTAAATATTAACCAAATGTTTTTCTAGTTACAGTACGCGCAGTTTTTATTTCCGAGCAATTTTCCGTGCAGCGTCAAATTTATAACAAAGCCATTTTATTGTTGCAATTTAGGGGAAAATCGTGTATTATGATTTAGCAGCCTATCTACGCATTCACTGCTAAAAGTTGCAAAACAACGTGTACATGCCTTAAATGCCCAATAAGAAAAACTCCCACAAAAACAGGGTAAACATTCGGGGTTGTTCGTACTCCACCGAGAGGGAGGTTTTGCCTGGGCTGGGCTGAGCCTGAGCTTGAGCTTTAGATTCGTCGTTGTAGCAGTGCGTAGTTGCTCGCGTTGTGTCTCTTTCACCCCCAACAGCACGTTCACATGCCTGGTTACAGATACGTACCTCACTTTGGACACTAAAATTCTGCGGTAGTCAGTCCCTTCGCGGGTATGAGACAATTCTCTGGTGTGGTCGTTTTCCTCTGTCTTAAAACTGTGCGAACCGCAGACTTCCTCGAGTGAAAGAAGTTTTTCAAAATGATCGTGAATGTAAACTATGTGCTCTACTCTCTCGTACTCTTGCCCTGTGCTTTTAGGATACGAGGAGTCCTCGCAGGCGTCGAAAATAACGAAGCCGGTAGGTCCTTGTTTTATTTGGGAAGAAACACAGCGGTTCGAAGTTTCCTCTTAATGTCATCGCTTTATTATAGCCGGTAATTGCGTAAAGTTGGTTTCCAAAGTTCTGAATGAGAATCCTACAGTGGATGCGTTTATTTTGTTATAGTGGAGACGACACTCAGTGGGTAGAGAATGGCTGGTGTCATAACTTAATTAAAGAGTTCCGAGTTAGTTACGACTTTATTATTTAACACGGGTACTGTTTTAGCGTCGAGGCGCTATATGGCATAAATGATTCAGCAGGTGATTCAGGGTGCGACGACGATTTTATAGAATTCTCTTAAATATTTCGGCGAAATTTAATTTCTTAAGGGAGGGCTTTGCACCTTTTAGATTTTCGTTTTGCAAACATTACGGGAGCAATCTTCTTTTCACCGGCTTTTGCGAGGAAATAATTAACGGCGGTAAGCTGCGCCATGTATTATATTTGAAACGGGGTTAAGATACATAAGAATCATGGGACAACCCTCACGCAGGAAGTTGGAACGTAGCGTAATAATAAAGGGTGTAATGTGTCGTGAAAACAGCGCACTGGCGCACTGCGGACAAATAACCCTGTCTTGTACTAACTTACCTTCATAGAGTTTTGCAGAGCTTAGTATTCGTGGTCTCCACGTGTCAAAATTGTCATGCCCTAAATGCACATCCTGCCGCAATTAAAAGGATATCAATTGTATTACTTTGCGCGAGGGAATCGAGTAATCCATCATCGAACGCGAAGGCGGACTATAGGTAAAATAACAGATAAATAATGAGTTCGCGTTGAAGGTACTTAATCAACCAAGCTTTCATGTCGACTTTTAATCAGAAGTTTAGTAGCAGTTTTAAGCTTCCACGTTAATTACTTCCGAGAACGTATTTTTCCAGCCGCTTAATTTTTGCAACTTCGAACTGTTGTAGGTGGCGCTGCGTTGCATATTTCATAAAACAAACGCTAATAATGCTACTTAATTACGAGCAGTTATGTAATTAATCTTTTGCTTTATTTGGGCAGCTAATCCATTTGTTCCGCCGAAAGTTCGGCCGCCTCGGGCGCTTCAGATTAAAATTTGTCACCGGTGTGTACATGATTATTTTATGGCATACTTCGCGGACAATATTAAAATTCTAAACCGCTGCACCTGTCATAATCTATTTTAATATTCGCATTGTAGTTAGCGCCGCCCTGCTCTCGCATATTACACAAAAATTTCTTTCGGTACACAACACCACAATGCGCTCACATAAGGGTGTTGTCAGGGATCAAGTGCGTTTTGAAAAGGGTGATGTTTTTGATTAAAATCCACGGCTCACGACCCTCGACATATTATACTGTGATCAACGTCAGGGGCGATGACAAAGGGAAAATATAGCACCATCTTTAATGGAAGTCTCATAATGCTGCAGTACTTGAGCGCTGGATAATTACAGATTAGCGCCCCAAGACGAGAAAAATTGCAGCTCTTATTTGATCCCTTATGTCTAAATGAAGAATTTTCAAATTAGTTCATTTGCTATGAAGTGCTTTCCAGTTTGCTGGCTTGTAGCTACAACAAATTCCGTGTATACTATACAGACTTCCTCTATTAGTTATAATACTTACAAGGTGAGTTATACGGGCAGGATATAATGGGCTTTCACAGGTTAACCAAGCTTCAAAATAGGGTATACCTCAGATGTATCTATCGTACGAGTACTTTCTGCTAAGTATGAGCAAGACTTGGCTTGGTGTCTAGATGGAAAATTTTCAAATTATATCTCTGATGTGACTTAGAATTTGTATATTGGCAATAGCAACAAATCCAGTGTTTACTATGGAGATCTTCTAAACTAGGCTGGCACCATGAGCAGACTTCAAAATAGATATAGATATATCTAACATATTGTTATTAAAATGAGGCTAGCGGTAGAACAGTAGACATTCAACCGGAATTGATGATTACAATTCTCTTTTTTACGAGAATTGGTGTAAACATTAATTTCAAACTTACTAGTTATGAAAAATAGAACATTTTTAGTATCCATTATAGAATTGCGCTATGTTAGCATCGAAATTTAGCGAAAATCAACCAGTTTTTAAGGTTATGTGATTGATTTTAAGTCAGCTTATAACAGTCCTCTAACGTTTAACTCATCAACAGACAAGATCACTATCTGAGAACGTTATAATCATGATCAAAATACCTAGGTTTTCAGCATTGTTGCCGACCGCCTAACGCGTTTTTTAAGTTTGGTTGTCAAGCAATGTCCTTTAAACGTCATATTATTGGACATTTTTTAAAGAAACGTTAACGTTGAAACGTCGTTACCTTTTAAACAGAAATGTACGCGTTGTCTACGTTCGAACGAAGCTTTGTTAACTTAATTTTTTTCTAAGTGCAAACGTTACAACCACGTTACGTTTTAACCACATAATGCATCTTGTCCTTTATGCTGAAACAACTATGTATTTGATACAAAATTAGTACCTTTTTGTCAAGTATTAAAGACCGAAGGACTGCTTTTTCTGAATAGTCTTTACTGCTCACAGTGCAACTGAATAGGAAGGCGACGTCATTGCATAAATGAAGTGCTTGGACACTATGTAGTTACACAGCCGTTTTACCTTAAATGTAAAAAAATAAGCTTAATGAAACATGTACTACCTACAGCATATTCTTTTAAATCTGTTAGCCTCTTGTCAAATTGCAATAATAAACACACGACGTCCTGACTAGCAAATTGTCCGATTTTCTCAGCGACACAAATGGCGACTCAAATAGTAAATCCATAATACCAGAAAAATGGAAAGAACGGCATGTCAGCATGCTGTACCATTCCGCTGTGGTATTATAACATAACGTATTTCAATTGGACGACATTGTCATGTTAGTGATTACCTCAATAGTGATAGGTGAGCTGAGTACATACATTCTCTGCTATCCTAACTGAACAAGAGTAAAACTGATGTGTCTTTGTTAAGGTTGACATTTAAAATTAACTGCCGGTTTAAAACGACATATAAACGTAATGCAAATACGTCATTATCACTTTTTTGTATCGAAGTAATATCGACGTTAAGAGTCATCTATTGATCTTAACGGCGTTTTATGATGAATGATAAATTTTTATGTCTTTAGAAACGTTGTGTATATGTTTCACGTTAACTGCTCTATTAAAAAATACTTGAAATTAACGAAATATAAACGTAATGCAACACCTAAATTAATTTCACGTTCATGTAACAATGCTTTATCGACCTGAAGAGTCGACTACTAATGTAAACAGCGCTTAACATAACTTTATTTGAACGTGATATAAAAAAAATATAAATATACTTGTTTTTATAAACGTAACATCTACGTTTCATATTAGTTACTGGTCAATATGCACTTAAAATGAACGACAACAAAACGTAATTACCACGTTCTTGTATCAACGTCATGTAGATGCTAATAGCTTACTATTGATCTAAAAATCGTTTTATATTAACATTATTATAAAGTAATATAGATTATCTTAAATATTTTATTGTTCACGTTCATGTTTCGCATTAACTGTTAAGCTAGAAAAGCATTTATCAATATGATAGCGTAGTGTGGAAACATAAATAACATGTTTTTATATCAACGTCATATCGTCGTTAGGAATTGTTTACTAATCTTTAAAAGCACATTTTTAACGTTATTTAATCCTAACTAAGAAGGGTCAAATTGGCAAGTTTTTGTGAACGTCCTTTCAACGTTTTACATTAACTACTGCACTAAAAACAGTTAAAATCAACGACATATTGGCGTCTCATAAACACGCTCAATAAATGTCATAGCCAACAAATCTAATGAACGCCATAATTGCATACACACTAGACACTACACAGTAAAGGGTTTACCAAATATCAACCTTCGATTAAATTTTGAATTTTCTACTAATAATGTCTTTTTAACTGCTGCAACGTCTTTTCGACGTATTTTTAATGTACGTGTGCCTGCTAGAATAGTCATACATATTGTTGTTTGTCAGATTAGACAGTGTGTTTATAATTTTTGTAACCCTCATTTCAATCTTTGTTTAATTTAAAAAAAAAAAAATTTACTTCTCTTTTCGTAACGATTATATTACCCGGTCGATTCAAAAGCATGGTTCTAGCTGTGTTTATCTTAACGTTTTAAAGTGCCTTTATCTAAGATGCTTTCATTGTAAATTAGACAGCATAGCTATATTTCTCTATATTAGGCATTTTGACATTCTCGAAGCATTTACCTGATTTGCCATTACATCTGTCATAATTACCAATTTCAGCGTTTAACTTTCGAAGCATTTAGTTAACATTTCACTTATTGTAGTTTTTAAAGGGATGCGAGTGCGAATTATATTACTACATTACTTTATATTACGTATCACTATATAATGTTTAAAGGAATTGTTAAATGCTTTATTTTATTCAGAAACATTTTAAAACAAAACCACAGTTTGCCCCAATGATTACGAAACAAAAAGTACTCTACTTCTGTGATTTCTACATAGCGTAGTAATAAGAAAATGATAATTCTATATGTTAAGTATTCTTCGTAGTTCACATATATAAGTCTATACTTATTCGATTTGATTCCATATGCAAGATTTGGAATTTTCACATTTTATGGTGATCGATTAAATAAAAAGCAAAATTAATATTTCAATTACATGCATTACTCTAGCTTCACTGGAAACTGAAAACTCTATTATGATAATATTAAACAAAAAGGGTTTTTCAAAAATATTTTTAATAATATGTAGCACTTCAACTAAATAAATAAAAGAGAATTCTTTCAACATTTAAATGATAGTCTAGCTTTAACATTAAATTTAGTACTAACATTGTTGTTTTAATAAACACCAATTAAATGTGTTGCGTTTGTATTAGTACTTTAATGAAGTTGGCAACAAATCCATTAAATGCTATTGAATTTAATTCCCGGTGAGATGAAAGCAATCTTTGACGTTGTGACCGTAGTCTTATAATTTTTTTTCAGTTTTGTATTCACTGTGTTATTGCTCGTGGCTTGAAAGATAATAAGCTAGCAATAACATACATAATCGAATTAAGCGTTTGTAGACGTACAAAACAGTAAATTCAAATTAAAAAACAAATATTTATCTCATATGCATTTTATACCGTTATACTACATATTTGCAATAATTGGGTAGCAATAACTGTCAATAAAATTATCCTATTAAAAGTTCATTACAGGATGAAATTGTCCTGTTCTGTTCTACGAAATGGTCGATAAAATCGCAATTGAAGTTTGAATTAGAGATTATTTGAATGATTTCTCAAATAAATAAATAGGTATATTACCTAGGTGTTCAATATTTATAGTTACCGTACGCTTTCCTAGTTAGATTAATTATCCTTACAGTGAAAATATGCATATGTAAAAATAGTAACAACCATATTTTTATTTTAATATACTGGCTGATTCATAAGTAGAGGCAAAAAATTACAGACGACATATGCTTGGTCTAAAATATTCTATAAATTTATTGCCGGACGGGCTTTCTTTCCACGCTATTAGACCTCAAAGCGCATCTGATTGAACATTTTAACTTTAATATTGTAAAGCCATAAGAGAATAGATAGATTCATGCGTCAGAATATGTAAATCTCTAATGAATATATATTTCGAATGAATAAATCAGGATTACACATAATATACTATTTTTATGTACAGCCTTTCCAGTAGAAGCTTGTCGCGAATGTAACATAAAATTTCCAAACAGAAAACAACGAACTCACCGAGTAGATGCTTTCCGAAGGTTGCGACTTTTTAAATTAATAATAAAAGTAAATGTCTTTATTACGCGTGTATATCAAACAAATTCTCAATAGCCAAAGAAAAGGTGATTACTATAATATGGTAGGTGTGAGTTTCTGATTGTTATCTTATCAGTATTTAATGTAATTTGAATTTTGTTTTTCTAAAAAGATGGGGAAAATGGCTGACTTAAATTTTAACTTGCTTAACGGTGTCAATTTAGTCGATATACCGTTAATATAAGAAAATCGAACCTATGATAAGGATCTTAAACATACTTGTTCGATGCGGGGGGGAGTGAGATTAATCCCCTGGGTCTTCAATTTAGGTGATGTTCATCGATTCTAAATGTAATTTTTTGATATAAATAATTTGAACATTTTGTCGATAGTAGGATATAAAACATAGTAACTGCATGCATTATCGTCGGTTCGACATGTTAAGCAATTTTGCAGCTTCCAATTTATTCGATTTTTTTAAAATTTATTTATTTATTTATTTATTGGGACCCAAACAGGTTATACACCTAGTTACATGGATCCAATTTATAATATACAACCAATTAACATTACACCGTAGTGAAAAATAAACAAAATGGAAAGTAAATATTGATAGTGAACAGTAGTTGCGTCCACACTAGTATCTGCCACAAACATAATTTTTATCTGAATAATAATAACTTACAGAGACCAGGGTTCGACCAAACAAGCTCACAGCCGGAGACAATGGGAGACAAGAAATTGGTAGAGACGCAAATTAAAAGCTTTTTTTTTTTAAAGATGTTCAATAAATTCAAATAAAACCAAATAGAGTTAATTATAGGAATAGTGAACAGTAAGCCTCTTGATAATGTTTTTATATGGCAAAACTAAGTCTAAATCATTTAATAAGCATAATTCATTAAGTAATCTCAACATAATTAAAAACGGCGAGTTAAATGTATACGATACTTTAGGTATATAAAATAAGGACGCAGCCCTTGTGTCCCTTCCAGGAATTCTTAACGTCATTATAGATAACAGATAGCTTTCATTAATTAAGTTATTCCAAAGTTTATGACCCAGCTGAGCAAGAAAAATATTTCTACGATTATTTAAACTTTGTACTACAAATTCATGTCGAAGAGTTAATGTTCTAATAGACTTATAGTCCGGGTATAAATTATATTTTCTTAAATACAGGTAACGTAAGAA
This sequence comes from Agriotes lineatus, assembly GCA_940337035.1. Lineage (NCBI taxonomy): Eukaryota > Metazoa > Arthropoda > Insecta > Coleoptera > Elateridae > Agriotes > Agriotes lineatus. The sequence goes on from OW679195.1 coordinate 125,192,552, forward strand.
TTTATTTTGTACCATCTCAATTTGTTTTATTAAACCAAAATTATGAGGATGCCACACTGTCGATGCATACTCGAGTTTGGGACGCACTAGTGTGTGTTGTTCATGAAACACCATATGTCAAGCTCAGAAACGAATTTTGTGTATGTTGTATTCGCCTAACATAATTACTGTCAATACAGGGTTCATGTAATATGTCAAAGTAATTAAAATGTGATAAAACTAGTGTTTCGCAAAGCATTTTCTTGGTTTGTATAAAACTTACCGATTCTTATATATACTTCTTAGAATGAAGAAGCGCTCTTTATACAGTTGCTTACATGTGATCTAAATCTTAAATTATGATCTATTGTAACTCCTAAATTTTTAACTTATTTTCAAGCTCAATCTTTACACGATCTATTTCTAAATTAACTTGATTATGGACAAAGTTGTAATGGTAGTGTTGCAGAATAATATCGCTTAGGTTTTCTTATGATTTAACTTTAAATTGTATAACCTTGATGTATTTACCAGAACTTGTAGATCATTATTTAGTTTTTTACAGGCTTATGCAGTTTCAGATGGTGAAATGGAGAGATGGATTTGAGTATCGTCTGCTTAGAAATGAGAGTAAAAACTTGATGTGTAACTTGCAAAAACTGTCGGACTGAGAACGGATCCTTGAGGTACTTTTGTTTCTATTGGCAAGTAATTAGGTTTCTGATTTTTACAGACAACTGCTTGCTTTCTGCCTGTTAAATAATTATTAAAAAATATCAAAGATTTATCAGTTAAAGCACAATAGTCTAACTGCGACAGTAATAATTCATGCTGAACCGTATCGAAGGCCTTCGAAAAATCAAGAGATATAAGATTTGTTGCGAATTTCCGGTCTCAACCTTGGAAAATATCGTCCGTTATTTTTAACAAGGCACTCGTACAGTCGTATCCAGCTCGGAATCCTGACTGCATATCTGATAACAAATTGTTGTTATTTAAAAAAGTCTTTGATTTTGTATCAATTATTATTTCTAGTATTAAGTTAAAAATTTAAATCACATCAAGAAGCTTCTGTCAGTGACATAACTACATTAAATAGTGTATTTTACAATTTAGTGCATCGGTTTCCCCAGACCTACTTTCAATGCTTCGCGAAGTGCAACTTTTTTTAAGGTCTCGTTCCGGTTGCTGTACCTAGATTTCTACTAAAACTAAGTGTTCTTAAAAAACGCAATCAATATTAAAATACTAATCAATATTTATAAAAAGTGTATGCAAATATGTATTATCTGTTACGTCACTCAACTTGCCCCGCATTCGGGTTAGAAAGTTGGAGCGCGCCTTTTGTGCTTGCGTAGCAACCATTGTGTTAGGTATGTGTCTTGGGGATATCAGGACCTTGTTACTTTATCTCTTAGGTATGTGGTTCGGACTAGAACACAGTTAATTTAGTACCCAACTGTAAATAGTCTCACCGAAACCAATACCGATCGCCAAGCTGCGGAAAAATTCCTTCCACCGCGTGATTCGAACCGAGGACTTGGCTTAATGCAATCCCAATGCTTTAGTAACTAAGCTATTATATTGAGCTTCTGTATTTGTAAAAATTCTACGATTGAAAAATGTAGCATTCCATAGCAATTGCCTTTAAAATGGCTTTGGCCTTCCCTATCAGTAACTGGTCACTAAGAAACTAAGAACGACTATTTTATATTTACCCCTAAGTTTAAATTTTGGCAATTGTCCTAAAAAATTGGATTGTTGACAATTAATCGATGATTTTTGGAATTTTTCAAAAATATAAACAAAACATCCTGATTTTTAGATTTTAATCTTCGCCTTGCCTTGGCCGTTATAGTGAAATGCTACCCTGGTTAGAAGTTCTGAACATTTTTCAGGATTCTGCACATTCATCTGCAACAAAAAAGTGAATTCAAATTTACCTATAATAGAATATACAGGGTGTTATTTAAGTACGTGGCCAAACTTCAAGGGGTAATTCTTTGAGTGATTCTAAGCCGAAAAGTTTATATAAACATAGGTCCGGTAATGCTTCGTTTTTAAGATACAGGGTGTCAAACTTTTTTAAAAAAATCATTTTTTCGTAAAAATTTTAATAATCTTTCAACCGATTTTGTTGAAATTTGTCAGTGTTATTTATGGTAGAAAGTGGCTAATTTAGCCCTAACTAGATTAAAATTATTAAATTCAGTGGCGTCCCGGGGGGACCTTAACCAATATTTTTGACAAAAAAATGTGCGCCACTGACTTCTTTAGAACTTTTATATTCTTTTTCGCATTAAACAGCTAAAAATACAACTTTGTTGTCTCTTTATTTTTTTTCGTATCTTGCTTCGTTTTTGAGAAAAAAAATAAAAATCACTTTATTGCATGTCTCTGGGACAACATAATACAAAATTAAAACTGCCCAACTATCAAAAACTGGGGTGTACCTGTTATTTTTTTTTCCATATCAATAGTCTATTTTAGTCTTAGAAATTGTTATAAAAATTAATGCTAGCTAAAAAATATTTTTTGTGTTTTATTAATTATTAAAAAATGTTTTTTGCTGTCCATGGACATGCAATAAAGTTATTTTATTTTTTTTTCTCGAAAACGGAGCAAGATACAAAAAAAAATAAAGAGACAAAAAAGTTGTATTTTTAGCTGCTTAATGCGAAAAAGTTCTAAAGAAGTCAGTGGCGCCCATTTTTTTGTCAAAAATATTGGTTAAGGTGCCCACCGGGACGCCACTGAACTTAATAATTTTAATCTAGTTAGGGCTCAATTAGCCCCTTTCTACCATAAAAAACACTGCCAAATTTCAACAAAATCGGCTGAAGGATTATTAAAATTTTTACGAAAAAATTATTTAAAAAAAAAAGTTTTACACCCTGTATCTTGAAAACGAAGCATTACCGGACCTATGTTTATATAAACTTTTCGTCTTAGAATCACTCACAGAATTACCTCTTAAAGTTTGGCCACGTACTTAAATAACACCCTGTATAGTACTATTGATCAAAAATTACTTTCATCTAGCATGGATATTGAATATTTCCTAATTTAGAAATGCAACTGTAAGTCACTTCAAAATCAAATGTCAAGTTTGACATTTAAGTACATATAAACATAGTTGCATTCATAAATTATGAACTATTCCATAGCCATACGAGATGAAAGTAATTTTTGAACATACTTTATTTCGAAAGTATATATATAACCACGTAGTTTATACCGTACCATGTCGAGAGCAAATTGATAGCTACTTGGTGTGGCATAGTCATAGTTGAAGAAGTACAGTTGCAATTGCAAGCTTATATGCATACTGGAATTATAGAGGTGACCAAAAAGAGATCATGTTTAGAGTGTTGTGTCTCCATATAATTCAAATAAAGGTACAGCTTATTTTGCTTTTCTTAAACTTGCTCGCTTTATGCTTTGATATTCGATCCAAATTTATTCAATCGTTTTAGAAAACATCGCAATGATTTTATTTCGTTCAAAACTTTTATAATTGAAAATTATCCAGTTAAATTTTATTCCAACTTTAATATTATCGTTTTACCTGTAAATATTTCAATTTCTGTACATTGTTGTGTGACCTAGATGTTGCATATAAGCTGTGTTATTTGCTCTTCAGAATTTATTAAATTATTGGTGCCCAAATTTGTTTTTCTTTATCTTGAACCTCAATTCTTATGAAAAAGCACAAAAGAAATCCAATATTTATATTTAGTAAGTTTGTTGCCCTCAAGTAAGGTAGTCGGTGAATGTGAACCATCTGAAGATTTCTATGCCTAAAGAGGGTAAAAAACTACATTCAGAGAGCTATTGTGTAATACTATTAATTTAGGGAAGAATATAATATTAAAATTCTAAAGTAGTGAAAAGTTGCTGATATCTTTTACGTCAGTATAAACAATTTCAAGTATATTCATGTATACACCCTGTCGATGTAGATATTTTACTGATTTGTGTCAATAAGGATATTTCGTTTTCAATATTATTTTACTTCGTTCTCTTCACATTTATATATGAAATAAAGATGTATAAAAAATTTAATTCAATGATGCAAAAGCACAGCACATCTTTTTCATAGCATTCTATTCTACGAAATTCAGAAATGTGCTAATGAAACCCAAATACTTGGATATAAGCAAGTGACTGAGCTAATACAAGAGGAATAACAATATTAATATTTGAATTGTATGTGTATATAATTTTATATAAAGGTTCAGAACAACGTTTTGAGATTACAATATAGAAAAATCAATCTTCATAGTCTTGCAAACTGTCTGAACTTACTATGGCATTATATGAATACTAATTTTGTATGCCCCTTTTAAAAGTGTATTCTCGAAAATAGATAATTATTTTTTTCAAATAAGAAGCATTTCAGCATTGCAATAAAACTCGATTAATATATTTTTAGTTGGCACAAGGCGCCAGAGGTTTAAGTATTAGAGATATGTAGTAAAGCGCGAAAGACACAAGATGGTAGATCAGTAGTTTCTCAACGGTATGGGTTATTAGAAATTACTTCTACGTGTCCCAATAACTTGAATATAAAGACACTTAACGGGCCTTTCGTTACTATTGTCCAATTTTTCGCATTGAAAACCTTCAATCACTATTAATATGAGGATTTAAATAATTCAGTAGTATGTATTTTTGGCATCGTCCGTATTCCTTATAAATAATGGATATTATTCAATTGTCTCGTTTTGCGACGGCATAATAATAAACCAGTAAACATCTAAAATTAATTGCAGAACCAAAACACTGAAAGTAGTTGCTCTTTTTTTATTGCAATTAGCATTTGTTCAAATATCAGTCTATCAATGGTGACGGAACTGCAGTAAAGGGACATGTATGATTTTGTTATTTTGATCAAAGCGTTTATACACAAATAATTCGTTATTTCTTGATCTTTCTATCCCCTTCACCGTGTTCAAGAGTAGGACAGTACAAATAAGTTAAATCTTCCCGTTAAGGGTTAAATACGCCTGTTGGCGGTTAGGCGCCAATAATGCGTCTGCCAATATTTACCACTGAGGTTTACAGGTTCTCTTGTCAATGTTAGTTGGCTTGTACTTCCCTTGATGATCTTTCTAGTACGTTAATTACTAAATGTTACAGATTTCTGTCAATGGTTATATTTTAAATTCAATAAACTGTATTTTATTGCATACATTTTGATGCTTTAGAATATCTATTACAGATTTTCAATGTATTCAAGAATGACTAAACTATACGTAAAAACATCCCCTCGGTTTTGATAAAATAAAATATTATGTGAAAGCTATATCAATTTTCCAAACATTTTGAAGCTATGGAAATATAAAAAAAACATAAAAACCTTCATTAGTGAACGCACTTAAAGCTATTTGCATAACTAAAAAGAGTTTCAGTTTTCATTATTAAGCCGTATCTGCTGTACTGCATTCCCTTTATATAAAATAAAGTTATTTTTTAAACCGCAATCCACTAAAGGAATAAACTGGAATGCCTGTTTTCCAATATCCGGCTATTAAAATACTTTGGTCCTGTTGCTACTATCCATTTCCGGTCTAGAATATTGGCTACTTCTTCCATTTGTGTAAGATTTCAGCAACTAATTGAGTTTTTCCAGTCCTGAGATTTCCTATTTTTTAGCTGATTTGTTTCGTTCAGATTTAGTAAATTGTGAGATCAACCTTTGATAAAAGATACTGAAATCTAGATCATTGTAAAACGTTGTCAAGCTTTCAAATATTAAACTTGCTGCAATGTTATCGACATACTTATATGTGCAAATATGAAAATTATTCAAATGATTACATTTATTGAATATATTATTGTTATTATACATTCCTGTGGTCTAATAGCTTTTATTTGATTTAATTTAATCTATGTAATTCTTATTCTCAGGGTTTTATTTTAAAATTTTGATTTCACTCTTACCTTTTGTCCACAGTCTCTAGCATGTAATTGTAATAACCTTGGTTATTCGACTCTATCTTAGGGTTACTATTAAAATCAGATTAAGACATAAACCATGAATAACTATAATTCAATATAAAGGACAATTGTATTTATTAAGTAATCAATAACTGCTTTTATCATATGTTTAACACCTTTGTTAATAATATCTGATAAATACTTAATTTCAGTTACTTCAATTTTAGATTAATATTACTGTCTGTTCACAAATTTGATTATTATCTAGTTTATGATTTAATTGAATTCAATTTTAATAACTCTGTACGTAACAGATATATTCTATATTACTACTCTCTTTTTATATGTGTGATGTTTTAAGTTGACAGTTAATAGACTCACTTTGTAAGCTTCTTTCTTCGAGCTCTTAATCTTCTGTCCTCTTCTATTCGCCAGATCTCTGCTACAGCTATTCTCGCTTTGGTTGGGTGCACATCCTTGTTGTGGTAATCGATGCACACGCTAAGTTTTTACTTTCGCACTAATAATTGTCTATCACACTCTTTAGGTGTATGACAATATTAATAGGTAGATACCAGTACATTAACTTCTAAAATTGGCTATTAAATTCAATTTCAAATAGGACTTGTGTCAATTCAAATTATATTTTCCTACAACCCCTTTTGTTCTGTTTGTTTTCAAACTACCCGCCAACACTAATGGTTATCAAACAAATGATAATACAGCTTTCTTTTATTACTTGTTATAACTTTTCTATTTGTCATAATTCATATTTTTAGGTTAATAGTTTTACATTGTGTATGTCTTCATCTACATGACCAAATATGTAAGAACCAAACCCCTATATTACATCCTACAACAATAATTACTTCTTTCAGACTTATTTGTGTTACAATTGCATCCAAAACTGGACTATTTACAAATGATTTGCAAATACCGTTGTAATAAACCGAAATTCCAATGATAAAACGAAACCACCACACCTTTTAGGAACAATATTTTACGCTGCTTTTTATTTTTTTAGTTATTGAATGCTTTAGCATTTAATGACCATATCAATATATTCCATTGATGCTTACTTGTACTGATATAAAATAAATAAATCTTTTCCTGTCCAAATCACACACAAGAGACGACCTTTGACGAACTTACACATTAAACTAATAGGACCTATTTTGTCCCTGCATAACACGGTTGTGGTCACTATTTTGAATACATTATGTACGAGCAGAAATATCAGCAAGATATAGGTACATGACTTTTACATCTTGATTTTGTATTGTAGTTGATTGTAGACAACTTGCCTTAATTTCTCATTTAGAGTAAGCTCTAAATCTAACATAAATACAAAGGTGTTCGGGAAACACAACCTTTTGAGGAAATTTCCAAATATTTCATCAAACTCAAAATATGTTTAATCATTTGAAGAATAAATTCAGAAGGTTGCTCACTCGGTAATTATTGGTTTTACGTAGGATTAAGTGCTAACTGTGAAGGACTACAAAATATGTACATATTTAGTCCAATTTTGTAAGTATTGGGGACTGACCCAATGTTCTTTATGGTTACATTCATTCCAATGTGTTGATAACACACTACGTGTATTTGTGTTCACTAATCTCCTTCAATGTTATTCAGTACAATATCGCTAACTATTACAAACATAATGGATTTATTTTGCAGCTACGCTGGTTTCCATTTACAACAGGCGTGAACATAGATTGTTAATATTTATGAATTTTGTTAAAACTGCTGGCATGCACTTATACATCGGGTGAAGCTCAAGTCCACTTGCTGTACTTTGCATTTTGCACTGCATAAGATGACGGATAAAGGAAAACTCCCATGAATATACTTTAGTTTTTTTAATTATTGATAACCTTTGCAACAAGTGTCTGAACATTCGAATTGTAAGAGAGGAGCATAAAGCAGCAAATATTCGTATATTAGTCATAAGACAATACATTCTTGAAAAGCATCTTCTACATAGTAAGCAGCAACCATGCAGCCTGTCAAGTTATGTCAAATTCGAGATTTGCAGGTTTAGTCTAGCATCAGTCTGTGTCAAATAACAAACAAACTAACCTACTAACCTCGAATTTGACATAGACTGACAATGCTAAACTGCAGTAACTTTATATAAACAGTCTAGCTATATGAAATGTCACTTATGACATAAGACATAAAATGGCCGACTCCAGTAGCGGATCAAAACCAGTAGCGGGGTTGGGGTTGGGATTATTAATGGTTAAACTAAATATGTGTTTGGTATAAGTATACCTATATGACCAAATAGTAAAACAAACAATGTCGTATCAATGAGAAGTTATAAGTTTTATTTACAGTTAGTACTCATATAAATAATAAATCTACAGAAGTTAAAGTGATTACAAAACTAAGAAACAGCGAGTATATAGTCCAATGCGCTTAAAATTACTTTTCATACCTTCCCACCTAATCTATCTACAATGTGCATTGCCACAGATTTACAACTGTATTTACTTTGTTGTGGATTTTGCTTTTTCATTTTCGTTTCAGCTATTCTTAAACGAACACCTAGACGTTTGGATATAATAAACTTTTCTAATTGATGCAATAATGGAATGTTGCAATATGATTTACCTCAACAATATGCATTTTATTTATATAAATTTTACATTTAGATTGCGCTCTTGTATATTATGTATTCCAATATACACAATTAACCTGTTTGGCCATAAGTCCCGCTTTTTATTTCTACAGAAGCTTTTCAACTTAATTCCATGTTCAGATCTATTTTTGCATTCAAATGCACAAGACTCCGTACCTAAAACTTAAACGTCAATAAGAGCAGTTCTTTGGATGTACTTAATCATTTCTATCACTGTTAATGATATTTGAAAATTTGAACAGTTTTTTTATAAAAATATTGGTATTTTGAATGGCTGTCTTATTTGCCACCAACTCGTGCTTTCTCACACATACAATCTGCAAAATGCTTCTCACAAATTCTTGAATTACCATTAGAGTACCTACCATATTTCTCTATTAATTCTTTGTCCACAAGCCCCGCCTCTCACTATTCCTAGGAAAAATTCCATTAACATGCATTTTTCAGATTTGCTATTGCATCCGACTGCAAAACCCTATATCTGAAGCAAAATTTGTGAAATCGACAAAATTTTAAAACCTAGTCAGCTTACTGCTAAGAAAATATACTTCTAGCTGTTTCTAAAACTTATGATAGTTTTTTAACTATGTACTCGCATTTTAAACGATTTTTGTCGATTGAATGTCAAATCAATATTTGAATAAATGTGACTGACTATTTTTGAAATCTAAAAGTTTTTGTCAAAATGACGTAAGACCTAAAATGGCGGCACCAATGGGAATCGCGGCCATATATGACCAAACTGTATATAAAGCGGCTGTACTGCTAAACGTATAACCAGATTCACAGCCGGTACTTTGCAATTGTCACTATGACTTTTCACGGCTGTCAATATAAAATTTAAGTTTTTTTTAGATATTGAGTTGTTGGGCACACGTGTATTATTACAAATAATTCACTCGCATACCACGAATAACTATAGTGGGCAGTTCTCGTGTTGTAGTTTTAAATATTAGTTATTATACAAAACGATAAAGTTAAATTATATTCACGGGAATCGTTTAACGTCGAGACGACGGCGAGACTTTAAAGATTGAAGAGTGGATGACAATAACTTTATCGTCGAATACAAAATTTTGTACCATGCTTATAATTTCATACATACATATGTACATAATCTGCAACCCCTTATACCGTTTACACTGTGTCGGGGTGCCGGACGCACTAAGACGCTGAGGGTATGTGAATTTTTAAAGTCGGAGCAGGTACTTGAGGTATTGGAGCCTGTCTAAGCTAGAACACTACGCCCGGTCTCCAGATGTTCACCCATCCAAGTACTGACCAAGCAGACTGGAGCTTAACTTTTACAAGTACCGTGAGAGATGCAACACCACACCGCACTGCCGGCCTATAATAAATTTCATTAATCGATAAATAAGTAAAAAATATACATTTTGCCTTGACAGTCGAGAAAAGTCATAGTGACAATTTGGAAAGTACCACCTGTGATTCCTGTTATTCCTTTGGCAATACTGAAGTTTATTATCAGTCTATGTCAAATTCGAGATTAGTAGGTTAGATTTTGTTTGTCAGACTGACGCTAAAATTAACCTGCAAATCTCGAACTTGACATAGCTTGACAGTGCTACCAACAATGCGATAGTGAGTGACATAGTTTATAAATAAATAAAATAAATTGATAAAAACCTGTTTTATGCTTTTAAAATAAATAGTTAAACTACAACTTTAACCGTAAGAATAAAAAAGAACAATTATTTTAGCATCAAGACATAATCTTATGAATGAAAGAATGGTCTGAAGCCGTTGACAAGATGATACCTGTGTGCTCGTTATTGGCTAGCTATCAATGCATCGATCGATATAAAAAAATCACAATAGTAAATAATGGTTAATGTATTCATTTTCATTGACAATTTAGTCCACAGATGTCAATGTGTGCGAATAGCATTTGTTTATCGTACTTGTATGCTTTAGAAAATCTATAGTCTATTTTTTTGCTTTATGATTCAGAGCAGGCTTTGCATTTATATTATTTTAGCAGTGTACAACAGTTTAGTTACAAAATATAACTAATGTCAAAATCCAGGTTTTCCGGGATTGTCAAGTTGACACTTCAGCAAATCTTAATAAAATGCCACGAAAAAGCAATATTAGGTAATAGTAAAACCAAAGAGGCTATAAAACGCCGTTCTACTAATATAAAAGATATCAATGGTAACTTAAGTAAAACAGCCATCATTGGAAGAATTGGTCAAATCTTCGATGTAAGTATTAAGAATTAAACAGATATAACATTTCTAACAATTTTTTATAATGCTAGATTTCGATTGCAACACAGAAATCGAAACAAAGCAAAATCACAACTCCAGCAATAACCGAATGATAATATGAATAAAGAAAAGTAATTTCTAACTTTGGAGGAACAGAGTTTCAGGAAAGATATTAAGAAGAAAATTTGGAATTTTTTACTTTCGATAATTTATTGCTGTGTGCAAGGGAGGAACTGAATTATACTGGGAGTCGTTTAAAATTATACTACACATTAACAAATATGGGATATAAATACAAAATTGTGAAGGGAAGAAAATTGTGTGAGAAGAGTCATATCATTTCGGCGGATTGCGGATTAAAGGAAATATTTACAATTTCGAAATTATAGTGAAAAATGTATATTCATGTTTTTGGATGAAATTTTACCAGGATGTGACTTACTGTTGAACTCGGACAATAATGACAGGGGCTATCATAAGTGTATCAATGGTGACATTTTTAGACAATGTTGAAAAACAGTGAATCCCTGCTTTGGCCAAATTGAATGGAAAATGCGTGTTAATTATGGATAATGCACCATATAATTCGGTTCTTATCGACAAACCACCCAATTTCTCGTCCAATAAACTACAAATACAGGAATGGTTAATTAAAAGTGACGTACCATTTGATGACAAACAATAAAGCGACAATTATGGGAGTTTAATTTTACTTTACATATTGACCAAAAGCAATACATAATTGACAAAAAACGACATGGGCATGAAGTTCTTAGATTTCCTCCATACCACTGTCAATACAATCGAATTGAATTGGCATGGAGTTTATGTAAGAACTATTATAATAAGGACATAAATTCTCAGGCCTCCCTCAAAGACATAATTGCTAATTTATGGCTTAAATCTCTATCACTGTGTACAGCAAACATATGGAAAAAAAACGTTGAACACTGTGAACTACTAATATAAAGTGACTGGGCAAAGCACATTGTTAATTGTTAAATTGGTGTGGATGATATACCTCCTGTTATTATTAGGTTGGAAGAATCTGATACAGAATCGGAAGACGAGTTGTATTCCTCTTCTGAATCAGATTATGGATGATTATCCTGAAGAGTATCCATCTAAATTCTGGTAAATTATATCTCTGAAAATGGTTCTACCAGAGTATTTTGTATTATCTCTTTATTTTGAAATGCCTGTTATATGTGTAACATAAATAATAACTTGTACAACACAGTTCTACAAACAAAAATCATCCGCAAATTATTAATAATAAACGGGGCTGCGCGCGCTATTGCGCGGTCTATCCTATTCAATTTACCACCATTTTTAGGCCTATTACCCCAGTATAGAGTGAATTCACTCTATACTGGGCTATTACGTAGGGCCTTTCCGTTCTGTTACACACTTGTTACACAATCTCAGAAAACACAACATTTCGCATGAAATGAAGCAGAGGATTCTTTTGTGGAGAAAGAAATAGGGAAATATCCGTCCTCTAAACCAAGAGAAACGTTCACGTGGTGAAGTGGAAGCTCAATGCTTTCACCTAACCGTTGAAAGGCTCCAAGAGGAGCCATCGCACTACTAATTGTCGACATAATCTAAAAAAACCACGTCAAAAAAGTCCCTTACGATCAGGTATTTGTAGTCATATTTCAGTAATATTTCAGACGTTTTCAACTGAAAACCATTATTGTTAGTTTCAGTATCACCGTTTTAAAACAGTTTTTTTTATAAAACCGGAGTTATTTGTAGATAAACACCCGTGCAAGTTTTAATTGATGTTAACCATCTAAAGGAGATCTGTTATCATTTGAAGAGAGAATAATTGCTTAAAATGGGGCCCTCGGGGATGCGCCCCTCTCCAAGAAAGCTCACGGGGTTCCGTCCCTCTCTAATGGGGCCCTCGGGCATCCGCCCCTCTCCAAGGGGACTCACGGGGCGCCGCCTCTCTCCAAAGGGGCCCTTGGGGCTCCGCCCCTCTCCAAGGGGCCATCGGGTTTCCGCCCCTCTCCAAGGGGGCCCTTGGGGCTCCGTACCTCTCCAAGGGGCCATCGCAGCTCCGCCCCTCTCCAAGGGGGCCCTCGGGGCTCCGCCCCTATCCAAGGGGGCCCTTAGGGCTCCGTACCTCTCCAAGGGGCCATCGCGGCTCCGCCCCTCTCCAAGGGGGCCCTCGGGGCTCCGCCCCTATCCAAGGGGGCCCTTGGGGCTCCGCCCCTATCCGAGGGGGCCCTTGGGGCTCCGCCCCTCTCCAAGGGGGCCCTTGGGGCTTTGTCCCTCTCCAAGGGGCGCTTGGGGCTCCGCCCCTCTCTAAGGAGGCCCTCAGGGCTCCGCCCCTCTCCAAGGGGGCTATCGGGGCCCCGCCCCTCTCCAAGGGGGCCATCGGGGCTCCGCTCCTCTCCAAGGAACCCCCCAAAGCTCCGCCCCTCTCCAAGGGGGGCCTCGGGACTCCGCCCCTATCCAAGGGGGCCCTCGGGGCTCCGCCCCTCTCCAAGGGGGCCCTTGGGGCTTCGTCCCTCTCCAAGGGGAGCTCGGGGCTCCGCCCCTCTCTAAGGGGGCCCTCAGGGCTCCGCCCCTCTCCAAGGGGGCTATCGGGGCCCCGTCCCTCTCCAAGGGGGCCATCGGGGCTCCGCTCCTCTCCAAGGAACCCCCCAAAGCTCCGCCCCTTTTCAAGGGGGCCCTCGGGGCTCCACCCCTCTCCAAGGAGGTCTTCGGGGCTCTGCCCCTCTCCAAGGGGCGCTCGGGGCTCCGCCCCGGTCACGAAATCGAGGCGACGGCGAAATGAATGCAAACGCAAATGGGGGACATCGCGTCTGTAATTGTCGTGACACACACGTTTGGATCGTTCTCCTTTATTTATATGATATATTTATTTTTACATTAGTACATAAAAGATAGATGTCTAGAAATTTTATGGCGTTTCTGTACAGTTAGATATCAATCACGTTTAAATAAACGTACTTAAAATAAAGCAATACCTTATTTAATGTCAATGGTTCAGTAATTTTAGCTCTTATTAAGTATAATAGTGCTTATAAGTTAACACATTGACAGTTCTAATGGTTTTTGACATAACTAGTGTTTTTTCCTTTGTCACTAACTACCTACACTGTTACAAAAATGCAAATGCAAAGCCTGCTCTGAATCATAAAGCAAAAAAACAGACTATACGTTTGTTTTAGTAGTATGTTGGCCTCTGGTATCGACTAATAATAACAGCTTTTGTATTAGCTTTTTTATAACAGAAGTAATGATAAAATAATTCTACATTCAGCATAAATCTTGTAATGATTCCAATGAGTGCATGGCATCCATTAGTCAGTCAGTTCAATTCATAGTTAAATGATGTGTTAGTTGGTATACATTGTGGCACAGAGCCGCTGACATATTTTTAAATTACTATGAGAGCATTAATATTAATCTAAAATCAAATAAACATAGATTTTCTGGTACCACAACGAACACATTTTATTTTTGAGAAATTACACCGTCATTAACAATACATTGCCGTAAGCTAGTTACGAATTTATGAGATACCGTATTCAGTAGCTCTTGATTAATTTAATAGTGGCAATTGCACCACGTATAGCATTTTTAATTGAACGGTTATCCGAGAGTGATTTTCAGAAACACGTGACTTCAAAAAGTTCTGTGAGACACAATATCCCCATTGCTAGATTTTTTATTCCAAAAATCTAACTAACAGCTTGCATGTTTGCATGTGAAGTATGGGTTATAGAGAATAAATATATATTGCGGAGTTGTATCTATTTTGCGAACTCTACCACCATAAAATCGCGTTTAGTTCAGAGATGACTGTGACAATTTCTTTATTGTTTTTTTTCAAACAATCTGGTTCCCCTATACTAGACGTTCCCATCCACACCAAATTGTAACCAACTTTTCTTGAAAGTAAAGGTCTGTCACGTATTTGTCTAGGACTATTTTGTGTTTAATAAAGCATATTCTGCTAGTTCACTCAATCTGATGGGTTAAAATGCGCTTTATTATTCAAAAGTAACAGATCCAGCCTATCTAGATTGGATTTATGTTGAACAGATCTACTCGGATGCATCTATATTGGAAAATGGCTTGTGCTGTTTGTAAGGATGAATCAACTCTTTATGAAGAATTCATTACAAGCTTCTAGAGATACCAAGAACCTTTCATCTGTTCCATCCTGAACACTGAAGACTTTTTAATGAAGGTCAACCAGATCAACATAGAATGATGTTACATATGGCTTTGATCTTAGAGTGTATTTGTGTGGTTTTATCCTAATTGTTACTGGAGCTGCCTGTTGTGTTAAGGATGGCTTGTGTTGCTATTATTTTACTTACTCACTCACATCGTTGGCGCTTAGTATTCGATCTTCAGGCAGTTGCCTCTTCAAGCAAACTTGCAGGTTTTTATAGCTAAGATCTCCTAACTCTTTCAACATTCGCATTGATGAGAATCGTTCTCAAAGCACCGTGTTTACCGTTAAATACAGTACCAGTACTGTTAAATTTATACATCCACCACAATAAAACGTCGCTTTATTTGCGTAATCGACTTCAGCCGCACAACAAAAACAAGCATCCGTTATGTCATGGAGAGCTCCATTTTAACTACTATAGAAAAACTGTTTGTGTAAACTGTGAACTGCATGTCGCAAAATCTTACTTTAATTGCGTTGCAATTTCATAATACATTTCTTTGCTGATATTGCAATATCTTTCTAATCCAACGTGAGTTGTTAGATGTTATCCTTCTTCTTTAAGTATACATTTGTTAGGAAGTATGAAGCTATTCATCAGTGTTAAAAATAGAAATCTGCAATTTTACTTTTCGTACTTCCACGAAAAATGTTAATTATAATTAAGTGTATAAAATTATAAATTGAAAATTTTATGACACACCCAGACGATATTAAAAACACCCTTTGACTTCCAAGGCGAAGATCCTAAGATATAACAGCATGGCCAAACGAGGAAAACCGACAAGAAAAATCCTTTTGTTCAAGAATAACTACTCTTTTGTGTATGCTTTAATGGATATACGATACTCGCGTTCCATTGCCTCATCAACAATAGTATTTCAGATTTGAGAGAAAAATAAAGGACAAACACAAGAAGCCTCCTAGATCGTTTGAATTACGATAGTCACTGACGCAAATGAAACGATTTGAAAAAGTTTGTCTTACCTGCACTATAGTAGGATTTTCTTTTGCGTTTTAGCTTTAAACCAGAAAACTGCTTCTTAGTATTTTATTGGGCAGTCTGAATGTAGATTGAATATTCCCACCCTCGCGAAATTCTCGAAAAAGGTTCACCCTGGAGCGGTAAGGTCTAATTTCTTTTGTGAGGTTCGGCAACGACTAATAATCAAACGTAAACCGTTAAAGCTGGGCAACGATAGGCCTCCCCGATAGGAATTAAGAAAGGTCCTCTTTCTAAACGTCTTTCATCCGATTACAGGGTGGTTGGGTTACTTCATTTAGCTACTGCTTGTAATTTAAACAGACGATACACTTAGCTTCCAATTTTGCCGTAATTCGTCTTACTTGCTCATTTCGCCCGCGTTTCGTGCTTTTAAGTCCGCTATCGGAACAAATTTTTCAGTTTTTCTTTGTGCTCTTTCTGTAGCGACGAAAGGGAATATTTCATTCGAAAGTTCTGCTTGGACAACTTTGTTGACTTATTAATATATTAATTTCGCCTGCAAATTATAAACATGGCAGGCAAAGCCGTCATCCGCCCCTTCATTTCGTATTCATTCGGTGCGCTTTAATTAGAATGGAGTTATGTACTTAGAGTGACCACTGACAGGAAAGTGCTTCTGGGATTAGTCGTACTTATTTACCCATCATAAATATGAGGATTAAAACAGCGCTTAAGCTCCTGCAGATGCCCGCCAAATTTGGTAATTAATTCTAGTTCATCTCGCACACCTAATTACGGGAAGTTTTTGAAGAAAATTGGAGCCGGGAAAACGTCTCGCATTTTCGAAATGGAATTAGTAATGTGCTTGTGGAATATTACGTCAATAATCGCTTTTCTGTGGGTCCAGGTGTGCAGTGTGTTATCTCGGACCTCTGTAATCCCTTTAGATGTTGTATCGGCCGTTGATACCGTCGGGAGTTGCAATTTTTAGAAGTGTCCCTTGTCGGACTTCGACTTTAAACTGGCTCTGGGAATTGCGCTGTTCATTTTTTTACCTCGTTTACCCTTGGAAGTATAAACCCCCGTGTTTTCACAACATTGTTTATTTATCTTTTTTAAGCTCGGGATAGAAATGCGGTTAGCTCGAGTATGTGGACTTTCACAAGCGATAACAGGGCTACGGCGAGCTGAAACTGATCGATCCACCGTTTGTTTACGTTAAATGTGGTTATGTAAGAGGAATCGGGACGTACTGTGAGATACTTTTCTAATGGTTATTTGAAACAATAGAACACACACGCAGAATAATATATTTCCTTACTACGCAGTAAAATATGTCTATAACTATAAGTTCAAAAGGATAAACCTTTTATATAGAAAATAAACGATGCAGTTATACAGAAATATTCTCACGAAGAATGCGGGAATTAATGTAGCTACCTCACGAAAGCTCGATAAAATGTAAACATTCCGAATTCTTTTATTATTTTATATCTGTTATCCGGAAATGCTTTCACGAATAAAAATATGAAAAAAATACCTCTGTAGATCTAACTTCGACTTTTAAACACGATATCTGTAAAAACTGAACACGATAAAACGAACTCCACAAAATAAATTAAGTTATTAGTATATGAAACCCTTTAGAGGGCAGAAGTTCGATAATTAAAACAATCTGTAAAGGGCTTTACTCAGAACTTTCCTCGCAAATTGACAGCAAACAATTTTAAAAATCAAGGTTAATATGAGTTAGAATATCTTCACGTTCGTAAAAATACCGAAACAAAAACATCGGAGAGATGCGGTTGCCATATACAGGCTGTTTCCTAAAAGACGCCGCAACCCATAACTCCGTTGCTTTAAATTTTAGACCCAACAAACTATATATTCTTAAATGGCAAGACAAGAGCTACCTTTTGACATCGCCCGTTCGTAAATATCTTTCAACTGTCTTGAGCAACGATGTTCAACTTTTTTATTTTAAATGGAATACCCTGTATATTTTTACATATTTGGATTCAGGATGAAATTCAGCATGCGGTAGTATGCTTCATTTGTTTTTTAGACACTTAGAAATGTTTAAAATAATTTTTTAATATTGCATGTAGACAGTCGTACAGTACCATACAGTTTTTAAGTGTGCTGTGGAAAACAATCAGAATGTTGAAATATTGTATCTAACACGTCCAGAAAACGGAGAAATTCTGAGCCAGAGGATTATCAATGCTTGTCGCGAAATACCTCCCAATTTGATATTGAATGCGACCAATGGAGTAACTGGAAGTGTGTTCAACAAGGTGGCGGTCAGTTTGAGCAATACTTGTAGATACGTTTTGTAGTTTTGTTTAAATTTGTTTCTAATAAAATATTTCAACATTCTGATTGTTTTCCACGGCACACTTGAAACTTTTATGGTACCTACTGTGCGACTGTCTACATGCAATATTAAAAAATTATTTTAAACATTTCTAAGTGTCCAAAAAACAAATAAATCATACTACTGCATGCACAATTTCATCCTGAATCTAAATATGTAAAAATATACAGGGCGTTCCATTTAAAATAAAAAAGTTGAACATCGTTGCTCAAAACAATTGAAAGATATTTACGAAGGGTAGCTCTTGTCTTGCCATTTAAGAATATATATAGTTTGTTGGGTCTAAAATTTAAAACAACGGAGTTATGGGTTGCGGCTTTTTTAGGAAGCAGCCAGTATACAACGCATTTATTGTTGACCCTATTTTCTGTTGTACCACATTTACCCGGTATCTGCTGGTTACCATTTTCGTCGAAAGTAATGCCTGAACTATGTGAAAATTAGCTCATTTTGTTTTTAAGGTTCTTACACTGTATATATTGGTTCTAAAAATGCTCTTTTCCGTCACAAGTAGACACCTAAGCTAACTGCAAAAGATTAGTTCCATTTATGTACATAACAGTTTTTGAGATAAAACAAAAGAAGGCAGATTTATTTTTTTTAAATTGCTCACCCTGTATATAATTTATCAAAATTTGTTCGGTATCATGTCAAGAAGACATATAATCCACTACTAAAATATTGTCTCTCTCCAACAAATAGTTTTTGAGTTATACCGGCAACAAGCAGACACACAGACAGCCAGACAGACAAACGTAATTGACGGAACCTGTTTTTCGTCATCTAGAGATCCTGAAACGTGAAAGCTGAAGCAATCACGGAAGGAGATTTTTACGATTACAATACTTTCTTCGTCTTTTATAGGAGGGTAGTAAAAATTAAAATAATTTTCAGAAAACCTTGTGTACATATTTATATGAACACATATGGCATTACAATGTACTTTTGCAATTTACTATTTTTTAAAATGAGTGGTTCATATGTAGCACATTTCAGTTAGGTCGAATTTTTATTTCCCTTCGTCTAAGAGACGAAGTATTGTAATCGCGACAAAATCCCCTTCCGATATTTCTTTAGATCTTCACGTTTCAGTGACCCTAGATGACGAAAAACAGGTTTTCTCAGTTACGTTTGGCTGATTTCTATTCCTGTTTGTTTGTTAATAAAGAAGGTGTAGGCATGCAGAGTACCAGATACCTTACACACCGACTGCTGTGTTCATACGGTCAAAGTCCTACTTATAATTTTGCCGAGACTAAAGAGTTCCAACCCTAGCAAGGGATCTTTTACATGCTACACATCATAGTAACATGGAGCCCAAGGTTTTACATCACTTCCGAATGATGGAATTTTGTAGAGGCTTTCATCTGCATTTTTTAATTTTTAAAAATCTCACCGGAATCGGGGATCGAACTCCCGACCTTAGATCAGTAGTCAGAATGCTTAACCATTAAGCTACCGACTCCGGCTCTGCTATCTATCTGCCTGTCTGTCTGTTAACAGTATATCTCAAAAACTATTTGTTGGAGGAATATGTCCTACCGGCAAGAAACCGATAACATTTTTGCACATATCTCACATTTGTACCCTTGAAGAGAAAGGGCATATTTAGTACCTAACATATATAGGATGAGCAATTTAAAAAATAAATCTTTCTTTATTCTTGATTTAACCGAGAAACACTTAAAAGTAATAATTTCCACATAGCTCAGGTGTTACACTTGACAGAAATCGCAACAGATACAGGATAAATGTAGAAAATTTCAAAAAGTGGTAACAATAAGTGCGTTCTGTTTAATATCGCCGCTCATCGCACAGACAAGAAAGACCATCTATGAGTGCTTGCATCAAACGGCCGTAGTTGAAATCGCATTCGCAGGCACTGTAATTTGATTCGCATCACCGGTAACGTTTTTTTTATCAGAAAACTGATGTAATTCGCATTACCGAATGTATCATCTTATTGTTTCAGTATTATTAGGAAGATTAAGATACGTTTACCCCTACTTTCCTTTGTTTTTTAAAATTGTTTATTGTCACGACGTCCACTTGCGACGTCCACTTGAGATGGAAGTTCTGAGTAAAATGGATTTTTAAGATTTTATTAATTCGTACTATGAGTACACAATTAGAAATTTATTTTAATATATTTAATATTCAAAGTTTGAAAAGTTGTGTTGCAAGAGTATTTGAATGTTCTTAAGTTCCTTATTTTTAAAAGCAAAGGCGACATTTTCTACAACAATAGAAAAGTGGAGCCCGATATGAACATACCAAATGTAAGAAAACAAAAATAAATTAAATAAAAACGTACCACATCATCATCCTTAGTCAAGATATTCCTGTATGTGGTACTTTCAAGCGAAGTTGTAGGTTCCCATACACCTTTTTGGGCTTCTCGCTTAGAAATGATGTTTGAAATTGTAGGTTATTGCAGCTAGTTAGCTTGTATTATAAGGATAAGGTCACTATAAAACCTTCTGAGCTTATGCACATCAACAAATCAAGTTAGACATTATGAGATGTCATATTTCGCTTGTGTCATAGAGATAAGATCAGCATGAGCTTTTTTGGTATATCAGCTAATTTTTATAGCATCATCCTCACTTAACATCTTGTTACTATGTGGTAATTTCAAGTAGTAGTGCTGGTAATTTTCACTAACAAATTGTTTTAAAAATTGTATAATGTCATACATGGTTTATATTAGAGGGTTAACCTTACTACATGATTACTATATGGTTTAGGTCTATTTTTCTTCAGTTTTCTTGCCCTTCTAGAGCGTTGACGATCATTTGCATGACTTGAAGTTTGTCTGTAGCTGTCCTGAAAAGCGATTTTGTACTTTGTCCATGCTATTGGCGAAGATTATGAGTCATTATGTCCTGCTACGGCCCGGACTACGCTTTCCCCCTATTTTTCCCTAATTTATAATATGCAGTAATCTGTATTTGTTGCTATGGGTGATGTGGCTAAAATACTTTAGTTTTGTTCTTTTATGGTGTTCAAAATGTTTCTGGGTTTGCTTATACGCTGCAAAACTTCTACATTTGTAATTCTGTCAGTCCAAGATTTGCGTTAGCCCACGATAGGCCCACATCTCAAAAGCTTCGAATTTCTTGCACATGGCCTCTGTTAGCGTGCCCGCCTCAACCCCATAGAAAAGGATGCTGGAAACATCGCAACAGTCTAATTTTAAGAGCAATTTTCAAATTTCTGCTAGTCAAATTAGCAAATGCTTGCCTAGCTTGTTAGATGCGACTTCTAATTTCCGATGTCATATGCCATTTATCGTTTAGATGACAACCAATATATTTAGAAGAGTTGGCACGTTCAATAATCTTCTTTCCAACTGTCAGGTTTAACTGCACATGTATAGGATTTTTACTTACTGCAAACCATTTGGTCTTTTTACCGTTCAGTTTAAGCCTTATGGACATATCGTATTCTGAAACCGTTGTCACTAGCTCTTGCAGATCATCTATATTGGTAGCTACTAGTACCGTGTCGTCAGCATAGCTAAGGTGGTTCACGACTACTTCAATGTCCTCGTTATCTAGGGCTTTTCTGAATATTTTTTTCTGCATTGAAAAACAGAAGCAAAAGAATACAGCCGTGTCGAACCCCTCTCTTTATCATTATTAGATAATAAATGGGGCTGCGACCGCTATTGCGCGGTCTATCCTATTCAATTTACCACCATTTTTAAGCCTATTACGTTGGACCATTCCGTTCTGCTACACACCCCGCCCCTGCCTCCCCCTGCCGTCCACCTGACCAAAGAAGGGGGCCCTCGGGGTTCCAGCCCGGTCGCGAAATCGAGGCGACGGCGAAATGCATGCAAACGCAAACGCCGCCGCTACCGTAACCCGCATTCACTCAATCAGGGACATCGCGGCTGCAGTTGTTGTGACGGACACACACGTCTGAATCGTTCTCCTTTATTATATAGAGGATTTTAATACTATCGTTCTCACTCAACATCTTGTTGGTAGGCGGTAGTTTTAAATAATAGGTTTGCTAGTCCTCACTAACAAATCGTTTTATAAATTGTAAGGTGTACTTGGCTAACGTTGGAGGGTTGGGGTTGCTATAGAGATTTTTGGTATACCAGAAAATTTTAGTATCATCATACTCACTTAACATCTTATTAGTATGCTATAATTACACGTAATAACTTTGCTACTTATCGCTGATAAAGCGTTTTAGAATTTGTAGGACGTAATGCTCGGATGTGTTAGAGGGAAAAGGTAAATATAGAGTTTTTTGGGTGCATCAGGTAGTTTTTATACCGTCACTCTCGCTCAATACCTTGTTGGTATGTAGTAACTCCAAATGGTAGTTTTGGCAATCGTCACTAACACATCGTTTTGGTAATTTATTGTAGGATGTTATACTTGCCTTGTCTTAGAAAAATAATATCACTCCGTAGAGCTATTTGTGTCTATCAGGTAATTTTTATACCACCCTCCACACTCAATATCTTGTTAGTAGGTAGTAGTTCCGGTAGTGGCTTTGGTAATCTTCAGTAACAAATCGTTTTAGATATTGTTTAGTATGTGGTAATTCTAGGTAAATAGTAGCTTTGGTCATTTTCGCTAAAAAAAGATTAGAAATTGTAAGGTATGATAATTGATTTGTATTAGAGGGACAATGGGCGTATCAGATAATTTTTATACAACAATCTTCGGTCAATATTTTGCTAGTATATGGTAAGTATATGGCCTAGCTTTGGCAATCCATAGAAATAATCGTTTTAAATATTTTAAGTTGTTATACTTGGCTGGTATTAGAGAAAATTGAGATGTCTGTATCTATCAGGTAATTTGTATAATATCATATTTACTCAACATGTTGTTGGTATGTGGTAATTTCAAGTAGTGTCTTTAGTAATCGTCACTAACAAATTATGTTCGAAATTAAAATGTGTTATTTTTGGCTTCTGCTAAAGCAATAAAATCACTGTAAAGCTTTTTGAGGCTCTCAAGTGGTTTCTACACCATCCTCGTTAAAAAGATGTAATAAAATTTGTGTAAAATTAATGGCGCCAGATTGCGCTAGGTCTGCAGAATATAGTGCTAGATTTTCAAGGACCTATCGTTAATTGGTGGTGCTGAGGTTAACTTAGCAACCCCCGAAAAGAAGAGACGAAACATCCGAAACTACAATGGCACTAGGGTAATAGTTTGTGGAGCTAGATATAAAGAATCAAGCGCTTGATTTGGAAATCATTTATAATAGTTGGTGGTGCTATGACCCGTAATGGGCCGAAACCGACTTAAATTACCCCCCTCCCCTGGGGCGCACGAAGCATTCAATGTTGTTTAAACTCAATCTTCAATAAAGTTTGTATGTATTTATTTATACATTTTTAAGATTGTTAAGTAAAATATGAGTCGAGCAATTTTACATATAATAGTTCAAACTTCTTACATAAACTAAATTCAAAATCTCTCTTTTTTGCATCGAGGACTCGCCTAATATTAAAATAAAAAAGTTCAAAGGAAGAACTGTACATTTTGTAATAAACTTAAAGCTTAGTCTGCTTCTTTTTTGTTTTCTTTTTTAAAAGGCATTGAAACATTGCCCTATTAACTTTTATATTCTAAAATACTCCAGTCGAGCTAGGTGAAGCTGCCGTCGGGAACATCAAGACGAACGATATAATCCTATAATTGGGTTTCTATTTATTTAAGAACCTGCTCTTAGGACAGGTAAGAAGCATTTTGGTGCTAAATGTACGTTTGGTGTAATTAAAGGTAAATGAGCTAATGTTTAAGCGCCAAAACAACTGCGAGGAGCGAGTGTTTCAATTTACGAAACAAGTTTCTTTATCTCAAGAACGTTGGAAAGAGTACAGACATTGCGATAAATGATTATTGTTATGTGTCAGCTGGCGGCGCCGTAGTGAAAAATACTAATTGTATAAATTATTTTGAACTTCGATAGGGTCGACGACGGTTGAAGTATTGCTTCTATATAAATATTGATCTAATTATTTGTTGCTGTTAGTATTAGCACCTAGAGGAGTGTGAATTACTCAAATTGAGTTCAAGTGCTGACGGCATTTACAAATAGCCCTCCTTAGCCTATGACGTAGTAAAACAAGATTTTATTAGTTATACAGGTTAGTAACGCTGGGTAAATATAAAAGGAAGAAGAAGAAGAAGAAGATAAACAGAAAGTATACCCATCGATATCGTATACTAAATAAAGTTGTGCAGTTAATATAACATTAATGTTCTTCAGCGTTAGTGGTGTCATCTGGAATTACGCAAACCCAAATCGATTTGTATAGGTTGTATTTTTATTTAGATGATTAAGCAGTTTTTGCATAGATCATTTTTTAAAATTCCTTTACAACTTGTCTAATTAAGGTAATAATGGATCATCAAGCGTCGATGTTGAGTTCTGTTTAATAAATATCAGTTCAATGAAGCCCATACTAATTCATTTGCGTTAAAATGCAATATTAAGATGGGAACCGTAAGAATATATGTCCACGTTCACTTAAAGCTCATCAATGACTTTTACTTCTTGCACGCTAAATGATCTGATACTCAATAAAATTAGAATAAACTGATGATAATCATCAACAGTTTAATATAAGCCAAGTAGCAAGTTGTGCACTCGCAACACAACTCCGTAAACAATAACGTCCAAAGGACCAGCTGAACTACTACTCCGGAGGAGAAGGTGGGCTGACACTAAAACGATCAAAGCCAAATATGGGCTCGTGATTCTAAGTTAGAAGATTCGCTACTTACATTGAAGGGAGACAACTCAAACTTACATTTATCAAATGCAGCATCTTTGATAAGCGATAATCTATTATAAGCTAAAGACGACATAAATGCAACGCAATTAAGATGGTACTTATTTCTAATAGATGCAGTCAAATATAAGAGAGTAGTCCATCGTAAGATACTAAACCCACGACGTGTATACGGTGCGTTAACAGCTTACGGAATGTATATTAATTTCAAATGTAAGCTTAAAGTGCACATAAACAAAGCACAAGATAAGTAAAAAATACACATATACATCAATAAGTAATAAATCATGCATCAACGGTAATATTTAAATATTGTCAGCTCATGAACTTAGTTAGGTCAGTGAAAAAAAAAAAAATCTGTTTTACTATCACTAACGCAAACGGAAGTTACTAAGCGACCGTGTTAAACCTCGCGGCAATAGAACGCATAACTTCGCGCATATCCGACTAGATACGCCAAATAATTTCATAACGTCAATGACTTTACAAAACATTTTACACCCATGAAATAAGAGACACTCTCCATTACATTCTACGGCATGATTCAAAACTTGAGAAATAAACAAAAAAGTCTCTAACTGCACTAACCTCGATAATGTCAAAATAAACAGTTTAAAGATAAATATTAGACTACCAGAACTAATTAGCCAAAATAATTAGTTTAGAGAGGCTTAACCAAAAAGACTTCTTCTGCTTACATTAGGTCAGAGATCTGTGTTTACTGATACAAATTATTATTGGGACGTTGATGTCCAGCAATCTCGCCACCTTTTCGGCGGTCTACCTGGTGGTCTGGTTCCATGTGGCTTTAAGTTGCTGACAGCTTTTGCTAATCTATCGTGGTCCACCCGTTGTACATGATTGTTCCACATTCGTCTTCTTTGCCTGGTCCATCTAACTATATCCTCTGTGTTGCGTCTACGTCGTATCTCATCATTTCTTATTCTATCTAGCCTCGTTTTCCCAGTGATGTTCCAAAGTATTTTCATTTCATTGGTGCGCAAGAGATTTTTTGTTTTACATGTGTCGGCTCTTGTTTCTGCTGCGTATGTCATAATTGGTCTAATGCATGTTTTATATATACGAACATTACTTTCGACGTTCATTTCTTTGTTATTCCATATGACATCTCGCATGACACCTGAAATCGAGGCCGCTTTACTAGTCTGTTTGAAGACTTCTTGGTAAAGGTCTCTGTAGCTGGATAATTCGACTCCTAAATATGAAAATTTCATAACCTGTTCAATAGGGGTGTTGTATATGACCAATTTGCATCTTAGGGGCTCTCTTGATATAGTGAAACATTTTGTTTTTTCGAGTGATATGCTCATGTTATATTTTTCTTGTATTTATTTAACAGGCGTTGAAGATATTCCTGCAATGCCATTGGGTGGATTAAGTAGCCCAATGGTGTTGTTGCCGGTCCCAAGCCCGGATAAAAAAGGAGGATTGATAGACGAGGTTAGCTACCTATCAATTGTAAAACTTAAATTAGCTCACAGAACTGATACAATGATACAACCAAAAAGGCACATCACATTACTCGTGAAGGGGAGAATGCGAGAAATCTCAACCAAATACACGACTGCTCCCAAGCTCAATGTTAACCTTAGCAGATAAAATTACATATATCCATCTAAATTCACATAGTTATTAAGTAGCTTTAGGGAATACCAAGGTGAGTTAGATGGCTAGGGCTGGCGTTAGTAAATAAGGTATCAAGGTACTCAGAGCTTACGTAAAGATGTACGTAACAGCTTGTACTTTTTTTAATGAATTTACTTTGGCAGTACTTGCATCGTAGGCATATTTTCAGGAATATCTGCACTGCTGTTCTTCAAAAATCTACGATATATTTTTTATCCTTACCCACGATACCCATGACGATAACCGAAATTTTAGGTATATCCGGTGCTGCCCCTTAAAATATTTTCTTAAATAGTGATGCAGTCATTCTGCAATATTTCTGCGCAATAGATTAAATTTTTTCTAATGAAACCGGTCTCACTACTAGGACAACTTTTCTCAACGTGGACAACACTACTTTTTGCTGTAGTATTCTGTTACGGGCGAAATTACGACCTGCAGCAAATCTGAAAAGTGTATACGACTAGATTCAGTGGGAAATGGGCTGCGTATGTGTTTCGGTATATGTCAGTTCGGCAGGGATACCCGATGAGTAGTGAGTTTTATGTGCTGTATTCATTCACCTTACCAGCCTCTGATTCGAGCTTATATAATCTCTAATCGCGTCTGACTTGTTGTCTTACGATGCATAAAATATATAGAATGTAGGTTAACACGTTATTTTCAAAACACAATATTAGAAGGAAAACTGCAGAGGGCTGCCGGGGCTGGTGGTTATTAAGTTATTGCTAGGGGTGGGGAGATCTCTAAGGGTACGTCACGATAGTACATCCTATAGTGAGGTGGTTTTGGTAGATTGGTAGCAACAAAGGCGTTTGGCCTTCTCAGAAGGGAGAAACTCAAACCTGGTGATAATGATGGTCAGGCAAACAATTATTACCAATAATACCTATATAAACCGGCTTATTGAAATTATATAACACGAAA
Source organism: Agriotes lineatus (assembly GCA_940337035.1). NCBI lineage: Eukaryota > Metazoa > Arthropoda > Insecta > Coleoptera > Elateridae > Agriotes > Agriotes lineatus. The sequence goes on from OW679195.1 coordinate 125,220,231, forward strand.
GAATTAACACTGGGTATAACAATTTGTCCACCGGCTTTTGACAACGTGGGTATCATACCAGTTGTAATCACGTTATTTTATTGTGGGTCGTTTCTCATCCCTCAAGCGTTTAATTTTGCACAGATTCTGCAATTGAAGGGTGGTATTCTCTAAAGTACTATTATAACCTATAGTTTATTTAATTTGTTAAATAGAAATCCTATGTAATATAGCCGAAGTGCTAATCTATGGTGCCAGATGTCTCGATAAAAATCCACTTCATCGTCTTGAAGTTTTCGTTACTTTGAGTTACATAAACCATACACCTTTTACCGTATACTGTCTTTGAAAGCTCCATCAATTTCAAATACCTTGTTCACAGTTCTTCACGAGCAAGGTTTTCCAGTCATATAATTGGTTCTTTGGTAGACTCTCATACACTGATCAATGCAGAAATCCTTTTTTACAGCATCTCTATAATTGAGCATGTCTTTCTTTAACACAGTATACATAATTACACCAATCACTTTAGGATGAGTTGGTAGATGTCTGTGATTATTAAAAACAAATTCTTCCTTAGAAAATTGCGATGCGCTGCTAACCATTATTCTTAATCGTTATTTCACTGTTTTAGAATCGTTTTGTATTTGTACTTTGTACTTTCAGGAGTAAATTTCATTATAATATGCTTTTCCCTTAATTTGTCTGATTTTTACTTTCGATCTTAGAGTTCTGAGTTTAACAGCAATAACAAGATTACTTCTAAGAAAATTTCAGGTGAGAAGCATTTTTATCAGTGTTGTTGTCTTAAGCGATTTTAAAGGACTTTGTGTCCTACAATACCAAACAGCAAGCGAACTAAAGAATTATTTTTTAAACATTAACATTACATTACCCACCTAAACAAAGTCTTTTATTATAAATACGTAAATGACATTTCCACTAATGCTTGTTTGTCGTAAAATTAAAATTAGTTTGCTATAATGATAACTTGACATGCACTTTTCCCAAAGACGCTTTTACCCAAACGAGTTAAAGTATGTCACTACTTTAGAATTGCTTCTTATAGAAATAAGATTGTAAACGACTGGCTCTCATAATTTTTTAGTTACTTGAGGAAAGTCATGAAGGTGCTTCGCCGAACCAGACTGATGTACATCTTTTTTTCTGAAGATTTTCCGGAATTTAGTAAGCTGTTTTCTACCTTTTACTTGTTCATTCTGAAAGCGGCAGAGTGGCTCTTCAGTTTTATCCCGAGATATACTTAGTTCATTTTCCAGTTTGTTCCTTTGTTCAAGAGCGTTTGACAAGGCCTGAATTTGGTGCAAGGTAGAAATAGCAAAGGCTCGCATTTTCCAGTTCTTACTCGGAACTTGAATCAGAACGCAGTAAATTGATTAGGTTTGTTTGCGCGATACAGAACAGGCTAATGACACTTCTGCTCAGTCAACTTATGTATTTCTGACGCTAAAGTTAGAAACTTTGTTCAGACTTTACTACCGCAAAGTCCAGACATCTAAGAACTTTTGGTACAAAAACTGTAGTAAATTGCAGTCGTTCCAGTCTTGAGGTTTCTTGGTCCGCTGTTTACGATTAATAATAATTAAAAACCATTTTTGTTTTTTTTTGGTTTAGCTAAAGAATAACAGCATGTGCACAGGCTATTTTGCTTATGTAAATTTGATTATGTAAATGATTCATCAATGTATTAGTTAAGTGCCATTCTGGTAATGTATTGAAATTGCTGCAAACTATAACTAGCAATTAGCGCTGTGTTTTTTGTAAATCTTGGATTAGCGATACATTTAACGGTTAAATTTGCATGCAGTGTATTGATTGCTTCCCAAGGTAATGCAATCAGTGATCATTGATTGAGCATCTGAATAGATTTCAGGTTTCGAGTAAATTACATTAGACGATCAGTTCCTTCCTGTTGCATAAAACATAGGAGTTGCGAGCTTTCGCTTTATAGGACGTCATAAACGTAAGCTGAACAAATTTTCTAAAGATTTCCATTCGAGGGCCACTATTTCGGCGATTTTGATCTTATAGCTATTTACTGCACGGCGGAATTGCGTGTTGTTAACACAGTAAATTTTCTTCGGAGTTTCAATATCTCGCCCGAAGTTTCCTTAAATCTAATCCCGGCTTAGCCAAGCTAACGCTCAGCATAAACTTGTTTGTCGTTAATACAATAAGACTTATGTTGTTGAATAAACAGCTATGGCGGCGAACAAAGCGACTAGCCAGAAGTCGTAATTTTCGAGATTACTTAGCAAGTTTTAAGAAAGAAAACCTATAATTCCTGATCAAACGACACCACATAATCGAACTTGGAAGCCCTACAACTCCGAAAAGTTAGGTGCTTTACAAACTTTTATACAAACGAAATCTTTGATCTTATCATCTCAGATCCACATATTTTCGCCCGTATCCGCGTTGATCCACCCCAGTCCTAATATCTGGTGCGGGACCCTAATCCGCGCCACAAAGGAAGGGGAATGATACAGGTGGCTTTGAAAATAAGGTTAGGAAGATGCGGAGGATTTTAATCTACATTGCAAATAGAAGGTAATACCTCCGACATATCAAATGCTGCCATAAGCCCTTGTTTTTTGCTGCCTACGTCGAACGCCCGATTTGGTATTTAAAGCAGAAAAGGAAACGTTTCGATGCCGGTTCAAATTAAAGGCAGAGAACCTGTCCGTCCGCTTTACCGTCTCCTTTGAGTTTGCGACGCTCCAAAACAAACACGAATGGAGGATCGACTGAAGTACAGCAGAAATCTAAGAGCTTAGTAGTCGCGGGTCCCGAGGGATCGCTGCTTCAGAAGTCTGAAATTTCACAACCGGTGTACACATTACTGAATTAACGACATTCCTAGCTTAGGGTGCGCAGAATTTGTAATGCCGCGGTTTCCACATTCATACACTCGCTGCTATGCAGCAAAATTTAACACATAGTTAGAAGGCTGAAAATTCTAGTAGTTCGCGATTCTGCGTTACACCAGACGTGTCGAAATTGGAGCAAGCTGGGAATTTAAAACATCACGATATCGGCATCGATGGACTTTTAATTCCTTTTATTAGCTTTGCAGTTTTTATGGCAATTTAAGGGGGTGAATATTTTAGCAGGGCTGAGCTTTACTGGTCGCGCCCGATCGTCCGGCATAAGGGATAAAAGGCGCAATTAAACGGATCAGACAGCGAACAATAAGGGCGTATAGATTGCCAAAGGGCGTGAAATTGAACCCGTGCATGACATGTGCTCTGTGAACGACTGGCATACCGCCCACTGATGCGATTCATTCCAATTTAAATGCATTTGAATAATAGCATAGAGCAGCACAGTATTCCACCAGCACGACGTGCCAAAATCCCTAAAATTATTTTCCCATATCCACGTCTCAAACTTCACTATATTTCTTCTCTCTTTCAACTTAGCCAACAGAATAGTATTATGTGTTGAGTCGCATTGGTCGCACTTTATATTCCATTCTTCTTTACTATTTGTCTGATGTTAATTTAGTGTTAGTTGTTCCATTAGCTCTGCTTCTGTTACTGCCAATTGTACTCGTATTTATCGTTTTCGGATAATTTTCATTTGTGAGCAGAATGTCTGTGCCATTATAGTTGTTAACGTTTAATGTATTCTACTAAAAATTAAAATTGCAAATTCTTATGATGCAAAACTGATGTAAAATAAGGCAAGAAGCTGATAGCTCAGTGGAGAAGAGAGTGACGTTTGCTCGCCGAACGTCATCATAAAGATGCAGGAAGACCTGGGCAATTGTTCAACGCAATCTACTGATATAAAGTGGAAGTGAAAAATACTTCCAAGAGGATAAAAAGTTCTCCTGAGTTGGAAAAACTGATGTGGCTGGGTCGGAATTTACACTTTTTTAAACAAAAGACAGTGCAAATGCACTTATGCGCTACAATCTACCAGGCTGGTGCCGCCAGCCTGGCGTAGAAGACAAAATAATTTGACTTGAATGCAATCAACATCTTGCAATGATTAATAGTCTTTTATTGCCCTACATGTGCGCCGAATGGAAAAACAAAGCGTAAACCACTAGCTGAAGGCGATTGTGATACACTAGCTCCGACGTAATTTACTGGTGACTCATTAGGTTATTCAAAACAGTACAAATTATATAAATCCTCTAAAGGATAAGAATTAAAGTGGCATTTTTTCGGAAAATAATTTACCCATTTGGCGGTTACGTACAGCCGACAGCATTTCGTTAGTGTGGGAGAACACTAGAGAAAGCCGCAGCCACAATTTGAGAATTACCCTAAAAACTTTAAATTGAGATACTCTTGTGCCCCAACCAGTGCCACGAAGATTAACACCAGTAACATGATAAAGGCCGCCAAATAGTATTTAATACAACAAATATGCTCATATAGAAATGAGAACTCATCAACTTTTAAGTATAGTCAAAACTGGCATAATATGAAATAAGCAGAACTAACAGCCACGCCAATATATAGCTTTGCAGTAACTACACATATATTATCAATAATAATATGTATAACGGCCAACAGTATAAATATATAACATCTAGCAATGTACTCGTAATATTAAGTCTCGACATTTAAAAACCATTAAAATATTAAAAGAACAAGGTGCACCCGATATAAAGATCTTCTTCCTCTTAATATAGGCTAGCGAGCCTGTTATTTCCGCACAGTGAGTGCGGTTTTATAAGCCGTCTTAAGCCGCGGCCGGGGTAGGTGGCTAGCTTAACCCCTTGAATTAGGAAAGAATCCCTCACAGGGGCCACGACCACCAAAGATGTTCGTATGATGGCCGGATAGCGTTTGATGTTTGCAATGACCGGGTGTGGGGCTCGAACCCACTACCTGCCGGCTGCTGGCGCAAGCACTCTCCCAGTCGGCCACACGCTCTCTGTACTGTATCTCAATTAATATTACTGTTCACCTGCAGAAGAGAAAACACAAGTATCACGTAATTACAAATTGCAAAGTTTGCATAAGCAAGCAACACTCAGATTTTTTAAAGACTCCTTCTTGCGACGTTGGCACTTGGCACAACAATGCAATAATCGTAACATGTCACAGCGAGAATAACGCTTTGGATAAACAAGCAAAACTCGAAAGGATTTGAAGGATGCCAGGCAGGTGCGTTGGCAGAAAAATGCAGTAACAGTTGCGTAAAAACGACAACCCCTCCAAAACAGCCCCTCCAGATCTCTTCGGATCGTCTGCTCGCAAGACAAGCATGCAGACAGCTACGGATGGGTAGCCTTCTAGAGCAATAAAACGGGGAACGTCCATTTACAGAACATAAAGATGATAGAATCGGGAGCGCCAGGATGAAGATAACATGCACGTGGCTCCGATAAGTGAAGTTAGTATTCTAAACCAAGGTGAGGCGAGCAAGAGAACTGATACAGGAAACACGTACGGGCACCACTTGGTAATCCCGCGAATATGAGTACAAACACCAAAACGATAGGCCTAATACAAAAACCTTACGCCACTAAATCGGGTAAAAGTTAAAAAATAAATCTTAACGCTTCCAGATCTCGAGGGCGAAAGGCACAGAAATATTTAACCTCACTACCTTAGTGTCAACCAGTGAAAGCACAGTCAAGACGAGAATCACGGCGCATTCAAAAAATACCCAATGAAAGCTTTTCCCGAGATAAGTAGCTTTTAGCTTGTAGCAAGTTTCAGTTCATACCGTCATCTGTTCCAGCGTTGTTTTGAAAATGTAATTGCAGTCAAATATCGACTGCGTAATGGAAAATCTGCAACTTCATACATCAGCAAATGGGTGGCCACCACAACTAGGGTTACGAATTAGGTGCAATGGATGTCCTGCTACTTATTTGACAGCAAAAACACGTTTGAGAGTGTTTCGAACTTCTATTCCTCTGTATTTATTGTAGCCTTCTTTGTCGTACTCGTATATGGACCTTGTTAGAATCCGAACACCATGCAAGTTGAAACATATTTTATATTTTTTTCAAACGACTCACTAATATCTTACTTATTGAAAGTGCTCCTTTAGGTCCTGTTTCGGCAGCCGAATGCGGACAGGCGTGACGCTCAAAGATACGGTTTGGAATTTCAAATACGTGCACTGAATGGAACCATTTTCGCCCAGCGCGTGATGGACGTGTTTCACACTCGTGACAGCGTAGCCGTTCAATTACCTGTATGTATTTTGAATTCAAGCCGCGCAGCGGGCAATGTTAATCGCGTATCCAAATGACTACGCCCCGCCGCAATCTTGGAACGTGTAACGCTGCTTCCGATGCCTGGAAATCGCCCTGAAATAGAAAAAGTGCAAAGAGCTTTTATTGTAGCTTGATTTTCGCAAGATTTATGTATCTTGTATTCAGTGCACACGAAACGAAGCGTGTGCGTAACTTTTTGGGGTCCAGCGCACAGGAAATTTTCCCTTTACAACGTATTCCATATCCCTCGCCACGGGGACCTGGAAGGAAACGCTGAAACGAATCGCAGGCTCTGTTTCGGTAGCAATTTCAAGGGGAATTTTCAGTTCCCGGTTGTGGAATTTAGTATCTTATTTTGATGGCATCGTTTTATGGAAAGCTGAGCATGTGTTTAAGACGTACACTCATAATTTCCGCATTATTGGAAATCGATGCCTGTACAGGGCGCGCAGAGAAATTGATAGTTCGCATAAAGACATTTGTGTAAGTTAAATTGCAATTTCTTCAATTATTTAGCTAGCAATAATTTATAGGAACATCTTTCTTTTTAACTGCTATCTTGCGCTCTTCCTTTTAAGCCTGTTATCCGAAATGCTCCTTAAATTTTAAAGCTCAAACTCCAGAAAACATTAAAGCGAGGGCCTGAGATTGTTTGCGTGACGTTCTTCTAGAGGCTATCCAAACAAGCATCGAAATGAAACCATTTCAAAAGCCTAGTAGCTACCAATTTTAACGTGCACTCGTAATGGGTCGATAATGTATAAACTTGTACCAATTATTTTATACTACTTGTAAAATAATTTTTACTCTCTACTGAGTATTAACTAGATGTTTAGGTTGTTCGTGTATGTAGTACTTCACTTACTTGCAAAAACAGTAAAAAGGCCATTTTAGACCATTTTCTCAATTTACGGCGAACTAAGGGGATTTCAATAATTATTAACTAATTATCTAAAATTCAAAATAGTATAGCTGAATATACAAAAAGTAATCGAAAAGTGCTAGCTCAAACCGGTATGGGGGATGACTTACCAATTTTAACTTGGAAGCCTGTAAAACTTGTTTTGTTTGATGTGCGGTATGACTTGAAGCATTGTCATGGTGCATAACGATGTCATTTCTTGGGCGCCGTATACTAACTTTTTGAATAACGTCTGGTAGGCCTACTCGCCCGTTATGATGCTGTAAACTGCCTTAGACTTACCTTCTGACATCGTTCTACACGCTGTTTTTGTGCTTCTGCTAAGCTGTGTGGTATTCACCGATAACAGACTCTTCTTACACCTAAATGATTATGAAAAATATTGTTTATTGAAGTCATGCCAATGCCCAAGGTGCTAATAAGAATTCTATATGCTGCTCGATTGTCCTTGGGATTCTTTCTTGGCATGACGTCAATGTTTGTTTCTGTAACTTCTGAAAATCGTCGCTGAGTGAAAACCGTTCAAATTTAAATTTATCAAACCAGCTATAAACGGTTCTCTGAGAATACGGTTGGCCGCCAAATAAAGTACGAAGTCGTCCAAACCTTTTTTCGGAGATAGCGAACTTTGAAAGTCATAGCAAATCATGGCTCTAATGTTTTTACTTTTTAAATTCATTTTTGCTGCACAACAGTTGTTTAAAAATTAACTTGCATATTAACTGTTGCATTATTCAAAACTTAATTTGAACTATCAAACAAACATTTGTTTTATGGTGCACTTGGTCTACTAGTTTGCAGAAATGATGGGTGCTACTCTTGCACATCTCTTTTCGAATTTTATTGTTGTGTACAAATTTCATTTGAGATATACATATTACAAGAGCGTCGTGTCCAAAGGGCCATTTTTAAGGGTTTCAAGCGGTTTATGTGTTTTCTCGTTAATTCTCATAGTCTGGGCCATTCACGTTTTTGCAAATACTCCGAAGTATAGTTTTCTGCATCGTCGTTTTAGTTTCTTGCATGATGTTTTTGTTCTACAAGACCGAATTCAGTTAGCTTATAGCTCGTTTACTTTCAGTGATTTTCGATTTATAGCTGGCGACGCTTCTCCACTCCCATTTTCTGTAGCCTTTGATCCTGGCAATCCGCTTTCAAAATATTTCTTTCATTTATGGTTTTGCGTATATTACGCAAGCAAATTGAGTTTTGGCCTGTCTCATTTCTTTCTTCCGGTTAATTTCATAAAAGTATGTGTGGTAGTCTCGCTTCGGGTATACTTTGGATATACCACACAAGTTGTCATTATTGATTGTCATCCATTATCATTTAAGATGCTTTCACTGTTCGCCGTACTTCTTGATTGTGAATTCTTTTCGCTGATACTCGTAGTGCGTGCATATCAAGATATTACCCAGACATAAGGCCTTTAAGTAAAGAATCTTTTCACCACATCCTCATATCATTATTTATTATGTTTTGATATGATCTAGAACTATAAGATCCCATTTAACCACGTTGGTTAAGGTAATGTTGTATTTATTTCTTTTTTCTTCCATTTTACGAAAATAATGCACAAAGGTCTTTGCATTAATCATATTGTTCAAGTTAATGTGGTTTTCTCAAACTAAGTCTGTAAATTCATTTCCATTGCCTGATTGTTACTAATGCCTGCTTTACTAGATCAGTGGTTCGAAAGGGTCACTTTTAAATATCGAAAAGAATCGCATTTAGCGATCGTTTCTGTTTCCAATACAAATTCTTGGCCGAGATCTCTGATGCCAGTTATTCAGCTTTATTAGTTTGATGTTAAGCCCCAATTTCATGAATTCCATACCATATTATAACATATCATTCCAGATGGAGTAGTAAGAGAGAAAGATATATCATTTCGCAATGTCTCTTATTACTATGATTAGGGTATGCACCTATTTCAAAGTTCTGGAGACGTAAATTTAATTTCGATATCTTTCTAACTTTTCTTAGATAAATGCCTCTTTATCATTACTTCCTTTTATGGCTTATTTTTACCTTTCATACTACGTAATGTCGACGCTGTGTTAATGGTTCCCCATCATGTTTCTTAATATATAAACAATCACCAATGTTTTAAGCTCATTGGGTTTCTAAAAATATAATGCAGGCGCATCAAGCAATCTTACATTACATTAGTTGCTGTGATTGCAATATCCCGTTGTGATGTGCGACGTCTACTGACAATAATTAGAAAATGTACAAAATAAAAAATTAAAGGGCTTGTTCCTCACTATGGTTAAGCATTGTCCGAAACTTCTTCTTTATCTATAGGACAATGTCCTGTACTGATATTGGGTGGTGATTCAATGGAAGATGATACCCAACTTTGAACCCATCTTTGCAGAGGTCTTCCTGGTCTTCTGGTTCCTGGCGAAAGTTTAGTTCTGCTGGTCATCATAGCCTCGTATTGTTTGTCCTGCCGACATGGTCATTCCATGCACATCGTCTTGTTTTCTACCATTTCACAACATCTCGGATGATGCATCGTGCTCTTATTTTTGAATTTCAAATGCTATCACGTAATATACTTCCAAGCTTGTATCGTTAATATTTAGAACATACCTTGGGCAGTAAGTAGTTAATTCAACTACTTACTGCCTTGTTTCAGAATATATCTTTATTAACTCAAATACATAAATAGATAAATATTTAACATCAGAAATAAATAGAAATCAGTAACTATTGCATATTGAAATTTATAAAACAATTGGAAGCATAATTCTTAAAAATAATTGGTGGTTTGCTTTTTGCGAGCTGAGCTTCAACTGAGTTATCTGTATGATTTATAACTAATGGCACTGAAATTTGTGGAGAATACCTTGGACACGGATCTGGCTGCTGTACGAGATCGACATCGACGTTTCCGTCATGTACACATTTATTTGCAAATTGCACCTTATTTTCAACTGACCAAATTGTATGTAATATACCGCTAAAATTCGAATTCTTTGTGTACTTATACCTTTATCAATAAATAATTATTGTCGGGGGTTTCGGTTAAAAATCGATTCATGTCCTACCTGCTGAATACTTCTGATTTCTCATTAACAATGTGGTAACGAAATAGTAATGGATGGGTATTGTTACGGGGGGTCTGGGGAACAGTGCTACAGGTGAAATTTTTTTCAAAGTTCAAGGTCATTCATCTTTTTGGAGCCTAAAATTTTGATGAACACCGTAGAAAGTGAAAGAAATTTAATACCGTTTAACACCGAGCATACATTTTGTTTCTTCCAGAAATAGCTAGATAGCGCATTTTTAGGCAATTGCCATACGGTATTGTAGTCAGCCACTTAAAGTCAATACTGAATATAAAAAAACGAAAATTTTATATACCTGAGAAGCTACGCTTGCAAATTATATATAGCCAAATAAGCATAGTAACGGAAAACAACAGAAAGAAGATCGAATCGAAACTAAAACATGACGTCCAGGATGCTATCCATAGGAAGAAGAATTGTTTGTATCTGATCTCTTTCTCATTTTTTAAGGCTAACCAAACCATTCTTCAACACTTTCTCGATCAAACTTATTGATTAATATTAGCATCACACCATACTATGTGATCGAAACTTCCTCAAGGAGAAGGGGATTTGCTGTTCCAGCAGCAGATATGTTCTAGCTAGGTTGATGCTAACCACGCCTGTTGAAACAAAATTCTTGGAATCTTATTACAACTAGTTTGTTGAACCAGTGCCAGCAAACATCGATAGTAGAACTTAACGATAAAATACCGGGTGTCTTAAAATGAATTACATCTAGTATGATTTGAATTTCCCAGAATGCAATCTAAAATTTTACTTGAAATTGGCATGACTCTAAGTCTATGTCAAATTCAAGGTTAATAGGTTAGGTTTTGCGTCAGTTTTGACACAGACTGCCGCAAAATCTAACCTGCTAACCTCTAATTTGACATAGACTTACAGTCTTGCCAATTTCAAGTAAAATTTTAGATTGCATTCTGGGAAATTCAAAGCATACTATATGGAATTCATTTTAAGACACCCGGTATCAACACACGGTACATCACATGTTTGTATAAAACACAGGTAGTAGTCATCTATGCATGAATCTATCAAATTTTTACAACTTTAATCTCAAAAAGTAGTTGGACATCAGTTTGTATGCCTAATGGAGAATTTACAATCTACAAAGCAAGCGTTTTTCGTCCATTTCTCACTTGAGATTCTTAGCTTTTTAGGTGTTGCCTTTGTGATTCAATTACGAAAGGTTACTCTTGTACATTCCAATCTTTGGACGCTTGAAATCTAGAGCTGGGAATCTGAAAAGTAATAAAATCTCAGAAAATAAAATTGCTCAACCTAAATGCTGAAACCTAAAGAAAAGTTCAATCATTACCGCCCTCATTAAGTACACCGTGACTCTGATAAGTTTGTAAATTGAACAACGCTGAAATTCCTTCATTTGTATGCAAGGGAAATGATTCTATAATATCTCCTTCGAGTCACAAATTACAGTGCATAATGGAAACCTTTGTGTCGGATAACTATATAAGTAATGATTTTTTAGAACTAATTTGGAACTCCCATTTACAATACATAAAATGTTTGTGAATACTATGATAACAAAACAAAAAGGAAATTAATATCGATGTAAAATTGTTTTCATATTTACGCTTTAAAAACTATAAATGGAAATGGGAAATTTATATCCAACGGTTTCCTGTTTGTACGAGATTTAATATGCTTAAAGACTGAAATGGGACAAACTCTCAGGCAGCATAGAGAAAACCTTGTTATTCGCATTTTCATAAAGTGCAGCGTTTAGATAGGAAAGTTAGTACTTATTGGACGTTATATTTAATTAGCAGTGTTACAAAAATTACATACTGCAAAACAATGCATAGAAAGAAGGTCAAGTATATCAGAATTTGGAACATATTTGTTTCTTTTGCTAAAGGCGTGCCTAAAGGTGTTAGTCAGGATGTTTAAAATACAACATGCAAGGATTTTAGCAATTAGGATACTATAAGAATTATTCATTTAGTCGATTAAATTAAAAAGCTATTCGACAGCATGTTGCCTAGGAAAGTATCAAAAGTGTAAATACTGATACGAATTGAAGCATGCTAAGCCTAAGGGAGGTACCACCAAAACAACAAGTATTACAGATAATTCAAAAAATTATAATTTCAATGCTTAAGAAAAGGCTACTAATTGGACGACACTATGTCTAGCATTTTACTAACTCAAACATGCGACTCGATATGAATCTATAACACAGACTCAATGGCTTATGTAAATTATCATAAATTGTAACTGACAATCTTTTCAAGTTTCAAATTAATTGACTCTTTGAATAGACAATATTTGGGGGTTTTCACTAGTTTGAGGCACCACCTGAACTTGTTGTTTCACTCACACCTAAATAAAATAGGAAGTAGGTAGATTATCAAAGCAGTTTCATACTTAAACGTATATAAGTAAAAAATTTTAGTGACAGTAATATAAGAGTACAGTCCCACTTCGCAAATCCTTTCACAGTGGTGCACATTGACTGTGCTTGGTAAGCTTTCACCTTCTTGTTTTGCCAGGCAATAAGCAGTTCAAGATGTCAACATGCTTGGAAGATTACGATCTCCATCAGCTGTTTGTAATGTCCTTGCCGCCAGTAATGAAATGAATGGGTTGCTCTCGGTATCCTTGATTATTCTAGTAGATTCTTTGTATCCATGTGGACTTGGTGCTCTGGGTGGATGATCTGTGGAGTCGCAGCTGTCAGCATCTATCATATGCTCCCTAAGCGATGGACTTTCTGGCCACAACGGCGACACTCGTATGCTTGAGCGTTCACTTGAAGATGAACCGGTGGCTATATTGGAGTTCATAGAGGCGGCGATGCTGTGGAAAACAGAGATGTCATTGGTGACCATGTGGAATATTTAATTACCCTCCATACGGAAAAACTTTCACTAGTGCGAACCACCACTTGAACTTCTTGTTTTACTCACACGTAAATAATATAGGAAGTAAATTAATGAAGTAATTTAAAGCTTCAACAAGTACAAAAGCTGTTGAGACAGCCGTAGCAAACGCTGACGCGATTGTCAATGTAGTCAAAGCTCTATCAATACTTTCCATTCTATGTTCCTTTAGAATTTTGTATACTTTCAGCTGCTTAATTTTCCAACCATTAAGCAGTGTGAAAGAGTAACACTCTTAGAGGGATTTCAATGTTTGTGAGCTTTGTGTAAGCCGATTACTTCAAGCTAATATGAATTTCTTCCTTAAAGTGGTCAATGTGCTTTCGCATACCCTTGTCTTAGTACCAACTCTTTAGCAGTTTATCAATTCCCTAAATCAATAAATATTTTTCACCTTGAATTCTTACTTATCTTGCTTTGTACCAAATTATAGTCATAGTAGTCGAAACTGTAATAGTATGTCTGAATTTTCCATTGTTGATACGTCAACAGCTCTAAATATGTTGATGAAGTAAAGAGTGGTGTTATGGGATTTGATAGGTTAAGAATTCTTATAAAATTATGCTGTCCCAAGCTACTGCCTTACATAACGTACATTTCCGGACAAACAATACTTTTTCTAGCTCTTGGAAACAGGCAATTGTCGTTCCTATACCAAAAACATCGAATCCATTGGAATTTAAGACTTGTGTCCGATTAGCATGCTTCTCAGACTATCTAAAATTTTAGAAAAGTTACATTTAAAGACTAACTTAAATAAATGTGAATTAATTCCGGACATGCAGTCTGGATTTAGACCCAATCATAGTTGTACTATTGCCTTGCTCAAGGTAAAAGATGACTTACTATCCGTTATGGACAGAAATTAAATATTCGTTTAGATTATCCTTGATTTTAGCAAGGCATTTGGTTAGAAACCGAACTTTAGTAACAATTTTAAACGGTGTTCGTAATGCTTCGAACGCTATTGCTCTGTTTGAAAGCTTGGTAACTGGACGATACAAAATGATGTGCTTGCAAAAGAAGTACTCATCACTTCGAATTATTATAAAGGGTGTGCTTCAATGTTTCATTCTGGTCCCTCTATTGGTCACAATTTACACGCGCTTTCTTTGTGAAAAAATTAGAACATGAGACGTACATAAGCATGTTGATGATACATAGCACCCAATTTTTCGATTACAACATTCATTAATATAATTAATCCTACTAAATCATTTAAACTATTATTTGGCAACCTATCTAAAACTGCACCTTTAAAACATTATAAATATGAATAAACTTGAGTTTGATACTGGACAACAGTTTCAAATTGCTAATTACCTTAACAAGCCTACATAAACCTAAAATTGGTATATCATTTAATTTTCCTACTGTTCAGAAATATATGACATTTGCATTACTAAGAAATTTGCTTATAGAATAAAAGGGTTTCAGAATTCATGCTTGAGATTAATATTTGGTATCAGAAAATTTAGTCACATAACATATAAACTTATTTTTTTGTAACGGCTTAATATGCAATATAGAAGATTGTTGAGGACTGCTTGCCCTTATCATGAAAAAATCACAACATATAGTTTACAATTCAATTGTTTTAAGTACTAAAAGTTGTTAAGTTGCTCATTAAGCCGGTTTAAATATCTTTATGGTAAGTAAATTACTATTTCGTATACAAACTTTTAAATTCATTTCACTTTGTGCATTACTGATACTCTCAATTTCTGCAGCTGCACAGAACGCATATAAATTGTTTTCTGTGGAAGATTAAAGTAGCTGTAAATACCTTCATTATATTTTGTACTCAAGGCTGTTGTGGAAGACCATCACAGCCCTAGCTATAGATGAATGACAGCCTTTTGGCTTTCACAATGTGCTGTATGATTTATTATTTTTATATAATGTATTTTTGTACAAATATGGGAATGAACGTATTACTATTATCATTATGTATTATTTGTATAACAATAGTTATTTGCTTTTTAGTATATTTTCCTTCAATGGATGCCTTCTATTGTCTATTATTATTTTTTAAATATGCTGCTTTTAGTATTTCAGTATGGTTGTTGTGGGATTTATATATTATTATTACTACGGTCATTTTAATCTTGACTTAAACATTATAATTAACGCTTTCATTTTTTAAATGAATTAGTAGTAATACCATTTTCTATACTCTATTTCTTAAAGCCGCGGACAAAGCTACACAACCCAAAATACAATTTCCAGTAAATCCTAAATTAATTTTTTTAAGCAATGCAATTGACGAAGTTAGTGAAAAAACATTTGTCATGTATTTAGGTTGTTTTATGTGACAGTTTGATTAATGCCGTAGACTTGTTTAATGTTAATTCTAAAGTAATAAAAGGAAACGAAGTTATATTGTATGATTATTTCGGGATTTATATTCGCTTGAAGAAATTCCTCAGTTGATGAAGAATAAATGGCAACTGGTTAGTATCAAGCTGAAACTAAGTTAGGATCCTTGATTCATAAAGTTAAATTTAAAAAATATTGTGAAGTTGACTAGTATGTACATTGAACGAAGGATTGCATGACTTTGTCCGCGGTATTAACATCCAGATAATAGTTTAATGCTGGAAAAAGCAGCGTTGACAGTTGTTTCATCATCATAGTCTTCTACAGCATCAATCATTATATACTGGCTATAAATGTAAAACAGCAGTGGGGAAAGTAAACACTCTTTTTTTATTATGCGATATATTTCCAAACTGTTCGCACACTGATCCACAAAGCATAGAGGTTGGCTTTTTTGGTTAACTATGTTAAGTTGAGAATTTGTTCGTTAGTACCTCTATCAGTAGTACCATTGTATGTGTAATAAATCAAATATAGGAAATGAATATCTGCCGGACTCCGTAGTTCAGTGGTTAAGCATTCTGGGTTGAGAGTTCGATCCCCGATGCCGGTGAGGTTTTAAAAAAAAATAACAATGTGGAATCAAAACCTCATATCATGCCATTATTCGGAAGTAATGTAAAGCCGTGGGTCCTATGTTACTATGATGTGTAACATGTAAAACATTTCTTGCTAGGATTGGACCTGCTTAGTCTCGGCAAAATTCTAAGTAGCACTTTGACCATATGACCAAAGCAGTCGGTGTCTAAGGTACCTGGTACTCCGCATGCTGAGACCTTGTCCATTACAAACAAACAATACTGCAATATCTTCCAGCAATTTAAGGAGTGTTATATATTGCTATGAAGACATCTTAAACCTTTATGATTATTATAATGATTAATAACACTTGAAGCATATCAAATATTATTTTATAAAATGTTCCATAAATGTGCTAGTTTAATTTTTGCAAATTGTATAAAATAGCATTGGCCTTGACAATAATTTGTAAACATGTTTTAAAAATAGTGTTAGCCTTGACTGAAACAACAAAATCTAATCAGAGAAGAAAAAGAAACGATTGGGGAAATGAAGCCAAGCTGTGAAGTGGTGTTAATTTTGGATTCCCAATAAATAATTATTATTACGTGATAAAATCCCAGTATCCCAATTCAGTGTGTTTGAAATTAGTTCTATATCCTCCGGGTACCTGTAGTAGGTTGCATTAATTCGTAGCACCTCTGCAGAGGTTTATAAAAGGTGCTTGATTTGTACATCTAGTGGTAGCTGGCTTTCCGAGGCTATGTACGAGGTTAGAGCATTGTAATCGGAGCCCTGTGAGTAGAGGTAGGCATCGACCTTCCTGGGAAGCAGTTGGAGCCCAAGGTGTGGGGAACGGCTGAATTGGAGGTGGTTACGAAGCGATCGAGTTATAGGAGTCGTTCTGCAAGGCATTAGCGGCTTATATCTTCAGGCATTCTAAAAGATTGAATTTAGTGATTTGTAAGTGGCGTCGGTTTTTGTGCATTTCCGGCAGACACGATATCTGAGTGTGTTTTGTTTGTGACGTGTCTTTACTTACTATTGTTGTTATCACCTAGGCAATGCTTTAATTACGTAATTACTGATAATTTGTCGAAGAATAGCGAACTTGATTTGTGAAATTATGAGGTTGGATCGTCATATTGGAATTTGGTTCTCATTAGTTAAAACATCCAGTATTGTAGCAGTCCCAGTGGTTAAATGAGCACTGTTCAAAGCGTTTATAAGTAAATTAGGTGACACGATATTTAGGTTGATAGCAAAAATATTTCCAATCATTTATACTAGATAATACTTGCTAGCATGTGGAAACCCAACCCGTCGAGATGATTAAAGTCTTTTATTTACATAAATAAACAATCAACAATAATATATTCCCACAACTGAAGCAGTGATTGAAACATGCCTCATCTAAATATGGAATGCGTTTATTTGCAATTGCATTGCTAATAATCGGGAACAAAACGTTTAGAAGCCTGCAACTGTTGTACTTCAGCTCCGATTTTGCTGAAATTTGATTGGAATCCTGCTGATAGGCATCTACCTACCAATATCAGGAAAATATTACTAATACCTATATGGCAAACAGTGTAATTGGCAAAGTATGGTTACATATGGATATATTGTGGGCCTGTGCTGCTAGTATTTTTTTCTTGAAATTTAGAAAATTAGTAAATTCGCGCAAATTTCGAAATTTTCGATAAATAGATACATTTCTGCCATAATAATTGCATCAATATTTATTGTTACTGCTCATTATTATTGAACGTTTCTTATTTTGTTTAAAAGCTTTGTCTTGCTTCGGTATACGTTTATTGCACGATTGAAATAATGATATTAGATAGACCACAAGCAATAAAAAAAAGTAATTTTTACTACTACGTTTAACCATCGATCCACATAAAATAAGCATATTAATTAATCTGTAGGTTAGCAGATTAGCCATTCTGGTAATTATTTATTTTTGATTGTACACAATGTCTTTAGACCGTTAAGCGTGTTCCTCAATGCGATGTAAAATTCTTATTTAGTCAAAACTCGTTTGTCACTCTAAGCTAATACAGTAATCCTTACACAATTTTGTAAGCAGAAAGGAATAAGTAATTAAAGATGTTCTATTTGACGACGATAATGAAAACTTCCGCGAGATGTCGGCGAAATTTCAGAAGCGACGCTATCAATTTATCCAAGAGACGAGATTTCCAGGCTACGTCTGCAGGACAGCTCTGGATTTTCCCAGGAAACTTTTCAAGAAGCGCAATAGAAAAGTATAAAACTGGACAAGTTGACTAAACTGAAATATATCTTAGACGGCGGTCGTAATTCGAATTCGAGAACGTAAACTGAAGTGAGGACGACCACGCCAATAAAGCAGGCACTCAGCAGGCTGGAAATCTCATAGAGTTACATTCAAACCGAAGGACTATCGTCGGATCGCTTGTTGACCCTTCCGGTTGAGTTTCGTCATCGCCAGACTGATCTTCGATGCCTCATCACTCGGAAGCTCCCGAGTTTCCTTAGCGACTGTTGATGCATAAAGATGTGGTCAGCAGTTGCTCTTAGGGCTAGCTTCTTTATAACAAACACAGAGCAGCCACTTTCTCGAATAGATTAACTTTAACGAGGTTAACGGGATATTAGTTTAAGCAAGTAGCGAAGCAAATTGAAATTTATTAAATCGAAGTGCTGTATTGAGATTGCTTAGTAAATGGAGATGGCTTAATGCAATCATCTCTGCTCTTCTTCTTAAAAGCATTCTGTAGCTCGAGAGGGGCTTCCTGTATTATCACAGACAATTAAAGGAGCCTTTGTAAATTTCCGTCACTTCCAATGTTTATAGTCACTTTGGCTGTGTAGGCGCGTAGTTAAAAAACGGGCAGCCCCCTATACAGCAGCGGCACAACTACTCACACGCAAAGCAAAGGATCCCGTGAATAAAGGAGGATGAAAGAGCCTTACTTCAAAAGCTTTAAATATTCTTCTATTTATAGCTAGGTGTATTCGTAGGACTTGAATTGAAATCATGAATAGGACTGTCGCGATATTTCATTTCGCTTGATTTTGTATGTATATTCTAAAAGTTCAACCAATTAGTGCAACCTTTTCATTCATTGAATAATTTTAAGATGAATTATAACAAACCATACGATATAATACTGTTTATATTCACAATAATAATAATTGAAAGTACTAAGAATAATAAGTTCTGCAACTAAAACCAGACGTATCTGCTCTATGTACACCGAAATTCCAAATAGTTTTAGATAGATCTACTATCTGCTCTGTTTATACTAGAATGTCAGAATCTTGTAGATAGTAATAGGTAAGTGTTGTTAATTACAATCTAGTTTTTTAAATAAAAAATTCAGGTAAATACAATTGCTTAACACAGTAGAGTAGTACGAATATTGCAATAGTTACATATCTTTTAGTACTGGTACTGAAAATGATTTTAAATCATACTGAAACCTGTACTGTAATCAAACAAACGCCACACAAGATGACCAGATAATTTTTGTTCATTGACACTTGCTTTCCCTTCTTCTTCATCTAAAAATCAATAAAGTATGAAATAAAACGTTGTACGTTATACGTTTCGTAAAATGTTTACATTACACGTTTCGAAGTACTAGACTGTGCTCGTTCCCCTCGTCGATAAACATCGAACTCGTACTGTACAAATTCATTTACTAGACTTCTAATGTAAATAACTATAATAGTTCATTCATTTTCAGACGCTCTTCATGTTTATTCTTACTCTTCTCAAGCAGAATTTTTTTTAATACTAAAAAATATGTATGCTTGGTACTGCCTCGCTATAAATAAACGCAACAGATGGAAAAAGATCAGATATTATTGTTGGAACGACTACTTCTTTCACATTACGATGAGATGAGAAGATCACCAACGTAGATGTATTAAACCGTTTATCAGTTACTTCTACATGGCAGCGTTGTTGTTAATAATGCTTGTGGGCAATTTGTAGGCACAAACACGTTTATGCATAGTAACTCGAAAGTAAGGTTTTTATATAATTTAACCTGGATGTTTTATCTTATCAAGTTCTATACATTTCGTAAAGTCTCAATGTAAATTAGTTTATATACAATCATTGATCAATGCCTAAAATATTAATTAATAGCATAATTTAACTTTTCAGTTAAACTTTAGTCTACATAATGTTGTAGTACACCGGTGCTAACTTTAATGTTGAATTCATATACTGCCGCCTCATTTCGGTTATAACTTCATCGTTCTTCTCGTTGACGCATTACAGCGATCGGCATTCAAAAACCAGCATTGAGCGAAAGGTATGGAAAATATAATCTGCTATTTAAAATTAAAACTATGCGCCGCGTAGCGCAGTTGGGTTTCGGTTCGAATCCAGCTGGGGCCGGAATTTTTCCGCAGCCCTGGCGATCGATATCGGTTTCTGTGAGACATGTACAGTTGGGCAACAAATTAACTGTGCTCTACTCAAAACCACAAACCTAAAAGATAGAGTAACAAGGTCAACACATCACCATGACACACACCCTACCCAATGGTTGCTACGCAAGCACAAAAGGCGCGCTCCAGCTATGTAACCCGAATCCGGGGCAAGTTGAGCATTGTACCGCCAGTTGCTGGCGTACGAAGCACTAGCCTCTACACTGCAAGGTAAATGAGGTTACAGATAATACATACAAGCAAACCTAGCAATATTCAGAATTAGTAAAGATCTTTCTCAAGAATTGAACTGGAATATACTTTTTCTCGCTTTAAACAATTTTAACTTTGCCTGAATTCTATTTTGCTACCGTAACGAAGTCATTCGCTCCATAAATATTCAAAAGGTCTCACATGCGGTCGGGGAAATTCTCGTTGCATATGCGGTCGAGGAAAACATATTTTATCTACTCTTCAGGAGTGTCAGTTGTGGTCAAATGCAAAAACTTCCCCTCAGACTTTATCTAGGCTTAATAAATGCACTGTTAGTAATAAGTAATAACATTGCCATGTTTGACACTTTGTCAGGCATTTTGTCTGTTTTTTTAAGATATTCTTTTATCTAATTTTAGTTGTTGTCATTTTTACTACTTAAATTTTTAGATATAAGCAGGTGACGCTCATCACTTCTTTGTATCACGAGCCTGTTCGAAGTTAAATAATACATTGCTGACTCTTGATCGAGTGTTGTATAAGTCAATAATTTTTTTTTCTTGTTTCCTCCTTAGCCAAAAGGAAATCATTGTACTCGGCTTAGGTTTTTAAATTTAATCATGCTGTATATGTTTGAAGACGGCAGTTATTCCAACTATTTGCAGAATTGCTGGTTCTGTATTGGAAGCAAAAATTGAATTCGATAGGTGCCAAAATTAATCCATAATTGTATTCATAAATACTAAAACTTCGAGCTGCAATATTTTTTTGATATGAATTTAATTTTTCACGGTATTATAGTATTTATTTATTAATAAAAATAAGTTAGTGGTATTTACCTGACGGTTATTTAATCAACACATAATAAACAAAAATATAAATTATATATAATGCATGGAAGTGGACTATGAGAATAAGTATTGGCAAGAAATGAGACTTCTGCAGGAGTAAATTCTAAGACATACCTAAAATGTCTGGCGTTGACCACATATGCAACGATAATCACCATAACCGCAAATGGAACGACCGCATCTGAGACGCCACCACCACAATCCAGCTTGGAGTAAAACATGTCTTTTTGCTTCCAGGAATTCAGGGTAGCCATAGTAATAACTTTTTTTATATTGAGCTAGGATTTTTTCTAAAGAACCGGAGAATAACGTGTTTATCAAAAATACCCTATTTTCGGAATACGTTTTCAAACTTTCTTAAATCGTTGTTCTTAATCTATCAATTAAATTAAGTAAGTTTTTAATCCATTGGGCATTAAAATTGAAACTAGAGTTCTACAGATTGATTGAATTACATTATATAAATCCTTTTCTTTAAATTTTGTTAGGTATATAAATAATTCTCAAAGAAATATAATAGTATAAGGAACATTTAACAAGAATATAGGCTCATCGAATTTTACCTGTATGCTGTTCTATTAACCTATTTTTGCAAACCAAAATGCTGTAAAACAACAATATAAAAGAACGTGGCAGCATTGTACCTATCACTTATAGTAATTATATCGTGTGTTCCAAAAAAGAACTCACTTAGGGTAGACCTTGGAAAGAAAGATAGAAAAGCTAGTCATGCATTAACTTAAATCTGTAGGTGAATGTCAGAATGCATTTTGTTTATAAAAACATTTGTCACTGTGACAGGTAAAAGTTTACACTGCATTAAGTTTAATTGTATCCAACAAAAAGGAAAATAAGATGGCATGTACACAACAACACGAGTGTAATAACCATAACGGTCAATAAAAGTTGTTTTTGTTACGTGTTTTGTATATTTTTAGGAAAATAGTTCAAGGTCAAGATGTAATTTAGTTCTCACTAACTTGATAGTTCATTTGCATCAATGGGTATGTCTCAAGTTAAGGCAAACTTCAAATTGAACATGGCATGCTGCGAATGAGTTTTTTTTTAACACACGATATAAACAGAACCTTTGAACAAACAGATAAATCTATATATAACTCTAAAAATCTGACACCACCTGACTATTTAAATACATATGAAGAGAAACTATTTAATAAAGTATTGGAAGAAAGACAAGTGGGTTGGAAAGAAACTTTACTACTACTAACTCACTATTCTTCTTCCTCATCAGCACCTCTTTGCTGATGTTTTCTATTGCTTAACATACAGCATCTTCCCATCGATCGCGCTTGTTCGTTAGGCGTATTGCTTCACCAACCTAACATTTTGGGAGTATTCCTTTAGGTTCTTTTCCGTGCGATTTTCCCTGAATGGCCAATCTCTCAATAAGCCAGGATATTTCCCATTGTGCACAGACATGTTGAACTAACTTTGAAACATAATCTTGAACCAAGCGTTATATTAACGTTGAAGCGTCGCGAATATCAACCAGTTTTTCAACGTTGAGTGGTTGATTTTACGTCAGTCTGTGACGGCATTTTAATGTTTAAATCATAACCTAACAAGACAGTTATCTGTGGACGTTATAATGCGATCCAAAACACTTAAGCTTTTAACAATTTTGCCGACTCTTTAACGTGTTTTTTACTTCCTTTTACTATAAAGGAAGTATTGGATTCACCCCAAAAATTCGAAATTGAGTTTTCAACGGATCTTCACGTTTTAGAGTCCCCTGATCCCGAAAAACATATTTTTTTTCATTGGTCTGTCTGTGTGTGTGTGTGTCTGTGTGTGTGTGTGTGTCTGTGTGTGTGTGTGTCTGTCTGTCTGTGAACAGAATATCTCAAAAACGAAAAGAGGTATGGCATTGAAACTTCACATATAAGTTTTGTGTACTATGTAGATGAGACAGCAAGCTTTTGAAGAAAATCGCATAACCGGAAGTAGGTGTTTACTCTTGTGATTTTTCAGTTTTTTTCGATTTTTTCAAAAACGGCTCTAACGATTTTTTTTAAACTTTACATTTTTACTACATTTTTAATGTGTATTGATGTGAAATAGGTGATTTTCCAGTTGAATACTTCTAAAGTGGGTTTCTTTTGTTTTTTTTGCTATTTTTTTTATTAACTCCCATTTTAAATAAAACACCCGGTATATTATTACATTTTTGAATTCACCTTAAAATTCTAGAGAAAATTTGTCTCTTCAACTAACACTCTATTTTGTACCGTTTTTGTAGTATTTGTAATTTTTGAAAATTTTTGACAAATGGCTAAAAATTAAAAATGAAATTTTTGACTAATTATAAGAACACTGTAAAAGGAAGTTGTGTGAGTGTATCACACCAGATTTTTACGTTTTGTTGTCAAACTGACGTCTTTTGTTCGTCATGCTATTGTACAACTTTCTCCCATGTTAACGCTGTAACGTTTTTGCCTTTTCAACAGAAAAGTCACGTACTGTATACTTCAAAACGACGTTTTAGTATTGTCATTTCTTAGTTAAGTGCTAACACTTAAGGACGTTACATGTTAAACGCAATTTAACTTGTTTTTTACGTTGAAACAACATTTTATTTGATATAGTATTGGCATTATATTTCAAGTATTATTAAGTTGTATTTTCAAGTATTAAAGACAGAAGAAAGTTACATTGTTCTGAAAAGGCTTTATTGTACCACCATAGTAGAATAAAACGACAACTTCAATTGATAAACAAAATCGTAAAACATATCTTGTAGCTGCTGCAACACTGCGTACTTCTAGCCAAAGTCGACAGCCGTTTTATTTTAAATGAGAAGGAAATTAAGCTTAGGGAAACATAAAACATACTACCTGCTATACGTGGTGGGCCACGAAACTTGTAGCCCCTGCTTTTGCATTTTGCGTTATATTACAAAAAGCAATATAAATACATACAGCAAATATTGTTTAGTTTGATATTTACCAACCATGATCTGTTTTTAATGCATACAAAATACAATGATCTACTCTGTATTTATATGGGTTGCAGTAGAAAATCTTCAGGGGCTACAAGTCTCGTTGCCCACCCGGTATATTCTTCTAATACAACGCAAACCGGTAGTCTTATGTCAAACTGAAATAATAAACACACGACGTTCTACCTCACAGGTCATTTTATTTTATCAGCTCCACAAATAACGAGCTAAATGGTGAATCCACATCAGACAATGGTAATACAGCGGCTTGTCAATTGGTCGGCACTATCATTAGAGTAATGACCTTACGCGTGCTAGGAGCGCTAAGCACACGCTCTGAAGAAAGATACAACTTACGTCTGTTTGTGAACGTCATATCAATGTTTACTATTAGCTGTAGGTCTAAAATTCACTTATAATAAACTACATTAAAACGTAAAATAAAAACGTAATTATCGCGTTGCTGTTATAAAAATCATATCGACATTGAGAGTGGACTACTGATCTAAAAGACGTTTTATATTAATGGTATTTTAACATAATTTGGAAAATATAAAGTTTTCATGTTTAATAAACGTCTTATCTGTGTTTCACATTAACTGCTGCTCTAAAAAGCATTTAGAATCAACGTTATAAAAACGTTATTCTACCGTTTATTGTAACAACGTTATATTGACCTTAAGAGTCAATTGCTAACTCTAAAGAGTTTTATATTCTTGCAATTTTAACAAAGTATGGAAAATGTTAAATGTTCGTGTTTTTGTAAATGTAATATTCCGTTTTATATTAACTGCTGATCTAAAACGTTATTAAGATCAACCACATATTGAGGTCATATAAACACTATCAATAAACGTTATAATCAACACGTCTAATGAACAAAATAATTACGTAAGAAAAATAATTACCGAAAAGCAACGTCTAATTCAGGTTAAATAAATTACGTTAACTGCTGGACGAAAATTCAACGTTTAATTTTCAACAAATATCGTATGTTGAACTATGTCAATGCTTTTTCGACATATTTGAAACATACGTGTGCCTACTGGGTTGTCTTCAGCCTACACATCCTTTTTCTGTACAGTTTCTCTATAGTATTTACTTCCCCTAATGGAGGATTCAAGGTGTTCCAGTTGTCGGGAATTTGAAGTTGTTAATAATTTCCAATCGCTGAATCACAATACCTCTTTATTTGTATTCTTTTAGTCCAGGATATTCGTTCAATTCTTCTCTACAGCCATATATCAAATGCTTCCTTTCGTTTCATCATGCATTTGTTCAAAGAAATAGCCTCTACTCCATAAAGTAGAGAAATATAGCATCTCAGTATTCTAACTATTAATTCCATACTTATATAGTTGCAGCAAAAGAAGCGTTTCATTTTATAGAATATGGCACCGGATAGTTCAATTCTCGTTATTTTTCTAGTATTGTTCGCGATTACCCATGTTTATAAGTATTTATATTTTGATACCTCCATTGTATGAATTTAAGTAAACGTTTATATTTGACAACTTAGTAACATGAAAATTTTGTGTTTTTTAATATTCATATTGAAGCCATATAGCGGAATCACATCGTACATTCGCTATGTAATTCTTTAAAGATCTTTGATGTTCTTTGATAATATCGAAGGAAGCATACAAAAATTAGCGACTACAATTTTTTATTGAACACTAAACTTTTAGTAGCGGTGACTACAGTAACAGAGAGATAACTTTTACAAATTATTCGTCATTGTCAAATTTACAATTGATTAAAAGATAGTAGTAGCTACGACAGGGGCGAATGGGCCAGTCTGGATTTTGGGAAATTTCCCGAAGGGCCGCTGGCTTCGGCCATAACTAGGGCCGGTCCGTCGCTATGACCCTTGAAAAACAAATATATAAAAACACGCAGCACACAAAAAGAATCGCGGATTTAACCGAAATAATATTAGTAGCATAACATTCAAGCCTCATCCACACGGGTTTAGTAAACAGTCAAGTTGCTGGAGCAAGTCACTGGCTTTTAGTAACTAAACTCTTGTGAACAGAGAAGCCAGTGGCGAGTAGAGTACTGGATCCAGTAAATGAAGCCAGGCAAGTAGATTGAAAACAGCTCAACTTACTTGCCTGCTATCCTGTCCCCACCACATATTAATTCCAAGAAGAGAGACATTCTTAAGCACAATTTGTATTCTAAAGGGTCTTCTACATAGAGCTCGTTAAGAATTTGAGCTGAAGCCCCATGTGTAGGTCTTCTTAAAAGCCATCTCCTTGTCCACACTTTCTTTTTCTTGTACAATTCTTCATGAAGTATATCCAACCATTCATCCATGAGAAGTTTTGAAATATTTTTAATTACTTTCTTTAATAAGTTTGAGCGATCCATTTTACGATGATTTCACTCACAAACTAAAGCGAAATACTAAAACGTATGTGAACGGTCACTGGAACAGCAACTGTCAAAGATCCTCTTTGGCAACTGTCCTATCATAAAACGAAGCCAGTAAATAATGAGGGTGTCAGGCCCGGACTGGCCAGGTCGGCTGGCCGCCCCCGGTTCAAGGGGGCCCCTGATCCCGAAAATAAATTAAGGTTTAAATTTTTTGTGAGTAAGATATTTGTTTAACTACATTTATAAATAGTTGCGTTAGAGTCGTTTTGTCATGCGCCTTTTCTGTTGTTTTTGAACTCTCACAATCTGGACTATTTATCAACCTGTATGTAGCTTACAAATTTGTACTAACTATACCTTTTACACAAGTCACCTGTGAAAGGGTGTTTTCTAAACTTAAAATAGTTAAAAATTGAATTACATCTACTTTAAGCCAAGACCTTATCTCCAATCTCCTTTTCATGAACATAGAAAAAGACTTATTTTGCAACTTGGATAAAGATGTAATTATTCGAGTCCGTCAAATGCCATTTTGCCATGTTTCTTACTGTAGGCCCCTTTAGGGCTATATTTCGTATTTAGGCGTTTCACGTAGTAAGGGGTGGAATGAAACGCATTTGTTAGTGCCATAAATGCTATAAAATGCCCTTTTTCATGATAAATGTTATATTTTGAATAAATGACATATTTCAATGTTATATTTCAATCAAAATCAATATTATGTGCCTAATTCACAACAAAAGATCTTACAAATTTCAAAATGGACATGCAGAAGTTTTGGTAAGTGCTAGGTACTAAGATCGATAACCCGGGGCGGGGATGACCACTCGTCGCGCGCCTCAACGCTCAGGTAAGTATCCCGTTACGTCCACTCGTCAACAACAACCCCCCGCTCTCCCCCCTCTCTTCAACGCAACTCGGATACCAACGTTCCACTTATTTGCTTTGTGCCCGTCGTTTTTATCAGATCACTTTGTCTTTTGTATTTGTGTTGTGGGATTTTTAATATTACTGGTGACATTTTTTCTAAAATTTCAAGTTTTTGAAATAAATACTTACCATTTTTTATGCTTCATTTTGAAATAAATGCCATTTTATGTGCCATATTTTGAAAAAATAAATGCCATTTTGCTATGCTATATTTTGAAAAATACGGGAATATTTTGACGGACTCTAATTATAGATGAAGTAGTCAGGACCAGTGAACAACTGGCCAAAAAGCTGTTAGGTTAGTAAAAAAATCAACACGCAGTAGTTCAGTTTCTTAGTTCGCTGTATCTGTAAAAATGTTTATGAATATCAAGTTTTTGAATATATTTATACAGGCTGATTTTTTTATCATGTAACAACTTATAGGCAACCCCATTATGCATGCTTCTGCAAAAAAAAATAAAAAAATCAGCCTGTATCTTAATATTAAACATTCATTTCTGTTGATGTAAAGTAAGTGTGTATTTTTAATCTAATGTTTTTTTGTTTGTTGTCGTAAATAACCATTAAGATTATTTTTCTTCAACTTTTTCTTATTATCAATGAACACAAGAAAATATTGTCACTTTTTAACCCTTACAGTGTTATAATTAAAACAGTTTATTACTTGAACTTACATATAATAAGTGATCATTATGATAAAATGAGTTAGTACTTATTTTTTCCAGCGTGCAGCTAGTTTAGATATAATAAAAATAATATAAAAATGTCTTGTAAAAGTAAGTAAACTACAAGAGAAAACCTTAATTTTTGATAAAGATCTTGCCTTTACTCAACTACCTACTTTTCAAGTGCCCTCCCCGACAACGGGGCCCCTCTTCGGTCTCTAGCCGAGGGCCCCCAAAGGAGCCAGTCCGGGCCTGGAGGAAGTAATCAATGTTTTGGCCGAAGAAAGCGATTTGTTTAAAGGCTCGCTTTTATATTAAGCACCGACATATTAATATCTATATTTATGATAACAAAAATATAAGCGGATATGCAGGCCCGCTTTTTAAAAAAATATGATGTGTTTCACAATTGTTTTCTGTACAATACCAATGAACAGGACCAGGAACTAGCTGCCATTAGTTTTTATGAAATTTATCCTAACATCATGTACATATTATGTATTTTTACTTAGAGAAATATTAAAAGCGTTTGAAAAATACGAATAAGTATGTACTTATTTTTATAGTTCCCTTAGTAAAAAGTGCCTAACCATTTTTTAAATAAAAATCGACCGGGTCGGTGTTAATGGTTTCCCGGGCCGGTTTACCCCACCCCATCCGCCCCTGAGCTACGGTGTCTTCATGTCAATTTGACGTATCTGTTCGTACCCTGGAGAGAACAAATTGACATCAAGGCACCCAAGTAGTAGCCATACAAAAGTTTGGTATAGAATAGGCAATTGTGGTCATGTACTCATGCTCTATTTATAGAGATTTTATTACAATGACTATTGTTACACCGTGAAGAACGTATTGATTCATCGCTTCCGAATATACTTTTCACAGAAGTGTATGCACCCCCTCCTCACACTTCCTCTTATTTTAATTAAGTTAGATGTTACACTTTCTATGGTAATAGCAGCGGGTTGGTTACAACACAGATTTTCTGTTATTTTCAAATCCCAGCTATTTATTTCTTTTGTGAAATAGTTCTATTAATAAGTATATCTCTATCACGCTATATTTTAATGAACATGTATCCATTTTGCTGTTATTGGAGTTGTTAATCAACGTACAACGGTTTACGATTTTGTTAATGATTTCACACTGGCGTATTCTACGTACAATATTGTGGTGTTGGTTTTCACCACCTACAATTCATATTTTGGTGTTGTCGTAATTGTAACCTCTCCAGAAGCTGTAGTAACTCGATCACATCGGATGCTAACAGTGCAGTTGTAATGCAGCATGCCGTGTAGATGACTAACTTAATTCAATAATAATATCTAGATATCAAATGGATATCATGTCATAATAGTTGTATGTATATAACTGGTGGGATAGTAATGGGCCACCAGTGTGGTTGTTTACATGAAGTAGAAACATTACTTGAAAAATAATAATCGACGTAAAACAATCACGTTAAAAGGTTAGATTCCTTTTAATTGTAAAGAATAATAATTGTATATTTGATACGTAATAGCAATACAATAATCTTTACGATCAAATTTGACTGAGGGTCACAACTATTATTCAAAATAGATTTGTTTGAAGCCATTTGAAGTGGCATTTTTACCTCGAAACCAGTAAAAAGTGAAAGTGAGTGCTTGTGGTATGCTGTAGAACTGTATATCCAGATCTTAAGGGGTCAGAGAGCTGCAACGAGCTTATTTTGGTCGTGAACAACCCAAATGAGGTACTTGCCGACTGCCATTCAGTTAAGAGTTGTTATAGTATACACTCAGGTACAAGAGATCCTTCCAGATGGTTAGTGCTTATCTCTTATATCTCATTAAGAAATAAATAACAAGTTTGGTACGATAAATTAGTGAAAATAATTGTAATTTGCATTTAGATTGTAATTTAGACTATTGATTTTTTAAATTTACATTGTGATTCGGGTACTCGACATTTTCGGACATTATAATTTGAAATTTACATATTTTGGATTAGTTTATTTATAATTAATATTAAAATCAAGTTTGGAACATTTAAAACATTTGGTTAAATAATTTGATAACATCTATTTGATTATTGTAATGTCAGGCAATCTTTCAAGTAGTACTAACTGACTGAGTAATTAGTTTAAATTTGATGTACTAAAGAGTGTATTTGACTAAAAAGTCAATTTATTAATATTTTAGAATAATTCAGGCTTCAACAATAATACGATTTATTAGTTGAACATTAACCCATTCAGCTGAGAAATAAAGGGAGTGTCAATGCTTAATAACTGTCTAGCCGAGGTATTTTTAAATAAGAATCACATTTCAGTAGCAAGAAAGGTCAATTTAATTTCATTCAATAAGGAGCAAGGTAAGTATTTAAGAAACTATACTTGATACTACTTCTTATTAATAAGCAAAAGGGTATATATTTATTTAATATTATTTGAGATATCTTGTTACGATGTTTTAACAAGTTAATTCGCTGGCTATATTTCTCAACTAAAATAAGCAAAAGCAGATACCTGTAGGGCACGTCTAGCTCAAGTCGAAGACGGCGTGCAGTAACTTAAATGAAGGAAACCGGGAGGGCGCCAGCGAATCCAGAGAAACAGTCAACCAGGTATCTCAAATGCTTAATCAGACGATTCGCAGACTGAGCTCTTACAATGGGCTAAGAACTATAGCTGCAAAAGAACGGTATACGGCAACATTGAAGGAAACTACATATATTTCTCAAGTATCACAGTTTAATTATAATCTTTGGCTCGGAGAAGTTGACAAATGACCCAATAGGGTCTACAGCAAGTAATACTTAAATTTTCATGGAAAATGCAGGATACAATCGGAGGAAAAGCCTCTCAATAATTTACAGTTACACACTAAAAATACCTGGACGTACACACATTGGCATGGCCTTTACTTTCGGCTAGTGTCCAAGTTATCGCCTAGCTGGTACAGGTAGTTGAAAGTAGATCCGTGGCCTGGGGCAGTTTAATTCATAGGCTCAACACGGCTCGCAAAGGGGGCTTGATGGGTGTCCTTAGTGTTAGGTGTGCTTTCATGAGATTCACGGAAGCTCTGCTTTTCGACACCAGCGTTAATAGTCCAGCATAACGATGGGGCCCTGAGTAGCCACGGCGGCCTTAAACGAGGTCGCCGGAGGAAGAATCCCTCAGCTGCCAAATTCCGGATCGTGATTGTAGCTCGGCACGTCAAGCTGACAACAAAATTGAACCCTAAGCAAAGCACTAGAATGCCGATAAGGACTTACCCCGTATGGGCGTGCAAGAGGTGCTACCATCAAAAAGAATCCGCCTAAACAGACGCGGCGATTGTAATTCGCCAAAACTACGTCGTCAAGAGGAGAATCCGCCGAGGGCGTTTATTTTCCAAACATAACTAAATTAACCTCTTGAACGACTTCGAAGATGGTAGCGGCTACGAACGGCACAAATTTCCAACAGCTAAGGCCCCAGAATAACGCTCGTAACCCGGAAAAACGCCATAGAAACAAAAACTCATCGGGGAGCGGAACCATGTCCCTAACAGCGAACAAAAGTTCCTAACTCAGGAGCGCGCGGAATTTGAATCTGCCCACAGAGTTACAATTCGGAGAGCGCTTCCCATGAAGTTACAAAAAAAAAGCAGAGTGAAGCGATAAATCTAACGAAAGCGCCATTTTAACGTAACAACTCCCCCCTTACCACAACAGAAAAATTTCCTAGAAATTTTTCGATAAGGCTATCGCGAAACCGTCACTAGCTCGAAGCAACTACACATAAAAAAAATGAAAAGAAAGGCACCAAAGGCCTCAACCATCACCCACGTAAAAACCCTAATAACCCGCACCACAATACAACAATACGCGGAGAGACGGGCGCGAACCCGAGCGGAACCCGCAACCGGACCTCCTCCACGACAGGGATCGAGACTGCTCGTCGCTGCTGGATGGTAAAGCTGCGCCGGTGAACAGTCCCGTGGCAACCCGTCGCCAAGGAGTCCCAACCACCAGAACCGCTCAACACCCCCGCCACGTCCCCCACAAGCAACCCCCCCTGACAACTTCCTAACAAACAAACCAAACCCCGAGGCGGAAGCAAAACCCCACAGTTAAGGCACTGTTAGACCGAAAACCAATAACCCTTCCCACGAATAAATCCAACAACCCGTACCCACAAAAATCCCAAAATTTCCCCAAAACATCGATTAGGGTTCTTCTTTTGACAAAAAGGGGAGAAGGCAACCCCGGGAAAAGAGGGCGACAGACACCAGAAAAGCGAAAGGCAGAGACAACAATCACGCAATTCAACACGCATGCTGATTGAGAGACCCTGCAGCGCCCCGAACGGCCTGGAGGAAATCTCTGCAATCTTCATCCCATTCGCAACGAAGACCCATTCACCACCGAAAGACCCATGCACACCAGATCACAGGGAAATGAAACGAAACGTAGTAAGATCCATCAACATCACGCAAGGAGACCAATTCAAACTCTGAAGGGCACTAACATTCATAGGATATAGGAATAAAAGGAAACGACCAGATCGGAAAATACGAAGGCGAAGAATGAAGGACTAACCGACTAAAATTATTTATGACACGGAACTACACACCACCCACACATTCGAATCCCAGCTCCACAATTCGTTCTCACAGGAGGTCAACCCGCGAACAGCGCCAGACAAATTCTCGACGTGAGGTCTCAAGCAATCAACCAACAACTGAAGCGAAATAGCGTGAACATTAGTACACTCAATACTTTCGTCGACAACACGGCTCTGAAGAGCTTTATCATGAAAACACTCTACAGCCGCCCCAGAATATACCAAAGTCGAACATAAAATCGACCTAGACGTCAGCCACAAATATTCCAGTGCTGGAAGTGGGAGAACTAGTTGACAAACTTTCCAGACTGAACTACTCCAAGTGCTCAATAGAACTATCCGAGACCGCACAAGAGGGAAAGTCAGACGAAATCGCTCCCCTACCGTGACCTGTCCTACGATGCAATAAAGGGACGAACTTGATGACAATGTTCCCTAACAGTGACCTACCCTACAAATTCCCAACCAACCACCCTAAATATAACGAGAGAGGACCATTACGTCACAGCGGAGTCATCATAAGGTTTCAAGTCCTTCGCATGCCAAGTACCTTTCAGAACAAGCCCGTCTGGACCTTTTAGCTCATAGACCCAACGGGAGAACTTCCGATTGACATAAAAAGGGCCAATATATTTAGAGGCGAGCTTCGCCGTGAACTGACGAGCGGCATCAGACAGAACGTAATTTCTACGCAACACGGGCTGTCCCGGAACATATTCCAAAGGACGCCGACGAAGGTCATAACGGGCCTTAGAATTCTGATACGCCTTTCCCAATCGGCGCTTGACCTCAGCGTACAATTTGCTCAAAAAGGCGGCACGCGTGTCTAGGTCTCGACCGCGATCGAACTGAAATTCCGGATCTTCACCATCTGGGGTAGGCTCGTGCCTCAGTACAATCTCTCGACCAAAATTTATGAAATAGGGAGTCTTCCCCGTGACCTCATGAACTGAAGTACGCGTCGCGCAAGCTACATGGGGCAGATATTTGTCCCAGTTTTGATGATGGTCAGACACGTAAGCCGTCAACATGGTTTTCAACACCCTATTTATACGCTCCGTCGGATTGGCTTGAGGATGATAGTTGGCCGTAAAGGAGATCTTGCAACCGTACTTGTTAGGACCGAAACTCACGGCTACGAAATTGGACGCCATTATCACAAATGATGCGCTTAGGGGCACCGAACATCAGGAAAACATCTTCCTCAAAGTGACGCGAGACCGCGTTAGCTGATGCGGCCCGCAAAGGGAAAGTCAGCGCAAATTTGCTGAAGCAATCCGCCACGACCAGAATGTAGGCGTACCCACGTGACGACCGGGGCAGGGGTCCGATAATGTCACCACAGATGACCTCCCAAGGTTTCGAAATCAAGGAATGGCCTCCCATAAAACCAGCGGGAGCTCGTTGTTCGGGTTTAGTTCGTTGACACGTTTCACAACGACGGACATAGGCGGCGACATCATACCGCAATTTGGGCCAATAATATTTGTGGGCGATACGATGAAAAGTTTTATTAACGCCCGCATGACCAGCCGTAGGGCTATCATGATTCTGCCTAATGATTTCACGACGCTGAAATTTTGGGACCACAAACTTCCAATGATCTTCGTCATCATCCGCCAAGTCAGGATAATCGGACCGAACGTACTTGTAGAGCTGGCCATCACTAACTCGCCACTGAGGGAATTTACGAGGATTGGCGGTAACTTGCCGACACATGCGCCTATACCAAGTATCACGAGCAGGTTCAAGAGGCACCTCAACAACATCAACAACAGGAACGGCTCGGGACAACGTGTCAGGCACGACATGTTCCTTGCCCTTGCGATGCACAATATCAAAATCGTACTGTTGGAGGCGAACAGCCCAACGAGCAATGCGACCCACGGGGTCCTTGATGTCATTGAGCCACTTAAGGCTGTAGTGGTCCGTTACTACCGTGAATTTAGTTCCCTCGATATAAGGCCTAAGTTTCTCGATTGCGAAAAGAACAGCAAGACACTCGCGCTCCGTAGTGCTAAAGTTCCTTTCAGTTTTTGACAACGATCGGCTGATGTAGCAGATGACCTTCTCTCCGTCAGCTTGTTGCTGGCTAAGGACCGCGCCGACACCATACCCAGAAGCGTCGGTCTGAATTACAAAAGGTAACGAAAAATCTGGGCACGCCAAAATAGGGGCCGAAACCAGATGCTCCTTGATAGAAAGGAAGGCTCGCTCACATTGGTCATCCCACACAAATTTAGCGTTTTTCCGAAGAAGCGAAGTCAAAGGGCCAATCAGCGAAGAGAAATTCGACACAAACCGTCGATACCATGATGCCATGCCAACTAGACGACGCACCTCCGATACCGAGACGGGAGTAGGTATGCGAGTAATAGCATTCACTTTCTCCGGATCAACCAACAACCCTTGGGCATTAACCACGTATCCGAGATACTTGAGCTCGGGCTTACAAAAATGACATTTGTCTTTACTAAGCGTGAGGCCGGCGGTCATGAGACGAGAGACTACCTCGCGTAGGACAGAGAGGTGTTTATCGAACGTGGAAGTGCAAATCACAATATCATCGAGATAGGTAAACGCATAGGGCTCCAAGTCCGCGCCGACTACACGGTCGATCAGACGCTGCCAAGTAGCCGGTGCCGTATGCAAACCGGAGGGCATGCGACAAAACTGGTATAAACCCCGATTCGGGACAGTAAAAGCAGTCAAAGGACGTGAAGAAGCCGCAACAGGGATCTGCCAGTATGCAGACTTAATGTCGAGAGTAGTGAGATAGTGGGCATCGCGAAGCTTGTCTAACGTACTCGATACGTACGGCAAAGGGTAGGCGTCAGGTTGGCTTACTTTATTAAGACGTCGGAAATCAACGCAGAAACGGTAACTAGCGTCCTTCTTCTTAATCATGACGATAGGTGACAACCATGCAGAAGTTGAAGGCTCCACCACACCGTCCTCCAACATCTTTTGCAATTCGACATCCACCTGTTTCTGAAGAGCAGGGGAAATAGGGTAATACCGTTGCTTAATAGGCGGCGACGTCGTCTTAATCTCGTGCTCAACTAAATGAGTGCAGCCAAGCTTAAGCCCCATTCGCTCAAAGGTCTCCCTAACAAAATTATCAAGTTGTTCGCGCTGACTAGTCGTTAAATGTTCGACAGTCTGAATGGCCTCTATCACCGGGACTGAATCATCTTTGGAAAACGACCACTCATTACTCCGAAGATCGGGTACGATACCCATGCGTCGCCAGAAATCGGTTCCCAAAATTAAAGTCTGGGGTACCGAAGGCACAACTATTAGATCAATAAGGCAAACCCTATCGCGTAAGTTAATCGGAACGGTGACGCTTCCCAAACTCCGACACTCCATCCCGTTGGCGATGACACAAGTGGGCGCTCGATTTGTTTCAAGACGGCAATGCCCTCTTAGTAAATTCCAACCCTTTATGCCAAGAATAGTGCGAGAAGCACCAGAGTCCAATAACCCGAGAATTTTTCTTCCAAAAATCGAAATCTGTAAATAAGGCCTTTCATCAGGGCCTGCATGACTCAAAATAAAATTCAAAACGGCTCTCGAACCCATATCAAAATCTTCACAAGAGTTGACCGAAGATATTTCATCGCAGCGCGCCAGCCGGTCGCCTAACGACGCTGCTTCCCGTTTCCCGCACACGAACGACATGTCCTAATCGTAACATCCGGTTTCCCACACCGATAACAATGACGCCTTCTAGGCGCGGGGCAATCGACGGCACGATGATTAGGCTGATCGCAATTCTAACATCTCAATTCTGGAGTTCCAACAAAGTTTACAACGCGAGCCGAATTATCTCTGGAAGGAGCACCCCCTTCATCAGAAGAAACAGCTACCGTATGAATTCGAGGACTGACTCGAGGTTTCCGATATGCCAAGTCGGGTTCCAACATGCGACTAACGTTAGTTGGGGGCCCGCAAAACCGTTGTGCACGAAGATGTGCATCTTCCACTGCCTTACAAACCCGCAGCAAATTTGGAATGGATGAAATCGGTTCTAATGCCAGTTGTGTTTGGAAGTGGGGCAATAAATTCCGGCGAATAAGGCTAAGCCTAGTACAAGTTGAAGGTACCGAGGGCAATCGACGAAATAAATTTTCCATAACAGCCACAAACACGGTAACTGGTTCATCAGCACCTTGAGTGCGATTCCTTATCTCATCCCACAGCCCAGCCTCATAATCGCAAGGAAGAAAAGCTATACGTAAGGCCTTGACTAGAGCATCCCAATTCTGCACAGTGTCTTTTATCGAACGGTACCATATTAACGCATGACCCGTGAAGAACTCAACGGCTGAGACGAAAAGTTGTTCCTTAGAAACACCACGAGAGACCCGTAACTCTTCAACTCGCTCCAGAAAGCTGGAGAGTCCCGATTGACCATCAAAGCAAAGGTTCCATTTATTTATAGGCAGGCAATTGTTGTACCGAGGTGAGGACTCGAAAACGTGTATGCTATTCACGCCAATAGGTGAGTGAAATACTCGCGGATTGCTAACACTCGGCATACTAAACCGGACCTGAGAAGGAATCTCCGAGAGAATTCGGGCCTGACCCTGAGGATGGTCGAATACCCCATTTGAACCTATCTCGTCATCCAGAACTTGACCGTTATCCAAATCTAGCAAGTTAGCTACACCCGAGGCATCAGGGGCCTGTACTTCACTATGAGGAGTTAGTTTAGTTTCTAAATCATCCATTGCTCCTAAACACTGATTATACAATGCATTCTTACGGTCTCGCAATGAACCCGGAGGACTCAATCGTTCCAGACGATGGGATACATGTAACAGTCGAGTTTGGACGCGTTTAAAATCATTACTACCCTTAACAAGGTTTTCAAAGGCCGCGATCTCGTTCACTAAGCTCCCTAACTTGTGGAGGCAAATATCGAGTTCCCCCATCGCATCTAATTCAACCTCAGGAAACGAAGCATTTCCGGATCTTTCTAGCCTAACACGGGCTCGAAGCAACTTCCGTTTATCCCCAACGTTGCCATCACAAGTGACACCCCGAATCCTAAGTTCATAGTCTAATTCGTCTACGAGAAGTCTATCGATATCCATGACAACACGTAATTTTACTCAAAGACGCAGAAAATGAAAGAAAGTGAATTAACTCTTCCGTACCAACACCGCAGTAAGACAGAAGCAGAGCTTTCCGCTAATTAAATTAAACAACCAGTATTGATTTCACTTGTAAATTTGGAAAAGCCTAGGTGGGCCTACGCTAAACTATACCAGGCAAAATCGGTAACAAATCTTTCCAATTTACTATTATCGGAGAGTTCAAAATTTTATAACCTAGCTCGGTTTCCCCGAACACAAGCCAGTACATATGCCCCTCAAAAATATAAATAATATATCTTAAATATAAGCATGCACCAATCTTAATAATTACTAATCATGCACAATAATAATTTCTAATTAATAGCAATAAACACCTATAATATATGTAACACATGCAAAAATTCACACATCGGTTTACTATAAATATGACCCAATACACTTTAAAATTCGAATGGCCAGAGAAAAAAAACAGGGTATCATTCAATGTTGCTAACAGAACTCAAAATTTTGACAAAGTGCAAAGCACGTTTACGGAAACCAGGCCACACACGTTGGAGCGCCAATTTTTTGTTACGATGTTTTAACAAGTTAATTCGCTGGCTATATTTCTCAACTAAAATAAGCAAAAGCAGATACCTGGAGGGCACGTCTAGCTCAAGTCGAAGACGGCGTGCAGTAACTTAAATGAAGGAAACCGGGAGGGCGCCAGCGAATCCAGAGAAACAGTCAACCAGGTATCTCAAATGCTTAATTAGACGATTCGCAGACTGAGCTCTTACAATGGGCTAAGAACTATAGCTGCAAAAGAACGGTATACGGCAACATTGAAGGAAACTACATATATTTCTCAAGTATCACAGTTTAATTATAATCTTTGGCTCGGAGAAGTTGACAAATGACCCAATAGGGTCTACAGCAAGTAATACTTAAATTTTCATGGAAAATGCAGGATACAATCGGAGGAAAAGCCTCTCAATAATTTACAGTTACACACTAAAAATACCTGGACGTACACACATTGGCATGGGCCTTTACTTTCGGCTAGTGTCCAAGTTATCGCCTAGCTGGTACAGGTAGTTGAAAGTAGATCCGTGGCCTGGGGCAGTTTAATTCATAGGCTCAACACGGCTCGCAAAGGGGGCTTGATGGGTGTCCCTAGTGTTAGGTGTGCTTTCATGAGATTCACGGAAGCTCTGCTTTTCGACACCAGCGGTTAATAGCCCAGCATAACGATGGGGCCCTGAGTAGCCACGGCGGCCTTAAACGAGGTCGCCGGAGGAAGAATCCCTCAGCTGCCAAATTCCGGATCGTGGATTGTAGCTCGGCACGTCAAGCTGACAACAAAATTGAACCCTAAGCAAAGCACTAGAATGCCGATAAGGACTTACCCCGTATCGGCGTGCAAGAGGTGCTACCATCAAAAAGAATCCGCCTGAACAGACGCGGCGATTGTAATTCGCCCAAAACTACGTCGTCAAGAGGAGAATCCGCCGAGGGCGTTTATTTTCCAAACATAACTAAATTAACCTCTTGAACGACTTCGAAGATGGTAGCGGCTACGAACGGCACCAAATTTCCAACAGCTAAGGCCCCAGAATAACGCTCGTAACCCGGAAAAACGCCATAGAAACAAAAACTTATCGGGGAGCGGAACCATGTCCCTAACAGCGAACAAAAGTTCCTAACTCAGGAGCGCGCGGAATTTGAATCTGCCCACAGAGTTACAATTCGGAGAGCGCTTCCCATGAAGTTACAAAAAAAAGCAGAGTGAAGCGATAAATCTAACGAAAGCGCCATTTTAACATAACAATCTATCTGAGAAAGGGAAATATTACCATCTGGCACCTCAAGTGGAGCAGAGAATTTGTATATATCACAATTTGGCTTGCAACGTGTAGCTGCGAGCAAAGATATATGACATAGTGCGTAATGTATTTGGCGACTTAGATTTTAGATTTTCTACCCTCTTTCATAAACACCTTTATCCGCTATGCCATTCTTCCAAAACATGTTAAATTTCATTCTTAAAATATGTACGTAAGTAATTAACAACAATCTTTAAGATTAAGATACTACAACAATTGGCGAAGAATAGCAAGGCTTACTTAAAAACACTGGTAGAAGAGGATCTAGAATATGATTATTCTTTATTTATCTGTTTTGTTGACTTCGTAGTATTCGATTGAGTAATAAATGTAACGTAATAATTGATACTCTACATTTTACAAAAAATATATAGCCATTATCAACTGCATCAGTTTGAACAGTACCGCTAAGTTTTGAAAAGCAAATGAGTGCACATATCCTACAAAAATAAATGCACAAAAGTAAGGTGATGGTTTTAGCTCTTTCCTGGTTAAAAGAAGTATCTGTGAAAGGAAACAGGATATAGAAAAGAATATAAAAAAGCAAAAACGATGATGTGGTATAAACATCTAGCAACGAGGAAAACGTAAGGCTATTGCAGCAATTTAAATTAACAAGGAAACAGTATAATGCGAACACATCTAGAACTCGAACTAAAGCAATGGTTATAGGAACATGAACATATATCTGATGTAAGCTGCTAGCAGGAGCAAGAATCGAACAAGCTAAAATTTACTAGTACTTGAAAGTTTAATAGTAGTTAGTAGAAGTTTGAAGGGAGAAGTCCAATGACAGGCAGTTAAAGTAACGCATCTATAATTATGTTTAAGAAACTTCACTTGGTACAAGAAATAGATGAGGATAGATGGTAAAGCTAAAAAATATAAAGACATAAGTAGTTTGACGAGTCTTACTATACGGAACAAAACTAACAGGCGAGACAAAGAAAAAGGAAAAAATGAGTTATAGTAATGAGGGTGTAGCAGTGTAGGTGAAAGCCACAAGCTTGATAAGAATGCGCAGGTATGGAGAAAAGATGTTACCACCAAGATGACCTTCAAAAGATGAACACTGTGCTGACTATTCTAAACCAAATAGATAATTTTTATCTTCAGGAAGAAGTTTCTTTTCTCTAAAGGAGTGAATGCTTTTCTATAAACGTATTATGGTATATAATATTCCAAAACCGGGTAGTTAAGTACCGTGTTTACACCTACTAGCAAGTTTTTAAATTGTTATAGCAGTATGTATAATTATTTAACGCGTGGTTAGTACAACATCAAATTGTTTGTACACATTGAATCTTTATAAACCAAAAACAAAACTCGTAGCTACAATTTCGTATATTTCTTAAAATTGTTAATGAGTATTCTATTCATCAGGGAGGTACAGTCATAACAGCCGTGGCTTATAATATAATGGTCGACGACCTGGCATATTAAATTAATTCCTCATTTGACTTTCAAGCTTTGCTGCCCACTCCCACGTCGACGTAACCTGATATATTATCAACAACCGTGTATGTCTAATCAAAATCAGAGGCTGCCAATTAAAAAATCTTGCTATGAGGCGGAAAACTCTAATTACCTGATACATTTCCACAAAAAATGAACTTAACTATTGCCCCAGAAAGTCACACCAATAAAATCAAAGACAATTTTAATTTCGTTAAAAGTGTAATAAAACGTATTAGGGAAGGCACTACGAGACAATTGTAACAAGAAGCTCTTTGTGCGAGTGCTACATTTATTTCACACTCTGGCGCCATTCAAACCAAGCAAAATGCTGGCTTTGATGTAAACTGCAGGACCCGCTCATTCACGATCCGAGCAGAAAAGCGTACTATTGGAGTCATTCGCCGAAATTCTTTTATTATTCGCAGATGGTACGCACTGACGGGAATCTGGGCCTTTGTTGCTGTTTCCCGGAATGAAATTCAGATACCTAATTAGATCCGCGTGAAATTAAGTTGTTCAGGTGAAAAGCGGGAGCGTGGTAGTCCGACATATTTCCCAGAGAAAAATGTATCAAGAGAAAGTTCGGGCGTAAT
This sequence comes from Agriotes lineatus, assembly GCA_940337035.1. Lineage (NCBI taxonomy): Eukaryota > Metazoa > Arthropoda > Insecta > Coleoptera > Elateridae > Agriotes > Agriotes lineatus. The sequence goes on from OW679195.1 coordinate 125,262,264, forward strand.
TAAAGCAGCTGATATGAGGGAAGCTTTATTAAATTTTTTTAGGAAGGTGAAAAATTTTAAGGAGATGCGAGATTTAATTATGTGATAAAGTATTGCGAAACTTGCTTTTTAGAAGTTTCACTGAAAATACCTGGAGTTGAGCTTTGCAGGCTTTTGGAAAACATTGTATTGTCCTGACATAATTTCAAAATAAAAGTATGTTTGAGTTAAAAAGCGATTATACGAAGTCATATAATTCTGTTGAAGAACATTATCTTGCAGATAGTGTGCAATTATTCCTCTATCTATTCAAAAAAGTCAGTTTACAAAATTGGAATTTCCAAATTGAATGTTAGCTACAAAATTGTTGCAATTTAAATATATAACTAATATTTAAATGTGCACATATCATATATAGTAATCAAAATGTGGTGTGGATTATTCTGTCGACCTATAAATGAGCAGACTAGAAATCAATATAAGGGAATTAGTAAAGACTGCTGGTCAGGAGGTGGCAATTGTAAATTTAACGGTGGAATACTATATTTTTATGAAACAAATGAACAACAGGTTCATGCGCGCGAACTCTGAATCTTACTGAATGGAAACAGACGAATCAGTCATCAGTTTGATTCTATTAGTAGAGTGAACACAGGTAATTAGTAGAATATTACCGACAAACAGAACAACTATTTAAAAATGTAGAAAAATACGGAATTCTAATAATTGATGATCTGAAGTTGGATAAAGAATATGCAGAAACTTGATTGCTGAATACAACCTTAGACAATGTAATGAAACAGGGAAAGAGAGATATAATTTATTCAGGAAAACAGATAGGTAGTAACATTTGGTGTAATCTCAACATACAGAAAGAAAAACAGTAAAAACCACATCGATTATATTATGATCGGTAGAAGAGGAAGAACAGGTGAAGAATTTTAAATACCTGGGAGTAAATATAGAAGAAACAGGTAACCAAGGCGTGGAGATAAATAACAGACTGGAAGCGACAAATAAAGTATACTACGCTCTGAGTAAAGCTTTTATAAATAAAAAAGAAATAAGAGAAGAAACAAAAATGAAGGTATTTAAGGCAATATATAGGCCAATCCTTACTTATGGAAGCGAATCATGGGTACTGTCAGGAAGAGAGAAAAGCAAGATCAGGGCTGCAGAAATGAAGTACCTAAGGAGGGTGCTGGGAGTTACCAAAAGAGACAGACTTAAGAATGAAGCAATAAGACAAGAACTGAATATCGAGTCTATAGAGGAATTTATAGAATGCAGACAACTAGGATGGTGGGGACACCTGCAGAGGATGGAAGGAAAGGAGCAAACAAAGAAGATATGGGAATCCAAAATGACAGGCAAAAAGAAAAGAGGGAGGCCAAAGCAAACATGGGATGAAGTAATCGAGAAGATCCTAATGAAGAAGGGAAAACCTTGGACAGAGGCTAAAAGGCTAGCAAAAGATAGAGTTAAATGGAAAAACTTTATAAAGGACTGAGTGAGATAAAGTATATCATAATGTGAAGATAGTGAATTGTAAATTGAATAACTCTGTAAATTGTAAGATGTAGTGTATCCCTACACCCGAAGGGTATAAAGGGAATTGATTATATATATATATATATATATATAGAAGAGGAAGGAGACAAATACCATTTAAAAATATTATTGAACTGCACTTTAGAGCATTAGCAAATAGGCTATAAATTACAGAGGTGATTGTTTCTAAGCTACAACAAACAACTGTATGGCAGCAGAAAATCACGAAATTTTGACCACATACTGCAATTGGAACTCTGTAGAAAATTAGGGAGTTGGATTGAGAGCTTCTACCTCATCTAGCTTATATTCCAGACTCTCTACCTTCATATTACCATTTATTCCGAGGGATGGCGCACTTTCTGCGTGGAAAAATTTTACCAGAATTGAAGAAGTTGAACCTGCATGCCGAGAATTATTTACCTCGAAAGATCCAGCATGGTACTATCACAGACAAATGTATTTGCCAGTCTGGTCTTGCAAAACTTTCCGATAGATGTCGCTAGAGCGAACAGTAGCATAGAGTCCCTGTATATAGGTTACTAAGAGTTGGGCAAACAACGGGATACATTTTGATTGGTTTGGATCACTTTTTGCAAGGCATGTTTGATAAAAGTGCCCTTTTTACATATTTTGTAACATGTTACGACCGATAGATTCATACATGCAAATCTAAATTTTAACTAAATTGGCCGTATATTCCTAATAGTCAATTCTAGAGGTCCTAAGAATGATCAATGCTATAAAATCTCTTTCATCAAAAGCAAGCTAGCAAGATTGGTTCACATAACCTCTTTGTTCGACGTATGTCAAATATCTAATTTGGATCAAAAATGTTTGTCAAAACTCTTAGCAAACTATATACGGGATCTCTAGAGTAGCACAGAGCCAGTATATATAGGATAGTACCGCCACGTCCGCCATTTTTATTCCTCTGACATATGCGTCACTTTGTGGTTTGTAACACAATTCCGTCAACGTGACGTTTGTTGGCAACCCAAAACTTTACTTAAAATTGGCAAGACTGTAAGTCTATGTCAAATTTGATGTTAGCAGGTTAGGTTTTGCGTCAGTTTTGACAAACCTACGCAAAACATAACTTGCTAACCTCGCATTTGACATAGACTTACAGTCTTGCTAATTTCAAGTAAAATTTTAGACACAACTCAATCAGTTATTGCTGATGGGAACAAAAATGGCGGCGATGGCGGCAGTTTCACGGATCATAGAATGGCGGTACTCTTCTGTATACACTGGCTCTGGAGTAGCAAAGCGTTGTGTTTACAAATTTTAACCGGTTTTCAACGAAGTTGGCAAAACAGTAGGAAGTCCTTGAAATTCGTACAGAGAAATGACGCGAACATTGAGTAGGCGGTGCGTCTCCAAATGCTTTCCTGTATAATTCATAATTTTTAATTTTATCAATATAAGTGTAATTTGCCAGTAGTCTATATACAGGGTGTTAATTAACTACATACACAAACTGGAAGGGGTGATTCCTTGATTAATTCTAAGACAGAAAGTTTATATAAGCATGGGTCCACAACGGCTCCGTTTTCAAGATACAGAGGGTTAAATTTAAGAACTAAAAATGATTACTTTCATAAACAAAGTCAAATTGTTTAAGAAAACAAATTACTTCAAATTATTTGTAAATCACACGTTTTATGGAAGACACCCTGTATCTCGAAAACGGAAACGAATTCATTAAGCAATCACCCCTGCAAGTTTGTCTATATAGTTAATTAACACCCTATATATATATATATAGCCTCTCAGGTGGATTGGTGTGATTCCAAGTTGTCGACATCTGGTTAGGAAAATCCTTCGATTTTTGGCTGCCGCCAGCTTCTTGCTCGTGGTCTGCCAGTTCTTTAGGTAGGAGACTGCCTCTTGCCCATAATCCCTGCTCACTGACTCGTAGAAATGCATCGGTAATTCTATAAAGATAGTCCCTCTCACAGCTTGTGTGGTTACATACACAGTAAAATGTTATTTCTTGACAGCATTAAGGTTATGGCAGGTATAGCATAAGGTTTGCTCCAACTGCAAGTCGTATGGTCCTAAAATATATTTCCCTCATATTTGCCTTTATATGAGGCTGCTTACATAGTTTCTGCTAATTTTATATTCGCAGTTGAAATTCCTCTATTTTGAAATTTTCAATGGAATAACAGGATAGAGTTAATTTCCGCTTACCATTTTTCGAAAGTTTGTCACTTTACTTACCGAAACTGTGCATTCCGGTGCTCTCTTTGGTGTTGTATAGTAAGCGGATTTATCCTGAACATCATCAGTAATCAGCTAGTTTCGTGTTATAATTTAGTGAACTGCGGCATCTATCGGATAGACTCGGGATTTTAAAGTATTTTGAAGTAAATTAAACCTGTTGTCCGCCTGTTATTTTGAGGCTGTTTCCGAGTAACCCGACGTTATCTACGTTATCTATTATAAATTCTCAATAATCTTAGAAATCTCAAAAGGCCGTACATTGGTCTCCACCGTATCTGTTGCACACCGCACACTGAAAAAACCTGGTAGTACCAATTCATTCTGACCAATTGTGTCCTTTCTCTCTTTCGACGCAAGTGGTCGACGAGTGAAAGTCAAAGGTATTTTTGTATTCCAAATTTTGGGTACGCCACCATTATTGCGTTTCCTGCTACGATTGGAACCCCATACTTTATCGAATGGCATTTGTTATTGAACAGAACTGAAGCTAGAGGCTGTTAGGTTCTGCTCTTTGCGTTGGTTTATTCTGCTTCTGAGCATACAAGTAGTATTCCACAAATAGTACTCAGAGAGCAGCATGATAAGGTTGATCAATCACTGAAGTACAACATCGCATCAATACTATTAGGCTTAGAAGATAATTATCGAAGCGAAGTCAAATGCAGTTGGAATCGGACTCGTTTATTTATAATTAATAACGGGTTTGTATACACTCAAGAGGTTAGCTTATCATAGGTGAATCTAACGTTAGCCAGGCTGTTCCGGAGTGACACCAAAGCTGAGTTTGCATTCTTCGCTATTCTTCTTCCTTTTATTATAGGTCAGTGGCCTGTTTTAACCACAAAGTGGTTCTATCAGCCCCCTTTGCCCTTAGGTCTGGTAGGTGGCTAGCCTTGCCCGTGAACTTGAGCAAGAGTTTCCTTGTTAGAGGGTAACGACTAGCACAGAGAGCGTACGATTTTTAAGCTCTATAGGGTCGCCGGGAGGCGAGCATTTGCTCTCTGGGCCACCCGCTCATCATTCTTCACTATATAGGTTGCAATGCAATACTGATATAGTATATTTGTCAAACAAATACTGTATTCCGACAGTAAAGCAAAGAAAATGTTTTACATAATAAAATATAAAACTGTTCGTAGTGAGATGGAATATTGTCGAGGTGCTTATTGTAGATTTCAAGTTTATTATAACTTTAATACTAGCAATCAACCAACACTTGTTCACCAATTATTGTATTTGCTTTGTGTATCTTTCTCAACTATGCTGTATTTTTTTTATTCCTCAAGAATAGTAGACGAATAATCGCATTTATATATGCGCGTTATCGGGCGGTTGAGCGAAGTACTTGTTACTTTAATCAAAGTTATTTAGAGTCGTTTTATCCAATTCCGTAATATTGGTCCTGAATTCCAGATTTATGATCGGTTAAATTTTGAACTTCGCGCACACAAGCAATAGCTAATTTTTTTACTAAATTTACCATTTGATCCCCAAACACTAAATTTCCTATGCCTATCGAGAACCACTACTAACGAACCATATTTTACTGATTTCGATCTATTTCTACAATCACGATCGTTAATATATTATTTTTGTAGTTAATTATATGGCGTCACAGACGATACATACCCAATCAAATGAACGAATATTAATCCTATGGCGTTCCAGAGATGGCATTTCAATAATTTCTACCGCTTTTGTTGTCTAATGAATACTAAGATTACACAATCTAACCCTCTATTTTAATAGTAACCACTTAATTCAATGGAGTGAGGTATGAATTGCATGCTTGACTAATTAACAGTGAAATTTATAGGAATTAATTGCTACGTCCCGACGTTCCGACGTTATTTCACTAGTCTGACATGTACATGTAAGTCTGTTAGAGCAGTAGTTACATCACTTAGCTGCTTAAAATGCTAATTGTGTTGTATCAGTGTGAGTCATATATATGGTTGCTATCATATGGAAACTGATTGTAATTAGTCTAAGATATGAGAATGAGAGATTGGGGATTATGGAATGCCAAGAGAATGTTACCGTGTTTCATACTGTAATGCATCTGTCCTATTTATTGGTGCTTTACTGTAAAACCTATATTGTAGTATATGTAGGGGTTTAATTATTTATCAAGTCTCGAAACTAATTTAAAAAACTGTTGAAACATTATCCAGACAAAGGGAAAAGTTTCTATACAAATGGAAAGCACTTAGAATCGCTTTTAAATAATTATTATACTATATGAATGTAAATATACATGGATGAGAAAAGTAATCAATTATTGTACTTGATATAACTTGCGCGTTGTCGGAGTAATTTTTCACGTCTCACAAAAATCTAACCAGCATCGCAACAATACCGGTTCAAATTAATTGTCGTACCACCTCGTTTAGTTACCGAGAAGCCACGTTATGCTGTACTATTTACATATTATTATTTTAGAAATTGTAAATGAAGACATGCAACGTTCTAGTTGCAATAGAAAATATGCGAAATATTTTTCTTTATTACGAATACATTTACATTTATAGTAAAAATATACAATACAAAAGCACTGTCTTAATGTAAGCTGTTATTAAATAACAGTAGGCCGACCTTTGAAGTTTACCTGGGCGAATATTGCAAGCAATATCAGAATTCCAGGTTGGCTAGATGCAAATACATTTGAAGGCAAAAGCAACTCCAGCTGCAGAGCTTGCAAACATCCCGTTTCCAAACAGGATGCAGCAACATGCATGAGGATCAAAGGAACCAAGTGGAAGCTAACGCTGCAGGTAAAGTTGGGCAAATAACTTGTCCTGAAAGGCTTTCCAATGTCCCAGAAGAATTCATACGTTTCAGGTAGATTTGAATATTTTATTGCTAGCAGATTTTCCGTCGAACTTATCTGAGGATATAGAAATCTGAATTCCCGTGGCTGTTGCTTTATCCTGTAAGAATTTGCACGCAAAGAAGCAAGAACGTACGACTACCTGATTTTTTTATTCATCCGTAAGGTTTAAACAGGAATTAATGGTTATTTATCTAATTTAGTTTACAAAGTATTTACAAAAAGAGACTAGAAGGAATAGAAACGACAAAGTAACTGCATCATAATAGAAAAGAGTACCAATATAATTATCTGAACCATACAATACTCAAAGAAAGAATAATTTTGTGGATAAAAGTGGAACTAAGACTAAAAGAAATCTAGTAGTTGTAAGTTAAACGGAACAAAGCTAACTATAGATAGATCATAAAGCCAGTAATACGGCGTCTTAAGCACGACATAAGCGGATATGCTGTTAGGGTACAATTCTTGGACGAAGAAGAAGAAAATATATAATCTAAAAGGCATAGGAGGCTAAACGATCATAACCTTCACGAAGTCCAACTGAGATATAGAAAACAGAATACTACCAGAAAATGTGTCGTATAACCTTTGCAGCCTGTCTGAAGAAGAATAAAACGTTAAACAAGCTGCATGTAAATCATCGTAGAAAATAAGAAGCGTAGAAGGGTGGATTATTACAAAGAAACCATGGCAGATCCGAGGACTGTTGTTTCCAAAGTTCTAAGTTAACAAACACATGAAAGATTAATAACGAAGAAACAAGAAGAGAAGTAAAAGTGAAAATACATAATATAACTACTGTGAAAATAGAGTGGCTCTATGATAAGCTACCCTAAAGAAAGGTGTACAAGAATGACGTTGGAACAAGGCATTGGCATTTTTTTAAGAGAACCTTGAGTAATAGGATGATGGACGTTTAGTTTAACAACAAAAGAAATAATGCAATTTATATTGTTATATTCTTGATAAGCTTTCATTAAATCTTAGATACCTAAGAATTGTTGGTTTATAAAGCTACACAGTAAATTATTTCTATTTACAAAATTTCAAGCCAATAGAAAGTGCAATACGGCAATTTGAGCCCCACCTATTGGGCACCAAATTGTAAGGAGTCGATTTTCGAGGCTCACCGTTGCTATAAATTACTTAGCTGTTTCATAGTCACCTAGCTCAATAGCAATGAGATCACTTGTGTTGTATTTACCTCAGTAACCCACACACCGACAGCTACTTCTACTAACCAGACGCCTAATGGAGGAGCATACAGTACATTAGAGTGGTCAGGGTTTAGAATGTATCAATGACCGTAAGCAACAAGAATCGATTTTAAGTTTGACCTGGATTTGGCCCTCACAGAAGCTCCCAGCGTTACTGTTACTGTTACATCACTTGATAACGTGGACTCTTCTTTTGTTGGGTTACTAACTTCTGTATCGCCAAATAGCAATGCTGGAGAGACTTTGGAAGCGTCTGTGAAGTTATCAAGCCCACGATAAATATAAAAGGTGGCTATGAGCAACACTTTCAAAACGAAGACCACCCTCTACCAGTTCAACGCCAAATTTGATGTACTCTAAAACCTTGACGCGAGTTCATGCTCGGTATGCGCAAACACATCTGAGCTATATGTGCACACACATAGGGTGGTATGAACAAACACCTTGGCGTGAGCTTAAACTTTTATTTACTTTAATAAACCTAATTATTGACAATTATTAACAAGAAATGGGAATGATACATGTACGAATCGTTTGTATATTAATGTATTTTTACTATTGGCTGCGAGCTAGAAGTCGATAGTTCACGACGAAAAAATTAAATAAATGTTAAATTGTTACCGGTCCGATTCACATTGGTACTCCTATGTGCCAAACCGCCTCCGTCTGCAAAGCCATTATTCAGCTAGGTTTCTTGTCTTCCGAGTAATTTTCATTTAAATTTATCTTTTCCAGTTCAACTTTCACACCGTCTTCTTCGGGGTGGTATCCATTCCAATATTTTTCTGGCCCATCTTTCTTCTCCTATTCGCTTCATGTGGCCGTACAATAGTAACCGCTTCGCCTCTATGGTGGTTACGATATCTATATCCACTTCTGTTCGTCTTCTTATCTCTTCGTTGTTAATTATATCGAAATTTGTTAATCCACACCTTCGACGCCAGTCTGTTTCTATTGCCTTCAGTGTTTGTTCTTGTCTTTTTGTAATACTCCACGTTTCTGCCCCATATGTGCTAACACTTTCTACAATAATGGCTTTATATATAACTCGTTTAGTATGGTTACCTACTTTTTTTCATATGACTGTATCTAGTTGGGGTATGGCTCCCTTTCATTATGCTATTCTGCTTTTGATTTCAAGCTGGTTATCTCATTTTTCGCCTACAATTGTCCCAATATATTTCTAGGTACTTTGGTTTTTAATTATGTCTCCTTCAATTTTCAGATCTTCGCCTTTACATCCTATTGTTATATATTCTCTCTTTTCCTTATTTATTTGTATGTCCCATTTTTGGCATTTCTCTTTTATCTCCTGGACATATATTAGGCATCGAACCCATCTTCAGCAAATATAAGCTGACGTTAAAGTCAATTAAATGCTTACGGGCAACGGTTAAAAATAACCTCATTCACAAATAAGGGATGATGTGCCGACTAAAACATTTTTTCGAGTAGGATGGGAAGGGGAGGGGGGTGTAACCAAAGTCTGGTGCTATTGTTCAAGTTTCATAGAATATCTCCGTAAATTTTAATGGAAATTTTTCGGTATGAAGTTGTTCTCTTCCCTCAGATATCTTCCTTTCTAGATTTTTTAATGTAAACTGACTATGGGTTATCACTTATGAATATGAGGGAAATGTCATCTGTGCAGATGATAAAAATCGTCAAGAGTAATTTTTGAAATTGTTTTGGTAAGTATTTCAAAATTTCTTTGGGGCCTCCTCACACGAACGGTGCATTGCAGTGAAACCTAAGGCTGGTACCATGGTTCTAACGCTTCATAGAATGTCGGAATGAAATATATACCCTTTCCCTTTGCCAGATATCACCCTCCCTGGAATTTTTAGGAGGATAATAACTATCTCTTAGAAGTAAAAGGGAAATGTCTGTGAAAATTATCAAAATCGTTCGATCCATTTTTAGAAAAATATGTTTTTTCGTAATTTTTTGGGTATTTGGGCTTCCTGCCAACGCTGCGATAAATATTGACTATCTATGTTGGCATTACATGTGACTTAGTTTCGATATTAGCTTTGATTCACTATACCTTCCATGTCAACATGTCATTTTTGCTCCTAGGGGTGCACTCGGTACTTGGAATAATTAACTATTGACTAGATGAACACATAACCTCGAGTAATAATAGGCTGATTGAAGCGTAATGAATTCTAGCTAGATTATCTTGCCGAATGGGTTTGGATTAGCGGCTCATATTACCTAAGCTTTATGGCGTGCACACGTCAGTAGGTACACTGTATTATCGTATGAAAAATACCACAACTCTGCAAAAGCTTTGATAATTTCTCTATGGCTATACCTTTCATTGCATTTATGGGCATCAGTCGAAATAAATATATTTTGAACGTCGTAGGGCACTTATGTAATAATGGCAAGATGTAGATTTCAGGCACTTAGTCTTTTGCCTTGAACAATATCCTGTTCAGTTTAATTCTTCTCAATTCGGAATTCAAAACACAGAATGTTTAAATAATCACAATTTTCTCAATTTTTTTAATAAACCGTTACAGCACGCTTTGATCATGTTATTGTAGTTGGTCGCAACAATATAAAGTAATTTAAACAAATTGTTCATTATTTGAAAATAACTATTTTGAAATATATATATACATCGGCTTGCAAAAACACGAATATTCCATAAGGCCATTTAATTTCATGTGAATGCGTTCACAGTAAAACAGTAAAAATAATAGGAAGAATCAATTAGCTGTATATTTATTCTTGTCTCGCATTTGTAACGTAGTTTTTAAAACGTTAAAACATTATTTTCGGCTCGGATTTTGGCATTTACAATATTCGTGTCGACTGAGTTTCTAATATTTGTTGTCACATCATTATTTCCCCTCGTTATGCTCTAATGCGCCCGTAAGAAAATTCCCATGTTGTTTCTGCGCCAATTTTAAAATATCTTCAAACCTTCATACTTATAGCGGCCTGCTGCTTTGATTTCTTTAATCGCATCTTTCGTCGCAGTTTTACTGCTTCTTAACCAAACGTGAGTGCGCATTCGTTCAGCCTCTATTTACTTTAATTGATGCGCGGCGTTTGAACTTTTTATTCATTTTTCCGATCCTGGCTCTTGTATCATGCTCTCGGGATTTTCAATTGATTCTTCCATAGCAATAATCCTTTCGGAGCCAGTGACCTGTTCTAATCGAATGGCTCTTCAATTTGTACAATAGGCAAGCCTCGTTGTAAAATAGTGAAGGGTAAAATTTCACGAGAGCTGCCTTTCAATAATTTGCTTTCAGCGTGGAAAGTGTTTTAATTTTCCCCAACTTGCGGACTAAGGACGCTTGGTTTTTGTTAAAACAACTCGAATTCCCAACGCTGACATTGCGAAACGCCTCTTCAGAGTAACATGCTTTTTGTTATACTTCTATACACACATGCGTATAAAAGGATCCTTATTATTTCTAGTAAATCTCGGCTGAAAGTTCTCTTCGGCAGGAGACTTGGCGTCTATTCTGTGACTGTTGCTCACTGCGAGGTTGTATCGAATAAAGGCGCGTTTTTTCTCTGGAAACGACCATACTAACGTAATAAAGTATACGGTCAACGTAATGAAATTTGTGCGATGGAGAAATTCGCCAGCAAAGAGGCTCCTACTGAGCCATGAAGTTTGTCTTGATATTCTCGACACTGATTGAATACCGTATTACGAATAATGCCAATAAAAACCTTTCCTAAAATCTCAGCTCTTCCACTGTAGATTGGTGGTAAGCTCTCCTAATACCCGGTCCTTCTAGGTTTCAATTTTATTTTCTTTTTCTTCTCCTTTTAATATAATTAAATGGCGGGGGACCTTCCTTTCATTCGAAAAATCAGACAGAAGTATTGACGTCTGGATGAAAACCATACTGCACGAAATACCTGAATTTTAGAATAATATCTACTCGCTCATTATTTCAATTAAACTGAGATTAAATTTATAAAGCTAAATAGTTTTTGGTATTTTTTTAAGTAATACGAAACCCAAACGTATCTTAGTAATCTAACTACATGAGTACACAAAACATTACAGAAATGTTAGCTTTGTGAAATACGAAGACCACAATTCAAAATGCTACCAGTCAATATTACACGACTTTTTTAACATTTTTATGATATGGGCATTAAAACGCAATGGAATTAACCAAAAGTTCTAGCGACCTGCTATTTACTTTCTTGTTCACAATTAATTATACCTTGTTTGCTTTGCAACAACTAACACGTAGTGTAACTCAATTTAACCTTTAGAATGTCGTAAGATATGTTAGATCTTTTGACAAAAGTAAAAAAATACAAGCATGTTGGTGAATTTTGATTCCCCGTCCATCATCCTCGAGTTCCATCCTTGCCGAGATCAAACGAACTGTTTACTCGCTCGTCGATGGTTTAAAAGTCACCCTACTCCGTTGATCCAGCTAAATTAATTTGTCAACCCTGTGTTACACGTTAAAGTGCATTGACATGTAGCAAAATGAAAAATTCGGCTAGCTTCAGTGGGCCATGGGCGGGGTTTACTCTGAAACGGAACGCGTTTATGTCTAAAAGTAAATTCTGTAAGTGTTTATAAATGTTTGTGGGCGCAGGCGAGTTGAGTACTATCGTCGAAAAATGGAGCAACGCTCTCAACTTTTAAAAAATCGTGCCAGACGTCGTGAAAACGTTGAATTCTTACCTTCACTTGCTTGATGTGTAGCTCGCTTATAAATGCAGGTGGTTGTTGCTGTACAGAGCACAGTCAAACACAGTGGTACAATTGAAATGTCATATTGAGTATACAATCACAGAGATTAAATAATTATCGGATATCCCAGACTGGCTCGTTATCAAGCTATTGTTACAAAAGTGGAAAACTGTCATAACGATCACGTCACGGTATCACATGCTATAACCAATAAATCTTATTAGGCCTTCCCATATAGGGCAAGCTCAAACTTGTGTCCGTTAGACGGATCCTTACGAAAACACATAATTGAAAACAATATCAATTTCAATTGTAAATCCAAAGAGACATAAATATTATATCTACGATGGGAAGGTAATTAACATGCGGAAGGTAATCATGCTAAGCGAAAGTGTATCTTGAAGCTGCCAGGAGTAAACTTCAAGCTCGCGTGACATCACCGCTAACCATTGGGCGAGATCATTAGCATACGCTGGAAATTGTACTTTTCTTTGTTGTATTTCTATTCTTCCTGCTTACTAAACTCTAGGTAATCTTGCATTGCTGTGACATGGGAATATCGCTTCAGTTATTTGCTTTGCTCCATTCGCACAACTGGAACTAATTCTAACTCGTCTGTTCTTAGTTCTTACGCTTTCTCTTCTTCTCTTTCTCTCAATTTTATTTAGATAATTTATTTCTGTAGGTATAATTTTGTTTGTATTTATCCGGTAAGGTCCACCTTTCTACAAAATTCAAGGTTCAGGGTAATTTCAATTTCCCCAACTGGGGCGTCCTTCTTCAGCCAAAAATTGGAATTATAGGACGGACGAAAGGAAGGAGGGGTGGAAATAGAAGAAAAAGCAGGAAAGGTGGAGAAGTACTGGCCCGGAGTTCTCCTCACCGAAGGTATCCTATTGATTCAGGAAAACCACGTAAAAACCCGAATCAGAGCAGACGGTCGCGGGAAACGAACCCACGACTTCCAAATGCTAAGTAGGCGTGCTAGCCACTAATATACAGAGCTATATTTTAACATTAATATTTCTGTCTCTGTTCTACAGTCCTGCGTTACTAGTGTGGTTAGGTATTTTTAGCTGGTGATACACTCAAGGGTAATACAAGAAGTAGTGGATATATTTTTGAAACATATTTTTCCGTTTCCATGTAAATTATTGCGTTTAAATTTCACGAAATGAAATTATATCAAAAATGTCACAATCTGAAGGCGAGTGACATTTAAATGTGATTTTGTTGAGCGGCAAACTGGAAAAATATTTTTTTTAAATGCCACTCCGAGTGGTATTTGGGACGATTATGTAACAATATTGATACATAACGACTAACTTCATTAAAAAATAATCCAACAATTAGTAAAATTATTCATTCTCAATTAAATTAAGCGGAATTCTTTGAAAACCCAATATTTTAAAATTTTTAACGCAAGCCAATCTGTGTTTCCACAGTTTGTTTATGTTTATTTTTACGTAACCTAGCGACATCACTATGCCAGAACATTGTTGCTAAGATATATTTTGCAAGGCTACTTACTTTTGAGTAGGTACATTGTTTTTTGCATCTTGCATGGTACCCAATATTCGGTAATATACTGTTCTTATTGGTTGAAAAAGGAAAATGTCTGCAATATGATTGGCTTATATATTATAGTGTTGAATAGTCCAGTATAGGCACATCTACTTCGTTTCTTCTTACTACCCAACTCTTGTTTACATTGTTAGAAATTCTTTTGTCCAGATATTTAGTTTCCTACTTTAGCTTTGGGCTACGACAGTGTATAGAAATATGCTTACCGAAGTTGCGTTGTGTATTTAATATGAAAATGGTGAACATCTAGGATTAATATCTGAAGAGGCGCTTTAATATTTAGAGTGCTCCACACCCTTGATTTAGTTTTAGAATTGTGAGAACTTTATTCCTTACAATTTCTCGTAAATATATCATAGGGAAGGAGATATCCAGAACTGTCACCATTTGTATCACCTCCTCCATAGAAAACTAATAAAGTGAAAAAAGACACTCTAATTTTAGATTTTTTTTGTGTAATTGTGGCTGGTATTATTTTAATTTTTCCAGTGACAAAATTTTCTCTTCTTAGTAAATAAAACCGTGTTCTCATTAATGCCAGGATCACGTGCAATTGCCCTTATGCTCACCCCAACCCTGAATCTGGTTCGAACTATTGCTTTCTGGGGTTTTTTTGAGGGTGCCATCTTAACTTGACGTTAAATGTGGCAGTGTCATATGACAGGAGCTTGTTTGAGTTTGATATATTGCAGCCCAATTAAATCTGTTCAAATTTGGCTGTACCAGTTTTCTATGAATGCGATTTTACTTAAAATGGCTTTAATTTTATTGAAAGCATGTACACATTATCATGAGACTACCCTAGAAGGTAGCCCGAAAGCAATATGTTTAAGGGTTAGCAAGTAACTGATATTAGAAACTTCCACAATACAACTTTAGCAACAGATAATACAGCCAACTTGTAATCAGTAATCAGTAATCATCAGTAACTGCAAGTACAAAGAAAAGTTTAATTCTTGTAGTATTCAAAGACGTGTTGCCGTTACAGTATGTTATCAACATTGGGAATAAACAATTGAAAATTGTGGCAGTGTGCAAATATCTGGGGTGTGTTCTACAAATAACTGGGACAATGCACAAAAAATTATAATTCGATTTAATTATATCGAATTATCAAGTCCTAGCCGTCTGATTTTGAGGCACTGTTGATATCTCATATAGCCAAAACGTTAAGCCAATTTGGGCAGTACCTAACTTGAACTAGGGAACAATATTCATTATTCAAAACCAGTTGAAAGTGCTAAGCTGATCATCGCCAGACGAACACCTAGACAGCATTTAAAAATTTTAATAATTTTTCTTATTCTACTTTTGTTGTTCTATCCAAATTTGAAGCTAAATTTAAAAATTTCAAAAAAAGCGCTCACATGGAACACGACCTCGTGTTACAGATTTCGCGAAAGGTATTGAATATTTTTTAATATGCAAATAGGAATTATCTGCCACCTCATTAAATTTGACATGTCTCGTTGAATAGAATATGTACCAGTACCTATCATTTCAGAAAAATTTGATGATTCTTAACAAGGTGGCGCATATTTTAATATTGTTCTCTAAATGTCATTTGTTGGCAGTGGTCTATTATGATGTGTTTTTATCGGACTTTTTCCACTGTCTAGAGTGTATATCACACGACGTTTCGGGAGTTTTGATCTATTCCCGTCTTCAGGTGTTCCTGTTTAGTCCTGAGAAGGACTGATATTGTACGCTTTTATTCGTAAACCAAACGCTAAAAGAAATGGAGAGAAATACAACACCGGCAAGGGATGAGAAAACGGAGCCAACAACCACGGCCGTAATACCATACATCGAAGGAGTTTCCGACAAACTGAGAAGAATCGGAAACAGATTCAATATTAGAACTGCCTTCAAGTCCACAACAACTCTAAGAGGCATGATGACGCATACCAAGCCTCAGAACGGAGATCAGAGTTCAAAGAACTCTATCTACAGCGTACCGTCGGAGTGTCGAAGACAATACATAGGGGAAACACAACGACCTCTACGAGTGAGATTATTGGAACACCGCAAAAATATTAGACAGGGCGAAACCATCAAATCAAAGATCGCAGAATACGTCTGGAATGAAGACCACCGCATACAATGGGATAACACATCAATTGTAGCTAAAGAGGAAAACAGGTTCCGTAGGAAGCTGCAAGAAGCTACATACATAGCGCTGGCAATAGAACCAATTAGCCAGGCTAGAACAGAACTAAAGTCCATTTGGATGCCACTACTGCGCTGAGAACTACAAAAATAGTCTACCGTGCATACAGCGGTAAGATATATATAAGTTTATAACTAGAATATTTAACCGCGCTGGTGGCCTAGTGGTAAGAGTGACAGACTAATGATCAACGGTCCCGGGTTCAACCCCGGAGGAGGTAAGCGGTTGCGAATAAAAGCGTACAATATCAGTCCTTCTCAGGACTAACCAGGAACACCTGAAGACGGGAGTAGATCAAAACTCACGAAATGTCGTGTGATATACACCCTAAATAGTGGAAAAGATCCGATAAAAACGCATCATATTTTAATATTCTTGATCTTTTGCAGTAAAGCTGGAAACGTTTTATTAAAATAATAAACTATAGGTACGTATTTTACTCAAAAAAGTATTTCAATTGTGGTGTCATGTGACCCCCTTTCTAAAAAAATAATATGGAGCGAAGAATCATACCAGAGCCTTGTATTAAATTTTAGGTGGTTTTTCTAAAGCTACACCGCAAGCTTTGTTATAGTCTATAAAACTACGTTCTTCGATAAGCAATTTTAAGGTAAACATATCTTTCAATGTAGTGGAGCCTTTGCTTAAATACTATATCCTTCTAAGATTTTTCAATGATTGGTGGTATTCTTGGTATCTTAGAGTATGCGTTAAAATCGGAAATCAAAAGACTCATTCTAGTCCAGTCGGCAGGTACTTTCTACCTGGACACAATTCCCAAGTTAATGAAATTTTGGGATATTGTTTGGGGATGGTATTGGGTGTGGAATCTGAGTTTTCGACCTCGAGGACCCTGTGCTAACTCGGGGAGGGCCGAAAACCTCGACATTTTCGGACTTTTTTCGGTTTTTTGCTTATATCTTCTGAACCATGCGTTTTTGAGAAAAACATCCTTACAGAAAGTTGTAGAGCATGATATTTCCTTCAATTTTGATTGGTCAAAATTATTTGTTGACCCAATACTTACTGAGATACAGCAGTTGAAAGATGGAACAAATTTCTCAAAATGCAAAAAATAGAAAAATACAGGTTTTTGCCTCATATTTTTTAACGTATATATGTATACTATACATAGCTACTTATTATTCTTTATTTTAAACTAGCTGACCCGACAGACGTTGTCCTGTACAAATTTCAATAAATTTGTGATCGTTTTGTGAATTCGTGAAGAGATATTGGCAATGTGTAAACAAAGTAAAAAGGAGAAAAAAAACGTATTTCTTAGTGATAATTGCATCTATTAAAGATTGTGGCCATTGATATTCAATTTAAGGAGGGGTTAATTCAGAAGTACGCTAATGGAAAATTCGTTTGGTTTGTAGCATTGCGAGTTCTGCGACCTAAGTTGCTCCGTGTGATTAGCGGCATTGCAATGCAATTAAATTGTGCCAATTCAATTCAATTTAATTATTTGGTTTGCAACACAATATGCGATGCGAAGAAACACAATTTGGACAACTGATTCACTTTTTTGTAACTGTATAACCGTTTGTCACTTCAAAACTCACCGTATTTCGTAGGTAAATCTGTAAATTTGCTTGAGATCAAACGACGAAACTTAATTCATTTCATGAAACGTTGCAACAGAACAATGATTCCCAAGTTAATTAAATTTTGGGATATTGTTTGGGGATAGTATGGGGTGTGGAATCTGAGTTTTCGACCTCGAGGACCCTGTACTAACTCGGGGAGGACCGAAAAACCTCGAAATTTTCGGACTTTTTTCGGTTTTGTTCGAAATGATCAAATCCACCATGAACTAGGAATTGACACCATTGAACAATTCATAAACAAAACTACAAAAAAAAATCCTAACCAATCTACGTTTCACCGATAACATCACCATCCAGTAACTAGGCCGAAGTAATATACATACGACTCAAGAGACGGCTTCTCCAAGATTTACCATTAAACCAAAGTGATAGTGGAAGTGATAGTGAATAAGACAGAAATTAAACAATAGTCCCTACATCACAACCATGCATAATACTGTTAGTCAGTTTTGATCTGGTTTTCCATTAATTAAAAAAAACAAACATTAGGCCTCCGTCCGCTTTGATCTTTTTGGAGCATGTGGCAAATAGTCATCGCTTACCTCTGAATTAACCCTTCCTTAAATTGAATATCCATATTCTTCGCATCGCACATTGTGTCGCAAACCAAATAATTGAATTGAATTGAATTGACACAATTTAATTGCATTGCAATGCCGCTAATCACACGGAGCAAGTTAGGTCGCAGAACTCGCAATGCTACAAACCAAAAGAATTTTTCATTAGCGTACTTCTGAATTAATTCCTCCTTAAATTGAATATCCATGGCCACAATCGTCAATAGATGCAATTATCACTAAGAAATACGTTTTTTTTCCTCCTCTTTACTTTGTTTACACATTGCCAATATCTCTTCACAAATT
This sequence comes from Agriotes lineatus, assembly GCA_940337035.1. NCBI lineage: Eukaryota > Metazoa > Arthropoda > Insecta > Coleoptera > Elateridae > Agriotes > Agriotes lineatus. The sequence continues at coordinate 125,280,996 of OW679195.1, forward strand.
CAGAAAACGATCACAAATTTATTGAAATTTGTACAGGACAACGTCTGTCGGGTCAGCTAGTTTAAAATAAAGAATAATAAGTAGCTATGTATAGTATACATAGATACGTTGAAAAATATGAGTCAAAAACCTGTATTTTTCTATTTTTTTTTGCATTTTGAGAAATTTGTTCCATCTTTCAACTGCTGTATCTCGGTAAGTATTGGGTCAACAAATAATTTTAACCAATAAAAATTGAAGGAAATATTATGCTCTACAACTTTCTACAAGAGTGTTTTTCTCGAAAAACGCATGGTTCAGAAGATATAAGCAAAAAACCGAAAAAAGTCCGAAAATGTGGTGGTTTTTCGGCCCTCCCCGAGTTAGCACAGGGTCCTCGAGGTCGAAAACTCAGATTCCACACCCAATACCATCCCCAAACAATATCCCAAAATTTCATTAACTTGGGAATTGTGTCCAGCTAACCCCCCTCATTATGTACCTGCCGACCGGACTATTCCATGATAGTAGTCGCAATTGTCGCTGGTGCTTTTCCAAAAATTCAAATGACCTTGTTAGTGAATTAAACACATTGAAGAAATGCACCAACTTCGTCCTCTTAGGGTAAAAATACCCTGTACTGCAAACTAACCGTCTGACAAAATTCTATTAACAATGTTGGTCCTATACAATATGATTTTTAAGCTATGGATATGGGAATTGACTTGATAAAAATTATATTACGCTTAAAAAGCGTAGTGTATACACAATACACACCTTTGGTTAATATATTTTATAATTTATATTAATTGTAGTCTCTCTTGGATGTAAAGATTAGTTATAAATATATGGTACAAGTTGACACTTTTTGACAGCTTGCTAACTGACCATGTTTCAATGGTAACGAAAACATTTCTCACATCTATAAATGTAGCTACATATTGCATTATATTACTTTTCCCAAAAGTGTTCTTATTGATTGTAGTTTCTCGATACTGTTAAACCCTTCCTTAAATGCTAGCTGCTATTTTTGCTACTCTCGCTGTTAGACAATTGGTTATTATTCTGGAGAGAAGTCGGTAGAGACAGCACCCTAAAAGGTGGGTTCAGACTTGTGTCGTATCATTGTATCGAATCATGATACGCGATACACGATACGCAGATACGCCGACGGCTTGTTTTCAACCCCGTTTACTCGTATCCGTAACATGTGCGTTTTATTTTTCCACTGTACCTAGTCCTTCCGTATCTTTTAGTTCCAAGTCATCTCCCGAGAAAATAATGTAGGTACAGTTGACTGCTGCCAGCTACATTTTTCTTCACTTGCATTGACAAAGAAGGAAAGGAAGCTACGGCGTTGGTGGATGAAAACAGTTTTTGCGAATCGTGAAGTGTACAGTGGTTCAAGATTGTTGCATGATTTAAAATTGCCATTTGAGATTTTCTGCCATGCATCATTTTTCTTTAAGCGATTAAAATGATGCGGATCTTTTGGGTTCCAAATAACACTTCTCTGTTTGTAATAATCTATAAATTCTAAAACTAGTTTCCGTGACCACTCCATGGTAGTATGTCTGTAATCGTCCAGACTTGAAGCAGCACTAATGATTGAGCTGTTCAGCATATCAGGATGCAGATCGGGATTGTTTGGGTTTTGCCGTCCACACTACCTGTATCGAGAACAAGTATCATTTCTTTGATTTTACGCTGAAATACCGACTCCTGGTGGGTAAAGGTCGTGTCGTATCTGCGTATCAGCTTGACACGAAGATATGATACGCAAATACGATACATATCCTCGTACACACTTACCCGATCTTGATACGCGATCACGATACGATACGATGAGCTGACACAAGTCTGAACCCACCTTAATAGGTCTGTAGTTCTTTAGGTCTTCAGTATCACTTTTCCTTTGAAATTACGAGTGCATCCGGCCATTCTTGTGAAACGCTTTCTAGTGGATGCATTTATTGAAAAGAGTTCCAGCACGGTTCTTTCAATTTCCAGCACCTGTGTTAGGATTTATTCATCTACGTCCTCGAACTTTCCGCGAGATCTTTCTAAAAGTTTTTCGCTGCTCTTATAATGTCTTTTTTAGTATCCTCACAGCCACTTCTTCTGTTTCTACTACCCGCGTTTAAAAGCCTAAGGAAGTATTGTAACCACGAAAAAAATACCTTCCGGAATCCCTTCAGATTCCATCGGCATGTCTGTCTGTTGCCAATATATTAAACGCCTTCCTAGCATGAAACCGAAAGACTAAATAACAAAATTCTTCTTACCTTTACTTTACCTCAAGAACTAGTACTTCAGAGAAAGCAATATTTTTCACATAGCCCAGAAAAAAGGCATATTTTGCACCCAACATATACAGGGTGAGCCCCTTAAAATAATTTGTTAATTTTTGCTTGGAAATAAAAAAGGTCATAATTTGCACATAGTTCAGGCTGTATATTTGACGAAAATGGGACCCAACAGATACCAAATAAATGTAAAATGAGTAAAGAAGGCGAAATAATTTCGTTATGTTTAATACCGGCGCGCATAGCACAGACGCGAGAGGTTCTCCATAAGAGCATGCAACACAAGGGTGGAGTTAAAATCCCATTCGCAGGCGTTGTAGTTCGAATCCCATCACCGTTAATGTATTTTATATAAAAATTGATGTAAGTCGCGTTACCAAGTGTTTCCTTTTATTGTTTCAGTATTACTAGGAACGTTAAGATATTTTAGCCTTAGTTTCTTTTGAGTTCAAAAATTGTTTTGTGCTACAACTTCCTTATGCGAGGAAAGTTCTGAGTAAAGCCGTTAACATATTTTTTAATCTTACAAACACTTCTTGGTTTGTTAGAATTCTGCTAAGCACTTTCACACCTTTGTCTTGTTCTAGCATGTTTGTAGCCAGTTTGGTTTTGTACTTTTGGATATATTCGTTCACCATTTTCCTTACTGTTTTATTGCGCTACCACTTGTGTTACCTTTTCTAGTATATTTGGTTTTGTGTTAAATTGATTGGGCTTTGTTCGTTTTAATTTTTTGCTGTTACTACAATTGTGTAAGGGCTTGTGCTGATGATTTATACATACAATTTCTTTTACCAAACGGTGATCGCTACTCATGCTAAATAGATAAAACACATCTACTCTTTAATCATATTCATGTTTATAGTTGGGTTACGAAATAATCATCGGTACGTACATCAATCCTTCACAGAAATTTTACTTAGTTAACAAAAGAAACTATTACTTCAATGGACCTAGGTATTTTTTATTATTTGTCTACATACCATTACTGCTTCAATAAATCAGTAATGATTTCTTAATGAAATGTTCATGTTCTTTCAATTTCACCAGTTCTTTTTAATGAAATCGAATTTGCCGGCACACATTTTATGTGCGACATTAGCACTTCGTCGGGACGCCCTTAATAATTCCTCATAAGCTCCGACTTTAACTTCCACGTAGAAACTGGAAGTTAAGCTCAGATTTCCAGAAAAGTCGCGCAGCGATGCGGTAGTCACACAAAGGCAGCAGATCGATTGCCGCAGATAAGCAAAGATAGGTAAAATGATGGTGGTCGATAACCCCTTAATAAATAAGATTTATCTAGTATCAACGTGTCCACGGAGCAAAGTTCCCTCGGGATTTGGTCGCTGAGCTCCCCACTTTAGGACACGTGTTCTATATATCGTGATTTAATTCAAGATATGTTGCTTTGTTCTATGCTGCGCGGGCTCTTCCAAGTTTCCAGACAGATTAGGGCGCTTCGGTGCCGCTTTTTGCATTTCGAAATATGGCCCCCTCGGCGGGGTGCTTAGGCTCGAGTTGTCACCTTGCTAAGGACCACGTTACAAATTCTGCGATTATTCCGTTGATAGTTGAAGGAATGATATAAAATGAAGAGCGACAGTGATTAATGGAGGTCATAAAGAACCGCCTCGCATCGGTTGTTTGTCCCGCACTTTTGGAATGAAACCAATTTACCGATTACGTTGAGTAACACTGCGGTTCGCGCTCATCATTGTGTCAGCGTGTCGCGCTAGATTAAGTTAAAGAACTGGGTAATCTATTAAGATTTAGGTTACAAATCGACGAGGAATTTCGACATAAATAAAAGGGCTGCAGGCCGATCGTCTCGGTTCCAATTTCCAGCTCCCATACATAGTCTGTAATAAGCTGTCATCACGCCGAATCCAGTTAATTCAGTAAACGAGTTTGAGCAAATATTGCAGATACATACACAGGCACTTACAGCGACGAAGTTGCACAGTTCGAGGACATTAGCGACTGAAAATTCCTGTTTACTTGTTTGCTAAGCCCAGAAAGTATATCGCATTAATTTTATGTTAATCGCTTAGACAAAACAGGGGGAATTAAGTGTCTCTTCTTCATTTATAGAGCACTTAAAGAGCTGCTTTCATGTAAAATGGAGGGTCTTCAGCAGCATAAACGACAATAACAGACGAACGATATTTCTAATGAACAGCGAAATTCTCCTCGTTTTCAAGCTGGCTCACTTTCCAGCGCTTGTTTTTCTAGCACTACATGTGGTCGATATTCGATACTTGTGTGCAGTTCGAACAGATTTCTCCTATGTAAAATGGAAATACCCGAATATATGGCATCATTTCTGTTGTCTGGCTAAATGCCGAGACGGTTTCAGAAGTGGTTCCGTTATTGCTTTTCCAAATTTATCGTCATAGTCGAGGTCAAATGATTACTGTTTGCTTCTAAAACAATTTATTCATCGATGTGAAACTTTCAGAAGTATTTTCAAACTTTTCTGACACAACTATACAATAATAATAATTTAAGGTTAAGTCTCAAGTCGTTCAAGAGAAAAAAGATGTTACTCTCATATCACCCAAGAGTATTTCGCAAGTCATATTGTAGGGAATCGAAACTATTTGCAGGTTACTAGCTGTATAATTTACATTTTCTGTAAAACAATTTCAATGGCACCAACTTGCGGCTTTAATTCAGTTTTCTTATTATTATAACTTTCAAAACGCGTCATATAAACCACATTCCTTCGTATATGTTAGTACGTCGATCCGGATATGTATGAGTTCCATTTCGATTCGGACTGATATACTATATTCGCGTTATTATAGAACGGTATTCAAATTGGCATCATTTACTATAACGATTTTCCTAGCGACGACGTAAGATATTCTGAGCTCATAAACGCTATGCATTACTAATATAAGATATATCTTTGATTCTGAAATGCCAAAAGCACCATTTGTTTCTGAGAGATCCTAAGTGATGAAATACATTTGAGTACTTCTCAAACAAGCAGTTACAGGAATCAAACGAAGTCGTCAAGAGTACCGAAAAGTTGGAAATTTTTAAATGAGGTCTATAACACGGCTTTGCGTACCTAGCGTTTCCGTTCTGTTTAATTTTTGGAACACGTCTTTAATATAATCCCTGTTTGTTTACCTAGGTAGCTCAGTACCTATATATGAAGCTTTAAAAATACCTCAAATTGTGGCTATAAAACGTCACTAGCTGCCAAAAATATTAATTTGATCTACAATTCGGGTACAGAAATCAACTTCAAACGATATAGACAATAAAAGCCAATTTATTCATCCAAAGGAACAAAGATACAGATCGGTAGTGGATAATGTAAACACACAAAATCCAATGAGCTAGAATACAGTTAATGGACTTTGTATGCGTTAGACAGAAATAGAGTATTATGCGATTAACATCTAGTATCCTCAAGATCAAGGTACTTTATTTTTCAAAAACAAAGTATAGTAAAAAATCCTTTATCTAATAGACTTGTCTGTCCGGGACGCTGTTTTGTCTGTCCGGGACGCTGTTTCAGCAGCCAAACCGTAAGAGATAGGACAAAAAGTTATTAAAGTTATATGTTTGGAATGGTCATGTCAGGTCAGGAACCGAATTTCAGTCACGTAACACTTCCGGTTTTCGATAAATCACGTGATTTCCGTCCGTCCGGGACAATGGTCCGTCCGGGACGCTGTTCTATTTGAAAAACGGTCTTTTTTGTTTTATTAAATGATACATTTGTCTCACTGGTTGCTAGTATATAATTCTAATAGAGATGACGTATGATAAATGTCACCTCTTTTAAATTAACACGAAGGAGTTCATAAATTTACACTTACCCGTTGTCGGTAACAGTAAAGCAAACATCTTGCTCGACACTTTACACGTCCAGTAGTCGATATTAGCGTCCATAAACAAGTTTAGTGGCCTAATTGATTTTACTCACTGTATATTCCCACATGCATTTCAAACTCTCGTACGACTGCTATTACGAGAAGCTTATCCGACTAAGTTTATATGTACCTAATGATAAAACGTGCACATTAAATGCGTTTGAACTTGAATATAGGATGTTATGGAGTTCCATTTACCACTGCATTAATTTCAAAACCTACTTGGGGCTCTTATAATAAACCGAAGGTAGGCTTTTCACGTGGACTAAATATATTTGTGTACTACCTATATCTAAAGCCATACTTTGCGCCCTCAGAAGTGGGGCCAAAGTGGCATTTTTACGCCCAAGGAAGAAAAAGTTCAATTATAAATGTTTACCATGTAACTAATAAATTGCTAAGTTATCAAGTATGTTTTGTAACCATCAGAAGCCGGGCTTCATAGCTCAGTGGTTAAGCATTTTGGCTACTGATCTAAGGGTCGGGAGTTCGATCCCCGATCCCGGTGAAGTTTTGAAAAATAACAAGATGCGGATTAAAACCTCTACAGAATGCCATCGTTCGGAAGTGCCGTGGGTCCCATGTTACTACGATGTGTAGCACGTCAAAGGTCCCTTGCTGGGGTTAAAACTCCTTAGTCTCGGCAAAATTCTGAGTAAGACTAAGGTACCTGGCCTCTGTATCCAAAGGCCTTGTCCACGGGGTTGGCAAAAACGGCCTCTGAAGGCCTACTTGCTTGACATCAGTCTCCCCACAGCAAATACTAACCATCAGAAACTATTTTATTTATTTTTGACATTTCAGATTCATTTCGGCATTTGTAACTCGGGAGTGTAAAAAATAGGGTATGTACGTCGGGACTGAGTTTCCACTGAATCCTATAATTAATATAATATAATACCATTGTGTTGTCTCTGTATTTTTTTAATGGACTTCTAAAACCTGTTGTCTTAAACAAAATAGTAACTAAATGATTGCCTGCTAAATAAATGTTGGTATTTGTTTATATTTCTTCTTCTTCTTAAGAAGGTGCAATATGCAGCAATTACAAATTATGTAGAGTATTTTGAAATCTACAAGTATTAAATGCTATGTAAAAATATGAGAGCAGTACGCTGTTTCTCAACAAGTTTTAGAGTTAAACGAAGAAATTTTAGAATATATGAGAACAAAGGGATTGGAAATTGAAACAGAACCCCACCAGAAGCAGCTCAAATTGGAAAAAAGGTAAAGAGCAATAAGACAGAATGCTTTGACAACCAATGTAAAATTGCTGTAGAAAAACGCAAACTGACAAGGAAAGAAATACTGCAAACTATTAGAAATGAGTTTAGGTGAAATAACGGGCAAAGTCAATAATATCTGTAGATGAAAAGAGCGAATACTGGAAGCAACAAATCAAAGAAATCGAATTATACCGTGTGTTCAAAAAGAAATTACATAAGGGTTGGCCGCTTTAAAATTCATAAACTGTCATTGTCGAGGTTCTCATAAGTTTATATTATAATCTAATATGGAAATTCTAACTTTGCCATCTTTAAAGCTTGCTGTTGACATTAGTTTTGCTTTCTATAGCCAACCATTATGTAATTTCTTTGTGAACACATGGTATTACTATAATAGTAAAAGAAGAAGTCTGTACAAAGATACGAACAAATTAACCAATAGGTTTTAGCTCAGAAGTCAATGCAAATAAGGGCAGCTACTATACACCGGCCAAGAAGTACTTGAGAGGTGGGCTCAGCCCTCTTATAAATTATTAAATGGAAAAAGTTAGGAACCGTAACCAAGGGAGGAACATCAGTCATAAAAAGTGTCAAAGATTTTTAAAGGATAAAATTGGGGAGAGTTCAGAAATATTACAAAATAGTTAAATAGATAATTAATCTCAAATTATTTATAATGCCATAAGAATACATTTTTAGAGTGTACATTACTATGTATACCACGAAGCATGGAGAATGTTACAATGTCAAAAGCTAGAACTAATAATGAACAAACACAGAACAGAAATAATGACTAATAATAAAAACTAGGGAAATACAATAATAGATAACGAATGAATAGAAGTTGTTGAAGAATATAGATACCCTAAATAAGCGGCGACATGCGCAAATATAAACCACATGTAAGAAATAGACAGAAAAATAAAATTTGTATGGTTGATATTTAATCGACAAAATAGGCTGCTGAAGACAAAAGTTGTACAATGTGCAGTACCTATTCCATAACATACGGTGCTCAAACTTGGTTTTTAAATAGAAATATCCTAGATGAAATAGTAGAGACACAATAAGCCATAAATAGACAATTATGGAACCTAACTCTAATAGAACTCCTATATCAGGAATAGGGGCTGAAGAGAAAAAGTGAAATTAATTTACGTCGTTGAGTAAATTGCAAGTCGGAAATGGAGATGGGCTGGGCATACTATGTGACTGATAGGTGAGCGATGAAAGGAAGAAACACCACAATGATTACTATGGTCAGCGAAGAGAGTAAGAAGACTGCCAGAATTTGATAATCAGAAGACTTGCAAAGTGTATCAGGTCTCTGTTGGACAAGTAGAATTATTGCAAACCGTAGTGTATATGCATTGGAAAAATTTCCTAATTAATATCTCATTGAAAGAAATTAACAAAGACTGAAAGGACTATCCTGAACAAAATAATAACAAACGTTGCTCTAAATAAATAGAGACGACTTGCTGTTGTTGACAATTTTCTCTTCTCAATATATTTTCAACTATTGGGTTTATGAGAAATTCGGTTTAAATTTATTTATTATATTCTCAAACACCTGAAACGGCAAACTTTTTTTAAAAATATTTTTCGACATGTATTTCAGTATCCAAACTGTGGAAACGTTAAGTTATCCGACCGGTACAGACTCCAGAGTCCAAAACCTACTTCGCCTTTCTGTGACATCGAAACTATTAAAAATCGTGTAAATAACGACATCGTCATTAGTTTACTTCGGGAAAGAAGTTGTGTCATATGTAACTTATTTAAAGTAATATTATGGTATGCCCTGCACTGCCATCTGAACGCGTTCTCTAAATTAATCTTTCATCTAACATTATTGGACCGTTTGAAATAGTTGGAAATTTAAACTCGCATTCTTATTTAGAACTTTTAATCATTCAGAATGGCCCTGCATTAGGAGAAGTTTAAAGTGAAAATCAGGAGATTTAGTTACAGCATGATGGCTGTCCAGCGCGGCACTAGCAACTAGCCATCAAGATCTCCTGATTTGGCACCTTGCGACTTCTTTTTGTGGGGTCATCTGAATAACAGAAAAAGTCATCCAAATATTGACTCCTTGCGGGAAGCAATCGTTGCCGAGTGTAAGCTAATCACAGATAGACAGTTGGCTATTGTAAGGCAGGCATTTTATAACAGACTGTGTTATTGTTTACACCAGAATGAAGAACTTTTTGAGTAGTTGCTATAAATTTGCTTGTAGTTTCAATTTTTTCCCAAACTTTTGAATTGTTGATACAGATGGAAGAGGTTGATTATTAAATTTACCCGAGAATAAATCAAGAACTGTGTGTAAACTGACGCCACTGTAAAATGTTTTCATAATAAATACCCCCTTTTCATTATAATATTCAACATTATTATTCTTAGTAATTAGTTAAATACGTGATTTGATAACTGACAAAAAATAAAATTTATTTTGGTATAAACAAATTTAATCATGGCTGGTCCGTTTTTGTGAATAAAGTGCAAAATATTTATTACAGTTTTTAAGCTATATCTATCTTAAACAAGCAACACGTTCAAGTAAAGCAATTTAAATTTAGCGCATTTTTTTCGCTTTTACCATGCTGGTAGTCGTTAGTCTCCTATAAGGGAACTCTTCCCCAGTTACGGCGGGCAAGGCTAGCCATCTAACCGACTTCGAGTTTAGGGGGCTCATAGAATCACAACTGTGTGGAATAAACTAACAGGCTACTAGTCTAATGTAAGGGGATGAAGAAAAATACTTCGATAAAAACAGCTTTCATAAATTTATACTTGACTCACTAATACTAACACTGCGTTGTTCTTAATTTTTTGTGACATTAAATTAGGTAATGAAATTCTGTTGTTTCATCGCAAGTAGTTGCTGTAGAAAGGTAACCAAGCTGCTTACAATTTAATTAATTTTGTATTTGCAATATTACATGTTTTTGTTCAACCAGTTCTACACAATTGCGATTAAACTCAACAAGGTGTAAACAGACACTTAAACGAAGCTATTGATTACTTATAAACTTTTAACCTTCGAGCGGTTATTTTAGTTATTGTGCAAATGTTTATTTTATGTAAGTTTTCTGGGTGAATCTAAAACTGTCACATTTTTAATATCATGGACTTGCCAGCTTTTTCTACAATGTTTGTCATTTTGTTACAGCCAGCACGGCGTATTCAGTGGAAGCCGTGAGAGGCGGCGTAGCGAAATTACCTTGCGATATAACGCCCGCCATTCAGGATGACAAAATGCAGATTGTGATATGGTACAAAGAAGGGACGAAGCGCAAACAGTCGCCTATCTATACGTAAGCCACTTTTATGCAAATTTTTGTTGTCCCGAATGCTACCCCCGAGTTCCTTTCCCTGATATACGGAGTGTTTGACTCCGGAGCAAAGGCTGAGAACATTTTTTCATCCCACCAACAGGTTTGATTCCCGAGATAAACCATTAGAGCAGGGAAAGCACTGGGCCGACGAGTCGGTCCTTGGAGGTCGAGCTTTTTTCAGGCACAACGATCATCCGTCCAAACTCACAATAGATATTGTTAAGGAGAGCGACGCGGGGATCTACCAGTGCAGGGTCGATTTCCTGAGAACGCCTACGAGGAACGTGAAGGTTAATCTGACAATTATCAGTAAGTACTAATCGGACAGAAGTGTCGCAATTTTGGGAAGCATTAATAACTTCATTATTCTGCAAATCCTGTGCTCAGGACGCCGCTGCTACTCAGAGGGCATTATTTTAGAGTGCTCGTAAATGACTTAAAGCAAGAAGGAAATTTATTTTGTCATTAATTCTGATTTAGGTGATGTCCCGAAATTCCTCTACTTCCGACGCGCTCCTCATTTGAATCCATCTATTTGTCGGCGTTGCAGCCACCTCGATCCCTCTTGGGTCAAAAGAAGGCCCTTTGAAAAACGCACTTTATTTGTCATTCTCAAATTATTCTAGAAATTCTCCGTGTGCTTATGCTCATTCAGGCTAGTAATGAGAAATAAGCTTTGCCGTTGTGTGAACACATTTTAATGCCCCTTGCCTGTCATGCTATTACCAATTTTATATTAACAGTTTATCCTTCTAGATCTAGACTTTCAACTTATCGGTTTGATGCACTCTTTTCACAATAAAATTTAGAAGTATTTAAAGTGAAAATTTTTTTTTTAACATACTTTGGTACTAAAAATGTTAGATATCAAACCTGTTTGAGTTAAACTATTGTCGTATAGTCGAGATATTTTTGAATTTCCATGAACATCTTCTAACCATTTTAGTCTTTAAAGTAAAAACATAATTTTTCACAAAAAACCTTAACGTTCGATTTATTTAAAGCCAGAACCATAAAATTTATTACGGCGGACAACAAATTCAGAAACAAAAATTTTGTAATTCTTTAAAATGCTTCATAACTCTCGTAGCAGTTTGATGATATTGATTAAAACACAGTACTGTATAATATCAAATTTAAGTCATCCTTAAATTTGGCACAATAAGTATTGATCAATTACGTCGAATTTAATATACTGGTTTGTTGATAAATCATGGAATGTATGTTGCTAAGATCTATTCAACTAATTGGAATCTATATCAAAGTATTAACTAAATATGACAAGTTGACATAAAACATTATCCCATTACACTGCTGTTATCCTTGTTGCCGTAGATGAGGTGCTGTATTCTAGTAACATTTTATTGACTGTTTAGAATCTCTTTTAGAATGAAGTATTAAACAAATATGAAGCATGGCGTAAATTCAAAGAGAAACATTCTTATACGGTATTATCGTCATCAGTTGTCTGTAGATCTTGTACTAAGCTTTTGTTACATTTAATTAACGATTTGGAATACATTTCAACCATACTATGAAGTAAATATATCTAGCCTGAGAGGAAATACCCTTATCCAGTTAAGTACTAGGTGATACTGGTTGCAGTACATCTGTGCTGAACCTTCTTGGCTATTTAGAATCTACTTTAAACAGAATATTAAGTAAATATGAGATATAACATATATTCAAAATTTACATTCTTATACATCACCCTCCTTACTCCTGTTCTAGTAAATCATGTACTGCACTTCTATAACTTGTGGTTTCGACTACTCAATATCTACTTCAAATAAAGCGTTACGAAAATATAATGTATGACGTAAATTCGATAGTATTTCATTGGCTACATAGGATTTAGTTCAAACAGAATGATAATTAAATATGATTGGCGATATTACCTAATAAGGAAATGCCCTTATGCAGTCTTACCAAAATCTCTGTTGCAGTAGATCACTTCCTACATTTTACTGGTTCTCCAGAATCTACTCCAAACAGAATATTATATAATTATCCTGCATGACATGAATGCAACAGAGAAATATGCTTACATAGTACTATAATCATTATTGGTGCAGTAGGTCGAATGCTTTACTTTTGTAGCATTTTATTGACTACCTCTAATCTACTTCAAAAGGAATACCAAATAAATATAGTGGACGCCATAAATTCAACTAAGAAATCCTTGATGTAGCATTATCGTTATTATCGCTGAAGTAGATCCTGTAGTTTACTTTGGTAGCACGCTATTGTCTCCACGGAATCAACTTCAAAGAACATACTAAATAGATATGGTGTACAACATAACGGCAAACAAGGCACATCCTTCCATAGCACCATCGCCACTGTTGTTGAACTACGTCGTATCCTGTACCTTTGTTATATTTTTTGGCTGCTCAGAATCTACTTCTTTACTTTTGGAACTTGTTATTGACTGTTGGGAATAAAGAAAAATAACGAGTACATACTTATAGAGCACTATCCTCACTATTGCTGCAGTAGGTTGTGTGCTGTACTTTTATATCATGTTATTGACTACCTGCAATTTACTTCATACAGAATACCAAATATATGTATTGGACGCCATCAATTCAATTCATTATCGTTGAAGTAGATCATATGATTTAACCTGGTAGCATATGTTATTGTCTGCTTGGAATCCACGTCAAAGAAAATATTAAATAAAAATTATGTACGACATAATTTCAAATTAAACATATCCTTCGACTGCATCATCCTCACTGTTGTTCAACTAGGTCGTAAGCTGTACCTATTTAAAATGTTATTGGCTGCACAGGATCTACTTCCAGCAAAGTATTTATGATGTCTGACATAATTCAAATAAGACGTAACCTTATACAGCACATCGTCACTACTGCTGCTGTAGATCGTATGCTGTATTTTTGTAGCATTTTATTGGCTACCTGTAATGCACTTCAAACGAACTATCAAGTAAATATAATGTACGCCATAAATTCAGCTAAGAAACATTTATAACATCGTAATTATCATTAAAGTAGGTCGTGGGCATTTCTTTTGGAACATGCTGCTGACTATTGAGAATATACTTCAAAGAAAATTTTGCATTCCCATCCTCACTGTCGTTAAACTAGGACATGTGCTGTACGTTTTTAGCATTTTTTGGTTGCTCAGAATCTACTTCACGCAAAATATTAAATATCTATCACGTATGACATAAATTAAAATAAGAGATAATATACTTCTACAGCACTATCGTCATTCTTGTTGCTGTAGGTCGTATGCTGTATTTTTTGTAGCATTTATTGGCCACCTGTACTTCAAAATAAAATATCAAGTAAATATGATGTATGCCATAAATTCAGCTAAGAAACATCTATAATATAGTGATATCGTAATTATCATTAAAGTGGGTCATGTGCTATACTTTTGCACCATGTTATTGACTGTTGAGAATCTACTTCAAAGAAAATACCAAGTGCATTGGATGTGCATAAACTCAACTAAGAAATATTCGGAATATAGTACTACAGTTACTATTGCTATGTAATTTTATAGCATTTTATTGGTTACTTCGAATCTACTTCAAACAAAATAATAAGTAAATTTGGTGTATGTTATTAATTGAACTAAGACGCACTCATAATATAAAACTATCATCATTAACGCTGAAGTAGTGGTTTACTTTTATAGTAACTAGGATGTATGCTACAAATTCCAATAAGACATATCCTTATACAGCACTATCGTCACTGTTGTAAAAGTAGGTCGTGTACTGTACTTTTATACGATTTTATTGCCTACCTAAAATCTACTTCAAAGAAAATACCAAGTAAATATGGTGTATGCCATAAAGCCAACTAAGGACATCCATAATACAGCGTCATCGTCATTATTGTTAAATTAGCCCGTGTGCGGTATTTTTGTAGAAATTTATTGGCTACCTATAATCTACTTCATATAAAATACCTATGAAATACAATGTATGCCATACATTCAACTAGAAAAATCCATACTTTAGCAGATTATTAACTGCTTGGAATGTACTTCAAACAAATTGGAATGGGACTGATCCTTAACTAGCATTATTGTTGCCGTAGTTCTAGTGCTGTATTTCTGTTCAATCTTGTTGGGTGTTTGTTACACAAATTCAAAAAGAAAATGTCAGTATACAGCACTATGGTCATTGCTGTTGCAGTAGATCATGTGCTGCATTTGTGTAAGATTTTGTTGACTCTTCGGTATCCACTTCCAATAAATTGCTAAATATTAGACGTAACATAAATTCAAAAAAGAAATATCCTTACACAGCAGTACCGTTGTCACTGTTGTAGCAGATCCTATGATGTACTTTTGAAACTTGAAATTTAACCTACCCTCACACAGAATTTTGATATATGACAAGTTCACATAGGAAACGCAGTTTTACGGAACTACCGTAATTCCTGTTCCAGTAGAGCAAGTGCTCTATTTCTTAACATTTTTTGACTATTTGGAACTGATTTCAAGTAAATTATTTAGAATATATGAAGCATACATGACATAAATTAAGGTGGGAAACGCCGTTATACATCACTATCATTATTCCTGTTACTTAGGCCGTGTGCTGTATTGCTGTAACAGGGATGTTTAGAAACTACTTCAAATAAGGTATTAACTAAATATGATACATTGTTAGTTAATTATGATATCTGACCCAAACTCAACTAAACAAAATATTGTATGTGATTTAGAGTCATGTAAAAGAGTAGGTCGTGTGGCTACAATATCTTGGACCTTCAAGTACTTGGCCAATCATTATATATATTGTATATATATACTTATTTTGGCATTAATTCTGATTTAGATGAAGTCTCAAAATTCCTGACCCTTTTCTCTTTGAATCCACCTATTTGTCGGCATTGCAGCCACCTCGATTCCTCTCAGACCAAAAGACGGCCTTTGTAAATACATACTTTATTTGTCATTATCAAATTGGACTCCTAAAAATTCTTCCCTGCTATTATACCCGCTGAGGCTAATAATGAAAAATGATCCTCCAAACAATGAGCTTTGTCGTTGTGTGGACACTTTTTAATGCCGCTCGCTTGTCATGCTATTACCTCTTTCATACCCATAATTTATTGACCGCGATTTGACTAAATTATTTATGGGCATGTGGCCATAATGCTTCCTGAAATTCAGCTTTCATTCTCCACTATTACTCTTCCCTTTGACTAAACACATCGATTGCTATTTGCAGTCCCCCCTGAGAAGCTCCGGATCCTGGACGAAAGAGGGGCTCACATACCTCATTATATTCTTGGACCTTACAACGAGGGAACTTCCGTCAACATCACGTGCGTTGCTACCGGAGGTAAGTGCCTTAAATTGCCTCCGGGCACGATCTCTCTAATGATTGACTGCGGAGTTGGGAGTGCAGAATTTGTTTCCTCAGAATCGAGAATTAAGAGATAACGTGAGATTATTTCTGTCCAGGGCGCCCTCCCCCGAAGGTGACTTGGTGGCAAGAGAACGCCCTGCTGGATGATTCATGTGAATACCTCTCCGAAAAGCGTGTGAGGAATATTTTGCATCTGGAACGACTTCAGAGGAGACATTTGCACTCCGTTTTCACATGCCAGGCTTCAAATAACAATTTAGTGGCCCCCATTTCCAGCTCTGTTACGCTTGATATGAATCGTAAGTGATTTGTTCTGACGTTTCCTTAAGCTTAGACGGACAAATTATGTAACTGGGTCATTAAACTCGATGCGAAGCTTTGCACTATAAATAACTTTCCTGCAGCAGGATGAAAAAAGTCAGTTAAAGATTTTACCACATTTCACTTTATAGACATAAAGGTACTTTAATGGTAATTTATTGGAGTTCGAGCTTTGGATTATAGTGGAGAAACCAAGTATAGTGTCAATTTTAGAGGCGAGTAACGTAACAAACGTACGTGTAATATGTTTAATAAAAACCTGTAGTATTTCTTCATTGCATAGAAGAAATAGTAGAAAAAATGTAGGTAACATATTGTTTCATAACAATGTCGGAGGAATAAATATGTTATACGGAAAAATAAAATTTCACTTTAAAATAGACATAGGTACTTGTAAAAACATTCACCCTATGTCTTTTTCAAAGTTTGTTTGCAATTATTGTTTGGCACACCAGGAAATAAAAATACCATTTCAGTTGCTTTTTCAAAGACTAAAGTGCTATTTTCAGTTCAAAGTGCTTAAAATGATTAAAAATAAACAACTATTGCCATAACAACGTACAACTATCAAATGAAAGTAAATGGCAACCTGGGCGGCTTTCTTTTGCACATAGAACCTAGTTTTTATTTATGTTAATCTTTATATTAATAATAGCTGAAGTAAACGATTATCTTCTTCGGATATAGGATAGATAGGTGTACACAAAAGTTCACTTCGCAACTGCTAAGGATTTTCACTCTCCATGTGGCTTGAAAACATCAATAGTTGTTCCAGAGTGCCTCAGCAACCACGTATACAATAATCCTCTAAAATAATGTTACATATATGACGACAATCTAATAGGTTTAGACAAACTGTTGTGGTTTTTTTGGGTTTTCCATTTCCATGTTAGCGACTGACTGAGCAGTACATTCATTGTCCGTGAAATAGATAAAACCGAGGCGTATCAGTCTTTCTCGAAGTCCTCCAGTTTCTACATAATACAACACAATTTGTTGTTTTTTTTATTACTGACAATAAAATCCATTTAAATTTTTTTTTGTGAACCTAATACTAAAAAATTTCAAATATTGACAAAGTAAACATTTCGGGAGCAACACCATTTCCAATATTAACCCGAAATACACAAACGTAAAATTAAAGATAAAGTTAGAGGTGTGCCAGTAGTTGTAGAATACCAAATATTCACAAGAAAGCAGAAGACGCCAGTACCAATTTATTGATTTCAATATAAAGTTATTGATATTTTAACTGTTTCTATTAATATCCACGAATTGCATTGGATTGTCAAAAAGGTTTATATATACTATTGCATAAGTTATATTATACAGTTTCGTCACGAATTAACTTCTAGTTAATTTATTATCTTTATTTACTATAAAGGTAATAAGATATTCCGAAAAGAAGTCAGAACAGGGAGTCCAAGGTAACAATCACCATGACGAAGGTCGAGAATCGTCGAAAAAATAGGCAAAATGTGTATCGCTCCAACTATGTACGCGCCATAGTATATATTCAAATTCTATAAATCTTGTTTTACCTTTGTACAATTAAATGGCATTAAATTAGAAAATGTATTAAAAAATTATAAATTATTTATTTTTTATTTTTATTTATTTACAGACTAGTGCACGAAAGTAGTTTTACACTTATAATTTTAAGATATTTAATACTTATCTATGTATCAAAATGACGTCAGCGGCCGATATTTTTTTTACCCGCGCTGAAGTCATTCAGCGAAATAGATATTTATGTATTAAGGGAGATATGAATATGTTTTTCCTTGAGGTTGACATGTGTTACAGACCGAGGGCCCCTGGCCCGAGGTCTGTAAGTCAACCGAAGGTAAAGAACATGAATATCTCCCGTGGTGCATACAATATTTTATCTACTAGCATATTCGTAAAAATTGTATGAAATTTCAAAATGTCATGACATTTAAAATTAGAATATGTAAGTAACATCAAGGATTGCCTCATTGTATGGTTGCTAAGACGTTAATTGCAGTTGCATTGTTACCATGAGTTTGAGGGAGAAATAATTTGACAAGTCCCTTGGGAGTTATGAGTAGCTTTTCATAATTTGTTTCTATGACGAAAATGTACAATATCATGTTGGTAGTAGATAAAAGATATTTATCGCCCGAAGGCGAAAAAGACTAGCTTTACGTTTGCAAATGGGGTCTAAAAGAGGCCTATCATTGATCGATCGTACATAAATTAAATTACACATTACATACTTTAAAATGCGAAAAATAGTAGCTTATGCTGCACATTTAAACAACTTCATTTATAAATATATTGAACCTATTTTTTTTTTTAATTATTATTTGAAGTTAGAGTTAGAATCAACACGATCACAACATTTGGGCGTTATCCTTAATAAATCCACAGACTACCAACATCTATTACTCTTCTATCTGTGTTGTAAATGAAACAAACTGTAGAATTGAAATTTATATTATGACACTAGCAGTCCTTATCCTGCTTCCTAATCTGATCTTTATTTCTGACTATTTATAAGATCGTCCAGTCGGTATTCCAAAATGCCCGACAGTCACCCACCGTGGATGATCCTTTGTGGTTTGTTAGGGGAGATATCTGCGATTGCAGTGGTGAGTTGTCAGCAGGCTACGCAAATAGGGTTCGTCGCCATATTGAAAAAATGTTGAACGGCTTTTTATTCAAATATCTCTTTTCCCGTTGAGGCTACATTAAATATTTATACGGCATTTTAAATGGCGTAAAATGTTTTACAATTTACATTCTGTTAACTTTTTTGTAGAGCTAATATTTATTTTATTTATTAAGCGATAAACCTGAAACTAGAACAGACGGTTTTTCGTATTTTTATCCAAATGTGTAACTCCTACTAAAAAAATACTTATTGTTGAACTTATAGGAAGAGAAAAGACCTGCAATTTGGTATATAGTTAGTTTTATATTTTTCGTTTACAGAACGCTGCAGAACCCTTTTCCACGCCATCCCAGAGGTGTTCTAGGCGAGTTTCTTTAACGTGGAGTCTCATGGAGACCTAATCCATGATCTATCGTCATTTCATTGCATTAACTCCTTGCTTAATTCATTACTTCTTCTTGTGTTTTGATAGGTCCTGGTTGGGTATCGTTTTTTTCTTCGTCGTTACAAGTCTGAATTGAAATGAAGCAAATTCGTACGCCAAAGATCTTATCAAGTACTCATCAGATTGTTTGAAAATGTACCTTGTTTTAAACAGTAGCAATGGATTAACTGGAATAGTTCTGGCATCGACTTTTATGCTATTTTTTATCGCTGCCAACGGAAGTTTCTTGTCCTTCCTCTTGAACGTTAGCGATTCAACTTTTGCGGCGAAAACAGATCGTGGATTAGGTCTTCCGAGTATACCACTTTAAGAAAATGCGTATAGAATTCCACCTTTGAGTTATGTGAAAAAGGGTTTTGCAGCTATGCGCTGACATAACGACTTTTGCAGCGCTCTACTATGTACCATATCAAACAAAAATAAAATACATATACAGTAATAATTTAGCTTTAATCACACAAGGATTGATAAGCCCTAACGGATCGAAAATTTGAGACACGTTTGACAGAATCGTGCGTTTGGTGATATTATCGTCTCGGAAAGGAATTTCAACCGTATAGTTTAACGAATCTTTTCGTGGATTCCAGAGCAAGCCAAGTGTTCTAGTATCTTGACTGTCCTTAATTTGAAATGGTGATTTATCTGCAAGTTGCTCGTCAGCGTCTTGAAATAGTCGCATGTCATTCGACATCCATTTTCTTAATATAAACCCGGCATTACTTAAAATTGTATCTAAGTTTTGTTTTAGCTCTATGGCATTTTTCAATGTACTTGCACCGGTTATTAGATCATCCATATAAAAATCGCGAAGGATTACCTCACTTTCTCGTGGATATTTGTTTTTGCAATCAAGTCCGATTTGATGCAACGTCCTTGTTGCTAGAAAAGATGCGCTAGAGGTGCCGTATGTAATCGTGTTTAACCGATAATGACTAATTTCCTGCTTTGGATCGCTTCTCCAAACTATACGCTGAAAATCACGTTGTGACTCATGTATATTTACCATCCTGTACATCTTGGCGATGTCCGCTGTGATCACGATGTTATGAGTACGCATTCGTGTTACTATGTCAAAAAGATCATCTTGTATTTTCGGCCCTATCTTTAAAACGTCATTTAAACTAAGACCTGAAGATGTCTTGGAAGACGCATTAAACACTACCCTGACTTTAGTTGTACTACTCGTCTCTTTTATGACCGCATGATGCGGAAGATAATTATGTATATACGTAGGATTGTCCTCATTTGTGTCCACTTTGGACATATGACCCATTGTCTCATACTCCTGCAAAAATTCGGTGTATTGTTTACAAAGCTCGAGGTTTTTTGATAATTTGTGTTCTACCGAACGCCATCTGCTTATTGCAGTACTTAATGATTCGCCTAATTCGCCGACATTATCTTTGAAAGGTAACTTCACCGTAAACCGACCGGACATATCTTGTTCGAAATTTTGCCTGAAAAATATTTCACAATCAAGCTCCTCGTTTGATAATTTTGCATGTGTGTTATTAATATTTTCTATCTCCCAGAACCGTTGCAGCTGCTTGTCTAATTTGTTTGTTGATAAAAAACATTTAGCCCCCGTATCCTTTGGTCGTGATTTTGTTTGATTTATTTGCATGGGACCAGCTAGAACCCATCCTAGTTTTGTGCTCTGTATCACTAAACCGTTGTTTCCTAATTTTATTTTATGAGCATTTAAAAGTTCGAAAAACAATTCCGTTCCGATTAAAATATCAATTTTTTCTGATATCTGGAAATTCGGATCAGCTAATGTAAGGTTCTCTGGTATTTTATATTGTGAAATGTCTACCGTGACTTGTGGTAAGTTACTCGTGATTTGATCGATGACAAGAAATTGCAACGTTGCCTTATACGAATTGTTTATGGATTGAATTTGTGTTTTGATTTTATGCGAACTATTACAAGTTGCTTGGCTAATGCCTGTGATTGGCATATTAATACGTATACTTTTTAATTTTAGGCGTTTGAATAGTTCTGTTGTACAGAAGTTCGATTGACTGGCGGAATCCAGCAATGCACGGCATCTTACTGGCTCATTATTTATATCCATTATGTAAACTACCGCTGTAGCTAATAAAACCTGAACCGTATTTTGTAAATCGTTATGTGACGCTAGTGTTACGTGTAAGGAATTTTCTGAGTTATTATTCGCTTGTAATTCCGTTTTATTTGTTTTTTGTTCTCCTTGAGAACTGTTCGATTGGTTATGATTGAAAGATGAAGTTTGAATATTTTGAGTTGTAGCTGCGATCGTATTATTTACTGTTCCGACGGAGTAATCGTCGCGATTATTTTGACTTGTCTGATTGCGATAGGGTGATTGAAAATCATTATCGTGTAAAATTGTATTATGGCGCTTGCTGCAAATTTGACAACCTCTGCCTGCACATTTTTCTGCAGCGTGGCCTGACCTTAAGCAGTTAGTGCAAATACCTGCCTTTTTGAGTTCGATATAGCGTGATTTAAACGTTAGTGCTAACAGCTTTCGGCATTTATATGTATAGTGAAACTTTTGTTTACAAAACTCGCACACTAAATTGTTGCGTCGATCTTCGTTCGTTGCAATATGAACAAACTGTTTTTCCGTGCTATTTTTTGATATGAATTTATCTGCAATTTTTGTATCAAGTGTTTCTAACAACTGGCATTTACCTTTTAAGAACGTCATTAAATCGTCTAATTTAGGCATGTCAGTCCCTTTTATTGAACCTTCCCAATCTCGCTGCGTTTGCGAATCTAATTTTGTCGAGATTAAATGTATTAACAGGGTGTCCCACTGTTCAACGGGTTCTCCTAAACTTTTAAGAGCGCGAAAGTTTTTTATGAAATTGTCTATTAATTTTCGTAATAATAAATGCGATTCTTTACCTACATTCGGCAATGCAAACATACTTTTTACGTGATTGTGAATGAGCACTCTTTTGTTTTCATACCGTTCCTTTAATAATTGTATAGCAACGTCATAATTGGCCTCACATACTTCTAGCGAGTGCAATAACTGATAAGCGTCGCCTTTTAAACATGACTGTAAGTAATAAAATTTTTGGATTTTGTTAAGTTTTGGATTCTCGTGTACTATGGATTTGTATATTTCGAAAAACTGTAGCCAACCTTCATAAGATCCACTGAAATGTGGCAAATTAATTAAAGGCAAATTTGTATTGAATGTTGCAATTGCTGAGCTTGTAACAGGGGTGACATTCGTATTCGATTTTTCATATTTTATAATATTTTCTGCTTGCGAAAGAGTTCCAAAATATTTGTCTTCAAACGTTTTGCGTTCTGTTAATTGTGACTCAACGTTAATTGTGTCTTTTTCCTCAATTGATGACTGAACTTGGTCGAATTCATTCCAAATATCCTCAATTTTCTTTAACCGTAATTTTAATTCCGTAATATTCCTATTATTTTCCTCGTAAGATTCTATAAAATTCGTAAAACGCGTCAACTGCCCTTTTAATTGACCACGGCGAATAATCGCGGCCTTTAGTTCATCATCGTTTGCCATTTTGTAACAATTTATGTTTTTAAATGACCGTATATTTTAATACGTAAGTATAATATAACAAAATACCCACAAAATTTGTATTTTCTAATTATCGCTCTTGAACCCTTTCTGCAAATACGTGCTAGTTTATTTTAATGTTAAGAATTGAATTTCGCCTTTTGCTAAATGAATCAATAATACACGACAGTATTTCAAGGTCAATAGCCCAATACATAGGGCTGGCATCAAAAGGTAGAATGGAATAGACCTACTTGTTTGTTTCTTGTGACTGCTCCTTGTACCTGCAGCTGTTGAACGCTATGATGACGTCGCACTTGGTTGCATTTGATATCGTTCCGATGCTCGTAATGCGCTTCTGCCTTTAGTATGAAATGGCTGCCTTATTACCTTGATGTCTGCTTTCCCGTGTTCCAACTTTTGCTTCTTTGGCTACCGTCCGCTTTGACTGGTTGCTCCACACTTATTTTACGTACAATATTTGCTGTTCGCTGTATGCTTGTGTGTTACACTGCTTTTTAATATGGTGTGTAACACCTTTTATGCCGTTGTATTTATGGTTTATCGTTCACTTTGTGTTTCACTTAACTTGTTCACTGGGCCAAAATCCGCTCGTCTGGACCAGAAACCCTCTATGAATTTTTAATATAGCGTCAATAAGAGCCGAGATATTTGAATAAAAAGGCTTTTAACCATTTTCTAAGAAGACGGCGAACACTATTTGCGTAACCTCCCATCAACACACCACTACACTCGCAGATGGCCCCCTAACAAACCACAAAACGGACTCGTAGATATGGATTTCGGACATACCGACTGGACTAAAATACCAAATAAAATTATTTAAAATGTTTAGCACGTGTCTTTTGTTTTTTGACGAAACGTTAATAATAAATAAAGGAAGTCTACGTCTCCCTCTCTATTTTCAGTCAAGACTGGCTTGCTCAGTGGTTGTGCATTCTGACTGCTGATCGAAGCCATGCAACCCATGTGACCCATGAATATCACAACATATATAATTGCATGCTTTAAAACTTACTGCTAAGTACTTCATCAGGGTTATGACATTACATCACATATTAAATTTCATTTAATTATGATCTATATCACATACGAAGTATATTATATAGATATACCATCTCTATAAGCTGACTGCAACGACTGAGTTGAAAAGAATTTTATATAAACATATATCTCAGAGTGACATGTTGATTTTCGGAAAAAAGAGTTGCAGTTGTAAGTTTTTAAAATGTTTGACAAACGTTTTAGATAAAAAGGTCATCCTAATGATAACCCACTTAGACACTTCTCTACAAAGGTTTTATGGTAAATTCTAAGCAGGCACTAATTTAGTGCAGATTTCTATAGTAGTATAGTAAACCATATGCAGTTTTGGGAAAGATGCGTAAGTGACATCATTTCTATTTAATCAGACAAAGAAAAACAGTCTCTTTTTAGAATTCATTAATTCATTAAAATCTAAATTGATTTTACCGTAGAAGTATATCAAAATCGCTCTTAGAACATAAAATCTTTTCATAGCTATGTTTGAAGGTTATTGACTATTCCTCCCACTCCCACAATTTTCAAAGGGATGACAGTATTTTAAATATCATCGCTGTATATATTGGTTACGATGGAAACATTAGTAATGAATTAGTTTACAGATACAAGAAACGAATTTTTACTAACACATTCTATCGTACATGTGAAGGTAGGAATTTCTAGAAAAAGAAAAGTTGGTGTAGTAGTAAATTCGAACTAAGTATTATTCTAGTGAATAAGAACATTTTGAGTATCTCATTAGTAAACAACAAACAAAAGATCTGAACACATAGGCAATATATGAAATATAGTGTGCGAGTGTGATGCTGTCAGTAGTAGCTCATGATAACTGTCTTTGGGGCTCTTAGTTTTGGACAACTACTAAGCAAAAAATTATAATTACTGAGTCACATACATTCCAACGATGTTTTAATCCAGATATAGCAATGTTGTCTAATTTTAATAATTCAAAAGAAAATAGCATATGCACATACAAAAAATATTCTAATACAGCATAACTTGTACAGGGTGGGCCAAAGTAGACACTTTCTTATGGAAACTCATGTTCCTGTCAGAGATAGAAAAATTTTGACCAACGTCTCCCGAGCTTAAATTTCATGAAAAAGTTACCGGTTCAAACAGAATTTTGCTATCGCAAACCGTTAGGCAGCTAGGGGGCGTTTTTCAAAATGCGTCGATTCTTTAAACCCTTCTAACATTTTTGTTTTTAGGTATAAGTAATTGATTTCTGAAAAAACTTTCTAATAGCAGTTTTTGATGCAGAATGGGCTGGTGCATTTTGTTCTAATACAGGGCGATTCGCAAATTTGCTGCAACATTTTCTTTTCTTATGTGACACCCGGTATATTTATAAATTTTTTTGTAGTCCTTAAAATTCTCTTTTCAAAAATATATAATACTATATGTCTAAATTTAGCATTTTATGGTATATTTGGCTTTAAGTTAAATAAACTAAAAATATCAAGCAGCCATTGTGTCATAGCGCCGGATGACCATTGTTGTTATATAGAGTGTAATGAGAATGTGGAAGCTGCCAGTCTTCTTTATAGAAACCGATATCCAGAACGAGCACAGCCATTTGGTACAATGTTTAAAAGATTGAAGAAAAACCTGAGAAACTTTGGTGCGTTTTCTAAACCGCAACAGAACACCAATAATAATATTAATCACCAAGAAGTAATGGATATAACAGCTTTGGGCTCAATTGAAAATAATCCTAAATTGCCCACCCGAAAATTGGAGGACAAAACTGGTATCGCAAGGACGTCAGTCAGACGAATTTTAAAAAGACATAAGTTTAGACATTATCGAACCAGAAAAATACACCATCTACTGCTTGCGAATTATGATGGAAGGCTCCAATTCTGTTACAGTATCAAACTGTTTTAATGACACTCACAGGTGTAAGATTTCCAAATACTTAAACAAATCCTGGAGACGTCAACACATACCTTGGAAATCTCTACAAATAGGCTTAAAGGCCACGGCTTGATACGCTCAAGGAGATGGGCGTGGTCCTAGAAACCGTACACCACAGGGCGATCGTGACGGTATGTATAAGGTGTTGCAAAATAAATGGGCGCCACAAGATTCAATCGGGGTAACCCACGGTTAACCAAACCTTGAAGGCAAAACGGGGTGAGATACGAGTGCTCAGCCTCACCAATTTCGTCGCTGCAGCGGCAAGCGTCGCCAACTTACCTGTGACGCTCAAACACTCAGGCTACGCCGTACATATATCTTTACACAATAACCTAAAAGTGGGCATGCACAGACTCGTAGTAAATTATAAGGCCTCGTTGAAAATGACGGTCTATTGGTCTCACACATGTAGAATTTGGGATACACAGAAAAACAAAAGGTTAACACACAGATATTGGCTAAACTAAATTTATAGCTCAGCTGGGAGACGCTTTATCTCTAATTATAATCAAGTGGTCACTTGAACTGAGTTGTACAACAGGCCTTGGTAGGCGGTAATGAATTTAGTTATACAACAGGCCTTGGTAGGCAGTTATGCATTTTGTTATACGACAGGCTTTGGTAAGCGGATGAATGAATTTAGTTATACAACAAATGCGCTCAATTAGTCCAGCACAGAAAAATGAAATTAGTTATGAATGACATCGGCGAAGTTTTACTGCGTTTACAGCGAATGCGCTCAGATTAGGCCAGCACAGATAAATGAAATTCGTTATAAATGACATCGGCCAAGTTACACTGAGTTCACAGCAAATACAGTTACAAGAGTTTAATTATTTATATAATGCTAATTACACACACACTACCTTATTGGGCCCGCAGAGCTTTGACGAGACAGCGGCTAGCGGCTTGTCCACTGCAACGGACGCACAGACGAAAGCGTGGGAGTCGAGCGGCACCTGCAGATATTCCACCAACGTGGCGAAGACTGAATTACGTCCCCCTCAGGACAAAGAAACGGTGAGACCGAAGATTTGGACAGCTCTGCGATATTAATCCCCAGTTTGGGAGAATGGTTTTTTCACGACATTACAAAGTTATGCGAATCTGCCGGTCATATGGACGCACAAGGCACCATAGCTGACTCCACTCGCCAAAACCACCTCTCGCTTTGACAGCCCGAACAAAAGTCCTCTCATAATTAGCAAAACACAATCAACACGGCCACCCACCCGCACCCGAAGCGTCGGGGGCGACAAACGTACCCTATCACGACTGTCCTGTGTGGCGGCCGGAGACGGAATCCTGCGAAAAGAAACGCCACGCTTAGTTTCGCGCTTAAACGCGCTGTCTGTGACCTGCAGATGTAGCCAATGAAAACGCAGTAAGCCTCGCATGAGAACGACGGGCAAACCGCGAACGAGAGAGAACGATGTTCAAATTATTCGAGACAGATATCTCGGTTGCTCCAACGGGCTATCTTTTGAAAACTGTAAGCAAACTGCAGCTGCCGAGTAAACGGCTAAAGCCCAGCGCGGTACGAAGTTGCGTGCGTGTCAGCTTTAGAATTTGAGATGCAAAATAGCTGAAGTCTTATACGAGACAATTAGCTGATGTACTATACGGGAAAATATGACTGACAGGGAACCTATATACAGGAGACATTATAAACTTTGCACTGAAGCTACTCCAACAGGTGGCATATCGGTAAAGCATAAAAATGGCCTGACAATTTTGGAAGTGGTATTTGCAAAAATGTACTCAAAATTAAAACTTTGGCTTGAACTGTATTTGGACGGATGTGGCATCCATCAGCAGCGCGGGAATATTTAATAGGTATAATGACTATACATGGTCCCGCGAAAATCCTCATGCAACGGTGACCGTAAGGAATTAAGGCCGTTTTACCTTTAATGTATGGGTAGGCTTATTTCGTGAACGAATTATTGGTCTCGAAGAAGCAGTGCAAAATGCATTTGCTTCAATTTCCAAAGTTGAGCTAAGAAATGCTGCAAATTCTGTCAAAAACCGTTGCCGCTTGTGTGTTAATCAGAACGGTGCCCAGTTTGAACATTTGTTATAAAAGGTCATATGGTTAGGTGGTAATATGTTTTATTAGTTTTGTTATTTGTTCTAAATTTTTTTAACCTTATGCGCTTTTTGTTTTTTTTAATTTAATTAGCGCCAACGAATATATCATAAATATTGCTATTGTTGGTTTAAAACAATGGTCATGCGGCGCTATGACACAATGGCTACTTATCTTTTTAGTTTATTTAACTTAAAGCGAAATATACCGTACAATGCTAAATTTAGACAGATAGCATTTTATATTTTTGAAAACAGAATTTTAAGGACTACAAGAAAATGTATAAATATACCGGGTGTCCCATAAAAAATTGTTGCAGCAAATTTACGAATCACCCTGTATTAGAACAAAATGCACCAGCCCATTCTACATCAAAAACTGCTATTAGAACTGATATTGCAGAACACTTATTAGGACCAGAGGACCACATAATAAATTAGAACTCCGTAAACATTCTAGCCAGACTAAAAAATACTTCCCGCGTGTTATTCGGAAATCCCTAGAAATTATTAAAAATCCAAACAATTTCAATCGAGAAGACGGCTATTGCCTTAGTAACACATGGAAGGTAGCTCTGCAAAACCAATCCATCCATAACCAAGTATCACGTGAGTAACCAAGCTTTCATGACTGATTCTTTCGCTTTGGTTCTTTGCGCTTTGCAAGCTTGTTGTGCTTCTTCGGATTTTTTTAGGTATAACCTTCACTGTTTTTTTCTTTTTCTTGATTGCCCCTGTAACTTTTTGATGCGACCAAGCTGTCTGCTGTTTACTTGCTATAACTTTGTTTTTGCTACACACATTTATTGCTGCATTTAATAAAATTCTCGTAAACCTTTCCTATTCCACTTCAGTATTAGTACTGCGCTCATGGTCACTATTTTACTGAACTCTTTTTCTTGCAATGACTCATATTCTTTGCTAATGCGGCTGTTTCTCAATTTCAATGCTCTGCTCTGTTTCTCCTTCGGTACTTTTGTTGTTTTTAGCTTACTTGTTTTAATTCTACTAAGTAGTGACCACTACTTATTTCGCTTACATCGTTAATACCTGTCCGGTTAATTCCTTGTATTATGAAGTAGTCAATTATGGGTTATGCATTCCTACTTACAACTTATCTAGTTATGTAGTGTATTTACTTGTGTTGGTAAAGCAGTCATTACCTATTATTACTTTCATATTCTTCCCCATGTGGTTCATTTACGTCATCCCATTTTCCCACAACCTGTCCCACTCTCGCCTTAATGTTCACCATTATAATTTGTACTCCTTTGCAGTTTTCCTTCAGCATCCATTCCAAAATTAATTTTCCCTTTTTTATTTGCGTTATCACAGAGCCCATACACTATTACTATAGTTCAGATGGTGCCTTTCTATCCTAGCAGAACTACTTTTAGCATTCTCTCCGAAATAGACTCCTAATGTCCCATATATTTTACGTATTCGCTTCTTATAATGCAAACCACTCTTGCAGTCGTTTTAGTCGTTTCACATACTTTTACGTAGATTAACAAATTACAATTTCCTACTAGTATTCTACCCCTACCTTTTACAGAGATATAGTCCATAAATACATGCATACTTGGCAAGTGTGTTATAAACTCGAGCTTGAATTACCTGTTAACCAAATTTTACAGAAGTAATTTCAAAATGCAACAGCGAAAGTACTTTATTTGTTCCTCACTAGTAAACGTCAATTTATCAAGTTACTGTATTCACCTTGAAAGTGTCTCTTAACTGGCTAGGCAGTGCCAGTCGTGCTCATAGATAAATGATAGCGTGAAAAGACAGAGTTGTCTTCCTTAGTATGTGTCACATTGATGAATTTAGTTGGTTGTCAGTTTCAAATTGTCAATGAAAGGTAAATTTATAGCAAAAACCCTTTTACCAAGCTAGTAATGTTAAATACTATTCCTGACTAATACAATAATAACAATATAGATAAAATTAAAACTTGAATAGGATGAGTTGCCTAAATTAGTGGTACGTATGCTATAAGAAAACAAAATTATGGGAATACATTAAAGGATATATAACTTACCAACAAATTCCGAGTTCTGCTACGCTACTGATTGTGTGTGCATTCTTTGGTTGATGTGTTTGATATGTGACCGATAATTCAGATGACGACGACAATAAAGCAACGAAACGTAGTTGCGGAAACAAGTTGCGATATTGTTGCAGGGCTTGTTTGCTTCACAAACTGGTGTTAAACTCTGCACAACAGACTGATGTTGGGTGTAAGTTGCAAGTGAAGAGGAACAGTAGAAGTAGTTGGTGGTTTAGAAACAGGTAATAGGAGCAAAGGATTGCAAAAATTGACATGCGTAGCATAAAGATATAATACTTTTAATAACACCAATACCCAAACCTTATTATTCGCGTAATAAAAAAACCACCAAGTGTATGTATATCTATCAAGATTGCGCTCAACAAGGTAATTGGCTGTCGACACTTCTTCCAGGAAGGTTTACAAGTCATCTAGCTGAATATTTCCACATCTACCGATTACTTGCAATCGAATTTCTCTAGAAAGTGTCAATATTTTTCTCATATAGCGCTAATGACGGGTAATTTCAATATACCGGGTGACAATATACCGGGTGACAATGATATTTTATATAAAGGTGCTAGGCATAATTCCTGATTGACTTATACACGTAGTCAAAATGCCTTTCTGTTTCACCGGAAATTACACCAACTTTGATTTTTTAAATAGTGCAACCTGTATGCTTTATGTTTTTTTGAATAATTACATACAATAATTTTTCCAAATTTTCATTCGTTTAAACAAAAAATTATAGCAATTTTATTAATTATTAAGGTTTATAACATACCCTTAATAAAAGAATAAAATTTGCTAAACTCGTTTTAAAAAAAAAATCACTTTTTTTAAATTGCACCTACTAACGGCATGACGTCTTTAAATAGAAAATTTAATTATTAATCTAACGATATGCATCGTGCACTACTTTATATTTATCTAAAATTGAAAAATAATAATTAATTTTTTTTTTTTATATTTTTGTGTAAGCTAATTTTGCAACACTCTCGTATGTAATTTGAGTTCTAGATTCCGAAAAACGTAAAATATGTAGGGTGATGTACGTAAAAAATTAAAGTACAGTTATTTCCTGTGAAACCGGAATTCGGTCGTTTTGATTACATTTATTTCTCAATCGGAAATGTCTAGTATCCTTGTATGAAATTTCACCAAATGCATTCATAAGTAAAGGAAATAGAGGCATCGCCCTGATCTCATTGTCACTGGATATAGTGTATAGAGTGTATACTGTAAGTATTCTTCATTGAAAAATTAGTAGTGTCGCTAGGTGTGCTTTTAGTGTTAAGAATGTTGAACCTATTCTAAAGAAGGTGGCAAACTAAGCGTATTTTTAAATAAACACCCTCACTTCGACTTTAGATTATTATAGCTAGGATTAATTCAACATAATAGTAACGGAAATGTATACTCAAACTTTCTAAGAAGAACCGAGGAAAAATACAATTGATATCCATATAACAATAAGCCATAGAATACCTCAACATTTAATTTCCCTGCTCTTTTTGATCTGATTTGTATATAAAATTGTACGTGTATACTAAATTGCTTTATACGCAATATTGAAAATTTATTTTTTTCAAATATTACATAACCAACGCTATCATAAAAAGTCTTACATTATATACTTACTTCTACGAAGTTTTAGTTTTTTGACATCAAATAGTTAAGACCGGTTCTGCATGGAACATTATTATGTTTGAACTTTTTATGTGCCCTAACGTGTCCGTGGCCGAGCAATGATTTCGCATTTTATAGGGTCAATTAAAAACACTTTTGACATTTCTAAACTTTCAAAATTAAAGCTAATAGTCCAGTCTATATAGCAGAAAAAATGGCAATTCCTTGCAAAAGATCGGGTAGTTTTGAATTTTTGATATATCATTTTTTGGCTTGCCACAGTGATGCAAAAACTAAGTTTTCGACCTTGGCACACCCCCTCGCACCCGGCAACTTCGAAAAACAAAAAAATTTAGTAAACTTGTTTCTGTTCTTGCCGTTTATTTCAAAAACTAAACGTTTGTCGAAAAAAAATTACTCTTACCTTTTTTAAAGTACAGTTTGGAGCACCTTTGTGTGTCCAAACGTTCGTGATACTATACATACACGATACGATATTTGCACTTCGTGAAGGAGTGCAAAATTTTTAGTTTGTCCGTTGTGGTAGTCCCTATCTCGAAGTTAGAGCTAGTGAAATAAGAACGTTACATAAATAACACTACTAACCCTTTGTTTGTTCAACGCTTCTTGCAAAACAAAAGAAAAAGGACAAGCCTTATGGGGGGGGGGGGGAGGAGGCATTACCAATTTCACAACCGTTAATGATTTTTTCCATTTGTGGTGTTATTTCGTATATGTGTTTTTATTTAATATTGCACTATTATTTTTAAGTGTATTTTTTTAACATTAAAAACTGTAACTCTTATGTTATATTACTAAAAACTAAAATCTGCTCACATTTTACTATTCAAGCGTAAGCTCTTTCTATCTATCCTACCCGTGGTTACTATATTTTATATATATCAGGAAAGTTTTGACATAAAAAGGTCATCTTCTGCTCAAATTGTTGGAAATTTAATGTACTTTAAATGTGATCTGAATATATTTTACATATACCGCTTAGTTTACGAGATATTTAACATAATTCATAGGCTTTGAACATTTTTTCGCATTTTGTTTTAAATCCTTCTACTTTAAAAAATGATATCTCAGGAACTATTAAACTTATATAGCTCATCTTGTACTCAAATTGTGGTCATCTTCTGCTCAAATTGTTGGAAATTTAATGTACTTTTAAATGTGATCTGAATATATTTTTACATATACCGCTTAGTTTACGAGATATTTTAACATAATTCATTAGGCTTATTGAAACATTTTTTCGCATTTTGTTTTAAATCCTTCTACTTTAAAAAATGATATCTCAGGAACTATTAACTTATATAGCTCATCTTGTACTCAAATTCACTCACTCTATTTCAAAAAGATAGAGGAATTTTTTTCGACAGACCTTTAGTTTTTGAAATATTCGGCAGAAACGAAAACAAGTGCTTAAATTTTACAGTTTTTGCTAAGTGGCGCTGTGCGCGATGGTGCGCCGAGGTCACTATGGTAACCCAAATGACATATAAAAAATTCAGAACTACCCGACCTTTTGTAAGGAATTTTGCTATATTTACTGGACTGTAATTATCCCTTTAATATGTATGTTCCCCATTTAATCTATATTATTATGTATGTTTTTCATCTAGAATACTTTATGACTGCCTTTGTACTTATCCCAATTACATCAGTAAGTATAAATTGTGTTAGAATTACCTAATCGGAGTTAGAATAAAAAATGCTACACCGCAGGAATAAAAAAAAATTAAATTGGGGCAAGCCGCGACTGTAATTATTCCAAAAGTCAAATGCTCGTTGACACTGACATGCTAGATTATGGTCTGATATGCCTTGCACCTGTCAGGGCATGCCCTAGTTATTTTTTCCGGCTTTTATTAACCAAAGCGATGATATAAATTGCTTTTTTGTTGGGTAAATTAAAAACAATGTGTATGTAGAACGACGAGATCAATAAGCCTTTGAAAAGCACATGTTCAAGAAAAAATTAAAAGGCAAGCAAATGGAAAGATGGGTAGATAAGCTACAATTGCAGTAATTACAATTTTAGTTAATTTTACCTTAATATGTTTTTGACATGTAAAGGTGAAAATTATCAATGAATTCCTTCATTTTCAGAACAACGCCCCTAGTACTATATTATTACATAATAAAATCCAAAAATCCACATCGCGTGCTGTGTGACATTTATTGGTTTTCTATTATCAATAGCACCTTTAGAATGAGAGTAATTTATAGGCTCATTCCCTCTTGCGTTAAAAAGAATATAACGAATAATACATTGTTGACATGTTTATGTGCGAGATGTTTGAAGGAGTTTCAATCATAACAGGAAAGCAACGGGACGCAGTAAAGGCTATTGATAAGGGTTGCTGAAAGAGCAAAGAAGCCACAAACTGACGGATAACTGTCTTGAACAAGTGGTTAATGTCCTACCATAAAACAAAACGAAACACACTTGAAAAGAACGAATCTAATGAAGTAATTCAGCGATGTGGTGGTAGCAGTGTATAAAACTTGTTTTAGGAACCCGTCATGAAAATTAGGTATTACTCAACAATTTGCAGGTCTCAAAATACTTCTTTGCAGGAGTAACCCGGAAAATCGACGTTTTGATTCATTTAAAATATTTGTTGACTGTGAGTGATCCTTCCTAACTACAAATATCTAGATTTTTACTGGCGCCTAAAACTTGCAGGCTTTCAGATTTCGTCTTCGGTATAGGCTTGAAATTTGCATTGTTACGTAAAGTACTCTAAGTTAACACAATGCTTTTACAGTATTGATTTTCAAATAACCACTACTTTGGCGCAACCGGAGTATTACTTTCCACCATTTTATACACATTTAGAATTTACTACAAAAAAATCTTTTGCAAGAAATAGTTTGTATGTGCTTATCGATTAGTATTCGAGTTACATGTAAGACACGTTAAACGGTTGCGTAAGAGTAGCGACGCCGCACATAATTAGAGCATACGATCTTAACATGGAAAATATGTGCAATTACTTCACCTATCTTTGGCTTCTACACCCATCACGGCAAGTCTCGCACCCTACGTAGAAATATCGGAGTAGTACCGCTCAAACAAAAGTGCATTAAACAGAGGATGAAATCAACTGGGGAGAAAAAAGAAAGTAAAGAACCCGGAAATAAACTCGAGTATTACCCCATGTGAAGACATATTCAATACTACCTCAATACTTTACATAATGGACTGCCACTAGATGTATCACTGCAGAAAACAGACGGGAGCAGCGAACTACTAAACCAATCAAACCGGGTGTTTCGAAAGGAAAAAGGAAATTCCTTACAAACACGTAGTGTAACTTCAGAAGCTTCTTCCTCCTTCTCCTCTTATGTTAGCCCAGTAGCTTCTTTAGTTTCACAATTTCCGTTTCTATGAGCCAATCCTGGTAGGTGGCTAGCCTAACCCTTCTAAAGTGAGGACGAGTTTCCTTGTTAGGGATTAAAGGCTACCACAGGTGTTAGCTTTTTTAAAATCATTCTACTGTCGAACCCGGGCTAGCCGCCTGAAAGTCGAGCATTCTCGAAATTTTTGCAAAGGAAGTGGATGCCGGAAAGCTCTAACCTCGAAACTTCACACGGAAAAATATCTAAATAAATCAACTCACAAGGACCACTGAAACTGTTTAGGTAACGCGAAAGGCACAACGGCGTTCGAAGTTGCCAGACCTACAGTAAAATCTGGCGAAAACTTTAAAGCAAATATTTCGGATTGTAACAATTTTCTCTACAATTTAGATATTCGCAAATAACATATTTGTGCTACTACGCTGTCAGTTGTATGCGTTCTTAACTTTTATATTGTTATGTTATGTTATGATGTTATATTTATTTAGATATTATAAATAAGTGACTTTATAAATCTCAAAGTGGCATAAAATGACTAAAATGAGTCTTACCCCATGGGTCGGGTCTCTACATTCTAGAAAACCTTATTAAATTATTGAAACCAATTAAAATACATTTGCTATTAAATTCAATATTTGGGTTCTGTTATAATAATTATTAAAAAACTAAAAGTTTTGAATAATACGCATTTAACTACTAGGATCGTTTCTACGCGCAAATTATAGGTAATGGTAACTCAAGTAGAAGATATGACGTTCCAACCTAACAAACTGTGCCAAACAAATTCGCTTTACTTCAAGAAACAGTTCAGTTCTACGTCATTACACGTTTTCTAGACGACAACAAAAGCGTTAGTAAATAAACACCACAAAACAAAACACTTAAGGGACGCTCTTGCCGGAGGTTGATATCAAATAAACGCTACTTCACAATTTTCAGAATAATGCTTTCTGGAATCATTTTCCTGACCTGTTCTGATGCTCCTGCGATTAATAGGGCCCCAAAGATTCCTGCGCTAATGAACATGGCTGTAACGATCCACACACCTGGCTTGGTTGCCGCCAGAGCTATCTCGAGTGCTACTCTGCACCACTCAGTTTTTTTTCCCGTCCAACGGCTCCAAACTGGTCCAGGACAACCCGCTGCCGCGTTCACACTCGCCTCACGTTTCAATTAAGCTAGCTGCTCGTCCAAAAACTGCCTCGGAAACGCCAACTACTGTTCGACCAACTTCGAAGCACTATTTCACCTGGGCGGAAGCACCACCATCACCAACAAGACACTCCCAATAAATTATATAACCATTAATAAAAACTGACGTATTTATTTGTTGATAATGTAACTTTTAAATTGTGGAAGCCACACAGAACAGCCACCAAACTTGGCTTCCTATCCCCCAATTGCTTTTTTACAGATTTTATTATTGTCATGACAATCCAAAGCCTACTCTGATTACATTTGTTCACTGTAAAGCTGATATGATTTTAATACTGTTTTTAACAAAATTATTATCACACCCTTAGCAATATTGTACAAAGATGAAATTACAAATCAGCACATCATAGAACATTTTTAGATATTATTGTTGATGTCACCGATGTTTCACACGTTTATTACTTTTTTGCACCGTCTTAAATAAATTTGAGTTGTTTCGAGCTTATTTTGTAGCTTTCGTACCAATGCATTTGCTCGTTGGGCTTTTCCCTCACCAGCACTCAATTCCATAAAGTATTATATGAGAAATTATAGACCAAAGAACCATCATCTTCGTCTATTAACTAATTTCTACTTTGTTAATAAATTTCGAGCGTAGAGCAGTTTATCTCTACCACTGAGTTATCGTAACTTTAACAGACTTTTGTTGCTCTCTGTTTCTGTTGCTTTACATTAACTTTTATTTGTATTTTTTTTATTACGATTGCTATTATTTTGGCATTAAATTTCATATTTCCATTCTTTAGTCATACCCCAAACAACAGAATGTTTTATAATACAGTTTCTGGTGACGCTAACAGAATCACATCGTCAACACAAGGCATAATTTGATATTTCCAATTGCTTGAGGATGCATAAAATAATCACAGGCATCTACGTTTTATTCAGTTTCAGAGCTTAGTAGTATAATATGTTTTATTGTATTTCTGCAAAACCATCAACCTTAATGTCAGGAGGTTATTACTGTGATTCAAATATATGGACATACTAACTGAACTGTTTCAATATAAAATACTCTCATATCCCAAATACAAATTGAATATTTAAAAAAGCTGGTGGAATCCACTTCTTTTTCTCATCAATTCTACTTTTTGAGCTGCAGCAATATATTTAAGTTCTATTTTAGGTAGCTATTTGAGATGCAATGTTTTTAAATAGATATTTCCATTGCTTCTTAGTTCTGATTTCAAGGTATGTCTGAAAGTCAGAAGCATTAGGGATTTAGTAATGAAACAAAATTGGAAATTTCTTATATATCTCACCAAGCATGAAATCGACTGTTCTAGAAATACCTCTATGTGTGCAGAATCACAATAGTAAGGTGTCTCAATAATAACAGATTTTACATATTTTCCTCGCATTTCCATTACAGATGAGCGGATTTTAATGTTTAAACCTTTTACAAGGTTATGAGGCTAGGCGACATTTGCATACCGTTCCCACCCTTTCTGAGGAAAATTTACGCACAGGCATGTAGGAAACGCCAATTTGAAGTGGTCCCTTTGTATATTTAACTAGAAGTAGCTTATTTAGCACATGGATCTCTTGACTCTTCGAACATAAATTCAAGTTCTTGGGTTTCCTGTCTAGGTAAATATCGTAGTAACTTGTTTCGCTATACCCTTAAAGCCCTTTTCGTGACTTATGCTATACCTATGCATGGTATTTTTTATTACAGGCAGGATGGAATTTTGTAAGGTGCTCGTGATAAGGCAGCGTTTTTACAACAAGATACACCTTGGAAGTACAAATTGACGCGATAAACGCTTTCAGATTTTGAAACTCATTTGAATAATCAAGTGCAAATGGGAGCTTAATAAGTATAATTCATAGTTATTATCTTTTTATGTAAATAAGCCTGATATTGCATATAATTTATACCATGAGAAGAGTTTAAATGAGATATCTTGCAGTGTTATATTAGTAGCTTGGTCTTACAACATTCGTATATTGGTTGCATTGGTTGGTACTCAGCAGCTTCAGTAGATAAATCGAAAAACTTGAAATAAGATATACTAAAGCCTGAATTAGATTTGAAGTGAAACGAAATCGAATCCAAGCTAAATTTGCGCCAACTGAAATCTGTAATAAATCTCTTTCGTTGCGTTTCTTTGATCAAAAGTAAAAGGGAAAGTTTAGCCATGTGTAACGTCATTAAAGTCGAAATAAACGAAATT
Organism: Agriotes lineatus; assembly: GCA_940337035.1. Lineage (NCBI taxonomy): Eukaryota > Metazoa > Arthropoda > Insecta > Coleoptera > Elateridae > Agriotes > Agriotes lineatus. The sequence goes on from OW679195.1 coordinate 125,319,561, forward strand.
AAAGACATCGACTAGTAATCTTGAGTTGATTGAGTTGTAGATTTACAAGCGTTTGGCAGAAACGCAAATTTGCATCTAAAATTTTGTATAGTTTGTATCCGGTCGGAATGAAAATTAACGCCCGCAAAATGCAATTATTCGCAGATGAGCAGAGGGTAAAAAACAGGTAAAACGTTTAACCGAATCATCGAATCGGAAATAAATCGCTCGACCTGAATTTAAATAAACCGGGTATAACCGGTGCTGTTACCGAATTGCTGTGGCTCAGGCCATTTTTCTTCATTTTACTGTTGCCAGAATCGATCTCAGATAGGCGATCTGGTGGTTTAACTTTTGTCATGTCCGTTGATTGCGCTTGCAAATAGAGCTGTTATTTACCGTTCTTTCCCTACTTATCTTTCTCTTTGTTCTTTTTACAAACGATTATAACAAATGGATTCGGATAGTACTTTTCACATTACTCTCTCAAAAATGTGTTGATTAAGAATTGTTTAGCTACATTTTATAATTACAGCAATAATTCAGTTCCTCTCCAGTAGCCAATTTTCCAATAAAGAGTGTGAAAATATTCCGCAGTATATTAGAATCCAATTCCAAAGGAATGTAATACGCACTTTTTTGTAAAAAAGTTGTGTCACGGTAGTTATTAACAAGTAATACGATACCAAGATTATTACATTTTTCTGGTGGAAATACAAGCTACTGACGTTTCGATATATTTATTCTAAATTTGAATATCTTCAAGAAATTCCTACTCACCATTTATATGTGATACGTATTTGCGATGTCCACGCACAAATCTCTTTTCCTCAACGAATTGAAAGTAAATGTTAGTTTATAATAATTTCCAACTTACAGCAGAAACAATATGCAACCGAGTTTTGGAAGATGATCTTCAAATTACAGTTGACTCTGTTTACGCATTGTTTCATAAGGTTACTAAATCATAAATGGTACTGCCAACTGTGCAAACATATATCTTTTGTCTCTTTTAATTTGGGGTAAAGCTATAATTGTCTCACTTTCTTACAATGTTCTGTCCTTTTTAATTTGGGGGAACAAAATCTTGCAATGGAATGGCGGTAGCTTTATGTATTTAGTGATCTTAGATGTTCCACGCCTCGCTTTGTACCACTTGAGTTTTAAAATAACCAGTCAGTGAAAGCTTAACCTACGTCGTATCCATTGTGTTAGTGCTGAAATCACAATAGCTTTGCAAGATTTTATTTTACAAGTTTTGCGTTACTTTACACCATAGTAGGATATGACAGTTTCTAAATTCTATTTTCAATGACGAGAAGTTATTACTCTTGAATCTGAATAAGTAGCGTCTTACTACAAAGATACATATTACTTGATTAATATAGCAGTATCGGTTTGACTTTTGCGAAGCAAGGACGCATTGCGGTCGCGGCTATCGCAAGTGATAAAGTGCAAGCCGAAGTTATTTACGCTTATAAACAATTTTATTCCGTGTGAATGAAAGAATATTTCTAAACTACATTAATTCAGGAATATAATCACATATTAGTGTCAGCCGAATGGCTGGCACTAATCAACAATATTCCGTGCCCTATGCGCAGCCAACAATGATGCAGTACCAAGCTGAGTATCCCCAGCTACCGAATAATATGATGCAGTCGCAATTCCAAGCAGCACAGCCTCAATATATACAGTATACACACCCTGCACTAAATCAGCAGGTAGGTCAAAATTTAGTTTTACAATATCCGGCATCCTCTATGCACTGGCCCCACACAATTAATAATTTGCCATCTACGTCAAATCAACACACGAACTGGACTACAGTAACTTCAAGGAAAAACAAACGCGACCAACAAGAAGAAATAAATCGTTTAGTAAAACAAAAAACCGCAATAAACGAAACGCCACAAATTAATTTATCAAATCGTTTTCAAGCTCTCCCAGATAATGAGATAGATAATGCAATGGAAGCAGACAAGTCCACGGCCACAAAAACGATAAATCCACCACCAATCTTTATTTCAGATGTGGTAGACATCAAACCACTGGTAACAGAATTGAATCAAATAGCCGACAAAAAGTACACTTTAAAAATCATAGGCAGAAATCAAGTAAAAATCATGACAATTGACGCAAATACCTACAGAGCATTAGTAACTAGATTGATAGAGATAAAAGTACAGTTCCATACCTTTCAGATGAAAGAAGAACGTAGCTTTCGAGTAGTAATTAAGAACCTTCACCACTCTATCGATATTAATGAATTGAAAGCCGAAATAGTGAAGCAAGGACACACAGTTAGGAACATATATAACGCCAAGCACAGAACAAGCAAACTACCGCTCTCCATGTTTTTTGTTGATCTGGCTCCCTGCGATTCCAACAAAAAAATATACGAAATCAAGCAGTTACTATACACAAAAGTAGTAATAGAACCACCCCGCCCGAAAAGAGAAATCCCGCAATGTGCTACATGTCAAAGATATGGTCACACAAAGAGATTCTGTACCCATCAACCTAGGTGTGTGAAATGCGGCGCAAACCACCTAACATCAACATGTACTAAAACGAAGGACACTCAACCAAAGTGCGTTTTATGCAATGGATCGCATCCTGCAAACTACAAAGGATGTCAAATCTACCAGGAACTGAAGCAGAGAAAATTTCCACCACCACGTCCTAGAGTGGCAGTACAGCATCCAGTTTTAACCTCCACACAAATGCCAAACAACAATGAAAGAACGTTCGCCCAAATTGTAGCAAATGGGAACCAACTTCCTTCCCACCTAAATATACCTCAGACGTCAAACATCGAAAAGCTAGAGAAAATGATGATTGAACTAGCAGAGAACATAAAAACAATGCTAAACCTTCTTACAGCCATTGTTTCTAAACTCAAATAATGACGCAAATACTCAAGATTGCAGAATGGAACGCCAACGGCTTGTCAAACCACATCCTAGAACTAAAGACATTTATCACCAATCATGATCTAGATATAGTTTTAATATCCGAAACACATTTTACAAATAAAAGTTATTTCAAAATTCCTAACTATAATATTTACGATACACAACACCCTAGCGGAGATGCACGTGGAGGAACAGCAGTAATTATAAAAAGATCCATCAAGCACTATCCAACAAATAAGTATAATCACGAGCACATCCAAGCTACAAGCGTAGTCGTAGAAGACTGGACAGGACCAATCACAGTCACAGCACTGTATAGCCCTCCAAAACACAATATAAAAGCAGAACACTACACTCAGTTTTTTGCTACACTTGGAGCACGGTTTATTGCCGGCGGAGACTATAACGCCAAGCATCAGGAGTGGGGTGCCAGGACAACCACAACCAAAGGCAGAGAACTACTAAAATCTCTCATTACCAACAATTTTAGCTATCTCACCACCAGAGAGCCAACATACTGGCCCACGGACAGGAATAAAATTCCAGATCTGCTCGACCTCTGCATTATTAATAATATAGCCCCAAATTATTTAAAAATTGAGTCATGTCTAGACACGACATCAGATCACACTCCGATTATAATTACACTCAGTGCACAGGTAATTAGCAGGCCTACACCAATTAGACTCAGTAACAACCAAACTGACTGGGAATCATTTAGACAACTAGCTAATGAACAAATAAACTTAGAAATACCTGTCAAGACTCCTGATGAAGTTGATGACGCAGTGGAGCACCTACACCGCACTATACAAAGCGCTGCATGGGAATCAACTCCCCAACCAAAAACGAACGAAGTGCACAATACTCTTCCTATAGTAATAAAAAAAGCAATCGCTGAGAAAAGAAGGCTTCGCAGAACTTGGCAGAACACTAGATCTCCGAAAGATAAAAATAGGCTGAATAATGCAACCAGAAATTTAAAGGTTACTCTTCAAGAGAAACGAAACCAATCTATAGGATACTATCTCTCAACTCTCTCTGCTACAGAAGCAACGGACTACTCATTATGGAAGATTACGAGGAGATTAAAACAACCTCAGCAAGCCATTCCCCCAATACGAAAACCTGACCGAAATTGGGCCAGAAGTGAGCAAGAAAAAGCCGATACATTTGCACTACATCTCACAAATGTCTTTCAACCGTTCGCCTCTGACCTAACAATAGAGGAAGAAACCGAAATAGAGCAATACTTAGAAACACCAGACCAACTAAGTTTACCAATAAAAAGGATCACGCTAGCGGAAGTAAAAACCATAATCAGGTCCGAACTAAATCCGAAGAAGGCACCAGGATATGACCTGATTACAGGTGACTTACTGAAAGAATTGCCAGAAAAGGGATTTAAATTAATAACGGTTATATTCAATGCCATCCTAAAATTGAACTATTTCCCGGCCCAGTGGAAAGTGGCTCAAATAGTGCTCATACCTAAACCAGGCAAACCTCAAGAGGAACCAACATCTTATCGCCCGATCAGTCTGCTACCGATATTATCTAAAATTTTTGAAAAACTCTTACTTAAGAGAATCAAGCCAATTCTGGAGGAGAATAATCTCATACCGGAACACCAGTTCGGGTTTAGACATGAACATGCCACTATCGAACAAGTCCACAGGATAGTAAGTGAAATCAACAAGGCCTATGAAGAGAAGAAGTACTGTTCTGCGGCGTTTTTAGACATAACCCAGGCGTTCGATAAAGTCTGGCATGAAGGCCTATTGTACAAAATTAAGAAAAACCTTCCACACACCTACTACCAACTAATGAAATCGTACCTAACCAACAGACATTTCCAGGTGAAGTTCCAAGGTGAAACCACCAAATTGCATCCTATAAAATCTGGTGTACCGCAAGGAAGCACACTAGGACCCATGCTCTATGTATTGTATACAGCAGATATACCTACCAACGACGACACGATCACAGCCACGTTCGCAGACGACACTTCAATCCTTGCAACCCACGAAAGCTCTGCGACCGCATCACAAAAATTACAGAGCTGTCTCAATAAAGTGCAAGATTGGCTACGAATCTGGCGCATAAAAGCAAATGAAGCCAAATCTACACATGTTACCTTCACACTCAGAAGGGAAACATGCCCTCCAGTCACCCTCAATAATACCCCACTTACACAATCACAAGACGTCAGATACCTGGGCATGCATCTTGATCGCAGACTAACGTGGAGAAAACACATATTTAGTAAAAGGAAACAACTGGGGTTGAAGTTAACCAAATTAAACTGGCTGTTAGGACGTAGATCAAAACTGTCTCTGCAAAACAAGGTACTACTGTACAAAACTGTGCTAAAGCCCATATGGACATATGGATTGCAACTATGGGGGACTACTAGTAACTCTAATCTGGAGATATTACAAAGATTCCAATCCAAAACTCTGAGAACAATTGCAGATGCACCATGGTACGTAAAAAATGAAATCATTCATCGCGACTTGCGTGTAAAATTAGTGAAAGACGAACTGAAGTGCGTGAGTGCAAAATATCTTACTCGACTTGGAAGTCACACAAACACTCTGGCTATAAATTTGTTAGACAACAGCAATACCACCCGGAGACTGAAAAGACACGACCCGCTAGACCTGCAAGACCGATACTGATTTACATATTACTGTATATCAATGTTATGTGTATATCTGCATAAGTAATACTTAAAGGGGCATTCCATTGGGAAAGCACCCATCATGTACCAATTTTGTAAATATCACCAAATTTACTTATTGCTCAGTAGAGCAGATTGTAAATAAAAATAAAGTTTAAAAAAAAAAAAAAAAATTAATATAGCATCTCGTATTGAATATGAAGAGCAACGGGGATGATAGTGAGGAGAAATTAGAAAGACAAAAGGCCTAATTACGAAATCAGAGTGAAAATTGTCCCACACACGAAGAAGTAATAAATGTAACTACCAAAATAAAGAATAGCAAAGCATCTGGACAGGACGAGATAATAGGTGAGCTGATAAAATGGTGGCGAGAAGTTGCATCAAGCACTGTATGAGCTGATAAGAAGCATATGGAAAGGAGAAAAGATGGCTGATGATTGGAAAAGTAGCCAAATAATCTCGATGTAAAAAAGGAAATAAAGAACTGTGTGAAAACTATCGCGGAATATCGTTGCTTAAAGTGTGATACATGTTTTCGTGTGTGCTGTACAACCGTTTAATGAAATACGTAGATACTCTAACAGGTGATTACGAAAATGGTGTCAGAAGCAACCGATTTACTACAAAAATATTTATAATGGGGTAGATAATCGATATGTACTTTGAACACAATATAGAGTTGCATAACTTCTTTAATGACTTCCGACAGGATTTTGATAAAGTCAATAGAATAAAATACGAGCCCTGCCCCATAAGTGTTGGCCCAGTCATAAAAAAATGCATTTCTTATACTTTTGCTCAACTGGAGAAGCTGCATCCAATCGCATTATGATTTTTTACATTTATACTTACTGTCTTATCTCTTCTTATATAAATTGCAACATTTGTAGCAATTGTTATAGAAACTCGCTGGATATTTAAAAAGACGTATACCTACCTACTCTTACTTGGTGTAATTTAACGCACAAATCATAATCATATTACCTTCGAGTTAAGAAACAATTGAAAGTATTTGACAACTTGCAGTAGTTATTGTTATTGTCAGAATATTAATAAAGTGAATTTGCTCGAGATTTGTTGTTACAATGGTGCGAGGTAAGCCTGTTACTGAAGATGTGCGTAAAATAATCGTTTCCTTGTTGCAATCGGGAAAATCTTCATCTGAAATCGGAAAAATTGTTGGTTTGTCAAGATATACAATTCGCAACATCATTAAGCTATTTAAAACCAATATTTGCACAAAAGCTTATTCCTGGAAGGAAATCTGGCGTTACTGATATTAACCGAAGAGCCTTACGTCGAATTATACAACAAAATCGGCGTTCTAATTATCATGAATTAAGTATTTTGTGGAGTCAAGCAACAGCAAAACTATTTTCAAAGTCCACTTGCAACCGAACAGCAATAAAAATGGGTTACAGGACCTGCAAGGTAAATCTAATTGCATTTTTGTTTCTGTAGATTCACGTCACATCAATTTTCAGGCAAAAGGGAAACCTTTGCTTACTAAAAAGCAAAAAAGGGATAGGTTACGCTGGGCAAAAGATCACATTAATTGGACCCCAGTCCAATGGGCCTCAGTACATTGGAATGATGAGGCACGATTTGAAGTTTGTACAGGTGATAGTCGTAGTAGGATTATACGATCCAAAGAAAAGGCGTTTCATCCTGATTGTTTGAAAAGAAAAGTTAAGTTCCCTGCTTCAGTAAGGTTTGGGGGTCGATGTTGTCCAGTGGAGTAGGTAAACTACACTTTGTAGAAGGGATTGTAAATGCTGCAAAGTATATTGAGATCCTGGAAGATAAGTTAAAACCTGAATTTGATGAAGCCAGGGGAGCTGGAATCGAGTTTGTTTTCCAGCAGGACGGTGCAGCCTGTCACACGGTCAGAAAAGTGAAAAGTTGGTTTTTGGAAAGAGAAATTTCAGTACTAAAATGGGTTTCTAGCAGCCCAGATCTGTCCCCTATGGAGACACTATGGTACATCATGAAAAAAAATCGTGTGCAATATGCAAGGACTGTATCAGAGTTGCGCTCTCGCCTCCAAAATATCTGGGATAATTTTACAGTAGCTGAATGCCAGAAGTTGGTGGAAACCATGCCCCGTCGCATAAAAGCAGTTATAGAAAAGAAGGGGGACGTTAGACAATGGTAACTGTAAGAACCAGGTATTAGCCATATAAAAGCATAATTATCAAAGAGCGATTAATCACAGATTGTTAGTTTCTTATATTAAATGGTAGTTAGTGTAGATCAGTTATTTCCTGTATTTAAGGCATTAAGTTATAATTCAATGGAAATAAATTAGTAGGTGTTTTGATTTTTTGCTTAAATAAGTCATTTCAATGATTTTATGCAACTGGGCCAACACTTATGGGACAGGTCTCGTATCTTACCTTATAGAAACCATGGAAATTCCAAGAAAATTAATAAATCTGTCAAAAATTACACAACAAATTTCAAAGGGAGTATTATCAGTGCAGCAAGGACCGACAGAGTCCATTAAAATAAATTGCGTTATCAACATAGTGTTCGAGACAATAATAGTAAAGGTGAACATCAAAGAATCAATGAACACGAAATGAGTTCAAATAATCGCATATGCGGAGGGCATAGTGATCTCAAGCAGAATCCCGCAAGACCTAAAAGCCACATTTTATTGATATGAAAAATCCGCTGCAGAAATAGGCCTGTTGATAAACTAAGAATGTTGACGGATTTATCCATTTAGAGGTATAGGTAAACGCTACCAACAACTTAGACGAAGAGATAACAAGGAGAATTGAAGTGGTTAACAGAGGCTATTATCATTTCAAAAATCGTATACACTAAAATCCTCAATTACAACACGAAACTTAGAATATACTCGTATAAACGTATGATAAGACATGTGATAGCTTATGGATGCGAAACTTGGACCCAAACAATAAAATAACAAAGTAAACTTAGGAGCATGGAAAAAAAATATTAAGAAAAAATTTTGGGAAGGTACTAGAACCTGTTAGAGTATGCCGAAGAAGATATAACCACAAAATAGATTAATCAATAAAAGGAGCAGACACAGTTGGTTTGATCAAGGCACGACGACTAAGAAAATACAAAACTGGCGAGTGGTGATAAGGAATAGAAAACACTGGAGAAAGGTCGTAGAAGAGGCTAAACCCCAGAAAGGGCTGTAACGCCAAAAAGATAAGAAAAACAATAGTTGACGAGTGCTGCTAGTTATGTGCAAAATATATAAAAATATCTTAAAGTTTCTAATATGACAAAAACATTGCAGTCGGTGAGATTCGAACCGATGCCGGTGCTCCAAAAGGAAATCTAATTTCTAGTCAGTCGCCATAACCACTTCGTGAGGAACGTTACGGTAACGCAGGTTTCATGTGTTGTATTATGGAGGTGATTCTGATGACATAATAAGGTATAACTCCGATCGCGGAGTAAGAAGTCCGATCGGTGACACACGCAAGCGAGAACGACATATGTTTATATAAAAGGATGTGTAATTTTTACACTTTTGAAAGGTTTTCATCTACTTAACAATACGATTACAAAATTAACTAATTTAGGTAAAATTCTAAATCAAACTCTACCATGTACATCTAGTAGATTATGAGAGATTATGTAACGAATTTACTGATATGCTACTGTTTTCACCCACGTGGTAAGACACTAATAAATTGCTTGCTATACTATATCTCTGTAGCATTAAAATGTTGGTCGGTTAATGTAACATTTATGGTAAGTATTCCTATACGACTATATTTAGAAAACTAAGTGCCTCCGATATTAAAGATGTCGAATATAGAAAATTTAGTTTCTTGCCACAAGGGAATTAAGGAGGTATTAGCAAATTGCAAAACAATTAATAGATGGACTAGTTTAAAATATAGACAATATCTAAAACTATAGCAGCGTGCAATTAAATACCGTCAGCGAAGACAAACAGCTATCCTATTTATTCAATCAAAACTAATCACCACTATTAGATATGAAAAACAAGACAAGAGAGCAATAATATAAAATAATACTAAAATATGAAGTAAAAATATTTATAAGAAATTCCAAGAAACAAAAAGCCCCAAAACTTTATAGTGTTGTCAATAAATTTATCAAATTTAAATCTGAGTTTTTAGTTCAACCGACAATACTCTAGGATAAAATACATGTATCTTTATGGTCGGCTTACGAAAGCACTTGAATACAACTAGCGTATATTAAAGAAAAAATCATTGCCACAAGAAAATGTCAGAACTACAAGCGATATACGAGTAACTGACAGTATTAAAACAATTTTTAAAATTAATCGTCCAAACGGAATACGTAATCTACCGAAATCATGCAAAAAATAGATGGAACATTATAATTTGTAAGGTTAATAGGGAAGGATATAAAAATTGTAAAGCAAGAGGTATTAACTTCGTAAAGTGGTTCCCGAAATGGCAAAACAAATGAACTGTTTTTGAGTTGTCAATTGATTTTCGCACCTTACTTCTATGAGAGTATAATTCGTTCAATTCTGAGCCAATCAGCATCCTTTAAATTCTACCTTCTACGATACTAGCAATATAGCGATCGAAAAACAATACACGGTTTCGAAATGTGGATTTGGAAATGAATCTTTGCAGCATCCTAGACCGAGAGAAGAACAAACGCATCAGTATTACAGCTAATACATATAGTACAGTAAAATTGTAGTTTTACCTTAAAAAAATTGGCCGCGGCTATTCCTCTTGCCCAGTGGTTTAGGGTCATTAGACAAGTGTAAAACCAAAAAGGCGTTACCCCACCCCCTGCCAAACAGCCGCCATCTTGAAAACAATAAAATTAGTTTTTTCGAGCGATTCATTGGTCGCACAAAAAAGTTATTGGACAAAAAATGTTGGAAATAAAATTCTACACATTTTTGATCCGTGCCGCGATACCGAGAAGTTGGTATTTCAAACGGTTGAGGGCGACAAAGTTACCAAAAATCGGTTTCCGCCATTCTAGCTCTGTGGGGGTGGTTTTTTCCGAAAATTTCGAATATGAAAGTTGTAGTGCTTGAAAAAATATGCACGAATCTCTTTTAATAATGTGATTAATTTAAATAGTCTCCGAGTGACAGCCCTTCAAAGTCCGCGCAGCGTGGGAAATGTACGAACCATTTCTCTTTTGCGAGATAAAATCGTCACGTCACTCAAGTAGTTTCAATGTGAATAGGTTTTCAGAAGCTACAGAAATTCTACACATTTTTGGTCATTGCCGCGATACCGAGAAATTGGTATAGGTAAAAAAATAAAATTATGGGAAAGGAATATACGAGCTTAGAATGATATCATTTGGCTCAGATCCGTAAAGCTCTTAAATTTGCTGGTGTAATATTTATTATATAATACATATTGCTATTGTTTGTAAATTTTGCCACAGAAATTGCCAAAATTCAACAAATTGGCAATAGCTTTACCACGTGCCATTTTTGTAAAAATAATACAGACACCCGACTGCCCATATGTTATTAAACAACAAACAGATTGTTTCACGTCAACTAAAACATGATGGGCCAAATGAAATGAATCAGTAATTTATTTTATTTTAAAGTGAGTGTTTCCCGACTATTTTTTTAATTTGTTATTGCTAAAGCTGTTATAATATTGCTAAAAACGTCTACAATTATGATGTAAGAATATTGACCAAAAAGATTTTCTTTTGTGGGTACAAAATAAAGATACCTGAAAAATCTTAACTGGGCCAAATGATGTGATTCTGGGCTCGTATATTGAAAGTAATTTCTTTTTGCATACACCCTACGATATATTGTAGTTTATTCAGACACGTTTTCTTTTTTTTGAGCTGTTCCTTCGTCTTGGTTCGGAGCCTCGGATACAACCTAGTTATTATCGACCATGATAGAAGTGTTGCTTGAACTTTTATTGAAAAAAGAGGGCACAACTTGTTATAAACGCAATGTGAATAATTCTGGAAAAAATCGATGTGCTGTTTTGTGATTGTATTCTGATTAAAAATGGATAATAGTACGAACGATAATGGTTTTCTTTATGTTAACCAAATGACAGACATGGCATCTTGTAGTTATAATAAGTGCGGGATACAAATAATTTACTGCTATCTATTTCTCCACGCTGAGCGGGACTTTGAAGGACTGTCACTCGGAGACTATTTAAATCAATTACATTATTAAAAGATATTCGCGTATATTTTTCAAGCACTACAGCTTTCACATTCGCAATTTTCAGAAAAAACACCTCCCACAGAGCTAGAATGCGGAAACCGATTTTTGGTAACTTTGTCGCCCTCTACCGTTTGAAATACCAACTTCTCGGTATTGCGGTTTAGATCAAAAACGTGTAGAATATTATTTACAACAGTTTTTATTCAATAACTTTTTCTGTGTGACCAATGGATCGCGAGAAAAAACAAATTTTATTGTTTTCAAGATGGCGGCTGTTTGGCAGGGGGTGGGGTAACGCCTTTTTGGTTTTACACTTGTCTAATGACCCTAAACCACTGGGAAAGAGGAATAGCCGCGGCCAATTTTTTTAAGGTGACGGGGTTTTTTCCGACAGTTTTACTGTACTAATATAACCACCCCGAAGATGAAGTAGTTTATACTAAGTCGCATTCTAAAATCATATAGCACGAAATAACAACAGCATGAAAAAACTTGTAGTATAGGGTAAAGTGTAGGATTAGGGAAAATCGCCGCAGAGGGGGTTTGACGTTACTAAACTATTGGGAACCAAGTTTGAAGACACTGTCAGATAAAGATGGCGAAACGCGACTAGAAAAGCAGCAATGACAAAATAATTATAAATCGTAATATGCTTTACCACGCATTTGACAAGATACCTACAGTAGACTAAGAATAAATAATGTAACATACATAAATAACGCAGGCCGTATAAAGTAATAAACTATAAATGACTACCAAAAAGTACCTGAAGGGCAGTTAAATGCAAAAAGCAAGGACAGTGACGAAACTTGGGCTTTACACAAATTCTGATCGAATGTAGAGATTCGTTAGCATCCAAGTTGATCGATGAAACAAACTCGCACGTGATGCTCATAAGTCGAAAACGAAAGCAAAATGGGAAGATTCTACCATGTAAACCGTAAAAGTTGATTGGCTCTACACGTGATGTAACGACAAACTCTCAGGGATGAACGAGAGACACAACAGAAGATGGAGAGTGGCAGTTCAAAGATTTTCTACAAGTAATAAATGTGAATCTACACGCGATAAACATAAGATGTTCCCCAGAGATTTATGGCGATGCCGAATGTTTGCAAAAGATAGATCAATACAAAAAATTGCGCTACACGGTGCGGATGTTTCATTGAATGTATCGGACCCTCGGTCGAAGTGAAACTCTATGAATGTCACACGCGAAATGGATTTCAAATGTACAGACTGTTTTTTGGAAGAGCTGCATATCCCAATATCATAGTGATTTGCCTAAATATGGTACGATAGGGCTTGCTTACCCGGAAATATTCACAGAACAAAATCAAACTCCGCACGCAATTTTTACTCCAGAAGAAACTCGCCCCACGCGATAGGCCCATTGAATGCTAACTCCCGCTTTCTTTCTTGGTGAGCCAGACACATGCCAGTATTCAATTTTCAAACAATACTGGTATACTTATATTAAATTGGAACGACTTCATGTTCTTAGTAGTTTAATATAAGCTACATGGTCAGACGAACTCCTTTTCATAACGGCCCAGGCCCATACCATGCCTCCCAAAATAAATACTTTATCTTCTTTCGAATAAATAGTTAGGGTTAATATTGTAAAGTTACTGTATGGCATGTATTGACATAAACATGTTTAGTTCCTTCGTCTGAAAGACAAAGAAATCACTTTCCGAGATTTTTCAGATCTTCACGTTGCAAGGTCCCTAGGTGACGAAAAAGAGGTTTTCTTAATTCCGTCAGTCTGTCTGTCCGTCTGTCTGTCTGTCGGTCTGTCTGTCTGTCCGTCTGTCTGTCTGTCTGTCGGTCTGTCTGTCTGTCTGTCGGTCTGCCTGTTGGCAGTATAGCTCAAAAACTATTTGTCGGAGGAAGACGATATTTTGCATGCATATTATATATCTACCTCGCATGAAACCGGTACAATTTCATACAAATATATACAGGGTGAGCACCTTAAAAAAATTAAATTTTGTTTATATTTGCGTTAAGTGGGAAATAGATTAAAGTAGTAATTTGCACATAGATCAGGCCTTACACTTGACGAAAATAGAACCCAACAAATAAAAGATAAGGTCGCAATTCTAAAAGTTTCCACAATAATACCCTTTGCTTAAATACAACCGCGCGTGGCACACATCAGCGTGTTTATGTTTCATTCAACTTAGTAATATTTACAAGTAATAATTTGTACATAGTGCAGGCTTTATTCTTACCAAAAATCGGAGCGAATAGATACAGAATAATTTTTGTACAATACAAAAACGAGGCACAAATTTGCGGTTACTAAATATAGCTGCGACGGAGAAATTTCAGCAGCCGGTCCCCATGGACTAAGATGGAATTGCGTGTTCCCTTAGGTTATCGCACTAAACGTTCTCCGCCTGCCGTTCGAATTCGACCACCGGTAACGTTTTTTTTTATTTGAAAATTTGTTTAATTTACTAGAAACGTGATGATATTTTTACTACTAACTTAATTTGATTTTTAAAATTATTTATTGTCACAATGACGAGGAAGTTCTGGGTAAAGCCTTTTACAGATTTTTTTCTTTTGTGCTTACAAAAATACTGCGACATAAGTTTTCCAATGCTGAAATGTCCATTATCTCACGGCATTTTCGTATGCATAATAGTATATTATATACCAAGGACAAAAGTGCATCATTTGATCCCGCGAGTGAAGTTTATTGCCTGAGACAAAGTCGAGGGCAGTAATCACTCAAGGGATCAAAAGCACTTTAGTCCCCAGGTATATCGCTATTTTTTGCACTCCCAAATCACAAATTATGAAATAAATCTGATTTTGCTGGTTTTAAAATTTATACTTGCAATTCGTAAAAATGGATAACTTTGGAAAGTAGACGAGTAACTAAGGTAATGTTGTAAATAATATCATTTTGAAGAACCAAAGTGCCACTCTTAGTCCCTGACGGATTAAATAAGAATTTAATCACTCAGGGATTAAAATTGGTAGGTACTTTGGTCCCTCAAAAAGACGCCTAAAGTAGGTCGCTTCGTCCCGGAAGTGCAAAAAAAGATTGTTTTTTATGTTACCAACGTCATTAATTGATTTATTATTGTTGTTTACTAAATCACAAATCACCACCCATTGTTTTTGCGATCATGGCTACTCGATAACTGCATGCCTTAATCAGAACCAAAAGCCTGCCTTTGTTAGGCATTATAAGGTAAACGGTTGCTTTTACGCTTATGACCTAAGAGCACTTTATTTTTACGCGTTTTAGTCCTCCTTCAGACGATAACCTAAAATTTAAAAAAAATGTTACAGTTAACAAAGTTGGATGTAAAAGTTCCCAAGGGTAGGTGCTTCTTACAGTCAAGTCTAGTTTATGAAAATGTTTGTATTAATGCAGTATACAATAGTAAGCAAGTGTACCATTATTGAAATCGATATCTTTACGTTTGTAAAAATTACCATAAAAACAAATGATAAAAAATTGAACATTAAGGTCCTACTACTTCTTACTGGAGCGACTCTGTAGTAAGGTATATTAGGTTTAATCGATTTATTATAACGTAAGGAATGTATGACTAATCGGTGTCCCATTCTTTTCTGTATATTAGACAATATTTTAGATAAAATAATTCCCAAGTTGTGTGTCTACAATTTTTTAATTTATTATTGCACGTAGCTATACAACATTGTGACGTAAGGAAGCAGCACTATGATATCTACATTACTTTGGTTTAGTTACTTACCTAACAAGTCGATTGCTATCAAATGATGGTAAAATTAAAACTTTTTTAAATAAGCGTTTTAGTACATGTACATAGTAATAATGATAATAATAATATTCTTAGGTTAGTATAGCTTTAGTATAGTTATTGTTTATAATTCAATTGATGAATTTCGCTATTTTTCAAATTTGTAACCATCCCTTCTACCTGGTCCCTTATGGAAAACGCACCAATGTTGCTCAAATTTGAGAAAACACGACGCTTTTAAGTGTAACCCCGCTTTCGGCAACCATATTTGCTGTGTGAAACAGCAGTGGATATTTGTTGAAGACAATTATTGATATAATTCCGTCCATGCCGCTCCTGCTGTTATCATCAAATTGGTAAGTCAAAGCAATTCATTATTTTTGTGTATTTTATTATTTGCTGTTCACGATCTATTAATTAATTAAAATCATTCATACATTACGCCGCAATTAAATATTGATTGCAGTTCTTTAATGCAACGCAGACTGAGGTGAAATCCTCCTTTACAGCTGCTAAACACCGCTGCCGGATAAAGATCCAAAAACAAACAAAAATAGTAATAATAAATCAGTATTGCATACACACAAAGTAGTACACAAATGGTAGTACGCAATACATAATAGTGTTACTCCGCTTACGTCTAATTTTCCTAATTTCGCTCGACGTGGATGTTACCATAAAAATTGCCACAAAAACAGATGTGTAAGTTGACCAGTTATCATCACAGAATAGTTTTGTTACACTATTTTCAATCTGTTATATTACTATAACATTCAGTGAATTATGTATTACATACAAATTATAACATGAGGCAGTAATGCTATTTAGTATTATTTCTTTGTATTGATATGAACAAATGCTTTTATAAATTAGACTTAAGCTAAAACCAAAACTAAACTTAAGTAAACCTGTTACCTAGGTATAAGGATCGTAGCTTGTATGCCCTTTGAGATACTGCCTATCTAGTAGCGGCACAGCTAGATTATTAGTATGAGCAATAAGTTTCGCTTGATACACTACACTAGCACGTTCGATTTCCTGTTTTATTGTGGGTATCTTGCTGAAGAATCCAGTTGGGAACGTATCTAGGAGCGTCTGTTATTGACCTGATTATTTTTTTTTTTTGAGGTGTATCTACTTGCAGACCCCCAGATCTATACTCCGTACGTCCATATTGGTTTTATGACGGTTTTATAGAGAATCACTTTGTTTTCCAATGATAACTGGGACTTCCGTCCTATTAGCCAATAATATTACTCTTGGGCAGGTTTCTCTTCTTAGGGTAAAAGTTACGTGGACCGACTTTGATTCGTTGACTTGTATGAGGCATAGTTTTAGCCAGTTCTCAATCTTAATCAATTTTTGCTGTAGTATTGTCGATGCTATACGTGGATCACTGTGTGACGCTAATACCCAAGTATCATCTGCATGTGTAGCTACTAATGTTTGAGGTGTTGTAGGTAGGTTGGCAGTGAACAAATGATATAAGACAAGCCCTAATATGCTGCCCTAGGGTACTCCTGTTTGAACTAGTTGAATATTTGATTGTGCGGCTTTGAATTTAATTGCAAACTTTGTTCGACTAAGTAGTTCTTAAATAATTTTTAATTCCGTTGGTAGTACTTTTTTGATCTTATATGGCAGACTCGTATGTCAGACCGTGTCGAATGCCTGACTTATGCCAAGAAACACTGACGAGCAATACCTTTTTAGGTATAGATCATGATTGATTTTCGTAACTACTCTATGAACTTGTTCTCAGATCGGAACCTGGAGCTTCTTTGAGTTGATGTTTTTTATAACGGAGTTAATCTGGCTAACCTTTACTGGTGTAATAGGTTGAGCCTGTTCTTCAATTTCTTCAAGGGTTTGGTATGTGAATAATTCTTCCTCTGCGGAACAAGTTCTTTCGTGTGGATGACCCACTAAAGTTAAGTAGTCAGTGAAGATGTTTGCTTTTTCTTGATTGGTTCTTGCCCCCATATTATCACATTTTCTAATTGGTGAAACTACTGATTTTGGTCCTTTTAGTTTTCTGTTTTTCCATACAGAATAATCCGTGGTCTCAGTTATTTAGACATACCTGTACTCGTTGATTTCGAAAATTGGTTAATAGACTTTTTAGTTGCCGGGCAGCTAGCTTGAACCTAGTCTTGTTTCAAGGGTTTCTAGTTGTTTGCCAAATAGTCCAGTCTGTAGGGACAAAAAAATGCCTTTGCCTTACAAAAAATGGAGTATGAACGGTTTTTATATATGTTGTTCAGGTCGGGATCCTGATGAAAAATCCAAGTTTTCGACCTTGGAGGGGCGCCGCGCGAGCAACCATCTTGGATTAAAGGTGCTAAAAACTGGTGTTATCTAAATAGCTCCGCAGCGGTTGATCAAACGTCAAAAATGTTCAATATAAAGTTAAAGGAGACAAGATTGTTGACATTTTTTGTATATTAATTTTTGTTGTAAGTGTAATATGTAACGAGTTACAGCAGCTGAAAGTTGAACATTTCACCAAAATATCTTAAACTTTATTTTTGTTGATACATTTTGTAAGAACAACTTACACTATATTTCTACATCAGAATAACGTTCTATAGAGAAATACAAAGTATGGTCAAAAATTATTTTCATCTAGTATGGCTATGGAATAATTCTTAATATATAAACGCAACTGTAAGTCACTTATATTCTTGCACATGCAGTCGTTGTTTTTGATGGATATCCGTTTGATGGCGACAAAAAAATACCAAGACTGCAGAAAGGCTTCTCCGATCGAAAAAGCAGATATCTGCGGATGTTGTTTTGGATGAAACAACGCCGGTTCTAGTTTCCCAAGAACGATTTCTAACAAACGAAAAGAATAAAGTCCGTCTGCTTTCGATGCTGTAAAAACATACGAACATTACTGTATTACAGTTAAGCAGGCTGAAGAAGATGGTGATGTGTTGATTGTCAACACGACGATTTCTTTGTGCTCAAAATTTGATGCAGTTTTCGCCATTGGAGAAGACGTCGATCTTCTAGTTCTGCTGACGGTATTAGCAACATCTACCTTCGCAAACCTATGAGAGGCAAAATTGTCGAAAGAGTGTATGCTACAAATAGTTTCAAATATGAAAAATCAGCTGAAAACATTTTGTTTCTCCATGCGTTTAGTGGCTGCGACACAACGTCGTCCGTCTACAGCCAAGGAAAAAGTTTGTTTTCGCTTGTCCAGAAAAGCACAAGACTCAATGACATTATGGGCATATTCAAACATCACGATGCCAAACCAGATGATATCGCAGATGCTGAAGCACGCTTTCTTGTTGCTTTGGTGGCTACATGGAAGAAAATACCTTGGAAGAAGTCCGTTACCAACAAGATCAAGTGTAAGAAACACATTTAATTTTGCTTCTTTGCCACGAACGAAGGACGCTGCACGGTATCACGCATTTAGGACCAGGTCCAACAGTGGTATGGAATTGAAAAAAATGCACAGAACTGGGGCTGGAAAGTTGGCACGAATGGGCTCACTCCAGTAACAATGACAGAGAATCCATCACCCGAGACTTTATTAAAATTAATTTCATGCCATTGCAAAAAAGGATGCGGCGAAGCATGTGGCTGCAGGAAAAGTGGGATGAAGTGCTCTATTCTGTGTAGATTCTGTAATGGCCAATCATGCGAAAATGCACCAGAAGTTCACACCGAGAGTGGGGACGAAGATGAGGACATTTCATCAATGGAAGTCCCAAGTCTCAGGAGCAATGACTTCGAAGATAACATTGAGAATAAAGAATCTTATGGAGCCGTCAACATCTACCGACCGGCGCCTTCAAAAATAAAAAAAAAATAAATAATATAATCGCGAACATGAAACATCACTAAACTGGAGCATCTGTGGATTAGGCCTAATGGGGATACCACAATAAAAAAAGCGCCATTAACTCTCCCTCATGGTGGTGTGGAAATGAGTTTACTATACGTTTATCAAATTATTATAACTACATAACGAATAGCCAGAAATAATACAAGAGAAATTTTAAAAAATGAGAAATGACACTATTTTTTTATAGAAATGTTCATCTTTCCACCGCTGTAACTCCTTTCATATTAGACTTACAAAAAATAGTTATATACAAAAAATGTCAAGAATCTTGTCTTCTTTAAGTTTGAATTAAACTTTTTTGGCGTAGGATTAACCGTTGCGGAGTCATCTGGAAAAATCCAGTTTTTAGCACCTTTAATCAAAGATGGCTGCTCGCGCGGCGCCCCTCCAAGGTCGAAAACTTGGATTTTTCATCAGGATCCCGACCTGAACAACATATATAAAAACCGTTCATACTCCATTTTTTTTAAGGCAAAAACCCCTACTGACTGGACTAAAATTGTTTTAAATTTTCGTTTTTCGATTTTTTGTTAATGGAAACAAGACAAAATACTATTATTTGCTAAATTTCGCAGTCTGGAGTAGCATCCCATGCCTATTAATTGTTGAATAGACTGATTAAGGTGTTCGATGGCGTCAAATAAATCGTTTTCAGTTTTTAGTGGTATAGTTAAATGTATTAGCTTAGTAGCCCATCCCCAAAGTAGTCCAAGTGTGTGTGTGTGTGTGTGTGTTGTGGAAAGTGTTGTAGAACTTGGTATTTGTAGAACTGGTTTGCTGTATGTGATGACTATTGAAGAGTGGTCTGAGGATAACTCCAAGCAAGGTTCAGGTTTTAAATAATTTGATGAGACGCCTTTGATAATACAAAAATCTAACAGATCTGAGATCTTGTTGTGGCAAGTATGTAGATTCGAATGAGGATATATAGAGTAAATTATGCTCCTTTGATGCTTTACATAGTTCTGTGCCACACGTTAGTGTTATCTTCGAGCCCCATATTTGATTTTTTGCATACTCTCCACACGCTATGAAGCAGGGTCCGAGAGTGTCGAAGAAAGCTGAAAATTGTTCCTTTTTTATGGTATGCTTTGTTTCTGCAACTGCAATGGTAGTAGAGTGTAAACATTCTGCTTGAAATTTTTCTAGTTCATAATGTTTGATCATGAGGGCTGTTCCTGCATGAGCAGTCTCGTCGGGGTGGGGCGTAGCGTATATTGTGTACTTTGTTATCTTTAAGTAGGTTTTGGCTATGACATGTGCTTCGGATATTAACATTATGTCTATGTCGTGTGTGGATAGAAATACTTCAATCTCCTGGATGTGTTGTGCCAGGCCATTGGCATCAATATATAAAATAGTTAATTATTAATGTGATTTCATAAATATTATCGGAAAACCTTTACAGGCACTGCCAATTATTGAAATATTGTATCGTGCGTTAGCAATGTAATTACCTCACATATGAAAACGGGAATAATTTTAGGAATTCCTTAATTTGATGTTGGCTTAATTTTGTTAAGTAACGGAAGCCAGTCGTGGGTTATCGACCATCTAATTTGCATTATGTTTGTGCAGCTAACCTCTTGATTTACTAATTACTGGTTGTTATCGCTGCTCCTCATGGCGTATCACACTAATTACGGATTTTGCCTCCCGCCCCGCGCGCAATTTGCATATGAAGTGAGTACACATTATACTCCACAATGTGATGGCAAACACTAGGATACGAATCGATAAAACACAGGCCACCCTCTTGATCCCGAGCTATCTTAAAAGGTTGACCGTCGGAAATGCCGAATTTTAAAGGTTATCTCATACCAAAGCCCTACCTGTTCGGAATCGTAGCCCGAACTGCAATTGCCGTTTTCTACATATTGCGACATGAGGGCGGCAAATTTTCCTGAGGGCAGCAGCGCTTTGAGTAGGACTTCCACTTACTAATTGCAATAATAACTTCAAATTAGTTCCAAACTGCAAACTGTCTGCCATTTGAATATTATGGCTTTGCATATTATTACATGAAACTTGAATTTGTAGTTTAATCTCTAATTATGCTGGCTATAATGACAAATACGCCGCCGATTATTAATCAACTTCGTAAAATACTGTAGCATCTAACATAACGCCGGGACACTCGAGGGTAGGTTAATGCGATAGGTAAGTTTTTGTTAAAACGTATTTTAAATTCGCATTATTTTGTACGTTTTAGCAAGCCGAATACATTACGAAGGTAATGCAGTCGCGTCTATTTAATAAATTCACTTTGATGGTGTTAACGGGACTCGAAGCTTGTGTAATTAACTTTTTAATGAAACTCTGTCTTACTTTACAACTTTATTGTCGACACACTCTGCCTCACTTGTTATGTTCCTCGCTCTCTTATTTACTCCGATTTAAAGTAGAAAGGCAATCCACTATTTGGCTTTCTTGCTTTCGACTAGGCTAGCTGTACAAGCAGTTAATTGAATTTAGGATTATTTCTAGACAGCAATCAGAAGTATTAGCATCCGCAGCGGCCTGTGCTAGAATACACACATTACCTGGATAATTGTTACGGTTATATAAAAAAGGCAGTTTTATCTAAAACTCCCTGAAAAAATGAGGTAATTTCAGCAAGTAAAGTCATTAGACACTAAATGTCCTGGGCAGACCCCGTCGTTATCGGCTGAGAGTAGCATTAACCTCGGCTCAACCATAACGTAAAGTGCCAAACTCGCTCAATCTTCCTATAAAACATCGGGATGCGGAACTGGAATCTTTGGGAATGCCGTACCTTCGGCGCACTCCAGCAACAAACAACGTTAAGTTTAACTGTCCTTTATGAAATAATCTGCCAGCCAGGGAAAGAAAAATAATCTTAGAGACAAATCTCTGCCTAAATGGAAATCGATCAAGCCTTTTCAGCGCCGAGAATGAAAATGTCCATGCAGCAAATGTATTGCAATTGTCCAGGATTTAGTATATGGGGGAGAGCATGTGCACGAGGGTGAATTGATAAATAATCGGGCTGGGATGAAGGACGTGCAACCAATAAACATTAGTTGCCGGAGCAACTATTTATGTTACTGTGAACAGTCGAAATTGGCAAATGATAACCGTTCAATGCCGGCATGCACCAACTATGTCCGTGGGTGCCCAAAGGATTATTGATATTTTTTGAAGATCTTTGATACCATAATCATACGATGTTATTAACATTCCATTTTAATAAAAACGCGTTCAGCTAGATGGCCCTTTCCACTTTACTTAGACGTTTAACCTGTCTATGAAAAATAGTTAGATATAATAATACGACTTTTATAATGCTGTTTTATTGGAGACAGTATTACATAGAAAACGGTTCAAACCCGAAGCCGCTAACTTTTATATAACGGAGGTTATGCACTATAAACTGAAAAAGCATTTTTTGTGTTTTCTAAAAGGTAACGTACTATGTTGAAAAATATTCATTTCGATAAATTAAAAATCATCAAAGCTATCAACGCAACCTAATTTTGTACCAGGACTCAGAATTACAATAAATAATTAAAGTAAAAGACAAATACAGCTTAAGTTAAATACATTCTGTATGAAAATATTTTCTCTATACCTAGTAAATTGTAATTTATAACGTAAAACCGTAAACATTTTTAGAACTGTGTGTGAGGAATCTACCCAATAACGCTGACATTTATTGGGTATCTACAACTATTTAATATTTATTGCATTAATTCAGTAAAGGCTCAAGGTAACCCCTATAATTTTCAATGCATTTGTGGATCCTACTCCTAGTTCTAGCCACAGCACGTCCAATTTCTGCCTTAGAAATAGACTCTATTGCATTCTGGATTGTAGTCGGGTGTGGTAGACAGTCTCTTTAGGCTTAGCCCGGACATAAAAATCCAAAATCGTTAGATCAGCTGATCTTACGGGATACTTCCCCGACGGATATACGTCAAAAGACCGCAGTCAAAAGGTCGCGCGACAAAAGATCGCGGTCAAAATGTCGCACGACAAATGATCGCAGCGACAAATGAACGTATACGACAAAAGATCGCATACGAAAATAACAACATTACAATTATAGAAAAAAATGTCTACAGTGTGGAAATAAAGTAACGAAAAATTTTATACGTTTCGAAACGGGATAAAAGGTACTAACGAAATCAATAATAAAAATATAGATTGTTTTAAAAAAAGTCAATGAAGTCATATCATGAAAAACAAAGTACATAAGAAACTAAAAATATTCCTTATAGTCAAAATCGCACACCCCTTCGAGATTTTTTCATAAAAATAAATATCAACAAAGTTAATGAATTTATTCGTTTCTTTATTTCCACACTGCAGAAATTTTTTTCTGTAATTGTAATGTTGTTATTGTCGTATGCGATCTTTTGTCGCATGCGATCATTTGTCGCATGCGATCATTTGTCGCATGCGATCATTTGTCACTGCGATCATTTGTCACTGCGATCATTTGTCGTGCGACATTTTGACCGCGGTTTTTGTCGCGCGACCTTTTGACTGCGATCTTTTGACGTGATACATTTCCCGACCTATCCACTTACTGGAAATTGGGTATCTAAATATTCCCATACATTCCATGCATTAAGAGCCTTGCTGTAACTTCATATTCGCTCTGGTTTCTAAAGTAACGTTTTCCAAAAGACCTGGCAGATGGCTTTGTAATAAGTCTAGATACCTTGCTGCATTCAGGGTTTGGATCTAGGATGAAAAATACTATTCTACTTTCGATTATACCGTAATATACATTCACATTAAATTGATGTTGATGGTTAATTTCCATCATCCAGTGTGGATTATCTTGAGACCAATGATAAGTATTGTGCAAATGTACTTGGCCTGTACTGGTGGCATTTTTTGTGTTTTCTAAAAGGTAACGTACTATGTTGAAAAATATTCATTTCGACAAATTAAAAATCATCAAAGCCATCAACGCAACCTAATTTTGTACCAGGACTCAGAATTACAATAAATAATTAAAGTAAAAGACAAATACAGCTTAAGTTAAATACATTCTGTATGAAAATATTTTCTCTATACCTAGTAAATTGTAATTTATAACGTAAAACCGTAAACATTTTTAGAACTGTGTGTGAGGAATCTACCCAATAACGCTGACATTTATTGGGTATCTACAACTATTTAATATTTGTTGCATTAATTCAGTAAAGGCTCAAGGTAACCCCTATAATTTTCAATGCATTTGTGGATCCTACTCCTAGTTCTAGCCACAGCACGTCCAATTTCTGCCTTAGAAATAGACTCTATTGCATTCTGGATTGTAGTCGGGTGTGGTAGACAGTCTCTTTAGGCTTAGCCCGGACATAAAAATCCAAAATCGTTAGATCAGCTGATCTTACGGGATACTTCCCCGACGGATATACGTCAAAAGACCGCAGTCAAAAGGTCGCGCGACAAAAGATCGCGGTCAAAATGTCGCACGACAAATGATCGCAGCGACAAATGAACGTATGCGACAAAAGATGGCGGTCAAAATGTCGCGCGACAAATGATCGCATGCGACAAAAGATCGCATACGAAAATAACAACATTACAATTACAGAAAAAAATGTCTACAGTGTGGAAATAAAGTAACGAAAAATTTTATACGTTTCGAAACGGGATAAAAGGTACTAACGAAATCAATAATAAAAATATAGATTGTTTTAAAAAAAGTCAATGAAGTCATATCATGAAAAACAAAGTACATAAGAAACTAAAAATATTCCTTATAGTCAAAATCGCACACCCCTTCGAGATTTTTTCATAAAAATAAATATCAACAAAGTTAATGAATTTATTCGTTTCTTTATTTCCACACTGCAGAAATTTTTTTCTGTAATTGTAATGTTGTTATTGTCGTATGCGATCTTTTGTCGCATGCGATCATTTGTCGCATGCGATCATTTGTCGCATGCGATCATTTGTCACTGCGATCATTTGTCACTGCGATCATTTGTCGTGCGACATTTTGACCGCGGTTTTTGTCGCGCGACCTTTTGACTGCGATCTTTTGACGTGATACATTTCCCGACCTATCCACTTACTGGAAATTGGGTATCTAAATATTCCCATACATTCCATGCATAAAGAGCCTTGCTGTAACTTCATATTCGCTCTGGTTTCTAAAGTAACGTTTTCCAAAAGACCTGGCAGATGGCTTTGTAATAAGTCTAGATACCTTGCTGCATTCAGGGTTTGGATCTAGGATGAAAAATACTATTCTACTTTCGATTATACCGTAATATACATTCACATTAAATTGATGTTGATGGTTAATTTCCATCATCCAGTGTGGATTATCTTGAGACCAATGATAAGTATTGTGCAAATGTACTTGGCCTGTACTGGTGAAGGTATCCTCATCTGTCCATCAAATTCGAGATAAGCAATTAGGATCTTTTCTTATCAGCCCTGTCATCCAATGGGAGTAATCTAGTCTTCCTCCATAACCAGTTGGTGCAAGAGCTTGGTTAGGTTTGACATGATAAGCATGCAATTTTTGTTCATTTTAAATTCTTTGCAGAGATGAACGTCGGGTAGAGGTATCTTTTACAAAATCTTATGCTACCTCTAGGATAGGTCGCAAAGTATCCGGGAACGTTTACGATTGCCTTCATATCTAGTGCTACGAATTCGGCTTAACGCTCGTGCAGCCATTACTTGACCGGTTTCTCTCATTCTTCGCGCAAGGCGAGCAGAAACTCTTCTGAAGAAATATGACGCTCCGGATATCTCAACGCGTATGCCCGCGAAGCAATAACTGCATTTATTATATTTTGGATATAACTCGCCAGCGTATGAAGCATTACTCTCAAAAACTATACGAAATTTGACTTACATCTTGCATGAACGGAAATAACTGCGTATAATAGCAAGTTAACTCACAACTAAATATTACCGATAACTAATGACATCTAGATGCAATATCTTGGATTTATTGTGTTATTTCTCATAGCTAGGTTGATACATTACAAGAAAGCAATCATGGCAGTCTTTTTATTTACTTTACAATAATTATTCATTGTAGTTATGAGTAAAGCTGATAAATATATGCATTGAAATGTACAAAAATATGCACATATATATATGCATACATTTTGTTGAGGATATGCACCCAAAGTTATAATATATGCACTTAATATGCTCTAATTTTTTTTAAATAACTAGGAGTTTTCTAAATAATGTAAAAATTTTAATTATTTTGTATAGGAATATTTATTTTTCCAATTTTTATTCAAAGACGTAATTTATTTTAACGTTTGACTATATAAACATGGACTACCAACGCCAACGTTACGTTGTAAGCAACATAAAAATGAGATTTTCCCTAACGCCGCCAGACTATTATTCACCCAACACTCGTGAAATGGATTCTATGTTGGTTGATTCCTTATACATCTGATATGATTCAGGAGACACGCGAGGGCCTCCATTATCAATATTAATTCGATTACGCCCTCGCCACGCAACAAGGATCAGAACGCGGCATTAATTACCAGATCGCAGAAACCCAAAGACGCAGTTTTAACATCTGCATAACAACACCCGTCCCAAAATTTGCAAAGAGCTACCGCATTACTGCCCAGAGCATAACCGTCATAAACCCATCAAAACAAAGATGACAGCGCGACAAAGGAAGTGTTCCGGGCAGTAAACCGCTCAAGAAAACAGGGAAGCTGGCGCATTAATTAAAAAGGGCCAACATTACGCGAATTGAGGTGTTGGTTTTTTCCTTTTTACTATTGTTATAAGGTCAGGGTGAACATAAGCGACGCACGTATGAAATAATGTCAATCCGCCGCCGCCTGCGGTAGAAAGCACTTTTCCAAGTAGGCAACTAGGCGAAATAACAGCACCATAAAACTATAAAGTTTACGAAGGTTGCAGCGACCAGAGGAACATACAGTTTTAGGAATAAGCAGTTTTGGAAAATAAAACCCAAAGGGCACCAATAAACGCCGGCACCAGATAGTCTGGAATAAAATCCGGGTATTAAACTCGCGTTCAAATCAAGGAACAATGAAAACCCACACCGCGAGGGCTAATTAAATTTAAAAAAACACCGGCCACCAGAGCATGCGAAAAATCGCCTAACCAGTGGAAGCACGGGGCAGCAATTCCGGGTGCTAAGAAGTCCGCGAATCACAACCGCGCAGCTTCTATTGTAGAAATAATTTAATTAATCCTAACTTTGTTAATATGCGGGCGAAACATGTCGAATAAGGACTCAAAATTCGAGTCTTTAGGAGACGAAAACAGTGCACAGGCGTTCGACAAGATAGCACTTCACGCCGCGGCGTAACGAAAAATCCGCACCGCGGCCAAGCGGCTTGCATTCAAGAAAGGAAATTACAACTCGCAACTTTATTAATAGGAGAGCAAGACCTATCGAATAAAGGCTAAAGATTCAAGTCTTTAGAAAGCGCAACCAATGCAGAGGTTCTTTTCCTCTCGCTACGAGATTGATAAGCCAGCAAACGCCGCGGCATCTAAAAAATCAGCGTCACAACCTCGCGGCTTCTATTGTAGAAATAATTTAATCAATCCTAACTTTGTTAATATGCGGGCGAAACATGGCAAGTAAAGACTCAAAATTCAAGTTTTTAGAAGACAAAAGTAGTGCCC
This sequence comes from Agriotes lineatus, assembly GCA_940337035.1. NCBI lineage: Eukaryota > Metazoa > Arthropoda > Insecta > Coleoptera > Elateridae > Agriotes > Agriotes lineatus. The sequence continues at coordinate 125,347,567 of OW679195.1, forward strand.
ATGTCAGCGGCAAGATAGCGCTTCGCGCCGCGGAGATCAAAGCCGCGAATCCAATTCCTATCAAATTTGCAAACGTCCCCACTGCCGTTCAGCCAATCGTGAGCTAGGAATAGGCAAACAAAGCCGGCAAGACCTTTATAAACCCCGGGCTTCTTGAAAAAAGCACGGAGTTCCAACCAGCAGTTCAGACAGCAGCATCCAGTATCCAGAAGCTACCGCCATCGGTCCAGCCAGCCTGAGTGCTCCAGCTCCAACCACACTTAGTCTACAGCGGTGCTCGCCGAGCTCCTGGGACTTAGAAAAAGTCGCTAAATCAAACTTAGCCGCCAGTGGTGCTCGCCGAGCTCCTGGGACTTAGTCGAATTGCCCAAACGAAGTCGGATCCAGCCGCCCGACGCGCCGGCCGCCCCCCAACCTCTGCCGTCCTCGCCTGCCGAGCCTCCTAGCATCGCCCAGGTGCCCCAACCCGCAGCCAGCCGGCCCGACGAGCCAGCGAGGCCGCACACCGAGCCCCAGCGCCGCCTCCAGCGCCAGAACCTCCGCCGCCCCCGGCACGCACGCCCCTCCCCACGAAAGGAAGAGCCCCGGGACAAAACACGACGACCCCACGCCACCAGAAGCTTCGAGGCGTCATCAACTAAATAGCCCATTTTTTGTATATATGTTCGAAAAATTAAAAAACCTGTGTAAATATCATTTTTTGTTTTCTCTCTTTTTCTCTCGTGCTCTTGCACTTAGGTCTGCCCCGCCTACCGGGGAGAACAGCATTGGCCGACTGAGTTGCCAGGGCCAAATCAACAAGAGTCGCCATTAGTAGTAGTTAGCCCTCGCCCGCCCTCCAACGAGGCCGCGGGACCGAGTCGTGTTACATCGTTTCTACAGAAAAAGTGTGGTTGCTGGCAGTCTATGTTTATATAGTCAAAGATTTTAACAGGGACTTTCCCTTTCCTCTGCTTATTTCGATACGCGCACTGCAGCTGCAGGAAGTAAAAACATAAAAATGTTATTAATAATTTAATGAAATAGTAAATTTTACAAAAAAATCTCAAAAAGTTCATACATTACAAATTATTGCTAAATATAACCAAATATGCAAAAATCCAGAAAGTATGCTCAAAATCGTATAAATATGCAAAATATGCAAAATGAAACTTGGCTTAAGCGATTTGTTTTCACATAATTAGTATACATATGCAAAAAGTTTCACCGGAATATCAATTATACAAAATATGCATTTGCATATAATATCAGCTTTAGTTATGAGCCCTGGTACCAAGTTAGGTTGCAATGGTGGCTTTTATGATTTTTAATTTGATCTTAATTCTGATAATGTTTTTTTTTTGCGAATGAATGCTGGCTATTATCAAACATAGTACGTCACTCTATAGAAAATACGAAACAGCGCGTTTTTCAGTATTTAGTGCATAACTTCCGTTAGAACAAAGTTGATGTCTTTCTTCAGGTTTAAATCGTTTTCTCCGTAATTCTGGCTCTAACAAAACGGAGTTATAAAAGTTGTAGCGTTACATTCAACTATTTTTTATAAACAGAGCAAATGTATAAGTAAAGCGGAAAGGGCCATCTAGCGAAACCAGTTTTAATTAAAATGGAATATTAAGCAGATAGTATGATTATTCTATCAAATCTCTTCAAAAAGAGACCAGGAGCGTTCAAATCGGTTAACGCAGTTCACAGGTATCGCATTTTCTCTAATGCAATATTCCCCTCCACCTTCTCACCCTATTTTGAGAGATGGAGCAAAATGTCAAAAACAAAAGTAACACAGCATCTGGGGGACATTCTGAATAAGTTGAAAGATACTAACCTTAGCTCAGAGTTTTTTTCTAGAAATTGTTAAATTCCTGTTTTGCGTTGAAAGTACGCCCTCTAGCGGACAGAATTAAGAGCCAAAACCATTTTTAGTCACTTTAGCTAGCGATTTTTATCCTAACGCTGTGGGACACACAATTTCCGAGATACAACCGGTGGCCGGACTTATTAGGTTACCCAGTATACCACATGTGTTTCAAGTGCTTGGTTTACGAGTATAATTTATATTGGTTGTAAACTACAGGACCATGCTACATAATGAGGAAAGGTATTCCAAAATGTTTAGCAAAGTGATTAAAAGGAAAGTACAATTACACCATTGGATTACGTTACCAAATATTTATATATCGTATAGGATAGGAAGCCATGGCGAGACAGGTGGACCTGCTCGTTCAAAAACCAGGCTGATCTGAGAGAATGGATTTTAAAACTAATACAAAAGAAACAAGAAGAAGAGAAGGATTGAGCCAACCAAAATATACAAAATATTTTAACAGCTTGGATGAATGACAACTATACAATTAAGTGATCAACCATTCTACAAGTTGTTTAACCAGACTATATTTGAAGCTATGTTTGTGGTTACGAACACGAACAACTTAGCTAAATCTTTTAGTGGCCATCTGATCTTCCTGCTTGGAGTATTTATTTTCATATTCACGTATATAGTCAGTTGGTGTTTGAATACTTTTTATTATTAATTAGGTTTGATCATTTCACTTTACCATAATGAAAAGTGCGGAAATACGGGTCCGTGTTAATGCATGCATTGCTCAAATGTATGTGTGTCCAACGATCCACCAGCATCCGCCGGACACTGCGGGTTCGCAGGGAATTTCAACTTAAGCGGCAATCGCTAGCAAGCTTAACCCAAAGCCACACGTGGCTTAGTAACTTAAGATGCCAAATTTCCGTATTAAAGTGTTTGTGGACGCAGTTAAGTGAGTACACTTCAAGTAATTGTTCTATTAATAGTACATGGAGCACGTAGTCGAATTGGAAAGCAGCAAGAGTTGTGCGGCGTGCATTTGTATGCATGAGGCCAGCCCCCATAGCGACACGAGACCTAGCTTTGCTCCGTTCAAGGCTTTACGATGCTATCCATTCTCAAGCTCGACCTTAATACGCTAATACAGAAAGCGATTGTAGCTCAAGCGATAAGTGGTTGCTTTAGGCTGCATTTTAAAACTTTTGTGAACGGAAAGGAATGCGCTACATACACAAATAATACGTATTCGAATTTAGAACACAGATTTCGATACACCTTATTTCGGCTTTATTTTAATGTTTTTCATATGTACATGTGTTGCAGATACAATTGGTCTGCTAGTGCTTGCGTTGTAAATGCGATTAGCCCGGAGCTGCCGCGCGTATATTATCCATTCATAATTAACACTGGTGTGTTTTGGAATGGCTATTCATTGTATGGTTTAATCTTATTTGCTTTGGTTTTCCTTCATGTTTTATGTGTGTCTTGAATGACAACTTATTTGCTAGATCAAATTGGCTTTTCTTGTGGATGCTATTTTAAAGTTAGTATCAGCACCGAGGTTGGGGCTAGCTTTCCGTTTTTAGCAGATATTAACACTTCGGAACTACGACCAGGACAAAGGTAAGAGTTCCATGCATACTCAGGTATACTGGTTGTACGACATGGGAAATTATTATATAAATATACCAAGGTGTGTGAGATGCTCCATTTGAATTTAATATTCCGACGGAGGGGGCAAACAACTTACTTGCTTCTCGTGAGCAAATTAAACACATTTAAACAGAAAAACATCTATTGCTAATTGCCAATTGCCAATAACCTTTCTGTGGACGACAGTCCAATAGAAGAAGATAGCAACGTGCGACAATACTAACGCTAACAGAGATGGTATTGAATAAAACGACTATTATGGAGGTAGTGAAAAACTCTGTCACACTCTCTGTCTCTGCATGAACAAAACTAAAATTTCCTCCTGCTCAAATTGGTCATGTTGTACGAATATAAAGTTTCAGATGTTGATGGCCATTGAGATTCTAAAAATATTCCTTTAGTAGTTGTTACCATACGAAGTTGCGATTTTTATAATTAGCATACAATCAATTTACCATTTTCAAAGAAAAATTGCTTTCCATTGATGAAATTTTATGGCACAAAGTATTTCTGTTGCGAGTAGCAGCTACTACAAATTTGCAAAGACCTTCACCTTCTTTATATCATTTAAGCTTATAATGTTATCAACCGTTGCCTTGCTATGGATCTGGCTAACAGTGATATTTCTACATTTTATTGGTCGTTCTACACTTCCCTTTTCTAATAACATTTAGTTTCGCTAATTTTTATTTTGTATCCGTTGTAGATGTTGCTGCCGTTGCTGTTTAGATATTTTTGTTTTTTGTTAAAATGATGTTATTCACTTGGTGTATAGCTTCATTTCAGTTTTCGGTACTGTTAGACTCTATCCAGCTGTGAAACGTACATTTTTTTTGTAGTAGTCTATCTCTCCGTCCAGATAACATTTTGTTTTCTGGTCGGGATTGGTCTGTTCTAGAATGGTGCTATTATTAATAGGAGCTAAATTTTTGGTGTCAGCTGCTTTTCGTTTGTGGTGCTTTCCAATGCTCCTTCGAATTCTGTTACACCTAGTAAGTAGTAAGTAGATGGTTATCTGTGTACAAATTTATCTTGTTCTTCTTACTGCTTTCTATTTACTTTTTATGGGTGCGTGGGCGCGCGAATGGTTTGAACCCAGAACAAAAACACTTGTAAACCGGTAGAAAAACGTTTATTGTAAAAGAAGATGCTACGAATTCGTACTCACCGAGGATGGGCTGTAACTGACCACAGCTTATGCCAATCCCGTTAGTTATATCCGAAAGGGGTGAATATCCCTTTGGAGAATTCGCAGTCCCGTTATGTCAGGGTTTGTGAAGTCAGCAACATTCCCGTTAGATGGAAAATACAACGGTAGTTTTACCGTAAGGAATGTTACCTGCCGAAGCCCTTCTGTCAAGGGCAGTGAACTATTGCGAATTACGCCAAAGGAATTTTTGTGTATCTATTATCGCCACACTTTTGATCATTGTAACTGCCTTCGGTTTTGTGAATTTCAATATTACATTGAACAATGTTTGGAAAATGTCCGCGTGTTCTATTTGCAAATATCTTGCTCGATATTTCACAACTAAGACTCTCCATAAGAATTATTGCGGTTTATTTACTATGTTTATGAATCACTGAATATTAATGACCAACTTAATGAAGTAACTGATGAGTAACCAAAGCCCAACAGACAGAGCTACGTTAGAAATATCACTTCTTGACCAAAGGAAGAACGAGTGGAATCGTCAAAAGTGGCGAAATTAGAAGAAGACAAATGAGATAAAATAACCATTGGAGTGGAAGTAATAATTTAGTAAATTTAGGCATTGCTGGATGGCAATATGAAGTATAATAATTTGGAAAATGACTGTTTATCAAGCCGTCCATTGATGTGACGCCTAAGTTTGGAGCTACGCCAAATATAAAAATTATTTACTAATGCCCCAGGAAACTCACATGCAACTATATTTACATTGTAAATTTCGAATGCACCGATGTATGTAATAGTATTATGTTGTGTACACTTGTAATTAAATCCGATGCAATCTACTGTAGTATAATTCATTACATTGGAGTTTATTAAATATGAGTTGTTTCACTAATTCACATGAATGTTTTTCCAAATGAATTCATAACTTGTCCACTTATAAAAGCTAATATTTAACATCAACACTATATTTACGGAAATTACACAACGTCGGCCCTAAAGTCGTTTAAAACTAGGAAATTCGGAGTTTCAGTGCAAAATGTGCACCTATGTCACGTTAACGTAGCCGAGCCTTGATCCCTTGTCAAGGTAAAAGCATATTGCGGATGATACAGAATGAACTTTAGTGTGATGGGGATAATGACACTTCACTCTGGAATGCCGAGCTTCCAAATAAGCTTCAGAAAGAAAGGCGGAGAGAAAGACGAGAATCCTGTATAAATGGAATCTAAATAAATATGAAGCCATCGAAGTTGGTTAACAAAGGAGGAAGCGAAGATTCTTCAATAAGAACAAATAAAAACTGTCCGGCGTTCTACAAATCAAACAGAAGGAACTCGAAACTGGCAGGCTCGATTCACTCGCTTGTGTTTTCGTTACTAATAATTGAATTTTGCTTCTCAAGGGTGCCCTTTTAGATACTGCGTTGCCGAGATGAAGCCTCGCTTCTGTTATTTTGTAATATAGCGGCAAAAACGTTAGGAGAGCGCATTTATTCGAGGGATAATTAACCTGTTTTTGGATTATTGACATCTAGCTTAGATGATCTTTGTAGCGGGAGTTCTAAATTAGTTCACCGAAGTTTATGCATAAATCAGAGCAGAAAATAGCAGGAAGCAGCCTGAGTTAGTGTAATGTAATAGCAATAGACCCGTAAAAGCCGGTGTGGATCGTAAGGTTTCCCTTGCGACTAGCGACAAGTCCTAACTTCCTGAAATTAATTTTGAAACTGTAGCTACAACAAAAAGCTCTACTTGGCACACATGCAGTGACATTATACTATCGCGCATGGCCTTGTTTGTCCAGCCGTGTAAAATTTTCCAAACGATCTTTTATCAGGCTAAATTCAATCTTGTACTGCAGTTACGCGTAGCGCTTTATGGGGAAACTCGGATTTTTCATAAAACAACAGTAAACTAACAAGATCGTTAAGCTGCCACAGCGGGGATAGTTTATAACACCCGTGGCGACAGCTTCACAACATAAATTAGGTTCATATCAGAAGTTTGATTTTTGGGATGCACTGACATTTGCAATAAAAACGTTACAGGGTATGACGGCAAACTACATAGATGGATGTTCCTTCTTCATGATATTCTTGCAAAGTCACAATACTTTCTAAACGGGCATTTTCGCAACCTAGAGCGTTACTTTAACATGCAGCTAATTACTCTCAAGGGAGAGATAAACACGTCCCACGATTTTAACATTGTTAGCATTATATTAAAATTTATATGCCCTCAGCATATTCCTTGCGAATTACTGATATGAAACAGATAAAGCAAAGCTTTAAGTGCAAACTAGTGAATCGAAAAAAGTGTACATATGACTATACTTATAGTGGATTATGGATAACTATCTCTTACTATTCTTTTGCAAAGTACAGGACAAAGAATTACTATTATTCTTTTCAAACCTACAAAAGTTGATAAATTGGGAACCTATTCTAATCATTTGGTAGCATCTAGCATATATTGCAGAATTTCAGTGATTTAGTACCATTACAACAATTGAATCTGTAAAAACATATACTGGTGCCTATAAAAATAAAGAAATATTCCTTCTTTTTTCTTCTTCCTCCTGTTTCTATCCTTCTACTGCATTGCAAGTGGAGATTGTTGCATCTGCCTATGTTTTGCTCCATCTTCTTCAGGTCTCTCCTTACGTTGCCCTTCTTTTAGGTTTTCGTTTCACATTTTTGTTATTCCATGATTCCATGTTGTTATCGGTATTCCTCTTGACGATGTTATTACATATTATCACTTTCCGTAGCATTCTAGGGATTATTTGGTTCTGATAATCCCGAACGGTAGGTTTGGTTTATTTCTAATATCCTCTCTCTTCTAGTTCCGTTCACTCTTCCTTGCAAAAGCTTGTTTCTGATTATTCTGGTTAACATAGAATTTCGACTTAGACCGCGAGTATTTGTCGATAAACACCCAGCATTCTCTGGCTTAATGTGCCTTGCACCTTGTAAACTCGAGTAAAAATCCACGCGATGGCCATGCTCTTTGGTGGCTCCTGTTGTTTGAATACCTTGAGAATCAAGATACTTAGGCAGATTTGGTCTTAGCCAATATAGGACATGGACTTTAAAATATCAACTGCAATAATAAACTATAATTTAGTTATTTCTTCTTTGGAGAATATTTCACATGTAAAACTTGCTAGAGATGACTAACCTTTTTGCCTCAAAGAACAAGAACTTTTATTCTTTTATTCCCTCTATCTTGGATCTTTTTACCGCTCTTTGTGAATTACGTCTTTGAATTGATGTTTTTCCACCATCCTTGATGGTCCTACAATATGGGTGGCTTGTTGTAAGGTTTAACGGTTTCCCCTTCGAGCGCCATCCATCCACATTTCCTGGAATTATCAGAATCTCCATAGTCTTGTTGCGTCCTTTTGATAGTTTCCGATTGCTAAACGTTATCGTGCCATCTTTTAATTCGTTTTCCATACTGCACTGTATTTATCATAATAGATCCAAGATATTGAAAGTAGTCCACTACCACATATTCCACCACGTTTTGCATATGACTTCTATTAGCGCTTACTCTATCGATTATTATCACTTTTGTCTTGGGTTATATTTCAAGAACATCGACTGGTTCGTCAGTAGGTACCTGTAGGTCTGCTTTTTCGTTTGCTATGATTAGGGTATCGTCTGGGTGCCGTAGGCTATTTATAAACCTCCGATGGTTTCTCCTCCATCCCACGTATCAGTACAATATGCAGTATTTGTTCGGTATATGTATTAAAGTGCAAGGGTGGGAGCATATAACCTTGTCTTACTCTTACTTCCATTTGCGAATATGCGTTATTAATAATTCTTAGTTTGGCGCTGTTATTTTCGTATAACCTCCTTATGAGTTGTATTAAATGCCTTCGCTCGTATTATTATACTTGCCTCTCAGTGAAAGTAAACCCCAATATAATACTGTACGGAATAATACTTTACACAGCTCAGCTGTAAGAATATCCAATTAAGTAGCGTGACTTAGATTATTTTGCCTACTGGTTACACTTCCACTGTTTTTCTCTTCCAATGTTAGTAACACTTTATGATTGATACTACTTAATTAATTTTTTTAATATGAAGTTGTAGTTTATAACTTTCACATCAACTGATCGTCTTAAAAAGTCGAATCTTTTGTATTAGATACACGCTTAGTTTTATTGGCAATGAAGCTAAAAAGTGTCATTTGTAAATTAAACAATCAAAAGATTTCTAAACCGACACGCAATAACTCAACTTCCACTTGCCTTACACCTGGAAAGGTAGGAAAACATCAGAATTAAGTAACTAAGATATCTAAATATTCAGTTTGGAAAACCATAAGTAAGCAGAAATGTAATAAGTTTTATAATTTATATTTGAATTTATAATACATTATGGGTTCATCTGAACCCAAAATATTAAGAATAACGTAAAATATTAATCATATTAGCAACTAGCTATTAAGACGCCATTAAAGTAAACAACCCCAATATTTTAATCGCATGTTAACATCATTTCTCATTTTGTTAATTATGTGTAGATTTAAATGTAGCTTACTCCTAAGGATGAGTGTATTTATTTAAAGCAGCTGTAACATATGTAGGGATGCTTTACTGCCAAACATTGAACACATACATTTTTCTTCGAATCCTTATATAAAACTGTAGAAAACCCAGATAAAAATTTGTTACGCGAAAAGAAAAGTGCTGATCATAGCTGAAGAAGCGAAAACACACCAGATAGAAATAGTCCAAGTGAGCGAAGACACAGAATTGAAAGGAAAATATTTTCAAAAATTGGAGCAGGAGAGAAAGTCTAAAAACACGTTCTTAGGAAGAAAGTAAGTACCTAACGAAACGTAGAATTATATAGGAAAGTGGCTCAATCGCTTTTGACATACTCCAGCGAATCCTGAAAATCAGACAGACAGAAGAGACACACCAAAAAAGGACCGAGTGACAAATGAAACGTTTAGGGACTTACTGAAAAAATCTATTAGAACATACAATACAGGAAGAACAACTAAAATAGCTGAGAGATGTAAACCAGAAGATAGAGGGAAGAGTAACCAGAAAAGTTTGCAAAGCAAGAAAAGGAAGGACAAAAAAAAAACGTGGCCAGACAAAGTATGAAAAGCTGGAGTCAGGAAAGTTGAGTGGAATAGTATAAAAGAATTATGGAATAAAAAGCAATATTAACGACGCACTCCGCTAGATGGCTTACCCCGAAAGGTAGATAAGCACAAGTAAATTTAAAGACACAAATTCGTTAAATATTAAAGCAAAATATCAAAAGGTAATAAAAACTTTGAAAAGATAGTGGGTCAGATACAGTGTGGTCCATTAAGTGTGAAACAAATGGGATTTTTATATTAGTTGTACAACCGAAATTTAAATACCGCGACAAGTTAGTGCATGTTCGATAACCAAGTCAGATGCATTTAGAATGGCTCCAACTCAAACAGCATACAGGGCAGGACAAAAAAAATTAAATTCGTTCAAGAACAAAGTTACCTTACTTCAAAAAATATTGCAAAATGTTACTGAGAAACGTTGTTCAGAATCAAAAGATATGCTCAAATACAAAGTCAGGGCCTTCTATTCGAATTTTTATTCTTTTTTGGAAAATTTTGTATTAGCCCCGTATGATACATATTTTCATTATTCTGATTTTATTGAGAGTTTTTCATATGTAAATTATTATTAGTAAATGTTAAAAAGAATATTTGCGAAATTCTGAAGTTCTGTTAAATATCGTTGCAACAAACATGAAGAGGACAGTTACCTAAAAAAATATAAATCCAAGTAAATTTTACAAATACGCTACAAGTTACTAAAAGTTAGTTAAAAGTGATGTGGTTGTGGCTACTTTAAATACATATAAAATCAGAATAATAAAAATATGTATCATACGGGGGTAATACAAAATTCTCTAAACAGGAATACAAATTCGAATAGGAGACCGTGACTTTGTATTTGAGCATAACTTTTGATTCTAAACAAGTTTTCTCAATAAAATGTTGCTAAATTTTTTTAAATAAGAGGACTTTATTCCTTCACCAATTTCATATATTTTGTCAGGCCCTGTATGCTGTTTGACTTGAAGCCATTCTAAGGGCATCTGATATGGTTATCGACCATGCACTAACTTTTGGAGGTATTTAAAATTCGGTTGTACAACTAATAAAAAACTGTCTCATTTGTTGCACACTTAATGGACCACACTGTAGACCTAAGCAGAACAGTAGGATTAAGTAGCAACATAGATGTAAATAAAACAAATTGATACAACTAGCTTTTTACATATTTCAGAAAGATGAAGAAGGAAAGAAAGATCTGAACTTTTCAGTACAACTTCTCCTTGTGTATATTGTAAGCATAAAAGATTTCTTTTGCAGAAGTTGTACAGTCGTGTTCATTAAAGTGTTGTACAGTATTTGTGCTGTGTTAATGTGACTTAATTTCACAAATTTCAAAAAAGTGTTGTAAATACAAACATTTTGACAGATTAGATCTAGGTCTATTTTGTTAATGACACAATGTGAGCCTTGTTGAGTAAAAACACAATCACCAATAAACTTTTAATGGTAGAAAAAATAACACACTAAAGCTTTAAAGTAATTAATTTTCATTATAAAGAATAACAATCAACAATGACCATAATTGTTACAACTAAACAGCAGTTGACAAACAGCTAGTCATGAGAAATATTTTGTCATTACACCATTTCTATAAAATTTCGTTAAGTCGTTAGGGAATTGACAAATAAAGGCTTCAGATAAATTCTACATCATTAGTCAGTTCGTCCTAAGTCTGCTCAATTGCGTCCAGCAGTTTAGCCTTAACATGTGGCCTTTGTGATGCATTTTCTTCATTATTAAACCCCAAATTTATTCAAATTTGTTTAATATCCGGACTTTTTGTAGGCCAAAGTAAAGTTTCAAAATTATTTGTGGCAACACCATTTTGGAACTATACCTACATTATGAATTGGGCCCTGTTGAAATATAAAGTCATTTTCTGGCAATCTTTCTGTGACCAACTGTAACATTATGTTTTTAAATATTTCTGTATGTCTTAGTATTAAATCTTTAATCGATATCCTAACATACACCCAGATCATCAACACTTAACAATACCCATAAATTAATAGAAAATCCTCCAGGTTCATCAACATTATTTACATATTGTTCATCATAACTCGAATTATGAGGACTTTAATATACCCATGAAATATCATCGGAAAAAATTACGTTGTTCTAATTGCGGTACTTACCTGTTACTTAAAGCTTACAGTACTCTTCCCTACTTAGGTCCTTCATTTAGATTTGTTTTGCTGTTATGTGAAATCTTATGTTTGAATTCTTGATTCTCCAACATGCCGTTATTCTTGACCAGGAAAATCATATTCCCGCACAGCATCTTTCATTATTCAGAAGTGATGGTCCTCTAAGTTTTGAATAAGAGCCTGATCCTGCTTTAGCGTAGAAATTTTCGGTCTCTTCTGGGTTTCCTTTTTCCAAAGTCACATCAACTCCTCACCTTTTTTTCATTTTTAAAATTGTATTTTTGCTTGTATTCAACAAGTTTGCAACTTCCTGAATAGATAAACTCATCTTATACATTTTTATGCAGGCTCTTTGTACCATATTTATTGCAGGCATTTTTAAGTAAAACATATTTTTGTCATTGTTAGTTGTCACTTTGACAGTTCTGAAATTTAACTACCATTGACACAGTATACAAACAGCCAACTACCTATTTATGTACAACAAATTTTGTAAACACGACTTACAACAGCCAATTATCTCTGTACAACACATTTTTTGAACACGACTGTACCTTGATTATCATTGTAAGGATATTATCATACACTATCATGCTTTATCTTTGATGTATTCGCTAGTAAAAACTAAATGTGAAGGTTACTAAGCAATGTAGGTGTGTAGTTTTGAAATTGCGAATCATTTACCAATTAGCTGAGATTAACTTGAACACTGAAGCTATTTAGCATTTTTGTTAGATTTAAGGTAACACTTACATACCTACATATTACCGGGAGTCGTTTTTATAATATTTTTTATATCATTATTATACTAGTAGTGTTCCGTAAACCTACTTATATACCCATATACTTTGTTTTTAGAGCTACACATGTTCGGGGATAAAAATTTGAGGTAAATGGTAATATAAATTAGTCTTTATTATATAACGTCTACCTACTCACTCCTTTTCATAGTAGCAAAATTATTAACTGTTGTTCTTGGTTAATGGAACTCCAGATATTTCAGTTACTCATACCAGGTCAACAGTCCTTTCTATTTTTCTACAGAAAACACAATAGTAAAATTGCAGAAATAATAACACCTGCGTTTTTAATAAAAGTACGGTCTAACAAATTGTTGACACTGTTTACAAATACAAACATACTGTAGATATGCAGGGTGATTCAAACGATGTCGAATGGTGGATTAATAATGTAATTTGAAAAAAAAATAACAATATTGGAATGTCAGGCTTACAATGTTATTTTCAAAAAATTGTTTTTAACATTATTAACAAGGTTCATTTAGTTAACGTTGGAAGGCCACGATGGTATGTAGGGTATGTATAATCAATATATCAGCAAGATTAAAATATTATCCAGCAACTGAGTTCCTAACAGATTTTTACAATGAGAATACCCTTAATAGAAAAAAAAACAGAAGAAGGCATTATTCCAACCCAGTGTGCACAGCCATGTTGAACTAACGTTGAAACATAATTTTGATCCGAGCATTATATTAACGGCGAAGTGTCGCAAAAATCAAGCAGTTTTTCAACGTTACCTGGTTGATTCTATGTCAGCCTCTGACGGTCTTTTAACGTTTAAGTCATGACCAAACAAGACCGTTATGTGTGGACGTTATAATTGCGATCCTAAACACATAGAGTTCAACATTGCTGCCGTCTATTTAATGTATTTATAGCGTTTGGTTGCCAATTCAACGTCTTTTGAACGTCATGTTACCGATATGTTAACATTGTAACGTCTTTGCAACAAATGATCTAAGTGCTTTATTCATCAAAACGACGTTTTATTAACGTTATTATTTAATTAAGTTTTAACGTTTCAATGGATACAAAATTGATATATTATTTAGTTCAAGTATTAACCACAGAAAAATAATATTTTTTCTTCTTAATAATCTTAATTGTGCCCATACCAACTGAATAAATTCGGGACTTCATTTAATAAAAAAATCTCAAAGCAAATCGGGAACTGCTTCAACACTATGTAGTTCCACCCAAAGTCAGCAACCGTTGTATATTAAATGGAAAAGCGATTAAGCAGTGGAGCATGGGACGTGCTACCTACTATGTATTCTTCTAACGTAATTCCGATAGCCTGATATCAAACTGGAATAATAGACAAGCAACATTGTGACGTACGCATTTTCCGATTTTATCAACGACAGAAGTGGCCACCTAAATAGTGAATCCAGATCACCAGCAAAAGGAAAGAACGGTTTGTCAGCATATTGTAATATTCCACTGTTGTGTGGTAGTATAAAGCCTTTCAACTTTTCGGAACTATCGTGTAATCAATGACCCTAAACGTCACAGGCGCGCTAAGCACACTCACTAGAAAAGAATACAACTTACAGGTTTTGTGAACTTCATGTCAACGGTTAACATTAACCGCTGGTCTAAACTACACATAAAAACTCAATGCAAAAACCTGACGTTGTTGTAACAACGTTATATCGACGTTAAGAGTCGACTACTAATATGAAAGGCGCTGCGCTTTATATTAACATTATTTTGACGTTATATGGAAAATGTGAACATGTAGTAAAATCTATGTTTTACGTTAACTGCTGGTGTAAAAACTCTTAACATCAACGACATACTGGAGTAATTACGTTGACAATAAAAAGGATCACGAAAAGTAAACGTCTACTTCACGTTAAGACAATATCGTTAACTATTGGACTAAAATTTATCATGTAATTTTCAATAAACTAATTTTAATTATGCAATATTCTAAACATTCGGATGGCTGCTGGGAAGCAGACAGCCATCTCAACCATTCCAATTTGTAAGCCGCAACTGCGCGAGGTGATTGCAATGGTATTATTACATCACTTTAGGAATCTACAAATTGATGCAAATTGTTTGGCAAATCAGTTATTCGTTTTCCCAGTTTTCTAAATATCTAGAAATCAAAACTGAAGACATCAAATGAATACAGTAGGTATTAATTGTGTGTGAATTATTATGTTATCTGACCTCAGCCATGTGGACAAGCTCATGGGGAATTACAATGTTTGCATATGCCTAGAACATATTTATAAATCGAGGAATGGGACATCTTGAAGGATACCGGCACTCATAAGCGGTTAAAACGCAATAGATTAATATACATCGCAATTGCGCATTTGTATATGCTGCTTAAGATGGGGACCGCTGCACTTTTTCCTATAATATGGCAGCACCATAGAAACAACACGGTATTTTAAAATCTGTTAGACGTCGTTCACAGTTAAAATTAACCAATTATTTTCATATATATGGTTAGAAAACAACACGCTGAAGGGTGTGATCAAATTTCACCTGGATGTGAAGTCAAATAACAGAAATATTAAATAAATAAAATATAAATATTTGAATTTCTTTTTGGTCCAAACTTGACATGTTAATAGCTTATTCCCTAGATAATGTTATTATAAAACTAATTGTGGAATATAAACCACATTGCTAGACACATAAACCTAAACGACAGATTTTAGTGCGAGAATTGTGACACTGGAATATGCGTTCGCCATAATAGCTGCCCTAAACTTGGGCAACTGTTTGATAGATGGCGCCGTCAACTGTTCTGTGACGTCACATGACATGCGTGGTGATTTTGGTTATGTAAATGGAATGCAGTTTTAGCGGCAAAGTTTTGAGCGTTTATCGCAAAATTTGAATTGAAACAGCGGTAAAACTGAAATGCGTTTGGCTTATGATGAAGGAATGGGGACACACTGCTACATAAAACTTATTATCAAGTTAGAAGTTTCGTATGGACATGCAGAGCACGATGGCGGGAAATTTGAACTTTGCAATGTGCTGACAAATGCCTGAAGTTATTGATGAAGATAAAATATTGAAAAATACACGTTTGCTTATGAGCATCTTAACTAGACTCGTTTGGTTGCCACAAAACTCGGCTCACCGCCTCGTTTTGGCAATCAAACGAGTATCGTGAAGATGCTCATAATCAAACTTGTATCGTTAATACCTATAACATACCATTAATGGAAAATAATAAGAGACTTTATAGTCGCACTATAACGCAGAGAAAATTACAAAAACAGGGAGTATCTATTATTAAACTATTTATTTTCAATACATCGTCGTTTTCGTCCCCCTATTGAACAAAAATAGTAATTAATAATAAGTGCATAAAAATGCTACAAACTTTAACATAATATACCATAACATCATGAAACCTGAACATTGGCCTACAGGAATAGAAGTTTCGCCCTATATTTTTCGGAAGAGAAACCCTAAATTCAAAAGATACAATCAATCAATCAATCAATAAGCTATGAATTCTAAAGAAAAAAATGCACGTTCTATTTATGGTAGTTTCTGATGATAATACTTTCTAGATTATAAGAGTTTTTTAAAACTAAAACGTAAGAAAAAATATAAAAAGGTAAGATGCAAGTGAAAAAAAAGTTTTTTTAAAGAAAAACGCAAGAGAAGATTTAAAAAACATACGATCTATATAAAAAAGAGTATTTTAAAACTAAAACACAAGAATAGATTTAAAAAACAAAAGGTTAATATAAAAAAGCGTTTTTTTAACTAAAACGCAAGAAAAGATTTAAAAAACAAAAGACTAACATGAAAAGCGTGTTTTTAAAGGAAAACCTAAGACTGATTTTTTACAAGAAAAACGTAAGAAAAGATTTAAAAAAACATAAGGTTAACGTAGACAAGACATAAACAAGTGAAAGATTGATATTAAAAGTATTTAAGCATGGAATTAAAATAAAGATACATATAAAAAACGATGGACTTGTACGTAAGAGGTACTGTATTAAGAAGAAAATAGAAAGGGTTTTAAGTAAAAAAAAATAAGTAGAGAACGAACAATAGATCCGAAAAACAAAAGCACATCAGATATTCGACCGAACAGTTCAATTCAAGAGAGAGAGAGAGAGAGAGAGAAAGATCAAACGATCAAGTTGCAAGGAGCAGCCGACGCAAGCACTAGGCGCTGGTTAGAGGCAGTAAAAACGAACATGAGATTTGCGTGCACGAGCGACAGAGAAAGAAATGCTCCTACGAGCGTTAGGTAGGTAGCGAGTTCCAAGCCGGTTCAGGGCAACTATTTTAAAAATCCTTCAAAGTGCGTATGCACATACATAACCCGTGTCATCTCGAAAACTGAAATTGGGGGTCGCAGAAGCTTTCTCTTTGACAAATTCGATAGCAAGGGCAACGTGCACCTCAAACAATTTTAAATAAGGAGTGGGCCAACGGCCGAAGTCCGAGAATAGCCAAAGATGCGAGCTCAGCACGAAAAACGAAACCAGCAAACACGTGTGGGCGGCTGCAAAAGCGATAAGAATAACAGTTCTTGGAAATGCACGCAGGTAGCTTCTGTCTAAAACTTTAGCGCCCTCTCTTTGATAGAGGCGTGGACGATACATCTGCTACCCAAATTCATTTATTAGAGGTATTTCTTATACTACCGCCCTCTTGTGCTATTATTCCGTAATTCGTGTGGAAATTACAATTACAATCGAGTCCCCACTACTACGGTCCTGCTCTTAAGAACCATTCAAGCTGGTGTTGGATTTTTTTTTCGGAAGTTTATAATCTCTTCTTATTGCAGCGCGTCGAATCTTATTTGTCGATTTTCACTCTAATGACTTAAAATAGGAGGTGCTATCACATATAGGGATGTAGGGTGTGTAGATCTTCCACTATTAAGGCTCAGGTTTCGTGAACCAATAAAATAAACTTGTTATAATTTTGTTTGATGCGTCACCTTAACAACCAACTAGGTGACGCGATGCAACTCATTTACTCCATTTGTTAATTTTAAGAGAGTTCCATTTAGTTTTGGTTTTTCATGCATTCCCTTTAGGAGTGAAGTGAGCAGCATGCTAGTTTAATAGTGCACCAACTAAGGCGACTGCCACGCTCATTCTTGATACATTCCGAAGCAACACCCTCCGTTTTTCCATAGGGCGGCAGTGATAGTTACTGCTGTCCTGTGTCAAACGTGAATGAGATCAAGTAGCCGTTACACGTTTCTTCCGCCCTTGGGTAAAATATTTCTTCCGCTTCGAAAGCCACTGGACTTTGTTTACAGTAAGTCTGCCAACGAAATTATACAACTGCAATGTTAACGGAATAAATACATCGATCTATACTTATAAAAAGTACGTTAAAATGGAAAGTAATTATTTTTTGTTAAGAAAATGTTAGCTGCTAGTACTGGTCATAGACCTTCGTTCAATATAGTTTAAATGTAGGTCACTCCTTTAACTTCCACTTTTTCAAGTTTCCTTAAA
Organism: Agriotes lineatus; assembly: GCA_940337035.1. Lineage (NCBI taxonomy): Eukaryota > Metazoa > Arthropoda > Insecta > Coleoptera > Elateridae > Agriotes > Agriotes lineatus. Next base: position 125,365,757 of record OW679195.1, read on the forward strand.
TAAAAATAGCTGTCCCTATGTGAAATTAACTCCCCAAACTTAGTATTATTATATTAGCATATGCAACTGTTATTAACTTTAAATTGTATGACATTTTTTAATTACTATGTATTTCTGCTTTTTACTTAGTACCACAATTCTGTCTGGTTTTTTCAGGTAAATATCCTGCTTATTGCTTCTTTGCTGTACAGCAAACGTAAACAATTAAAAAAAAATATGTTGAACAATCATTATCACCATCATCAATCCTTCTGCTCAATTGAAGCGTATAAGGTACATAATTGCCAGCTCTGCACAGTGTCGTATAATAGTGTATTAATAAAAGCAAAACAAAAGCAATTCAGCAGGATACAAGTGAACCAAAAACGATAAAGCGTTAGAAAGCTTCCTTACTTTTTTCAAAAATCAGAAATCGACGTTTTCATTATTTTTATAATAAAAATATGGTGTAAATATATATTTTTATTAAGAAAGGCATTTCTAATTAAGTAATTAACATTTCTGAAAGACGATGTAGTCGTAAGGAAATGTAACCATAAAAATAATAATAAAAATAATATATATATTAATAAGATTGCAATGTGTTGAGCAATTTTTAATAAAAGCGTAAGCTTGAATCTTTAGAGAACTTTTCTCTTCCTACACAATTTTTCTTACGATTTATCTAAATAAAAGTCTATTCTAGTGCAAAATATGATTTAAGCAAATAAATTCGTCTCTTACAATGTAGCAAGTCAAAAAGGCGAGAAATGAGCTTTAGATGTGGTTTCTATTCTAAACCAAACGATATTATTTTCACTCACTTGTTTCAGTGCGTCCGCTTTGGGTGAAGCTTTTAGGTGAGAATCGACCGCTTTCGGCTGAAAATACTTACGAATTAAGCTGTGAAGTCATCGGTTCTCGACCCTCTCCGACCATAACGTGGTGGAAAGGAAGCGTGCAGATGATAAATACCCGAGAGACGGTAAGTTTCTCATTTAATTAAAAAGTAACCATTACAAGTTCAGTAGAGTAGAATTCTCCACAAGGAGCGCCCTTCATTAGCGCCGTATTAGCTATTCTCTTCATGCTGCTTTGATAATTTTTAAATGTGCATGGCTGTTAAAATGCGTAATGCCTGCTTAATAATCAGATAGTGTTTGCTACGTCAATCCTTGAATTGTATTTCAGACAAGCCCCGACGGCAATACAACGACGAGTATTTTAACGTTTGTTCCGTCCATCGAGGACGCCGGAAAGTATCTGTCGTGTAGGGGACAGCAACAACTCATTATCGACAGTGGTATTGAGGATGGATGGAGATTAGATATTTATCGTAAGCCTTCAATATACGTTTTATGAAACCGTGTCGCTTATGTCAAGACGGGTTGGCTAAAGAACCCATCTTTCTTTTATGCCTCGATTTTTCGAATAAATTTGACATTACAAAATTTAGGGGTAGTCTCTGGCTTTATGTGCGAGTAATATGTCTATACAAGCATCGCAAATGACGTTGTAAACTCGGGCGCCAAGTTTATTGTTATTCTATTCTGTTTCCGCCATATCTGCAACATAATGTACCCTAACAGGCGTAGTGCGAGGATGTGACTGTGGTGCAAAACGGGAATTAATAGCAGATAAATGAGGCACCCGATAGGAAATTAGCCGAGAGGGAGCTTTTTACTTCTAAAGTTGTCAATTTTGTAGATGTTCCATTGGTTACTCTCGAGTTAGGAAGTAACTTGAACGGCAGCACGATTAGAGAAGGTGTGGACGTTTACTTTGAGTGCAATATTAAGTCAAATCCTTGGGTTTATAGAGTTAGTTGGAGGCATAACGTGAGTTATATTAAATAATTAATGCCGCTTGATAACTTTTATTTCTTAGGGAATAATTCTACATAACAATCCCTCATCAGGGACTATAGTTAGTAACCAAAGCCTTGTCCTCCAGAGCGTAACCAAAACCAGAGCTGGACTTTATACATGTGTAGGAAGTAATCAAGAGGGCGACGGTGAGAGTAATCCAGTACAATTGGACGTTAAATGTAAGCTATAAAAACAGTTTCGAATCGTTTAAAACTTTTCAATTATTGCAAACAGTGGTAGTTTATATTCAAATATCTAAATTAAAGACGTCTTTACACAGTTGCTCCGCTATGCAAATCTGGTCAGACAAAGGCTTATGGAATCGCCAAGCTTGAAGTAGCGGAAGTTCGTTGTGAGTTAGATGGGAATCCGACAGACATTCAGTTCACCTGGAGGTTTAACAATAGTGACAATAATGCACTAACTGTCGAACTTCCCCAAAACTTAATCACAACAGATCGCAGCCGCAGCACCGTGTCTTATAAACCCACGGCGGAATACGATTATGGAACGCTGTTGTGTAGCGGAAAAAACGAAATCGGCGAGCAGAAAGAACCCTGCGTGTTTTATATCAATCCTGCTGGTACATTAACCGATTACTTGTTGAAGTTCCGTGCTTTTATTGTTTCTGTGCAGGGAAACCAGATTCGCTGTCAAACTGCACGATTCAAAACCAAACCACAGAGTCGCTTTACGTTGAATGCGTCGAGGGATTCGACGGCGGCTTGCAGCAAGAATTTGTTATGGAAATCTACGACATGCAGGCTCATAAGTTGGTGAGCAGCGTTTCGTCCAAAAACCCAGTGTTCATAGTCGGGGGGTTGGAATCTGGCCTTGGGTTTGAAGTCGAGCTCTACGCATCAAACAAAAGGGAAAAAGTAATATGGTTCGCTTACAAGCGTACACACTCAAGTCCGCCGAGAAGCACACCGGTAAGTTTTTGTTGGGATTAACACGAGTTCATTTCCGCGGCCGTTTGTTGTGTAATAGCTGCTTATTCGTATACTTCAGCGACTACGACCTCCATACCGCTGCACATTAGCCCGATGCTGGGAGCTTTGATAGGAGTAGTGGCGGCACTCATGCTGGTAGCAATTATAATCGTGATCGTAATTCGCTTCCGAAATTGTGGAAGCGAGCACGAGCTCAAAACTTACGATGATGAAGGGCTGTCGTTATCAGTCACGCAATGTACCGCTAACGGGGCTGATAAAGTTAGCAGCGAACCAAACGTGGATCTGAACGGTAGCGTGGAGAGCTTGGAGGAGAAAAATCCGGACATTATTCCACACAATAGCGGCGAGGAGTGCTACCAGGATGACAAACGAACATTTGTGATGCTAAACAACGCCCCCATGAGAAACTATTCGAGACTGCCAGCTCCTGTCGTTATAGTAGGACAAAACAGCCATTACGACGATTTCAGGATATCTGGACAGGTAAACGCCTGCGGAACCTTTTTGTAACAAGCGTCTTGGGAGCCAAGTTAAGAACAAATCGCACATGCAAAAACAATGCCATCTCAAGTTAATTTTCCCACTCATTAATAGAAAGTTGGCTTTTTATAATGTTTAGAGGTTTAGAAAATATTACATTTTAACTACGTCAAAATCGTTGGTATGGTAACGCTGCTGTAAACACTTTCTGTGCGTCGATTCGAATTGCGACACAGAAAGTAAAACATTTTCAGTTCGTATTTAAACGCTTTGTCAAACTGACAGTAAATAATTTTTGTCAAAACAAGTGTATTCATAGAAACTTAATTTCGCGTTGCTTGTTTTGATTTTTTCATGCGTATAATACGCACGGAAAGTTAATTGCTGACCTGGTGCACTCGGTGCAGCAAATTCTGCTTTCTATGCTTATTATACAAATAGCTACTCTTCATTCTCGGTACTAGATTCTATTGGGAAATGTATAGAAACATAATGCTAAAGTGGCAAAAAATTGTATACAGGAACTAAATCATAAAAGTTAAGGAAAAGTACTATTCCAGACAAAAAAAAAACTGGGACAGTTAATATGGTATGTTGTAAATGTGACTGCCTTAATATGTACAGTTGCTAGGTATTTGTAACTCAATTATCAACTTGTTTAGACGTTATTATGAAACAAATCTGTTATAGTAAGTGTAACTGTTTCAAATCTCATTTAAGCTAATCAAATAATGCCAAAATCTCTATCAAGAGTTATCCCAGTTTTTTTTTGGTTTGCATAGTACATCAACAAATTAACAAATTAATATTATGTTATAGCAATTATATAAGCATATGTAGGGTTTTCTATATATCTTGAAGTCATTTACCTTTTGAGACTGCAAGTCAGTAAACACATAATATCATTGCAACTCAGATAGTACCCAATGTATTTAAAGTACGGACATCTCGGCGCCGCCATCTCGGCGCGGGACCAGCTCGGCGCCGGGACAACTCGGCACGCAGTCATCTCGGCGTCAGCCAATTCGGCGCAACAATTTTTTTCACGTGACTTCCATTATCAGTATAATTATATATTTTTTTAAGTTGTTTTCTGGCCTTGATATTGTTCAGTCACACAAACATCTCATGGATATCTTCTTTAATTTCCGAAAAATAGGACTATTTGGATTTACATAATTTCGAAAAACACCATTTTCTAACTAAGTAAAACTCACTCAATATATCTAGTACGGGCTAAGTAGGTTGTCAGACAAGCACAAATTATTGCCGCAAAAAGCTTTTTTGAAAAGTAAATATAAAAATGATTCCCATTTTTATGCCGACGCTTTTGTGGTCACTGTATATTTTTCTAAACCAATTCTGCGCCGATATGATCCTGAGCCGAGATGGCCCTGCGCCGAATCGGCTGGCGCGAAGTTGTCCCGACGCCGAGCTGACCCCGCGCCGAGATGGCGGTTCCGAAGTGGCGCCAAGATGTAGGGCTTCGTTAAAAGACACTTTGATCAGAGTTATTGAGAGGCGGCGTTTGTAATGTTATGTCGATAAGCATGCCCACAATGTCGACAGTTGGTAAAATGAGCTGCATAATTTCTAAATAAAAGTAGCAATTTACAATTTGCACAATCGCGAGAAGAAACACGATAATCACTTATAGCTGAAGTTAGGTGTAAGTATACATATTCTGGAATTTTACCTGATTCCAAGCAGGTGTTACAATAAGTTAAATGCATGAGCAAAACATCTAACGTTAAAGCAATTCCGCAAGCTTTAACGTACTTATCGATACTAAACATCTTAGCTTTGACATCAATTTGGTGACCTATTAGCTCGATTTACTCAAGTTTAATTATTATTCCGTATTGAAATATTGTGCGTAAATGATTCTCTCGACACATTGAATTCATTATGATCTTGATTAATTATTAAGTTCTTTCCGGTATTAATTGCGGTACCGAATGTGAACCAAGGACTTGGCGTCTGAGGAACTTTCATTAGTTATTAATATTTTCAACAGGAGAATATTTTGCAATTGTGTTTTTTTGGGGTAAATTCAAAATGAAGCCAAAAATTTAAATTTTAACAAGTAAAGTTACTTTTCTTAAGCGCCTTTCCCTGCTATTTAATAATATTGTAATCGCCTTATTGTTTATCGACTAGTATTTGGAAATTTGGATTGTGCTTGCTTTCTTCCATTTGTGTGATTTACTATTACTAAATATGAATTGATTTAGTTTGAAACCCACTCCACATCTAAGCGTTACCTTTAGACCTTTACTTGTGTAATACATTGTGGGCATTGTCTATAGCATTGCTGAAGTGTAAGTGTCGAGAGAAAAATTAACATTTAGTCGCCCGTCCGTGAAATTGTTACTACTTTATAACATTAAAGGTATTGAAAGCTGTAATTTAAAAGACAATAATGTGATTAAATGATAAAAATTAAACGATGTTAACGATCAGTCAAACGAACGACATTTTTCAACGCATGTCGAGTGCCCTAGATATGTACATGTAAGGTCATCACCAGCATAGATCACCATCTGAAAACTTAAATCTGTATGAAACTTTCAGTAACAACAATTCTGATCAACAGGTATTTTCTATAAATACCTACTGAGTATCTGTGCTGCCCTAATATGAGTACGTTCAATTTTAGTCTGAAAAAATAAAGGGCTTCGAGTTACGTTTACCCTTACCTTCTATACAGAGGGCCCATTTAAAATGATGACTCATTGAAATGTGAAAATAACAACCTTTTGCACTTCTGAAATGTGACAGCTTTTGTGAATCGCATTATCTGCTACTTGAACCTTTTAATGTAATATTGTGTAAAATGTAAAGCACGCAACTGTTTCTCAATTGATTGATGAGTCACCTATTCTTAAAGCTTGAGCAGTCACTACTTAAAACGAGTTAGTTGCATCTTTAGATGTCTTTTGGTTGTTTTACCCCAGATCTCGATCTTCAACTACTTCCTGCTTCCAAAACTTCTTTCGGCCTTTTTTCAAGGTTTTTTTGGGTCGACTTCTTCTTGTTTGTTGCAGTATTAATTTAGACATTTTTGTTGACCATTTCTCCTCTGTTTTTGTCAATTGCATCTATAATTGTTTGGTGTCTTTATGGGGATTCTAATTTCTTCATTTGGTACATATTTCAAAGTCGAGACCATGCAGCTTTTTAGTTTAGTTTAGGAAAGCGCATTTCCTGCGCAATGCGTTTGTTTTAATACTTTTTGCCATTTTCGTTTCGGACTCGTTTGTAGTTATCTTTTTGCTTTTAACATTGTGCACAGATTTTTTGCTCACGTCATGAGATAGAAGTAAATACTCCCAGTGACTTCTTTTGTTATTGTCACTCCGAAATATTTAATACTCGTACGTTGCATAGTATACTACTGATATTTATTATTTTTAAGTCGTAACTATTTTCCCCTACAACCATAGATTTGGTTTTGGTTTGATTCTCGCTCTCTGTTCATATAAGCACCTTCAACTACATCTATGTTGAAGAGTACTAAAGATATCCTTGTCTTAACCCATTTTCCACACACTTATGTAGTTTTTTAATTAATACAGTGACTTATGCCTTTTTTCATAGCAATAGACCCGAAATGTTTCTCTTTTACACACTACACTTGTTTGTAATAACTACAGTATGCCGAAGGGTTTGCGGAAAGTTCGTTTTCCACATTTCGTTTCCCACATTTCGTACCCCACATTTCGTTCTCCACATTTCGTAGCCCACATTTCGTTCCTGGGATATTTCGTCTCCCCATATCTCGTACCCGGAAACTTCGTTCCCGAGCAAGCTCAATTTGTCTCCTAGACTACGGGTGTTGAAAAACGAGTGCAGCGATCGGAATGCAGTTTGAAAAATTAAAGATATTTTAATTAATTTCTTTATTATAATAAACTTATAAGAACAGTATGTCCACGGATTGAGTTTACAAGAGGGAATTTAGTTTTATTTTTAGCTTTACATAAAAATGTTATAGGAATTAAACTTTCTGCTGGGTTTATAGAGAATTTTAAGAAAATTAACAGTTAAGCAAAAACTATTTTATTTTCAATTAAACTACCCTTATTGTTCATATAAGATTATTATAATAAATAAATTAATTAAAATATCTTGCATTATCTAACTGTATTCCGATCGCTACACTCGTTTTTCAACACCCTGTAATCTATGAGATAAACTGAACTCGCTCGGGAACAAAGTTTCCGGGTACGAGATGTGGGGAGACGAAATATCCAGGGAACGAAATGTGGGGTACGAAATGTGGGGAACGAAATGTGGGGAACGAACTTTCCGCATCCCCCTTTACGCAAGATCGACCCGCTCTAAAACCATCTTTGTTCTTCAGTATATTTAGTGTCTTCTTCCCATCTGTTTTTATATTTCTTCCATACAGTCTCCCAATCAGGCTCATAGCACCTATTCCTCTAGAGTTTTCATAATCTATTTTGTCCCTTTTTAATATGTAACTACTAATTACAACCTGCTTCCATTTTTAAAGCCTGAGTGTTTTTCCTACGTCAAATTCTGCGTTGAATGGTTTGTGCCTATCTACCTTGTTAGCAACTGTTTAAAATATTGTTTCTAGTTTGTCACACCTACTGAAGATATTCTGCTTCTTTCATACATTTACTCTGAAGCATGTGATTTTTTCCACGTTTCGTTGGTTCAGGTACTTAGCACAGTACTTGGCAGTCTGCCCAGATATTTCCGAATTTTAATCTTTCTACTAGTTTTGGCATATGAGTTTTTTTATGTCGAGGGTTATCTGTGGCCAACCACTTAGTTTATTTGTTGGCCAGAGGACATAAATAAAACATTTTCAACAGCTAAAATATGACGAAAAAATGCCGAACGAACATAATGAAGTCGTTAATACAGTTAACAGTATCAGTGCAATTACAAGAGAGGAATTCAAAAAATATAATATCAGACCATGCAAATGAAATTACATAGAATTATTGAACTAACAGTAATAAATTTTATTACGTAGTAGCTTACTACATATAACAAATATGCCAAGTGAATGGTGAATGGCAAAACTAAACTTCGTATTTAAAAAAGATAGAGGTTTGCTCCACAGCTATAGAAGCATCGGCTTGCTTAATTTCCGATAGCAAATATATGATAGTATTTCACCGGCCTACTACGATCGTACAACGTCTTAGCGACGTCATAATCATTCCAATAATTTCAACATATCAGGCTGCTCGATTGAAATTGTAAGCATGTAGAGCCTGTAAAATTCCGAAAAAGTGAGACAATCAGGCGCACTGGATAAAAGGGTTATTAGAACAGTCAACCTGGCTCACTTTATCGGAGTTATATGACGTTAAAAATAGGTTGTTCAGAGATGCTGTATTAAGCCTAAAATTAGTTATGGGAAAACAAAGAATTAAACACTATGTATAGACCTTATGTCAGCTTGCGTTATAGATCAAACAAGATCAAATTATAGGATAACTTAGAAAAGGAAATCCCATATTTTCTAATGAGCAGTGGAACATTCAAATCAGCATTTATTATACCGGCAATGTTAAAAAAGTATATAGCTACAAATCATAGCGCGGCAAGGGTGCACCTATTTTTCTTAATCTATACATAGGCTACATGTTGTAAGAGTGGAGAAACTAAGCCCCAATCAGAATCCATGTAAACAAAATGTCCACCTTGACACAACCCTCTTTGCTGATGACCAGAGATTGACAGGCATATTCGAGGTTTATATCAAACTAGCTGACCCGGAAACGTTGTTCTGCCCAAGAATAATTTGTCTCCCCGTTTCACCACTATAGGGTTTATATTTTATGTCATGTTCACCGTCTTGGACTTAAAAATAAATGCAATTTTCGCAATCAACGTTCCAAAAAACCTCAATAACGACACCCATATTGAATTTTAGGCTTATTTACCCCATTTCACCCCCTAAGGGGTTGAGTTTCGGAAAATCACGAAATATGTGTTTGCCTATTTGTCTTGAGCAGTACTCCTACGAAGTTTCAAGTCGAAATGTCTATTTAATATTATTTTTCCATACAAAATTGGAACTCCCAGTTTACCTCTTTAGAGGTTGAATTTCGAAATATCTTTCCTTATTCCTTGTATAAATCATAAAAAAACCTCTGTGCAAAATTTTAGCTTTGTATGCCCAAGGGTTTAGGCAGGGTGTTGATGATACATTTTAAATACTTAGGATGTGATGCTTCATACTAGAGATGGCTGCGTGGGTGAGCATTCACTCACGTTACACGCGTTACACGTTTGCTTTAAACATGCATGTTCACGTTCACTCACGTTCACGGCGCGATCCTCCAATCACGACGTAACCCGCAGCTTTTATTTGAAAATTCAAATTTACATAGATCAGAATGTTCAAATTTAAAACTAATAAAGGACGCGCAACAGAATTAAAAACTTTAAAATAAAATGTGTTTTTGTAAAATCGTATTAAAATATGGTCATTTATGCATTAATTTGCGAGCGTAAATAGTGCCGTTTGCGCCCTAAGGCCTAAAAATAATTTGCGGGCGTAAATAATGCCTTTTGCGCCCTAAGGCCTAAAAAACCAGCATCACATTGGCAACCAACAACAATTTGATTTTTGAGAACGAATCGTGCCATTTATTTTTCAAAGCTTTATGGTGGATTTAAAAAAAAATCTTGTTTGTATTTCGGGCGTGAACGGCGATTTTGGCCCTTTGGCGTTTTATAATCCTTCGGGCCTCTGGCTTATAATTCCGCCGCGGGCCAAAATCGCCTCCTTCACGCCCTTAATACAAAAATAGCTATTTGGACGTGAAGTAATTTACGTGATATGTTGCAATCAGAATATTAGGCACAAAAAGAAATAAATGAAGATTGACTACAATAGCTTACAACAACGGATAAATACTGATTTCTCGCAAAAACCTTTCTTGCAACCATCTTCAAAAACGTTACTTTTAATACCGAAAGCTGATACGAGTACAAGAAAGTATATGTTGCCAAGCAACACTTTTAATTCCTAAGTTTAAAAACTTTTACGTATGGGAAACTAAAAGTAAATTCTATTTGGTCGACTATAAATGCAGACACGCGATTGACTGTAGACATAACATTCACAACACAACACAGGTGCGAAGCGCCGCCACTGCAGACTGACACTCAGAAATACAATGACCTACCGCTCCAGCTTTAGATCTTCCACATGTTTGGGCAGCAGGAGAGCGGGGAACCCTGCAGTCTTTTATTCGTTACTAAATATTTAATTTGAAATTAACGCGAAACGTGAATCGCGCGTTGAAAATTTTCACTCAGGTTCACGGCCCGATTTTCAAATATTACACACGTTCACTACAGCACCCGCCGTGTACCAGCGTGGCCCGACTGTTTTCACGTCACGAGCCCATCCCTACTGCATACGATAAAGCTAATGTCATCGACAACAAAATAAACCATACATAAGTAGCACATGATACATAAGTAGAACATAAAAGCGCACGCTAATAGGAAAAGCTAATAAAGAAGAACAACTAAAATTCTACTTTCCAATTGCTGTAGCTCTTATTTTGTATGTATCTGAAACGTGAACCACCACAAATAAATAAATAGAGTCGGCTGAGGTCTATTATCTTATATTTGTAAAAGAGGGCACTCTAGTAGATAACATTTTGAATAACAAAATCATAGAGATACTTACAATCGACGGTCTAAGAATGGAAGAAATATGATTTCATCTGCAAATGAGTGGAACTAACAATGTATTGCAAGGACCTAATCCATATATGGAGATAATGATAAGGATGTCCAGAGAATTTTATTAGAAAAATGCTTTTATTATTAACAAAGCCAAATTTCGGATTAGACTATGACGTCTTGGAGATAAACACCTACAATGGCTAGCTTTGTGTCGTTTTCAACCCAAACCAGTATTTTTGTAATAATGATTAGTATTGCCGGTTTGGCTTGTCACCTTACTGGCACGTAAATAAAAAAAGTACGAAGTAAAATAACAAACAACAACAAAACTAAGATAACATGAACGACCATAGTATCAGTAATGCGACTGTCGATTAGACAGATTGAAAAAGAGCCCATCTTTGTGAATCCTTTTACACAGTGCTGGGGATGTCGACATTATTCAAAGCATTACTGCGACCGAATGTTTGCATTCTTTGCGCTGCAACGCTGTTGCCACACTGGCGAATCCTTCAAAATCAACCATAATTTTAGTAGGTGTTGTCATTAAAATGCCTTATGAACAAGAATACCTAAGCAAACTTGGTATTTTTGCTCTTTGTTAACCTATACAAACTAGGTTTTGCAGCCATCATAACGTCGTTTAAGTGGAGGTGAAGTTGTAGATTTAGGTGTTCCATACAACTTAATGGAAATTCTAAGAATTTGCGAATTCTTTCTTAAGGCAACCTTTTACGTAGAACATCTTGCTGTAGTTTTAAACTACACCCTTTTTTAAGGTGCAATGTATTACATGCTATCGACGTTATTGAAATTCGAAGACTCATTTTGCATTGAGTTTAATAAAAAGGACACAACACTGGAGCTGCATACAAAACATAGTTGCCAGCTGAAATTTATCGAGGGCCACAAGTATCCTACGTATGCGCAATTGCTTCCTAACTGGGCTCCCTAGATGCTAGTTTTTTTGTAAGTTACAGAACCGCTGTTTTAGAACGAGGAACAGTTTACCCAACTCTCTATTCCACACCATGAGGTGCCTTACGTAATTTACAATAAGTCGACACCAACTACCGTTTTGTACAGGCAAGACCCCTTATTGTACTCGGGGATGGAAGGGACAAATCAAATGCTTCCTTGCCTGCAACCTCTTAGCCCTCCATACATGTCTACTTTGCAGCGAAAGCAGCGACAAGCTCGACGTCCCCATATGTCTTGTCCAGTTAGGGATGAGCAGCCCGGGGTTAATGACAACGAAGCGGAGGAAGCTGCATCAATAAACTCGAGGAAGAGCGTAAGATCTGGAATTATAAACCATGTACAAGTGTTACAGATTAGTTCTTTGCAGCTGGATCCATGCTAGATATTACAGCGCGGGACGAGCAGCTCGCTCTTGATATGAAATTGTGTTAGAATGATTAGGAGTTGTGGTTTATAGTTGAAGCGGCACACACCAGATGAAATTCAGTCCAGTTATGTGATATACTTACTGCAGACTATCACGGATGTTAAAGTGGAAAATCGAGGCGGTCGAGCGATACGGATTGTAATATTTACCCTATTGAACTTTATTTGGATATTTAATCATATTTGTTGACAATAAAACTGAATGTAAATGTCGATACAAAGTCTCAAGTTGTTAACGTTTTATAAGGTTTTGTAACTGGAAATATAAATTTTGTATTTAAACCTGTTTCATTTCATCTTAATACGACAGTTAATAAACGTGCAGGTTTTCAATTTCAAACAACTCGATTTGAGGCATCCATCGTGCAATTCAACAAACCGACCGTGTCTGCTAAAGGTAAGAGCAACTATAAATTACTTTTTGAGATTTTGCATGGATTCCTGTGGAGAAGGCAGCTGAGAACATTGTATTAAAAAAAATTCCGTCATAAATCGTCTTATAGGACTTTTTCTGTCAAGGAAAAGTTTTGGATTAAACTGAAACTTTTCTGATTGAATTTGATTGTAAGGTACTGAAAGAAGTGTGGGACGAACAGAGGCGGAGAAAACTGATTTCGATAATCCGCAATCTTAATTAAGAAGGAAGAGATAGGATGATTGTCTTTCAAGTATCAGTTAATAATTGATTTTGGGAAACCAATTTAAGACGAATCATGTACTTTTAATCTACTCTGAGAACGTTTCCGGTTTGAATATGCTACAGCTGCTAAATTCAAAGCAATCGAGATGTACTATCAATTCATCCAGCTGACTTTAAAATTATTTGTCGTGACTGACTTCTAAGGCTGGGAATGGTTTTGACAGGAACTCAATAGCTCTTTGTTACTGCCAATTCTGAAAAATGGAAACAATTGTCTAGAACAAGCTGACCATTATTACGTAAAGCTAATACTGACGCATGTGCATTGTTCTATGCCCTTTACTTAACCTCAAGTTCCTATTTTAACGATAGTCATCAGCTTTTTTCAGTAAGATTGTATTATTTGCAACCAATTATACAAGGACTAAGAGCTGATCCTTGTAAAGATTAGTTTACCCTTGTTTAACAACGTCCGATGCTATTCTGCATTCAGGAGGAAATTATAGGTTAAACGACTATTGTTTAATATTCATTTTTCGCCACTTTTGGAAATCCTACACGCAAGCTCATGGGCTGTGCTGATTTCCACTGATCGTCTCTAAGAAATAAGCTTTCACAATTTTAAGGTAAGCGATCCTTCTCTATCTATTCATTTTAATTCAAATATAAAGCCTCATACTATCCTCAGTTTTACCAAGTTTATATTAGTGGGTGGCATATTGTTCTCATAAATTTACTGCATGTTCAGCAACTATAACCAGTGCTTACCCAATCACCATGTTTATGTCGATGGTAAATCGTTACTTGGGCCAGCCCGCCTGAACGTGAAATGTTTATTTTATAGAAACCTTTCTCGATGGCATCGCATTGTGTATTTTCGCCGAGTATGTGGAACAAACACTGCTGTATACTGCGAACCCTTGGTAAGTGCTAGTAATGTAAATGTATTGTAATGATAGTGTGGCTGTATTGCTTTACGCAAATGAGTGTATTCAGGGTTTTCCATTTGTCACAACATTTAAATGTTATTGAGCTATTAATAAGTGTACCTGTACAATGTAGCTTAAAACATAATTCTTTCCATTGGGTGAAATGTGGGGATTAAAATAAATTTTCAAATATAGTGTTATATGAGGACTGGTTTTATAGTTTAAGAATTCTACATCAAAGTATGTAACCAGCGACTAACCTCGGGCGAATGAATCGGGTTCGACTTACCTTAACAGGTGGTGATCCAAATCAAAAGGTGCCAAGTGGTACGTTCGCTGCTGAATACTTGAGACGACAAACCACTACGTGATACAGGGGAAGCCCGAAATCAAATAAAAACCAAAAAATATCATTTAATAGCTGGCTATAAACTGAGCAATAACAAAGGTAGAAACGCTGTGTCATTCCTGGTATTCTACAAGTAGCTATAAAACAAACCTAAATATTAACACATAAATACTTAAATATCGCAGACCATACTTACAGATCTGGAATGATACACTCACGCAACTTCCGTTTACAGTGATCCTATAATTAGCCAAAACATTTTATTTTGAATTTGTAAGCATTTGTCAAACATTTTCAAAAATTGCAAATTTTACAGAAGCCGTACAAAATAGAGCGTTAGTTGAACATTAATACACATTAAAAATGTAAAGTTTGAAAAACATCGTTTTTGAAAAAAATAAAAAAAACTGAAAAATCACAAGAGTAAACACTATACTTCCGGTTATGCGATTTTCTTCAAAAGCTTGCTGTCGCATCTAGATAGTACACAAAACTTATATATGAAGTTTCAACGTCATACCTCTTTTCGTTTTTGAGATATTCTGTTCACAGGCAGACAGACAGACCAATGAACAAAAACATGTTTTTTTTGGTTTAGGGGACTCTGAAACGTGAAGATCTGTTGAAAACTCAATTTCGAATTTTTGGGGCGAATCCAATATTTCCTTTATTGTAAAAGGAAGTAAAAAGTAGATAAGTAATCACATTTAAATACTTTGTGGGGGACCCCAAATGCAAAATACTTACATTAATAAATTTCCTAAATGCTTAATTGGGAAGTAATTGCTCCCAACAGCGATCCGGTAATAATGCAAGTATAATCTCACCTGTATATATTTTCCCGACAACGAATAAAAGTCATACCAACATCTAAGGCAGCAAATTCAATACTAAGCTGCATGATCCCAATGTAAAAATCAAGTTAGTCAATCAGCGACTCCATTTAGCTACAACAGCTAACCTTAAATGATATTAAACATTTTCCCCAAAACAGAAATTGCTCCTAAATTGTTACTTACGATAATGCACTGTAACGTAAAGAGGAGGAGCCTGAATTTTTAACACCATTAATTCAAATATCAAAAGAGAATGGGCTGGACTACTTTCCAGGTCATAAAGTTAGCTGAACTTAGATTTTGAAGGCAGAATGCATAAGCTATGACCCCTAATCAAACATCTAAAATTAAATTTACCAAGTACTAATTGAAATTACAACTAAGAAGACCTGGCCTGCACTCGCAGTGTAACGAACCAACCCACACCACACCGCATGCGGAAAATGATCTATCGGATTGCCTTCCAGATTCCTTGCTACAAAACCAGTGCTCGATTCCGATTCTAGATAAGGGTCTGCTTCATCTAGGAAAGGACTTATCACATTAATTCTATCACCTAGTCCCAAACCTACCTTACAAGATTAAGGCCTCTTAATCAGTGTCTTAGAGACTTCGGCTTAAAAAAGACGAGGGAAGGGCATAATTAGACGGCAATTCTATAAGGGAAATAATCGCTTACCAGAGCTCAGCCCATTTAGACCTGCAAACACAACACCTAATTTACAAACTCAAAATCAATCGCCGCAGATTAACCAACATCCCCCCACAACTACAATCTGAAATGCCAAACCTTTCCTCTGGATAACTTTTCAAATCTTCACGAGCATTTCACCGTTCGAGTTGCGTGGCAACTCCCTTACGTGCCGCCAAATCACACACAACATATCTTTGACCAAACTACCAGAAACGGAAAGAGGTAATCCTCCATTTTATTAACTTGGAAAACCCCGATTCGGCTTGTACCACGGGTTGCAAACCTGGTAGGCGATGAATTTACTAAGAAGAACAATTAGCTGTCTCAAGAAAATAATCACAACATTGCCAAACATTTATTTTTTCATGTAGATTATTCCCTCATGTTTAAATAAAGGTTTTAGACCATTCAGAAATACGAAAACGGTTCTCTATAGCTTGTTTAAACCCATTCCTCTTCTTCTGTCTTCTGATTGGTTATGTTGCAATAATCCATCCAGTTAAGTTTTGTGCATTGTTATTATTTTCCTTGTATGTAGTTGGCATTTATTCTCCCTGCTATTACTACACTTAATACACCTTGCCTCCTAAGCAAGTGTTTAGAGATGAGTATGGCATCCATATTAATTGATATCTCATTTCTTCATTTGTCTCAGGTTCTCTTGATATCGGTAACTCTTAGTAATCCTTCGTTTGTATTCTTTTAATCCAATGCTTAAAACATAAAGTAATTATCAGTATATCGATACTATGACTGTGTGATTCCCATGTTGAGTTAATAAGTAGGTGGATCCCATGTTTAGTGTACTTTATTACAGTTTAAGTGTAAAATTTAATATTTAGTTTTTGAATCTGCAAATCCTGTTTCTGAAAAAGGAGCTTGCCGCAAATCGTGTCCCAGGCGTAAACCAAGGTTTTTTGCCATTTACGAAAATTATAGATATGCCAAGAACACACAATTGGAATCTGCAGCCACTGCAATCACAAAATTGTTGGTCAAGCTTGTGCCCCACCATTTCATGCACAGACTTTTTCAAAAAGTTAATTATTTTGACCTTAAAACGGTATATCAGAATTGGAGGCCATAGACCCTACCTGTGGAATGGTGCCATTTTCTAACCACAAGTGGAATGGAGGGGTTAAGTAATGATGTTGTTTTTACAACAATTTTTTTAATATCTCGAACACCTTTCCGTGGTTGACCTTCTGGAAAGTTTTTTCTACGTCAATAAATGTCAATTTATTTTTCCTAATATTGCTTTTTATTATTATGCTTAATGCCGTGATTGCATTTTGTGTTCTCATGGTGCGTATAAAACCAAATTGGTCTTCCGTTAAATAAGTTTCCATTGTTTTCTTCCATTTTGCGATGTATAATGTTTTTTGAAATTATATATACGTGGGTATTAAATTTTCCGTTTCATAATAGTTTTATTGTAATTACTCCACAAGTAACGTTTACAACAAATAGGCAGCTGCTCTGAGATGCATCTCCTGGTTATTGTATTTCTTAATTTACTTTAACTCGCGATCAAGGCTTAATGACGCAGTCAGTTTGCCTACAGTGGTAAGAGGATATTATGAATGACAACATTTATATATGATAGTGGACCTCACAACTAATTGGTCTTGCAGAAATGCTATTCTACGGCTAGATGCAGTCGATAAATGGAAGTGGTCAAAGTCGATAGAATTGTGGGTGTTTTAAATAGATCATAATTAATGCCCGACAGGCAACACGTAGTTGACACTGCTGCAATACGCGAAAGTACCAAAATAATAGCACAAGAAAACGCACATGGAGATAATCTAAAACATCTATTGTTACTCGTATTAGCTCATAATAAAACCATAAATTCAACAATTACAGACAAGATTCTAGTTTACGATCCTCTACGTAACGTTTTCCTATGTCCAATCTAACGCAGCTGAAATTTATTCAATAATCAAGAGTCCTGAAGGTTTCCTAATTTAGCTCAACTAACGCGTTAGCACGCAAAACCTGACGTATTATTAAAATGTTTGACTTCACAGTTTTTCTGTGTGAGTAACGGCGCAAAGTTTACTTCACAATAATCATACGCACTGTGGTTGCAGCCGATTACAATACAAATTCTACTTGATAGCAGCTCGTAGGTCCTCGAAACTCGGTGGAGGTGTGCTTGACTGGTGAATGGTTCTGCTTAGAATTTGCAGTAAGATAAATAGACCCCTTGGGAAAGTCGTCTACGTCGTATTCAGTAGGTGGTTTTGCCGATGAAGCAGTCACGATACGACGCACCTTTTTTTTAATTCCGGGGGAGGGGGGAACTTCTGAAGACGTCCTCTTTGGATGTACAGGATTTACCTGGGAAGTTGTTCATCCAGGCGTCTACCTGTTAAAACCCCTCCTCTCCGCTAAGATTTGTTACCAGTACCCCGGAACTGGTTTCCCATTACTTCGGGGTAGCGGTTTTCCTCCAGATATTTAGTCTTTATATTACCTGTTTTATTTTGGAATTTAAGATCCTCTCCGCCAGTTCTTTTCGAGCATGCTTTCTATTATGTTGCCTGGTGTAATATTCGTTCCTATTTTTGCATTTGCTTCAGCTCTCCAGTCCTCCCATTTTGTGCACCGAAAGAAAGTGTGCTCCGGGTCGTCCATATTCCAGTCACAATAAATGCATTCTTCCATCTCTGTTTTTCTTAGTTTTTTCTTGTATTTCATGTAGCTGCCACGCTCAGTCAACAGTTGCGCTAGGTAGTATTTAACCTCCCAGTGTCTTCGGTTTACCCATTTATCAAGATTTTGAATCAGTCTTTTAGTCCAACTAGCTTTGCCCGTTTCCTGTCGCCATCTCTCCCTCCATTTATTCTGCTGTTTTATCTTGTTCAGTCCTTTTTCCTCTTTAGACACTTTATAGTTATTGGCTCTTTCCTGTAGCATTAAGTATATTGGCAGCATCGCTGCCAGTACCTGTAGTGCTTCGGTTGAGGTGGTCCTGTATACTCCCGTTGTCATTATAGCTAATCGACGTTGCTGTCCTTCTAGTATATCTTTGTTTCTCCTTAGATTTGCCTTCTTCGCCCATATATTTGCCGCATATAG
Source organism: Agriotes lineatus (assembly GCA_940337035.1). Taxonomy (NCBI): domain Eukaryota; kingdom Metazoa; phylum Arthropoda; class Insecta; order Coleoptera; family Elateridae; genus Agriotes; species Agriotes lineatus. Next base: position 125,384,677 of record OW679195.1, read on the forward strand.
GATTGTCGAGTATGCCACCGATCACAACATTCCCCTTTTCTGTTGACCTGGACCGTTAATTCTCGGCATTAGGCTAGCCACGGCTGTTATAGTTTTCTCTGTCTCTTTTTGATGTTTTTTCTATGTCTGCAACCATTCTACTGTTTCTTTGAAACGTTACTCCAAAGTATTTTAAATTCTCCTGAGTTTCAATCATTTTATTGTCTACCTCAATTTCTGTTTTTTAACTGTTTCCTCCGTATAGTATAACCGCAGTGGTTTTTGAGTGGCAATTTGGAGTTGTTTTCCTTCCAGTCTGTTTTGTAATTCTGGGAATTGCAATGTTTGCATTGGCTTTGAGTAGTTCTTCTGACTTTGCGGTGACTATCAAAGCCGTGTCATCTGCGTAACAGAGTATCTGTACCCCCGCTGGCATCTCGGTATTTGTGATATCGCCGAAGTATATATTCTATAGTAGTGGTCCCAATATGGATGTTTGTGGGACCCCACAGCTCACGGGGTAGTCTCCGTGTTTTTCCGTCTGTATAATTCTATTATTTAGGTAGCTGCCAATGATTCTGATTATGTACCCGCTTATTTTTCTTTTGACTAGGTCTTGTATAACTCCCTTCCACCTTGCTGAGTTGAAGGCATTTTTAATGTCAATGGTTATAAGTAGGCACCATTCTCTGTTTTTGCTTGCCTTTATTTTCACTTCGTTTACCGTATTCATTATTATTTTCATAGGGTCTATAGTTGATTTCCCCTTAATAAATCCATATTGGTTATTCGATATTCCTCCCTTCATTACTATTTCTTCCGTCAGTCTTTTGCTTATCAGTTTTTCAAAAACCCTCCCCATAGCGTCTATCAGGCATATAGGTCTGTATTTTTGTTTTCCTCCTTCGTCTCTGTTTTTTTCTCTTAAGCACAGCTTTGCCTTCTTCCAGCTCTCAGGAAAGATTCCTTCATTAAGTAGGTTGTTTAACATTAAAAGTGCTTCAATTGCTATTCTCACGATTTCATTCTTTAGTCCATCTGGGCCCGGCGTTTTCCTGTTTTTCAGCCCCTTAGTCACCTCTTCCAATATCTCTAGTTCGAAGTTTCTTACATCGTCCACCTCTATTTTAAGGAACTCAGTCTCCTCGCACTTAGGGAACAGCTCTTCGATTACCTTTTCCATTTAATGTTTTTTAAAGTTGTATTTTGGATTAGCCTCCGTTTCTTGGTAGCGATTTTATATCCACTTCCCCAGGGGTCTTCGTCTATTTCTTTTATTAGTTCTTTCCATTTGTTCCTCTTGGCCTTGTTTATTTCTCTTTTGTAGTTGGTCTTTGTTTAAGTGTATTCTTCTTTCGCTCGGATCTTTTCTTCTACGCTTGTTGATTTCTTGTTCTTCCTTGTAAGTCTTTTCTTTTTCATACAGGCTTTTCTTTGTTCTGCAATCTCTCCGTTCCACCAGTATTCTGGCTTCCTATTTTGTTTGAATATAGATTTTTTTATTTGCCTCTCGCAGCTTCTTTGAATAATTTCGATGTATTCTACTGGTCTCAGTTCTACCTGAATTTCCTCGAATTCTTTGGCAATTTCGTTCTTTAATATGTTCAAACATTCTTCCTCCATTTTCCATTTCCAATGAACTGGCTGAGTTTTTGTGTTTACTTTTATATCTCTTATTTGTAGAATGATGTTTTTGTGGAGACTAAAGCTTTCTTTATCTGTCACTTCCCAATTTGAGCATCTCTGAGCAACTTTTTTACTTGCTATTGTGATATCAATATAGCTCTTCTGGTTGTATCTTTCGAATGATAGCTTGTTTCCCCTGTTCAGTATTATAAATTCCTCCCTTAGGATCCATTCCAATATCATATTTCTTCTCCTACCAGTTCTTGTTGCTCTCCAAGGTGTTGGCTTTGCATTCAGGTCTCCTCCCATTATTATATCCGTTCCATTTCTCTTGTGTTTTGCCATTGATTCTTCGATATGCGTCGTTTCTGTATCTACAGCGTAGAACAAGGTATTACACACAGGTTGGCAAAAGAAAACAAAATATCCTTTTACCTTAATCCTTCTTATCCGATATCAACCGTAAGTGGGATAACACTCAATTAGCGGCAGAAACCCTCTCAAGGCTACGACAGTTCTTCAAGTCATATTCCAGCCCCAGACTTTTGTCTGAACCTCGAGCACTTTCTCTTAGAATACATAAACTCGAGCCGTAGAGAGTATCAGCACGATGTGACGCTCCCGCTTAGAAGTTAACTCCCGACTAAAAAGCTCATGCCAACATGCAAGCCTCCCGACATCATCACCCTCTGAACTTGATTTCAACTGGTCGCCACAATTCTTCAATGTATGCTCCCCATCCTTTTGCTACACTGTTATCTTCTGTGAATATGTTTTCAGTCTCACTATTGCCTATAGCGCAATTTATTTAGTATAACGCCTACCTCGACGACATTATATTGTACCTATAAGTTGTGAGTGGGTTTCTTCTGTATCTATTGTTCCGAAGGTCTCCTATAACTTGCGTTTAAAAACCTCTTATACCGTTGACTCATTATAATCCCCGAATTGCCTTTCCCTCAGTTTTTTTTAATATAGGATTGAAATGGAAATTCTGTGTGCCAAATATACTCTGTAAGGTGAACGACTAATTACCGTAAATTCACAGGCGGTCACGGAATTTCCTTTTATTCTGGAATTGAGTATTGGTATTTCGTCGTGCAACAGAAAAACGTATCATGTACATTTTTCTTTGATGGAATCTCTTAACGTGGGTGTGCCATTATATAACTTCTTGCTGGGAGTATAATGGTAAACCATTGTCCTATCTACATTCAAGTTGGTCTAACCCGACCGTTAAAGACCGTTGGTACACTTGCTTGTTGGTACACAACTCATCTGAATTGAATAGCACAGCCGTGGAACCCACTCGACGCCCGCTGGAAACTTTTGTTCCTGAAACCTTTGACAGTACTGCTAATTGACGTTTCTTGAACTCCCAACTACCATACATTTAATGCTTTTACATATCAGAAGTGACAATATCAATAGGTCTTCCTGGTCAGAAATCTTCCAGTAATTATTAACCAAATCATACCCATAAACAACTAACATACCTTCAGCAACGTGACTCTCACACAAACTTGAATCCTATTAGTTATCTTTGTCGTCTTCCAATATGTGCTTTATGTAGGTCCACTTGATTCATAATTACTTAAAAGAGAAGCTCAACTGTTGTCTGCAAGAAGATAATTAAAAAAGTAGTTATGAATTAGGACTGAAATTCATTTTATGATTTAACAACTAAAATTAAAAAAAAATCTTGAATAGTCGTCAGAAAAAGTTATAGTTTGTTCATCACCGCTGTTTATATGTACGTTAATTGACGAAACCTTTGCCTAAGCGAGCTACAGCTTTTTTGTATGGATTTAAGCCCTTCGTAAATGCAGGACATTTAGTTTTACACAATTTAATGAAAAATCCATAAATATAAATACTTAATTATTCAGGGACAAGAAATATAGCAGTTACCTAAGCACACTTCAAAATTATCATATGCCAGTGTCAATGTTACCTTCGCTTTATAGACAGTTAACTTTGCATTTGCTTGTTATGAATACAATCTCAAACTATGATAATTAAATTATTGGGCGAACGTGCTCTATTTACGATGTTCCCAAATTAGTTATGTTCCAGTTCACCGAAACAGCTCAGATGGTTTAGCTGGCATTGGAACTGTCTTTCTTAGGAACTTGAAGCTAAATTCAGGCGTGTTCCTTTTCTTTCCGGTTTAACAACATTGTAGATGAATTTAAATCATCAAAGACAAGTACCTCAAATTCAGAGAATTATAATGCAAACAGAAAACCAATCTTATTAGAAAACCCACAAGATTCAATTCTGTGAGCGTTATATTCCAAATCTTTAAAGAAGGAAACCGGGTTTTTTCGGTAAGAAGGCTCGGCCACAGTAAAAATGTGAATGGCCTCATTTATTTTTATTAATATTTAGCTTTCTGCTTCCACGGCCATTACATTTCATTATTGGGTTTCCGATTTACTTTATGGTCCCGCCGTAGCTGATTTATTACAGCAATTGGTACTTTATTTAATTAGGACATTTTAAAGCCCTGTATGCACTCTACTGGTTATTCCATTTCCATTATATTTACATTATTCGTTTCAAACAATATTCAGTTATCCGTTCGAGATAAAATGAAATTAATATCACCAATGAGCATTTATCACTTACTGCGTCATAATCAAAGTGTGAATTTACAACGGTATTCGTCATTAGAGCACCTGTTGGTGGCTCGGCTAAAACTCTAAGAGAACGTTTGTAGACGTTGCCGACGATGTAACATTAGTGTACGTTACTAATTTACAGTTTACGATATTTTAACAATGAAAATGTCTAATGAATTGAAAATGTGACAATAATACGGGGCTCTAGTAGTGATTTGTATGACGCTTGGAAAGCGAGCAGTTTTTGTGAATTTTTGCAAGTTGTACCTATTGTAGGTAAACTTTGTTGGTGTCATTTTGAAGATCTCGTCAAAGGCAAACTTTCTGAAAAGGTGAAACTGTAAGATTCGAGGGGGCGAAACTACACGGGTTAAAACGATTTTTTGGACACGAACGCGTTCGGTGCTGTTACATGTTACATCACATACTTCTTGAAAGATCCAAATGTGGGGCTAGTTGAAAAGAGACAACACTCATCGTGCTGGCGGTTTTTTGGGTCTGCGGTGAACCGAGCGAAGTTACAGGGGTGCAAAAATGAGGTGCGTTTGTAGCAAATTGAATGTTCGCATAAGCAGGGGGAAAGAAAAAACTGTCAAATTTGTTTTTGGCATTATGTGGGTGAATCTGTGGGTTTTTAGGAATTTTGCGACCCAGGTGCATTTGGGAGTTGCAAAATGAGACAAACGTTGTAATTATCAGAAAAACGTTAAAATCAATATGTGTGTGAAAAGCACTGTTGGGAGACTTTCTACTGGTCGATTGTATTTTTTAAGAGAATTCAGGATGTAGTTGCGAAGGGGGTGGGAATTTGTGCCATACTTTCTCAATTTGTAAATAAGGAAAATGGGTAATTTTGTTTGATTTTGGCCCTTTCTGTAATTGTAAATTTGTAAGCAAATATTGAACAGCGTGATACTAACGGAATGCCGGACTGTATTTTTCTGTAACATGAATAATATTTCTTGGGGTTAACGCCATTGCCACGCTGCACATGTTGGCAGACAGTGGTAGAATGGTAGACGACCACAGGCAGAGTTGAGATGCTACTGTCAGCTGTTTGTGCTAAAACTTAATACAGGATTGTAATAGAAAAAAAAATAGTTGGGACCTTAAAAGTATAAATACATATACATATGTATATGTACGGAAAACGCAAAGTTACTTAATTTAGGCAATATAAAGCTCCTCAAATAACATATCCTTTTAAAATCTATTTATTAAACAATTCACACAAAACTAAAGATACATATCGACTAAACCACTCACAGATCTATTCGCATCTAATCCCTTTTTCACACTGTCCCATTCCTCCTAATAAAAGCAGTAACATATTTGCTCCAGTTGTTATATTTGCTATTAAAGCAAGCTTCATGAAGGAACAAAATAAGCTATAAACAATAATATGTGGAGCCACCGAGCGGATGGTTTGTAATTCTCAGGACTCTTTCAAAGCGGCTAGCAAATGCAATAAAGAATTACTCATAAGCAATACATCTTCTAAGGTTATATAAAAAAAATGTAACTGGGTTTACACCGAACTTCCCTCGCGCGAATTAGATCAATTTGCAAATATAAAAAAATATATTCCGCTGGGGTTTGAACCAGCCACATCTGCATAGCGATTGTAACCGCATCTGCGTAGCGATCGTAACTGCATCGAAAAGTTGACCTGCGCCATCGAACCTAATTGAAATGAGTGCGGAGCGCGTCTCTATTTAAGGGATCGGTCTTATCGTTGAAACGTTTCGACACTTTTGTGACATTATCCTGTATCTGTTGAGCCCTATTTTCGGCAAGTGTAAAGCCTGACCTATGTGAAAATTACTACTTCATTCTATTTCAAAATTAACGCAAAAATAAACAAAATTTAATTTTTTTAAGGTGCTCACCCTGCATATATTTGTTTGGAATTTTACCGGTTTCATTCCAAGCATACATATAATGTGTACGCAAAATACCATCTTCCTCCGACTAAAAATTGTTTTTGAGTTATACCGCCAACCGACAGACAGTCAGACAGACAGGCAGACTGAATTGAGAAAACCTGGTTTTCGTCATCTAAGGACCCTGAAACTTGAAGATCTGAAGAAATCTCGGTAGGTGATTTTTTCGTGATTACAATACTTCCTTCGTCTTTCAGACGAGGGAAGAACAAAATTTAATGTAATATATAATTCAACATCTTTATCTAATTGCAGATTAATATTAAATTGTACACGATGTTGAGAAGGTTCAAAATTGTAGTACGTATTATTTATTAATGATCTACTATGCAGTAACGTTTCGCGTGGCGTGTAATAAACAATACTAATAAAGATGTGAATAACTTTAACATTTTGCTTTATTTCTATCCAGACTTGAAAATTAGTTCACTTTCAATGCATTGTTTGTTGGTAAATTGCAACTTCTGTAAATTTTATAATTCTTCTTTTAAGTTATGCCAACTTAGTATGTGTTTACTTAAAAGTTTGTCAAGTATAGCGTCTTTTGCCACACCAAAGTTGGAAGTTAAGTAAGAGCCGGCCCATTTTATAAGATTTACAAGGACAAGATTAAACCCGAGATAAAGTATTTGCGAAAAATAAGTTTGTTCTGATCTACATTCGTAATTGTATGTGAAATGCATTTGGGGTGGAATGGAATAATAGTTCCTATTATCTAGATATCAAGGTTAGAAATATATTTGGAGATTGAAGCTGAAAAAGAAGTTGGTGACAATTCTGACAATACCTCCTATATATTTTTTTCTTTTATAATTTCTACTCCAGTCTAGTATATTTAAACCACTGCCATCGCCTTCTTCATACTCATCCTGCAGAGAAATAATCGTTGATGGCATGGAATAAGCTTAGTACCCCTACCAGCCATTGAGAAAGTAGGGGGGGGGGGGGGGCGTAATCAGAAGGAATGTAGTTGTTCGCAATAGTCAAAATAATAGTAGGTACGGGGCACTTGGTGTCCTTCAGCTGTGTAGTGAAGGATTTTACCAAAAAAATCTCCCACGACGCGCGACCTTGCATCGTATTTTCCCTGAAAAGGAACTTACATCACTTCAATGAAAACGCGTACTAAATTTTGGTTTACAACTAATTATACAGTATAAACTATGATACGGTTGTATTAAACAATACTCCTGAGTATGCTACGTTTCTCGCCAGGCTTAGCTGCAACTGTCGAGACCCTCAATAAGCCACCGTTAATCTACCTACACCCCTGACGTCAGAGCTTTGCCTTTTCTTCTCAGTACTTCTTCATCGTTGACGTATACAGTCCAGGCCATTCGTTGCATTCTTCGAAATCTCGATCAATAGCCCTAATTATCGGGAAAACGAAATCAAGGAAAGGAAATAAAATTGGAAAAATATAACTTACCTGGTAAATATTGCGACTTAGGAAAACATCTTTTGCAACATACAGAACCTTAAAGATATTGCGGATTGTTTCAACAAAGTACACTACATCTGTTTTGGGTTGTACCTGCTATACATAAACGCAAATTGTCATACACTTTTTTAACGTAAGTTACACTACGAGCTACACTTATCCTAAAAGCTGCAAAAATCCGTAATAAAAAACAGCGGAACATTCTTTGCAATATGGCAATGCTCCTAATCACAAAAGTGTCATTGCATACAGTGCAATACATACCTGGAGCTACCTTATTAATCAGATGTGAGAGACTTTCCTCTGTTTCTAAAATGTAAAGACACATATCTACTTGTGGTGATGAGGTAATGTCTATTTGTTTATGCGTCATTCAGCCCATCGAAATCCTTTGTTTCATAGTTGATGTGTAGAACCAGGTTCTCTTAAATTTGATGAAATCAGCAACTTCAGTGGACGTTATACTTGCACAAGGATTAGTTAACATTTTGATACTCTGTCCGCAATATTATTGTATTATAGAAGTTTTTAAGAAATATTGAGTAGAATTATTGGTTATAAATATAATAATCTCTAATAAATACGTGGTCAAACTAGTGTTGCATCACTTAAGCCGGTTACATTAAAAATAGGCTAAACTGTGACCTGTACCCTAACTGCTGCTAATCATTTTAATCTATAAATGCAATTCGCCATCAACTAAGTCAAAAACATAAAGCCCTAGTTACCCTCCATTACGCTCTTGTCAATCCTGCTATAATCGAGCAATTTCAATCTCATGCAAACGTATAGTAAAATTAGTTCTTGCATTAATCTGCAGTCCTATGCAGAATGTTAAAAATTCAAAACCATATACAAATCGCGTACTTAAAGAACAATAAAAGAAACATTTTGCAACAAAAACGCTGTGCGCGAAGCTTTGTTCAGCGGCATTATCTTGCTTCCAAGTGATTTACAGCGTTAAATATAGTTCATTAAACGTGAAAAGGGCAGCAGTTGTGTAGAAACTATGAAAAATTGTTCGATCATTAGTAATTTTACGGTCGTTGGGCAACAGTTTACAATGCTGTAAATTATAAAACGGGCGGTTAAGTATTTTTTAAATGCATGCTGCTCAGCAAAAATTCGTTGGTTTTCTGATTACTTTTCGAAACCACCGTTCTCTGGGTAGTTGCAAACGATAAATCCGTCTGGGCGGTTAGTGTTTTATAATATACATAACGTAGAAAAATATCTGACAAGCTGGCTCTACAATGAATGACATTTTCTTTGTAAATATAGCTTTAATTGTCTCTAATAAATTTCAGACACACCAGAATGCTCGTGCTTTCCATTTGTAAGTTTAATTTAAACTTCGCCATGTGCTCTAAACTTTACAGTTACAAATTATAGGAAGATAAATTTATTTCGGTAACTTTAATATCACCATTATTTTAACCTTTCACAGCCTGTTTGACTTTCTCCTTTATTTTTGTTCTGCAGCTTCATATTTGCTCTTACTGTTTTGTTACGTTTATCGGGGATTAACATGGCAGGAATTAATGTGTTCTTTATTCTTCTTTAAGTTGCCGACGACTGAATTGCAATACTTGCATGTTTGAATTACAGAATGCCAGTTGTATGTTACTGCACACAAGTTTAATTTAAAAGTTCACTTTCGTACCTTCGAAATTACTCTACGTACAGCATATATTATTATAAAAATTGTTCGAAGTCAATTAAATCTAACTATGTAGCAATCCTGCGAGAACACCTTTTTTTATAGAAAAAGTGGTCATTACTAGTAACAGGCACTATATGCAGTCTCTACGAGGGAAAACTCAGATTAACAATTTGACCTTTCCAAGTGTATCATTAAATAAGGCAATATCGAGGAAGTTATACTTGAAAGTGTCCACTGCATTATTCAAAAGCACTTAAGCGACGAAATCTCAGCAATACTGTTTTATGAAAGATTAAATCCGCCCACAACCAAAAAACCACCGTAAAAACAGGCAATGAAAAAAAGATTAGTTGGTTATACTAGTAGCACTAATTTACAAGAATAGTGTTATCTGTTTCGAATTAATATTTGTGAACAGTAACTCCGTCGCCTTTTGATTTAGTATAGGGCATAATTCATAAAGATAATCATCGTTCCTCATTACTTAATATGCCACATTATCAAGAGAACGCTTAGTTATTAAACACAATTCTGGCTATCGTCGTAAGAGGTATTTACATTTGATATTGATTAAACTTAATACATTGTTGACTACGGTCACTGACACGATTTTGCAGTAACTTATACAGGGTCCGTCAACGACGCCTAGAAGTTTATTTATAAAAGTTGTTAGTAAATTATTTTTTATTATACAGGGTAACTCAAAAAAGTGTGATGACAAACTTGCCTGTTTTAAAAAGAAAGAACTATATTCATCATATCAATATAAAGTTTTATGAGTGTAACGTTAACTGTTTTGGAGATTTGTACAAAAAACATAAAAATTGTAGGCGGTTGCTGTAAATAACATAAAATTAGTCCATAACTTATTGACCACAATCCTAATATAAAAGTATTAAGATCTAAACTATCAAGTGGAAAATCTAGTCAAAACTAAGAAGATATTGAGCTATTCTACAAAACAAACATCGCATTTTGTTCATAACTAAAAATAGCAACATACATTGAAGTGATCCAAGACCTTTAAAGTAAGAAAGAAAAGTAGGACAAACAATTCGGGCATTGGGTCAGTATCTGCATGACAGAAGAATTCCGGCAACATAGTATACATAGCTCACTAACTGACTTGTTATTCAAAAAGATATACGGAAAATTAGAGACTTATATGATGGATGCTGCATTTCTACAAATTTTTTACGGAAATTATTTCACCACTTTACAAGGAAGTTCGTAGAAAAGGCTGTTTTGAGAGCGGGTTACAGTATATTAACTAGATAATCTACGAACAACATGTTCAATTGTAGAAAAATCAAATGAGTATAACATTTGATCCATTTGTGTGAGAAAAAACTTTTTTAGACGACCACGTATGAAAGTAACATTATCGCGACACCAGCCTACTACAGAAAGTTGACAATTTCATACACTATCACGATATTATATCGTGCTAGTCATATCGTAACGGCACAAAGTTATTCACATCACGGCCTGCTTAATTGTGTGACAAATGTCACTTTGACGTTAGTCACACAATTCAGCAGACCGTGATTCAAATAATCCAGACGCTTTTGCTTTATTCGTTGCTCTGCTTCCAACAAGCTCTAATTTTTTATAATTGCACCAAAAATAATATAACGATCAATTTTGCAAACGAAATAAAAACAAATCTTAAAAATAGAATTTACTTTGAGTGGTCGTCTAAAAAATAGTGTTCATAACTCGCCCGAAAGTGAAAATATCTTTGCTCGTGTTTTAGATTCACTCGGGCTTCGCTTCGCTACGCCCTCGTTTGTCTAATCAACACTCGCACGATATTTGCTACTTTCGACGCTTGTCATGAAAATAACTATTCTCATTAATTTGAGTTAAGAAATAAATTTAATTTTCACACTTGGGAGAAAAGTATTTTAAGTCAATGCATGTGATGCCTGGGAAAACGCATAATTTCCTGTGTGCCTGTGTGCTTACAGAACTGAGTGCAGAAAGGTAAAACAGAATGATAGAAAATGGAAAATGGTTACAATCATAAGATGATGAATATATGAACAGAAGAAGAAGGAATCCCAAGGTTTATATTTTAACATAATTTAAGGTTTAATAATACTTTACTTTCTTTTAAGTTTATTTCTAATTGTTAGCATCGATATAGGTCTGCACGTTTCTACAAAGCATGTTTTAAACTGTCATAGCTTGAAAAAATAATTGCGATACAATTCCATTTACTTGTAGCTGCGATTTTTTCGGTTAACAGTCATAGAGCTATATTTCGCATGAAAGAGAAGAAAAAACACACATATCTACATTAGCTGGAATTCGATCTTATTGTGCTGGTGATCCTTCGCAGTACAAGCCACTGCAACGCTTGTATAGTTATACTACACTGCTGTACTCCTAGTTTCTTAGTTCGTACAAGCTATTAGAGCGAGTGTGTGTGCGCTGTGCGTTCAGTCGGTTATATTTACGTGACTGTGGACCCGCAGAATAAGTTCGAATCCGAATTTATGCACCAGACCAGGAAACTTTCTATGAACAACTACGAACAACTACAAGATTACTGCACCTTATGCCAAATTCAGAAAATATACCTATTGCGAATGGGGGGGGGGGGATGAATGCTAGAATCGGCAGTCAGGTGGTAAAAGAGATTAAATAGAGATTTAATGACAACAATTGCAGTAAAGGACCAGTGTTCACCAGTGAAGAGAAGCACTAGCTAAAGAAAACGGAGAGGCATACTTGAAATATAGAAGCCTAAATAGAGGCGAAGAATATATACAGTACCAACAGTGGAGCACATAGTCAATGATAGCTTAAAAACTATAAAAACTGAATATCGGTAAACCATTACAAAAGATGTAGAACTCGGCCTCTATGGCATACCGCCTGGAAATGATTAATATCAAGAAAGAAACAAGGTACGAAATATCAGAAGCATAGGTAGAGTATTTTAAAGAGCTTTATAATGATGCCGATAGTACATCAACACACAAAAAAATCTGCAAAGGGATTTACTTCCTTCCCGAGTGGATATTGTAACATTAAACAATATCAAAGATCAAAAGAACCTATTGGTACAAAATTCTAACGTTTCTAATAATACTAAAACAATAAATGGAAACACTTGGTAATACGAATAAAATCAATTTTCAAATAAAACATAATACCGGCACTGAGATTCGAACTACCCCTACGAATGAAATATCACTTCCAATTGTGTGTCGCACTCGCTCATGGGAGGACCTCTCACTTCTTCACGTTGCGCGGCTGTATTACTGCGAACGCACTTATTGTTGACCTTTTTTCGTATTTCAACATTTACCCTGTATCTGTTGGGTCCTTTTCATCAAGTATAAAGCCTGAACTATGTGAAAAGCATTACTTTAATGTATTTCGAAGTTAAATTATTCATTTCATCGTTTTACCCTATTTATATTGGGTCCAAAATGTGCACTTTTTCGTCAGAGGTAATAACCTGAGCTATGTGCAAAATCTAACTTTAATTTAGGCAATAGTTCTCGAGTTAAAGCAAAAATTTAAAGAATTACTTAATAAAGATGCTCAGCCTGTATATATTTTAACGAAACTTTTCGGTTTTATGAAGGGAAGGTCAGCAAGCCAAATATAGTATTCCTCCAATAAATAGTTTTTGAGTAATACTGACAACAGACAGGCAGCCAGACAGGCAGACAGACACACAGGCAAACAGACAAAAAGACAAAACTCAAAAACCTGTTTTTCATCATGTAGGGACTATGAAACGTGATCTTTTAGACGATAGAGGTATAATTTTAATCAATCGAATACGTCTAGTAAGCGGCAGAAGAAAAGATTCTCAAAAGCTCAAAAACCGAAAGGCGACAGGAGCGGATGTGATTACAAACATACAAATAAAGTATGGTGGGTAGCTTCTAGTAATCAAAATAACCGTACTGTGTTTAATGAAATAATTATAGAGGAGAATGTAACGGAAACATTCAAAACAAGGATTACAATTCCAATATTTAAAAATCTGTAAAAGGCTTTATCCAGAACTTCCCTCCAGCATAGTGACACTAAATAACTTTAAAAATGAAATTAAGTTAGGAGTAAAAATATCTTATCTAATAAATTAAATAAATTTTCAAATAAAAAAATCCGTTACCGGAGGGATTTGAACCACAGCGCTTGCGACTGCAAACAAATCCACCGACTAATTTCTTGCTACTCTACGGAGTCCTGTTCGTATCGCTGGGTTTCAGCTGGCTTACCCTTCACGACGGGCATGTCTTAAGAAAAATTGTTATTTTTTTGCAGATAATTCTTTCACTAAAAATTTCTTTATTCATTCTTAAACATTTACGCAGGATGTATATATTTATGTGCAATAGTTTATACGATATACCTCGATGCATCGCTCAAATATGCGTTTCCCGTCTATTTCAAGGTTTGGGATTTACTCATGTATGCAGTTCGCGGCCTAAAAATTAAAGGAAAATGGAGCTAACAATATCTTAGCACTTGCTTATGCAAATTAAAACAATTATCAAATTAAAAAATTACCAGGGAAGGATTCGGTCTACCTGCGAATACAATCGTCGATAGTCAGATAGATTTAACTGCGCCATGCAGGATCGCTGATATGTGTGCGACGCGCAGCTCTATTTAAGCGAACGGTGTTATTGTTGAAACTTTATGATTTTTTGCGACCTTACCTTGTATTTGTTGGGTTCTATTTTCGTCAAGTGTAAGGCCTGCTCTATATGCAAATTACTACTTTAATCTATTTTCCACTTAACGCAAACATAAACAAAATTTTATTATTTTAAGGTGCCCACCCTGTATATATTTGTATGAAATTGTACCGGTTTCATGCGAGGTAGATATTGTAATGGTCTTGGGCCCACGACTCGATTCTGCTAGCAGTGCAAATTAATTAACATTTCAATAAGCATAGAGTTGGGGTGTTGTATATAACTGCAACGCTAAATTTAAATTTCAAATAACAAATGCATTGGTAAAGTGATGCCAGTAATGATAAAGTAATTAAGTAAGCAACGCAAATGGCAAGCTTGTTTTTCACAGGGATCGAAGTTGACTTGCAAATAAATTAAATAATAGGTTTGTGCATAATAAATAGCCGAACCGAAAGAAATGCTATGTGCAAGTAAATGAAGCGTATAATTCAATAAAGCCAGTCAGTAAAATTTGTGAGGATTCTAAAAAGGTGAAGAAGCCAGAATAAAATAACAGTACATTGCAAAAGAGCAATCTGAAAAAGCAGGCAGATGGACATGAGAAGGCAATTAGAAAAGCAGGCAACAGGATATGAAGAAAGCAATTGAGAAGCAAGGAACTCTTAAAAGAGTCAGTGCATTTAACGTGAGTGAAAAGGCAGAGCAAATAATAAAACGTGTTGGTGTGGTGGCGCAGAGACGATTTTTAAATATAAGAAACAACAATAAATTCAGTTTTCCTGAAATCGTCAAGAAAGCGGGCCATGTCAAGCCTCAGTTTGATCTTGAAAGTGTCACTTTGCAAGACTAGTCACTTTTGATATTTTTTCAAGACTAGGCATTTTTACTTTGCGTTACCTCGGTGACCGGTCACCTTCACCATGCACCTTGATGCAATAGGAATCTATTTTTAAATATGTCAGAGAAAAACTAAAATTCTCCAGCTTCCTCCAGGACTCTTTTATTGGCATAATGTTCCGTTGTAAAGCCTAGGCACATACAATATTAAATATCTCTGACAGTGTTCTTTTTTGTTAAGACGCTGTCACTGTAAGCCTCCCGAGTGATCTGCTGGCACGAGGCTTTAAGCGAGCGCCGTTGTAACATGACTTGCGAGCGGTGCGCTTGGCGCCCTCTCTTGACGACGGTTGGAACCGGGGAGCGGTGTAGATCCGTGCTGTCGAAACCTGCGCGCGCTAGGTGTTACAAAGAGGGATTTCAGAAAAAATGTAATACATTACACAGCATGAAAGTGTCTATGCTTCACTCGGAGGCTTTGAAGAAGTACTCGGACGCTTCGCGTCCTCGTATTCTTCAACAAGCCTCCTCATCTGCAAAGTATCACTTTCATGCCTTGTAATGTAATATACTATTGTAAGGAAATTTGAAAATTTAAAACTATGTTATCAAACTTTTTCTAGAATGTATTTAAATTAACCAAAACTTATTTCCGTTTATATTGTAACCATAGCCATAGCTTCTATTTTGTTTCAATAACGGAAGGGAACAAATGAATAAATTTAAGCTTGACAGTGTAAATTGTGCTCCACTTTAATAATATTTCTAATGCAATAAATGAGAATTTTTTAAGCCAAAAAGTATACCATTTTGTTGTGTGCATATCCGAGATTGAGTGGTATCGTTTGTAAAAAGTTTCCGCCACCAAAAATAAAATTTTTACAAGTGCCTCTCCGAGGATCCAGCAGCCGTTCCAGTTCGAGAGTTCGGCAGCTGCGTTCTGCTAAGATAAGAGTCCAGAGACAGGGATTTGTACTGCGATACTTAGGACAAGACTGCAGGAGTGCTACCGGCAGCTTCAACAGCGAAGAAGCCGCTCCAGGGGCAGAAACACCCCAGGTACTTGTCTTCGAACATCGGGGGAGCCGCAGTTATAAGATACCCCAAAATTTACCTAAAATATAAGAGTAAGCGGTAGGGTTTTGGCGTGAGTATGATTGGAGGCCTTACTGAGGAGGATTCGAGGATTTCCACGGCCACGGCGAAGGAGCAGTTCGAAAAATAAGCGGTTTTGCAAATTTGAGGTTATGCGAAGGTAAAACAATTGCGAGATCGAAACGGCGTCACTTGACGTCACGAAATAAATTAATGCCTGAAACAAAAGCTGATAATTACCGCCAAAGCTCGAAAATTTGAATAAATACCTTTTCGAATGTTCATAATTTCACTATTGTTTAACGTCAACAGCGCAGACTTCCACCCGCGAACAATTTTGTAGGTTTTTTGACCATATTGCAAACATTTAGCTACAGCGCAATAGAACCAAATGCGGTAAACAGAGCCGTATCAGAAAATTTTTAATTTCTCAATCAACTAGGAACCCACCTAAGTTAAGAAGCTTGTTGTTCTACTTGAGCTAGCGGTTTATTATAATTAATTGCAGGTAAATAGAATATTAAAAGGGCATACAACCATTTATTTTGGGCAGTAAATAGGTAGAGCTCACATTTTAACCAGACTAATAAATTGATAACAGGCAAAAGTTCGATCACAGTAGAATATTAAACAAAGCATTGTGCACATTTGGATTTTGCTCTAACTTGCAATTAAATATTAATTAAGACCCAGTCATTAGAGAGCATCCATTGTAATATATAATATGTATGCAAAACACCGACTTCCTCCGACAAATACTTTTTGAGCTCTACTGCCAGCAGTCAGACAGACAGACAGACGGAATTGAGAAAACCTGTTTTTCGTCATCTAGGCACTCTGAAACGTGAAGATCTGAAGAAATCTCGGAGGGTGATTCTTTCGCGATTACAATACCTCCTGAGTCTTTTAGACGAGGGAAGCAAAAAGGTAATGGTAAGAACAGATCTACTAATTACAGAAATACAATGCTCTTGTGCTCTGAAACTGTTTACGAGTGTAATTTATTGCTGACAATAAAAGAGGTTTAATACGCATGAGAAATGGACATTTATGAAAGAATACATTCATTCTCGATGTTATACAGGGTCTCTCAAAAAGAATAGGACACAAAATGGGCACAGATTTCGTAGGTTAGAAGAAGAGTAAACTACATTTAGTTGCAAGAAACACCTTTCCTATTTTTAAAATCTTTTCCTAGCTACAGCTTTGTCACCTGTAATTTTTACTAAATTACTGGTCACTTCTGAAAGGGAATTAAAAGCTGTAGAAATAAGGTACTCTTAGTTCATAAGAGTCAAAGAAACATAATCATAAACATAATAGGTATTGATTGGGATCGGGTAAACAGCAATAATGTAGCAATTAATGACATTGGTAACATATTTTTTTCTTTTCTGTTTACGAAAATGCGGCCCTATGAACATTTCTGGATTCTTTATACGTAAAGAAAAATTCTATTTCCCCAGTGTCATTATTTGATTAATCATTGCCCTTTGCTAGATCACGATCTCTACCCATTGTTTGTGTGATCATGGCTACTCGCTAATTGCACTTTTTAATGATAACCCAAAACTTGCATAGCAATTTAGACGTAAACGGTCGCTTTTGCGCTTATGAACCAAGAATACCTTATTTTTACGTTTTTAAATTAAGTTTCAGATAATACCGTAAAACTAAGGACACATTACTGATAACCAAAACTAGAGCTAAAATTTTTTAAACATAGATAAACTGGCTGTTACGGTCAAGTGTAGTTCCATTAATGCAGTACATAATAGTAAGTATGTGTACCAACATTGAAATTGTTATCTCTACCTTTGTGGAGATTAAAATAAAAACAAAAGGTAACAAAATACTTCGAGGCCATATAACTTTGTACTAGCTAGCTTTGTACTAAAATATTGTTATGGTACATTAAAAGCAGTTTTGGCTGAAGATTAAATGTAAAAATAGAATTTTGGAGATCAATACAATCAATTTAGAAAATATTAAAAAGAATTGGCTGTTTGTATGAAGTTTATTAAAAGAATTCGAATTTGAGGCAATTAAGATGAAAGGGTTACATTTGATATTCTAGGGATTTTGAAAAATTATAAAGTAAATACATTCTCATATCACACATGACAAATTTAGTTTCTATTAAAATAATATGCTAAAGTAGGAAAGACTCAAATAGATGGCAGGAATACTTAGAACATAGTAGTTAAGCAGATTTTGTTAGGATTATTAGAATAACAACTCATAAAAAAAGAGAAGGCACTTTTGGATATAATTTTTCGGTCTGAATAAAAACATAGATATTACCCTAGTTTTTAATATGTTAGTGTGTGAAAACATTTAAAAAGGGTTTAACAAAATCTACGAGGTGAAAATTAAGAGAAATATAAAGAAGATTATTATTAATGAAGTAACAGTTATTGAAGAGAATTGGAAGGTCGTAAAACTAGATACAAGCAAGCAGAATAAGCAAGAAGAAAATAAGATGTGAATGGAATTAGTTTATTTTGAATAATACAATTGATAAGAAGTTACATTGGTTTGAGAATTGTCAAATGCTGGGTTTGTTGAGGGTGTGCTGAGGACACGTGGAGCTGTTGACGGAGGATAGCAGAGGGACTGCTGGATTCGAGTTATTCTGTTGGTTACTGACGACAGAGGTTGCTAAAGTTTGGATCTAAGAAAAAAGGATATTAATTAGGGATCATCTGTGATAACCAACTTGCCGTGAAACTGTTGGAAGGAGGGAGTCGCTGAAAGGTAGCAGTGATACTAGTGAACTAGAATGGGGTCTTTCCTGCTAGCAGCGAACGGTTTGACAAGTTGACAGCTGTTGTCAGTAAGCAGTGCATCACAGCACGACTAAATAGGGATCCGGGCTGTTGACATCAGGGGTAGTGCTGTCTTGAAGGTGATATTGGAACAGAAAGAGTGAAAGCAGTTTAAGGTGGGTTGTAGTTTTGTCCTATCGAAGCTATAGTAAATAAAAGACAATTTAAAAAAGTGCAATTAACTAGAATCAAGTACTTACCGTATAATATTGAGTCAATAAGATATAAATAGAATGAACATTTGGCATATTTGATTGAGATTATTAATAGAACTGTGTATGACATAAAAGGTGAAAGAGTCTCAAGGCGCTATCAATTTTAATAATTAAATAATTTTGATATTCAAAGACCTTGTTCAATTTATAAATAAGAGCAGCCAGCATAATATATTAGTTTTTATCAGTGTTTTATAATCTAAAGAATAAATGACCAATCGGTGTTCCGTTATTTTTGAGACACCCTGCATACGCTATCAGATAAATTGATAAAAGACATTGAGTACGACAACCCAGCCTTTCTATGTTTCATAGACCAGGTAAAGCATTTGATAAAATACGACTGCAGGATGCTACCACAAAAATGAGTAAAGAAAACATTCAAGTTAAGTGGAATTGTAGAAGAATTGAATAGCAACTGTACCACCACAGTTAGAATTGTTGGAAAATTTCCACTAACGAAGACAACTCAATATAGGCACATTAATAGATAATACTAAACGTGTAATTATTGCAAAATAGTCACTATTTTATATGAATAAACTTCAACGGGAATAAATAACACTGGCATCGTCTCGGGTGCATTGAGAGACAGCATTTGGAGAAATAAGTACTTACGAACAGTATCCAAAACCATCACTTGTAAGACATGTGTTTACCTCATGTTTACATATGCCATGGAAACACGGCAAATACCTGCTGAACTAATCGGGCCCTCCCAACAGCATAAATAAACATTCTAAAATCGACAGTGGGGAAAACAAGCTGTGACCGAATACATACCCATGTCATCAGTCAACATAGAGAAATCCCAGATACTGTGAGATAAATACGGTAAATAAGAAGTGAGTAGAACAACCATATATCGAGAATGAACAACGACAGAATGGTGGGGGCAGCTAGAAATGGTAAACCATAGGGCACCAGACCAACCAGGAGGCCTCCAAAACTGCGAAAAGACCAATGGTCAACTCAATACTAGACTAAAAGCAGTAATGCACAGACCAACAACCTAACGTAAAAAATCTGTACAAGGCTTTACCCATAACTTCCCTCGTCGACATTGTGATAATAAATAATTTTAAAAATCAAACTAAGTTAGGAGTAAAAATATCTTCACGTTTCTAATAAATTAAGTAAATTTTAAAGTTAAAAAAAGTTACCCGTGGTCGAATTCGAAAGGCAGGCGGACCGCGTGTGCAGCCCACAACGTTTTGTTTGATTTGAAAGGGACTGGGCAATTTTTACCTGCGCCACGAGACACCGACTTCTGGCATTTCTGCCTGGCAGCTATATTTAGTTACGCGATAATTTGTGCCTCGTTTTTGTATCGTAAAAAAGTTATTCTGTATCTATTGGCTCTCATTTTTGGTAAGAATAAAGCCTGAAGTATGTACAAATTGTTACTTATATCTATTACTAAGGCGCTCACCCTGTTTATATTATGTGTATGCAAAACATCTTCTTCCTCCTACAAATATTTTTTGAGTTATACCGCCAACAGACAGACAGACAGATAGACGGAATTGAGAAAACCTGTTTTTCGTGATCTAGTGACCCTGAAACGTGAAGATCTGAAGAAATCTCGGAAGGTGATTTTTTCGTGATTACAATACTTCCTTCGTTTTACAGACGAGGGAAGTAAAACGAAATAGCAATGAAGTTTCTATACAGTGTGGAAATAAAGTGACGGGTAAATTCATTAAATTTGTTAATATGAATTTTTATGAAAAAATGTTGAAGGGATATGGCGATTTTAATTATAGGACATACACTACAACCACCTTTATGTTGCTACGTCATTTTCTTTAAGTTATGACGTCATCGATTTTTTTTAAATGGCAACCTGTATTTTTTATTATTGATTTTGGTAGTACTTTTTATGTTGTTTTCAATGATATAAAATTTTCAAAATGTTATATCTGAAAAAAATCGAGAAAAATGGTCTTAAAGCTAAATACTAAAAACCAATGAAATAAATAATTAGAATAATTATGCGAATAGTAAACAATAGTATATTTAAACCTCACTTTATGCTCTTAATGATAGATACAATATTTGACAGAAGTGTTTGTTTGTTTCATTGGCTTAATTTTAGTTTAAAAATATATCTAACCTTGATTACATTCTATCTTTGTCCCGCTACTCATTTTGTCTATATCTTCCTTGTCGCACTCAGTAATTTCCTATGTTCAAAACGGATTTCGGACAATCTGTATTTAATATACTTGCCTTGCAGGTTCAGCAGTAGTGCCTACTTCCTTCATACGGAGTTGTTAATCATGTGTTTCTTTTTCATTTTCATTCAAAATTTCATAGAAGTATAGTGTGGGCAAAAAGAAAGTTCATCATAGTGACTTTGGAATTTTGGGGTCACGTGTAACATGTGTCATAACATCAGAAAATTATACCTAATCCTTGTCACTGACATTTTATAAACCGTGACTAATACCGCAAAGTGATCATAACCGTGATCAAGACTTCCGGTAATAACGCAACAAAAATGTACACTATACCTGCCGTAGAAGAAAAAGAAGAAGACAATAACCACACTATGTAACAAAATTACAAATGACAGCGACATATTTTCGACTGTTATAATGCACATGACTTCCAAAGCCGCGCTTGAATAGCTTTCTCTCTGCTCATACAATATTTTCTACATCTTGTCCTTAGTTTGTTCTATTCACCTATCAAATTTCAATTCTTGTCTTTGGCATATATTGTCTGTTTATGTTTTTATGTTCCCATTTTAACTTCATTATAGACATTTCGATTTACCTTTAAGTATAGTACTTTTTTGCTTCTTTTGTCTCCACTTTCTTCTTCTCTCCTTTTGCTCTCTTTTTTTTACTCACTATAATCTTCTCTATCTTCTTGTCGTGTTTATACTGCTTTAAAAGTGTTATAAGCTTTTGTGAAGAATAATACAAGAGCTATAAGCTTCTACTCAAAACACTTTATGAGGACTTCTTTCTTTGTGAAGGTTGCATCAGTTATCGGTCTTCCCTTCTTGAATACTGCTCAGTATTCTACTACGTATGTTTCTGCTAATGGTTTCAATTCATTTTCATTACCGTAGGCAATACATTGTATACTACTCTATAAATTGTAACATTTTGTTGCATCTCGATTTCTACTTCCCTCGTCTAAAAGATGAAGGAGGTATTGTCTGTTTCTCTGTCTGTCTGTCTGTTGGCGGTATAACTGAAAAACTATTTTTTCCATGCAGATTATATGTCTGCCTAGTATGAAATTGAGTAAATTTCGGGCAAATATATACAAGGTGAGCAACCAAAAAATAAAATTTTATTTTTTTGCGTTAACTGAGAAATAAACAAAAGTAACAATTTGCACATAGGTCAGGCTTTACACTTAAAAAATAAGATGGAACAGATATAGGGCAATTGTTAAAAAAATGTGCAAGAATAAACTGTTCAATGTAATACAGTTGCTGGACGGCAAAATGAAGCGGAGCTCCGTGGCAGAATGCGATCGACGGGTGCGCGGTGCGCTGCCTCCTTCATTTCCGTTTAAGTCAAGCTGAGTTCGAATCCCGTATACAATACTCTTTTTATTTGAAAATTGCAACAATTTGCATTACTAAGTATTTTCTTCTATTGTTTCAGTAGCAGAACGGTAAATTATTTTTACCCCAGTTGTTTTTGGTTTTTCAAGATATTTAGTGTCACAAATTCTCCTTGGAAGGGAAGTTCTGAGGAAAGCGTTTTACAGAATTTTTAATATAGGCACTAATACAGCAAGTCTCTACCTTTTCGGAATACCTACTCTTTTCAGATCTCCGGTATGACTCTGTATGTTCTTTGTTCTGAGTTAGCTCTAGTACATTTTATATTTTCTCACTGTTTTATTCTCTGCATGCTACACCGTTTTTTCCTGGACGTTATTTTTGAGCTATTTTATAATTTCATCTACTCCTTGAATTCTAGGTTCTGCAGCTGTGACTTTCTCCTCAATTCCTAGTTTGTGATCCCCTTCTGTCTATATACCCTTCTTGCTCTGTTTTTTGCCCATTACATGCGTTATCGAGATATGCGATAAATATGAAATGAAACTAAAGTACAAGAAGACGAAAATTATGAGAATAAGTAAAAACATCACAAATACACAATTTATAGTTAATAATAAAGCACTCGTACAGGTAAAAAGAGTTACTTACCTTAGATGCAACCTCAATCAGAACTGGGATCACACGCTGGAAATAAGATCTTGAATAGAAAAAGCAAGAAGCGCCTTCAATCGCGTGAGAAGTGTACTGTGCAATCTCAATTTGAACATCTAACTGCGTATAAGAGTCTTTCGATGTTACGTGTTTCCACCCTGAATGAGACATCATGCAAACGCCTCCAAGCATTTGAACTATGGTACTATAGGCAGATACTTAGAGTGCTTTGCACGTACTATGTCTCCAACAACGCACTTTCTTCTTTATTCGTGTCAGAAGCATCTATCATATTAACATATTAACGCACTAATGGAGGGGATACAGAAAGATCCAGAAATAGTTTCAACGGTCAAGGCCAGGAAAATACAATATTTTGGACACGTTATACGAAATGGAAAATACCACCTCTTTCAACTAATCCTGCAGGGGAAAATGATAGGAAAAAGAGATCCCGGACGCCAAGAACATCATGGATGAAAAACCAGTGGACCGGATTCACTTCAACTGCCTTATTCCGATCAGTCGTCAATAAATCGTCTAGGTCAACGTAATAGCCAGCATCCATAGCAAATAAGTATATCAAGAAGAAGAAGAAGAAGATGTTATCTGTTTATTCTGCTGTTATCCCTAAGCGATTCTATTTTCGTATATTCTTTGTACTTCTGGTTTTTGGAGCTCTCCTATGTTATACCCATTCATTTTCCTCTGTATCTATTTCCCCGAAAATATTTAATTTTAAAGTCTATCATCGTCAGAAAGGGGTTAGAGTTAATGACTGCACCGCTACATGATTTTACATTCTTGATTACATTTTTTATGTTTTTCATCTGTAATAACATAATCACTTTGATTTGAATATCTTCCGTGTAGAGATACCCATGCCCCTTTACACAAACCATTTCTCATTTAATGCGTAGCTACTCATCTTCATTAGGTAATTCTATCACCATTCTCCCGTTATCATTGCTCTCTCAGTGTTTACCTTCTCTCTCTCTGTTATATATTTACGAATAGACTTTCCCCCTATTTTTCATTTGCATCTCCGGCCACGATTTTGATTATTTAAATATTAAAAAAGCCTCATCAATACAACAGGTCGAAATGACCAATTCTTGAAATTCTCTTGAAGGCTGACCGTTTTTCAGTTTTTAATTAATTTGATTGTCAGCTGAAAGTTAAAAAAATAAAATTGTTTGATAGTTGAACAGTCTCGAGTATTTTGCTGTCAGAATTTACAAAAAATAACTGTTCTCAGTCAAAATAGCTATTAAGGTGTTAGCAAGATTTTGAAAAATATATTTTTTACTTTCCCATACCCATAGGTATAGGGAAGTCTTGGAATCATGAAAATTTTGGAAATCGAGATTTTCACAGAAATATCCGTTTTGGGCCTCTGGGAACCCAAAAAAGTGGTTTTTAAAAAATGTCTGTCTGTGTGTGGGTGTGTGGGTGTGTGTGTGGGTGGGTGACGCTCTTACAGCCGAAAGTATTGCTCCGATTTTGATGCGCTTTGGAATGCGGGGGTGTATCGAAAATTCATCGATAAAATAAGCTTTTCAAAAAAATCCGAAACCGGAAGCGGAAGTTACGCATGTTTTTTTGGTATCACTGTTTTCGTGATTAAAATTTTGAAAATTTTATCGCGGATAACGATAGAGGGTCATAAGACAAATCTGATAGTTTTTTTCCGAACTCGCTAGGTTTAAAATGAAGGGCGCTATGATTTTTTGAAAATTTTGAGTTTAACGCCCTATTACTCAAAAACGGATGTATCGATTCAATTGATTTTTGTTTTCTGAATAGTATATGAAGGCTAACATGAGGTGATATAAAAAGTGTTTTGAAAAATATTAAGGGGCCTAAATTACAAATTTTCAAAATTTTGGAAATTTTCTAAAAATCATTTCTCAAAAACTGCCCACAGGAATTTGTTTAAACTTCATACACTGATAGACCCCGAAAAGGGCTATCGATCTGTTTTTTAAAGAATCTCATGAATTATCTGTGGCGCCCTCTACGAAGCTTTGAAGTTTGAAAATTTAAACCCCTTTAATTAATAAACAAAACAAGATAGGTAGCTGGGGTTTTCACTGGATTGCTCAGTGCATAATGGAGCATATGAATATGTAAAAAAATATTACACTCGTGGATATATGTAAGCGCACCGGCCCTCTCCCCCCTCTATTTTTGAAAAATAATTTTTTTATTCTAACGGTTGTTATATTTTTGCGTCAAAGAATCTTTTTCCGCGAAAATAAAAAAATCGATTTTGTATGCCCTAGAAAATATAATTTCCAGGTACTTAGAAAATTTCACCTCGGTGCTACAGCCGTTTTGAGGAAAATAATACATAAATAGCACAGTGGCGGCTTGTCCACTTGGCGCCATCTACAGAACCTCGGTGGTCACGTTTTGAACTACACATCTTATAACATAAAATCGTAGCTCTCTTTGTTTCCGTGTAACTATGTTTGTTCGCTATCTCCTCCGAAGATACTGGACCGATTAAGTTGTACGATGGCTTAAAAGTTTGCTAATTTTCAGACTTATTTAATTAACTTCTCTAGGCAGCAGAGCGGAGCGCCTATCGCTGTCTACTATTAGCTCGGGTGCGCGCATTATTCAAACAGGAGAGTGTGGTTCTGCGGTAAGCGTGCTGGCCTATCACGCGGGAGCCCCGGGTTCGATCCCGTCGATGCCTCTTTTTTTAAATTTATATTAATGAATCTCTCTTAATTTTGCGAACCGAAACGTAGTTCGGGTGACTCACTAGTTCTTTTATATTTACCCGCAATTTACGTGAAAGTGTAAACGCTTATCACGGTGAAGACGTGAGTCATCGAGTTGAAATTTTGATATGTTGTAAAGACTGTTGAATAAAGACGATATGAACAGTTTCCAGTATGGGAAAGTTCAGGGAGGTAATCACGTCCACTTTTTTAAATTTATTGGCGATATTTAGCAAATATGCAGATCCAAACCTGAAAGTATCTTTCCAACATCAGCTTTGAGAATTGTAAACGTTATTATATTTATAAGCACAAAGAATTTCCTTAATTACATTTTCTATGAATCAAATAATAAAAAACCTTTCCATGTGATGCGTATTTTCTAGCCATTCCGTATAATTATTTTGATGTAATATTGGCAATGCTGTTATCGATTAGTTAGGCACATTTCACTAATAGCATCCATATATTTCGTTATTTCTGTAAATGCTATTCTCTATTTGTATAGCGAATTAGTGCAATTACATTTAAAATGGTAATTCCCAAATCCAGGCAACTCATATTAAGAAAATTATGCTAACGCCCACCATAAATCCCAAAGTTTTAGCTTGTCATCTAATACCAATATTTGACCGTAGGGCAGTCCAAACTGCTAGTCGTAATGTTGGTTATGGTAATTAGGTACCCTAGTTAGGCTCCCCCGAATTAATCCCTAATTAGCCACCTACTACGTAACAAGAATTCTCAACTTTGATCATGCATGTAGAGAATACAGCCGTTGCGACGATAATATCAAAAAGAGGTTTTGTAAACAATAAGAAATTTTCAGCCATCTACTCAAAATTAACGTTTTTTTACTAACCTCAGGGAAAGCCAGCAGATACTCGCTGTGCGTGACTAGCTCTGAGAGTTGAGAAGTTTGGTAATTAAATTTCGAGGAAAGTCAAAATATTCCGATACAAAAACGAGTGCTTTTGTCTGTCGGCGCGGGAACGCCGGTTTGCCGAAGTCCCTCAACTACGAAAACTCAAATTAGACTTGCTCAAGACGCGAGGTCAAGGCCAAAAGAGCAAGCAACTTCATGGCAAAGCGCATTCATTTGTTCGCATAAAGTGTGTTTCCCTAAAGCTCATAAAGCTTTCGCTTCCCGTGTGAGATAAACTCGTAAAGAACCCTTATATTCTATAGCACACTGTCTGCACAAATATTATATAAATGTAGGAATAGAAGCGATGACTTACGACCCTGGTGTATGTGTTGTTTGTGAGGCAAAAACTGACTAATATTTCTTCCTCGTCGTAAGTGGTGACATTTCTAAAGTAGCAAATTTTTTGCGCTATATTTTAGCTTGCTTCGCTTCTTGTGTCTCTTCTACTAATGATAAATTATTTGTCACTGTTATTGTAAAAGTTATTTTCCAAGAATGCCTTTTTACTCTATTGCCGACTAATATTCCAATCTTGTTTTTGTAGCGCATTCAACGACTGACAGATATATCCCTAGGGTTTTTGTAAAATATGGCCTAGTTTCTGGAGCTTGATTTTTAACAGTCATTCTAACAACTCCCATTTATTGGAACACACAGTAGCTCGCAGATTTCGACGCTCTGCGGAATTAATGAACCGGCTAAGGAAAAATTATTAATAGGGCTAAGAAGGGCTGACAATAACTCACGTCTCACTGCAAGCTGCGCCTTATCTAGGCGTATTAATCTTTAGTACCAAATAACGTTTCTAGGAGAATATTAGAGGCTAGGGCTATTAGCCTATCTCCTATTAACCCAGCTGGGCAACGGCTAGATTATTAACGACGTTGTGGAGGAAAAAACCAAATAGGAGGAATTCTAAATAATGAAAGTAGCCAGGTGCTGCTCAAGGATTCAGCAAAACCCGCTTAGATTTCTCGTTTTGTCGCTGAAGAGTCGTAAATCAGATTCTCATCGCAAAATCAGGCAGTCTAACTGACAGCACAATAATTCGGTTTTCGATTTAGAGACAGATTTAAGAGCACGCATACGACAAGAAAAGTTAATTGAAAATAATGAGATGGCCCTGAAAAGTCCCATCCAACGTACAAATTGAATGAGATCGACGTCACAAGTGCCCGCTTTATTTAAGTCGAAAACGCAGATTCGAATTCGTGCTATGTAATCTAGTGAACGCTTAAACATGCAATATCGTTCAATTTTCCATAATTTTATATCTATCCGCTGTGAACTGGAAACAGAGAAAGGTATTATACCAATGCTTTTGAACTTCACATAAAGAAAAATACACCGAATGATCCATAATGTAAATTTTATTGGATTAAATTGTGTTTGATTTCAATATTCCTAATAATCATCTGCCAGACCGTCGAGTGTGCTTAACTCTATAACCGTCTATTCTATATTAAAAGACTCCATTTGCGCGGAAAAGTTCAATTTAAAGTTAATAATGCTTTGGAATTAACCAATCATAGTGATTCACACAATGCTAACTGAAGTATCAAATCAACTCAGCTTTAATTTGATATAAATTTTACAATAATTGCAAATCCTTATACCTAACTACCGCATTCCAGTTTACTTTTTAGATTTAATGGAAGTTGTGTTCATCCATCGCGCGGTGTTTTGGATGTTGAAGTTTAATTATAACAAAAGTTGCCTCAGTTGGTAAATCAAAAGCTTAAAAACCCGTTAGACACCATAGACCTGATTTACTGTATGAGGATTGGCTGCCTAGTTTTAGAAGCAATAGATTGTTAAATGAAATAACCAACAGTTATTAGAAAATAAATTGTAACACCAAATCTTATGCAGCTGATAAAATACCAGCTAACTTCTGAATAAGGGAACGGTAGAGTGGTCGCAGGGCAAATACAAAATAAAAGACCAATAGTTATCATTACAATATCAATTAGGCTCAATATACCCCAACAGAGCCACTCCAGGTAATGATCGCTTAAGAACAAAAAACGCACCAAGAAAAAAACATTGTAAATTTAATAATATAGGTTGTATTTAATAGAGGTAGAACATACTATATATTTCTTAAAAACAATGTCAAATGTGCACACACGCATGTAAAATATTGCAGTTAAAGCTATGTAGAAATCCGACAGATTGAAAATATAACGCAAGTTTGTAGTAGCAAAGTAACGAATATTAAAGTATGTTGCAACTTAATATTCTTGGTGCAGTAATTATACAAAGTTTATGTAGTATATGAGAATTTCAAAAGAGCCATTTAGAACGTAATCAGTATTAAATTTTATCTACAAGAGGCAGTTTTTTTAGCTTATTACAAAACTTGTTACAAACAGTCGTTACAACATACAACATTTTTAACTAGGAGTATTTACGGTATTCTGTCGGTGCAGCCAATAGCATAATTAAATATTATAAAACGAAAAGTAGTGACTCTAAGGCAAGTAACACGCCAACCTTAAACACCCACGTGTTTTCCAAAAGTCGGCGCACCAGGTTGAACCCGCAACTAGAAACTCCACCAACCGTAAGAACTTGCAGCTGGTTTTGTGCTCGGTATGAATCCACGAATCAAAGCGTCAAAAAAGGTCGACAAACCTAGAAAAAACATCGTCAGTAGTCGATTAAGCTCTATGAAAATACCTGTTAAGTGCTATAACGCTATACCACGAAGTTGAATTGCCCCTTAGTTGGTGTTAGGGCTGGTAAGTGAAATTTGTAGACTCTCAGTTCCCATTTATAGGAAGTACGCAATGCTCCTCAAAACAGCAATCACAGATGCATTGCCAAAACCGTATCTGATGATTTGAGAAATAATTCACGCACATTTAGGGAAGTAACAGTTTATCATACGCGACATAAATATTATCCAACGAAAGCATAGGCCATTTCTACAAGAACCTGCAGAATATACTCGATAATACCAACTAGATTCAGAAGGTGATCTTGATGGGAGATCTAAATGCTAGAATAGGGAACGAAGAGATATCCGGAGTAAAGCAAAGATTTAATGAATCAACAAGAAACAAAAGTAAGGATAAACAACACATTCTTCCCACATAAAAAACAACATAAGTACACATTTAACAATACTCGAGGGCAAAAATCAACTACATAATAAAGAATAGAACAATAACTCCATCAGATATACTTCATGTACGAGTAGTGACTTCTGCTGACAGGTACGGATCATAACCTAGTACTGGGCAATATGACCATAAAAGACCCCACAACAATTAAACATACACCAGAATATCTTGAAAAGTATAACTTAGAATCGCTTGACATACAAATCACAAAAGAACTGTATGCAAGAAGACTATAACCAGTGAGCTAGTAATGGATGATTTTACAAATTTAATAAAAACGTAGAAAATACCTGGAGAACTCTAACAAGGTGCATAACATAAGCAGCTGAGAAATCAGTAGGAAAAATGAAAGTTAACATTAACGCGCCGAACAAAAAAAAAATACGGTGGCCAGGAACTATCTGAAGAATTGACCACTTTCTTCAATAAAATTATAGGATCAATCATCATTCCCGAAGATTTTTACAGGAGCATAAGTATATCTATCTTTAAAAAAGGTCAAAAGACCAACCCGGAAAACTACAGCGGTATAAGTTTATTATGCACGACCAAGAAACTCTTCACAAATTTAATAAAATTCACGTAAGCAGAACGCATTGAAAACAGAGATGAACAGCAAGGATTTAGAGGGAATACGTCAACAACTGATGCAATATTCATTGTTCAACAATTGAAGGAAAAAGCGATCGAATACGATAAACCCCTTTACGTCTGCTTCATTGATATGACAAAGGTATTGGACAACGTCCAACTTAGAGATGCAATCGATATACTAAAAGACAAACATGTATCGTCACAAAATGTATTAATATACAGAATCAACACCAACAACACAAAGGCAATCAAGGTAAATAACCAGACAGCTGGAGACATACCAACTCCAGGAGGTATTAGACAAGGGGACAGTTTAAGTCCATTTTTATTCAATTTAATAATGCATAAAGTTGTAAAAGAAATTATCTCTCTAAATTTGGATTGTAAACTACCAAACAAGTGCATTAACATTGTATGCTATGCTGACAACGCCACAATTATTTCAGAAACGGACGATTTGCGAAGACAGGAGTATCGTTTTTACCAAACAGCTCAGAAGTACAACATTAAAATATCGATACAAAAAACAAAATGCCAGGAACCACATTAATACAGCGAAAAGCACTCAAATTATGCTGCGCATTGATAACAGGTCATAATTTAATAATACTGTAACGGTTTGCAGCTGGTGTGATAAGATTAGATTCCCTTTAATTTCGGAAAGAGTCAAACAGTTTTATTAATTTCTATCTCGGTAAGCTCAAATCGGAAAAAAAATGTTCACTCAAACTCAAATATATATATATGGTCAGGAAAACACATTTTATAAACCAAGGGTATACTGTTTTTAACCAATTTGTACAAAATGACGATTAATGTTACGGACTGTTATGTACATTAATAAAATTAACAATTTCCTCTTGGGACGCGTTTCTTCGGTTTCTCGGTGTACTGTAACCCACTCAGCACGTAAGTATCGGTGGCGGCGGCATTTTACCTGAAGCAAGGTATAGTCGCTGCCCCGCTGTATAACTTCTGACCTACGCCGTGGGCGTGGCCTCTGGGAGCTTCAGTTTTACTTACGTTCTGGACTATGGCGAACACACGCATAAAATTTAACAATTATATTGTACCTGTGGCTCCTGGGGCGGTATATTTATGGGATTGGAGCGTGATAGTGCCTTGTGATGGGAATACGATTTTCCTTTGCGGCAAGGACTTCCAAGCTCGGGCTCGTCTGGCGTAATTTGCTTTTGGGCTTCAGGAAGACGTCGCGTCGTTGGTCGTATAATGTTGACCCTCCAGGTAAGTTAATTATTGCGGTTCTGTTGTTCGTACCGCCTTTATGCGGGATGTACAATATGATTCCTACAGGTACGGTTATTAACAGGTTATAATGTTTTAATCGTCTCCTTGATTCTGTTAATGTCGGGAACGGTAAATTGTGGTTGTTTCGGGTTAACCGGGGATTGCCTTAGGAGACAGTAGGTAGGCGCTGATCTAAGGTACGAGCAGGATATGAAGCTTCCCTTTTGGGGACAGTAGGTATGCGCTGTCACAATCTAAGGTACGAGCAGAATATGGGGTGGTTCTAGAAGACAGTAGGTATGCGCTATCACAATCTAAAGACAGGAGGGGATTTGGAGGGAAGGGAAGTCCAGGAACTCGAGCGACTGAAGTGGTTTAAAATGGTTGCGGGGTCTTGTTATATACTCTTCGGGCGGCTTTATCGGTACAGCTGCTCTGAGTAACTTTGAGTGGTAGGCGGCGCCGGGGCTGTTTCTTCGTGTCTTCGCGTATAGTGATTGCGTGATTTGTTGTCACCAGTTCGAGCGCCGGATAGATATAACGCTCGATTACGCGATGTACAAATTAAATACATTTTTAATGCATTTATTAAAATTTGCTGCAGAAGTTAGCGTTACAATACTAACATCAAATTTTCTACATTAGGTAATTAATTGCAGGTAACTAAATTTAAACATTTGGAGTTGCGTTTCTGTATATTCATTTTAGAGGTACTATTGCGCTGAGCGAAACTAAAGGGCCGCTTCGTGCTCTGAAAATTGGCAAATCAAGAACTACTAACTTTTCGGATTACAGAAAAACGTTTTAATATCTTACTAGCTATTTGGCGGGTTAAGATTTATTCTAAATCTGTCATCAACACGTCAAAAACGTATTTATAATACACTACTTTTAATTAAAAAACTATTTCTAAGAAGAGTAATTTCAGTAGAGGCAATGGTGGAAATATTTTATTCCAACTTTTTAGACAACCAAGTAGATAGCTTTACTGTTATTTCTATAATTCCTATAAATTAAGAAGTTAAAACGGGAAAACTCTTTAATGTCTTTAAACAAGAGTATGCACTGCAAAAAACAACTTTCCATAGGTCGAATCACGGCTCAGGAATAGTCATAATTATCTCGTAAATAGGTAAAAATATATTAGTGTTTCTAAAAAGACTGAAACAGTTACACGAAAAGCTTAGTAATATAAGGACAGGTATCAAATCTTTTGAGTTTTGTAGTCAAAATTGACAATAAATACAGCTGGGATTAAGAAATCAGCAAATAAAATCAATAGTAATGCTACTTCTGGAAAAAGTTACGTTTAACAGATATAATATGTGTAGAGTACCAGAAAAACTAATTTATTATAAAAAAATATGTAAAGAGCTTTACTCAAAACTTCGCTCGCAATGGACGTTGTGACACAAAATTGAGCAAAGCTGTATTTTCGATAAACATATATTCCTTTAGCAATGTTTTAATATTGTTGACATAATATTCTATCTTGAGTTACTCAGAATTAGAGGCGGATGGGACAACCGCGAAACCAGGAAATCTCCAGATGGGTACGGGCCCAGCGGTCCGCTTTCTGTAAGCAAAAGCAATTGCCAAGGCGGCATTGTTCTGGGCTAGTTTATACTGTTATGAGAATACCTTCATAAAGAGAACAAGTGGGCGATGTAACACCAACACCCGTATGCATAGTCGTTCACCTGCGACTCGCCGGAGTTTCGTTATCAATAGTATGTTGGCGGCACTGTACTTCTATGTCACATTCGAGGTTATCAGGTTAGGTTTTCCGTCAGTTTTGATAGTAACTGACACAAAATCTAACCTGCTAACCTCGAATTTGACATAGACGAACAGTGCCGTCAACATAATATTCATAACGAAATTCCGGCGAGTCGCCGGCGAGCCGCTGGCGAATGCCTATGCATACGGGTGTTAATTATTTTAAAAATCGAAGGAAACTGTGGGTAGAAATATCTTCAAGTGTCTAATAATACTAAATTAAATTTTTAAATAAAAAAATATTATCCTTAATGCGATTCGAACTAGTGCCAGCGAACGAACCCGAACATTGGATTTCTTTGTTATCCAGTGAACCACCGCTGCGCTGACTACTCCACGCCCGCGCTGGCAATTTTAGCGCTCCAGTTCTATTTAACGTAACGCAATCATTCGGTATTAATTTTAGTCTTATAAAACAGTTATGCTGTATTTGTTGATTCTCAATTTTGGCAAGGATAAAGCCAGCACTACGTAAAAAATAGTACTTATATGTATTCCTCAGTTCAAGCTCAGTTCAGTCTTTCAGACTAGGGAAGTAATAAAATCAACTTTTCAAGTAACCATTCAGTATTTTTCGTAAACTGCCTCTTTAAACTTTAAAGAAACTCAGTATCAATGCAATTATTACATTTTATAACTGGTTCAAACACCAAATCTGTTTGACAATTGTTTAGTGATGCTGAATTCACCTGATATACAACGTCGAAAATAATTACATTCCACATACAGTCGGTGTATTTTGATGTACTCCTAAGTTTTTTCAACTCGTGTTCAAAAGAACAATTTTCAGAAGATCTGAGATTTAGATATTATGCTATACAGGGTGTTTCATTAATAATTGGAAATATTTTAACTGTAGAATCCTGGGCTTAAAATATAAATATTTAACCCAAATCACTTAGATAAAATGTGGCTCCTTACTGAGATATAGGGTGTTCTATTTAAAAATTTTAAAATGAATTTTTCCCATTACTTTAAAACTATTTGACGTATCCGTATCATATTCGGCAGGAAGTGTTGACACTATAAACGATGCTAAAGTATATTAAATAAACGTTTCTGGCTATTACCAGAGGCGTACTACAGGGGCAAGTGAGTGGTTGACCCTTCCCAAATGCTACGCCACTGGCGGAATTGCCATTTTAGCACAATTTTTCGATTCTCCAATACTTTCTATGTAAATAACATACGCTTCCTTCGTCACGATAACGTCATTATTTTTCAAGATATTTAAAGTTAAACATAAAGCTGAACAGTTATTTTGATTTTAATGTGTATTAATTATGTCGGTGTTTTTTGTCATAAGATTGCATTTATTACGCAAATGAAACTTTAATGCGTATTAACAAAAAAACATAATGTTATTTATTGAATTTTCTTGAAACTAATACATAGATGCATTCAACATAAAAACAATGTATGTATCTATGTATTCGTTTCAATAAATTTCAATAAATAACATTATGTTTTTTTGTTAATACGGATTAAAGTTTCATTTGCGTAATAAATGCAATCTTATGACAAAAAACACCGACATAATTAATACACATTAAAATCAAAATAACTGTTCAGCTTTATGTTTAACTTTAAATATCTCGAAAAATAATGACGTTATCGTGACGAAGGAAGAGTATGTTATTTACATAGAAAGTATTGGAGAATCGAAAAATTGTGCTAAAATGGCAATTCCGCCAGTGGCGTAGCATTTGGGAAGGGTCAACCACTCACTTGCCCCTGTAGTACGCCTCTGGTAGTAGCCAGAAACGTTTATTTAACATACTTTAGCATGGTTTATAGTGTCTACACTTCCTGCCAAATATGATGCGGATACGTCAAATAGTTTTAAAGTAATGGAGAAAAATCATTTTAAATTTTTTAAATAAAACACCCTATATCTCAGTAAGGAGCCACATTGTATCTAAGTGATTTGGGTTAAATATTAATATTTTGAGCCCAGGATTCTACAGTTAAAATATTTCCAATTATTAATGAAACACCCTGTATAAGCATTTCTGAAAATATTCTTTTTAGACAAACAAAAACAGCAAATGAACAGTCATTCTACAATGTGATCCATAGGTTTTGTCAGAAGATTTAAGTTTAGTAAGCGATTATCAAACAGAATAGCTTTGCATAATAAACCATACGTCAAAAATTAATAATGGTCCCTTAAACTGATTGACGGTCACTGGAATGAATTTCTCTGAACTTACGATCGGGCAGGTGGTTGTGAAAAGACCGAATTTAGATAAAGTGCTTAAACAAAATGCACTTGTTTGGGTAGTTCAATGACATGTGAATTAGGTTAATGTACTCTTACTGATTTAGGCGGTGTTTTGCAAGCGTATATGCTATTATTCTTGAGTTTTGTATACGGTATAGATACAAAATCTGAGGGCTTGCAGAGAGAGACAAGACAAATTGCTGATAACAGATATACACCTTTGGAGAAAACATCCACTACAAACAGACTATAATAAAAGTAAGCAAACAATAAATTATGATAGGGGCATATTCACTGAATACCACAAGGTAGTTTACTAATAAATTTATGGGATTAAAGTCCCAATAAGAAAAAAGAGGACGTCCGTGTATATAAGTAATGGAGTAAGAAAGTAGTTGGCGATATTGGACGTGATCTATTAATAGGGTGGCATAGTTTCAAATTCAAAGTTATAAACGCGCAATTAGGTCCTTTCCGACGCCGCAACCAGAAGTTAAATCTAGAGGAATCGAACATTTTACCTCGATCGTTGAAAAGTATCTAAACGATAACGAGTTGATGGCAAAACCCTGTCTAGTCCAGTCATTAGATACTTTTTTGGTTGCAAAAGGTTGCGGAGTTTTGAAACTTGGCACGATTGTCTGCTTGATGGGGCTAAGTATGACCCTAAGTTTACGACCTTAAGCGACCTCCGCTCGCACCGCCATCTTGAAAAAATGGCGACCAAAGTCAGTTTTTGGCGTATAACTCGGCTCTTGTAGGTTTTAGCGAAAAAAATGGCCATGAAAATTTTAAAAGAAAAACATTTGTTACAAAATCGTTTCTATAATTTTTTTAGTCAGACTAGTACTTTCCCAGTTACAGGGCCGAACAGTAGGGCAAATATTTTTAAAAATCTCGTATCTGGATCTTTTTAGGAATTATGTATAAATTAGCCTACCTAAAGCAGGTTAGTGCAGTAAAGTAATACAAACATAAGCTATCAACTCATTTCCACACCACCCAGGAGGTAGAGTTGCGCAGCTCGTTTTTTTAACGTGGTATGCCCAGTAGGCCTAATCCAAACCCCAAACTTACAAGCACGGTTTCTACCGTTTTATATTATGGGATGTGCTTGATTTATTATATACGCTATCTGTCAAATCTTGCTCGTCTCCCGTCCCCTAAAACACCCACTCCAACGAATTAAAGTCGTCATCAGACTCGTTTGGGTCGTTGGGATTGGAATCCACTAAAAAATCAAGAATGTGTTCACACGTTGTCCCGTTGCAATATAGACACAGCACTGAGCATTTTAAACCTGTTTTCCGACATCCACACGCTCCTGCACAGCCTTTCTTACATTTACAGGATATTGATTTTAAAATGGCGTTGCAGGTTGCTTCTGACGGAGCCCGAAGAGCATCAAGCCCGTTCCTCGTTTTCTGCCAGCCATATTGCTCTGAATCTTTTTCTCAGCCACACCACATCGCAACTTGTTGATACACTCGTAGACAATGCTGCCTTGTAGCATCTCTTGTAGGTGGCAGGGACGCGAGAGTTCTTGGACACAGACTTCGTAAAATGCTGGTAGCGAAGCAAATCCACTGTGTCCTTTTCAAACAATCTACCATACAGTGCCAATAAAAACGCTTCACCAGCTGCAGCGAGAGCATTAACATTTGCTTCGAGTTCTTGGAAGATTGCTACAGTCTCAAGCAACGAGTCGTTTGTATCCATGAGACTGAGGAACTTCAATTTTCCTTGGTTAAAAATGGCAGAGGTTGTGTCACAACCACTGATTGCATGTACTCGTAAAAACGAAATGATTTTCGAAACAACTTTCTTGTATTTCAGGCTTTTCGTCGAATACAGCGTTTCCGCAACTTTCTCTCTCGATAGTTTTAGCAAAAAAGTGCTTTCCTGATCTCTCGCCTTTGTCGTTAGAAGAACCAACAAATCTATATCTTCTCGCACAACGAAAACACGAGTAAAAGACGATGACATGTCGATGGCTGTCTGAATGATGAGCACATCCGCATCTTCTACTGCCTGCTTTGCTGTGTAATTTTGTTCTTCAAACTTCGCAACTAACATGAAAATTAAATTCCTCTTATTAGTATTGCTCGACAAGAATTTTTCTTGCGAAACATGCAATCATCGCTTCATCGAAAATTACATCACTGGACACATGTGTTCTGGAGCGTTGATATCTTTCGGCACTTTTCGTATTGACCCACGGTTCAAAATATATAGAAACACAGTTATTAACTAAATGCGTACTTAAGCTTTTTTAAGTTTGTCAACATACAAATAACTACATTCCACTGGAAGACATTGCCGGGGCAGCCAGTTTTATTCGGCTGATCCCGCCTACTTTTTAGATCAGCAAAGCCTCCACGCTTCCATGTGTTGATTCTTATACAAAGAAATTATCCTGGAATTACTCTACCAAGTAATTATCTTTAATAGTACCACCAATCATATACAGACAACAGACAAAGTGCATATATAACTGTATAAACAGTTATATAATAGATTAGACTACTTTAGGTAGACTAGTTTGGAGATAATTGGTAAAAAGTATCATGCAAATGCCGCTTTTACGAGATTTTAAAGAGTTTTTCCTACTGTTCGGCCCTGTAACTCGGAACATATTAGTCTGTCAAAAAATGTATAAAAGAAATTTTGTAGAAAATTTGATCCTCTTCAACTTTTTATAGGACATTTATTTTTCTAAAACCTACAGGAACCTAGTTATATGCCAAAAACTGATTTTGGACGCCATTTTTTCAAGATGGTGGCGCTAGCGGCGGTCGCATGAGGTCGTCAACTTAGGTGCATGTTAAGGACCACCAAGTCTGCACTTCTGCCAAGTTTTAAAACTCCGCAACCTTTTGCACCAAAACACTGTTATTATGTATCTAATGACTGGACTTGCCTGGCAATATCGAATAACTGAGAGAATACGAATATTGGAGTTATATTGATTCAAAATTATAGAATAACCTGTCGCGGCAGTACGTAACGTAACTATGCCATCACAAAGAATATTTTGAGAACCGTAACATCATTTAGATTCGTAACGACAAAGTAAATATAAAAAATCTAAAAATCAGAAAATAGCTATTTATATATCTAGGGAGCAAAGGTATTCATTTCCTCCCGCGTGTGAATTTAATGCCCGACGCGTTAGCGGAGGGCATTAAACACACAAGGGAGGAAATGGACCTTTGCTCTAGTGATATATATATGATTTTTTCTTCGAACGCATATCTATTGCGCGAAATTTAGAAAATTTTGCTTTAGTAAATCATTACCGTGACTCTAGATTTCTGTAGTGACATTTTGTCTAATTTCCAAATCAGCATAACGTTGTAAAGCTTTGGTGTGATATCCATGGTGACATAAACACAAATGCGGGAGCAAATAAATATTGGCTCCCGCCGGGAGCAAATAAAAATTGGCTCCCGCTGGTTGGAAATTGACAGTTTTGTTTCCTAAAACTAGGGCGCAAAAGCCGACTTTCTATACAGTGAGTAGAAAAATTATTTAATAAGTCAAAGCGTTTTTTACGGTGGTTGTAAGAAAAACAGAAAAACACCGATTAGCGCAATGAGTTATAACAGCACCCAATGTAGTCGAACAATTTTTGTGTATGCTGAAGCTGTATACATATACTTATTGACGTTCTTGATTAATAGTTAGTAGAAACTTCGGGTTTTCGTTGTTTTTCGTAGAAATGTGGCTTTTTTCGCAAGTATTAGCCAGCTTAGAACAAAGCCGGGGAGATATTAAAACGCTTCTGCTTCCCTTGTCTGCATAATTCATTTTCATGTTTAAGGTTATTTCCAGTTTGTATATATCTATTTTTTATTATTAATTAAACATAACCAGTGTAATTTAGCATATCCGAAAAACCAAGTGCGGCCCTGTGCATGCATCGATTAATGTAGCGTGTGTGACTTTTAATGTAGATCTTTCGAAGCCCGCTGGCGGGGAACAAGAAATTGGCTTCTGGGCATGGGCACAGTGCACACGTTTGTGCATATTTCCTAGTGCGCGTGCCTGCGGCGAAGTAAATTTCGCTTTTCGACGAGCTAAGTGAATATAAGTGGCAAAAACAGTAAATATTTAGTACTTATAAGTATTTGTGGTTATCACATGCCAGCGTTTACACTTCAAATAAACGTTTTCATCGTGCGAAGCAGTTACTTATATTCGTGACGTCCATTGTGAAGACGTGAGACGTCAGATGTCATTTAGGCGTCAGAGGAGCAATATCTGAGTTACTTCTCATTGCGTTCGGTCTTGTGTAGTTTGTTTGGCTTCATGCAGTCCTTGTCCCTTCATTTCATTCATCTGGTCAACCCATCCCGCCGGAGATCATTCACTTTTTCTGTGTCCTTCTACTTTCCCTTCAACGAGAAGCCTTTTCATTGCGAGTGTTCTTCTCAGTGTATGTCCAAAGTATCGTAGTATAGCCTGGTTTAATTTCGTATACAATTTCATTTGCATGTTTAATTACTTTAAGACAGATGCGTTTGTTCTGTGTGTTGTCCACGGTATTCTTAAAATTCTTCTGTTAGCCCATAGTTGAAGAGCATATATATTTTTCGCCTATAAAACTTTTTAGTCGTCAACGTCTTTTTTTGTTATGTTACTATTTTTCAAAATTCTTATTAGTCCTGTTGTTGCATGTCTTGCCCTTTTTTATAGCATGTGTACTACCACCAGTATTTGCCATTGTTGATTCTCGATATTTACATTTGTCTACAACGTCAAAATCTGCTATACTGGGAATGTGAGTTGTTGTTTAAGCGATCGACAATCATAACTTTCATTTTTCTTCTATTTAGTTCGAGTCTAAATTTCTTACTTGTTAGTATTAGTGTTTCATCAGCATATATCAGGTTATTGATTCGTCTTCCACTGATCGATAGTTCTTTCAATTCGTGTAACAGCTATAGATGTTAAACAGCAAGGGGGACAGTATACACCCTTGCTTCCCCCCAGCTTGTGAATGAAATCTTGCTGTGCACATATCTCCCACTTTAGCTCCTGTATTATTATTTTCATCTAAGCTGTTCACTAATTGCATAAGATGATATGGTGTGCCCAAGAAGAATTCTTCAAAGTTTTTGCTATTGCACAGGTTCGAGGCTACTTTGTAGTACATAAGACAAAGCAATGCCTCAATATTGTATTGACGTGCCTTTTCGATGTTCTGTCTAACATTTAATATTGTTCATGTGTACCCTTACCTGGCATAAAACCAGTTTATTCATCTCGTATTTGGGGCAATTGAAAATCCTTCAATCTATTGTTTATGCTACTCTTTGCTGGTGTGGAATATTAGAGCGATAGTCTTGTAGTTGTTAAAATCAGTAAGTGGTTCCTTTTTGTATATGAAAATGTAAATAAATTCACAACACCTTATTTTCGATATCTGCATACCATCTCGCACAGTCTCCATAACATATCTATCCCAGTACTACCCGATGCTTTAATTACTTCTGCAGTGATCTCGTCAATCCTGGCGGTTTTTCTGTCTCAGCTCTTTTATTGCTTTTCCAACCTCAGACTATAATATACCTGGTTTCAGTTCGTCTGATTTGGGAGTTATATCATTTTCTGGTATGGTGGTGGTTTAAGATGTGTCAACAGTATTGTTTCCATACGTCTGTTATGTCATCCACATCAATCACTATTCTTCTGTTCGCATCTTGGATGATGAATCATCTGGCTTTAAATTCCCTCAGCCTGCGACTTCGGAAGGGTGAATTTAGTAGCCTACCAGGTGGCGTTGCCGCTTCCAAGCCCGGATAAAGGAGAGGGGTTGACGGGAACGGGTTAACAGCTCTCCTGTCGTAAAAATAATAATTGCTCATAAAATGACGACAACAATCGCACGATCATGGAAACGAAAAAACATATTACGACTAGCCTGCTGGAACATCCGATCATGGAATCAACGGGATCAAAAAGTGATAATAGAGATGAATAATCACAAGATAGATACCTGTACCCTGTCTAAAACTAAACGTAGAGGAAAAGAAACATCCAAATACGAAAACTATATGCTCGTATGGTGCAGGAAAGATAAAGCAAGCAGAGTCGCACACTATAGTGTAGGAATTCTATTACACGAACGGTTCGAACCACAAATAATACAAATACAGTATGTGAATGATGAATGCTAGAGTGACATTCAGGATAGACAAACAACCCAGTACACTTCATAGCTATATATGCGCCCGACACAGCTAAACCATTGCTGGAATCCAGACTTCTCTGTGAACAACTGGATACGATCCCACATACAGACAAAACACTTATTATGGGTGATATCAACGCAAGAGTGGGGAATGACATTATCGAAGGCGTGAAACAAAAATTTTACGAAGATGTGACGAACCATCATGGAGAGGTACTATGTACACATAATAAACTGATATAAATAACACGTATTTTTTACACAAACCGCAGTAGAAATATACATGGTCACATGCAAGAGAACCACATTCCACGATAGACTACATTATAAAAAATAAAACGGTGCATCGCAGAAATATATTAAATGTATGAACATTGACATCAGCTAACGTGGGATCAGATCACGGCATGGTACTATGCAAATCCGGGATGAGCAAACCACCCTTGATAAAAGCTACACCCGAATACTTGGAAAAAATTAACATAGAATCATTAGAAAATGAAAGCACAATACAATTATATAACAGACGATTAAACGAGAAAATAAAAAGGGAATGGGATCACCAACAATGATGACGTAGAGCAAAGCAGGACGAAGATAAAAACAAACATCACAGCATCAAAATAAGTATTGGGAGAACGAAAAGTTAATATAAGTAACAAACGAGAAAAGAACCTGATTTACAGAAGAAATCAAAACACTCAGGAAAGAAAAAAAGGGATGCATATATAAAATATAGAAATAACAAGACAGCAGACGAATACGAGTAATACATAGAAGTAAGAAACAAAGTCAACGCGAAAATAAAGAAACTAGAAGAGGAACACTGGGAAAATGTACAAAAGACATTGAACATGAGAATACATAGAAATAAATTCGCTAGAGATAGGTATATGTACGAACTACTTTAACGACGCTATTTAACAAAATAGTTTAAGAGGAAAATGTCCCAGAAGAATGGAAAACCAGCATCACCGTACTGATATTCAAAAAAGGGTACAAGAAAAACCCGGCTAATTATAGACGAGTATCACTGTTGGATACAGTGCTAAAGTTGCTCACTGGAATAATTGCCGAATCAATATGTGACGGGGTACCTATCATGGAGGAACAACAAGGATTCAGAGAAAACTGATCCACAACAGACCCCATATACACCATTCGAAAATATCCCAATGAACAACGGAATCAGACAAGGTGATGGTTTGTCCAATACTAGTGTAAAGCCAATGGAAGGATGTAAACTAACCCATGACAACTTGAACGTGATAAGCTACGCAGACGATGAGGGTCTTATAGATAACAACGAAAATGATCTACATAGAATCCTACATCAATTCAACACCACGGCCGAGCAATATAACCTGATCATTTTGCTTGAAAAAATGAAATGTCTTACAGCCACTAAATAACCAGTAAGATGTAAACTTGAAATAAACAGAATAAGCATCGAACAGACTATGGCATTTAATTACGTGGGAGCAATAATAACAAGCGATTATTACATCCAAAAGGAAGTACACAAGCAAGTAAAAAAAGCAGCTACCGTTTCAAGGGCACTGAGAAATATGATATCGAGCGAAAGAAAAAGACAATTGAATCAGCACATCTCAAGAATGGACACCGAAAGGATAGTCAAAGTGGCACGCGACGGAAAGCCAGAAGGATCCAGACCACCAAGAAGACCTCTAAAAAGATGGCGAGACAGCTAGTCATCAATTTCCCAAGAAGAAAGAGACTAAAATCCAGTAAAACACAGGTCAGGCGACGTAACGTAAGAAGGAGAAGAAGAAACTCTCTTGCCATGTATATAACTTTATGAAATATCGCGTGAGGATTACTGCTGTTGGCCTGTGGTTCTATATGTGAGCATATTTCGTGAATTTGTTTATTTATATCACGCCTGCAGCTACGTTTTATTTTCCTATTTAGTTGGTTTAGCATCGGATTATTTAAGTGCGATTGTGGTTTAGAAAGTTTATGTTTTCGCCTCTCGTCTACTAGCTGTAGTGTTTCGTTAGATATCCAGTGCTTCTGTTATTTTCTTTTCTGGAGATGTGGTTCCTTTGGTAGCTGTCTTTATCAATGCTTTAGTTTCAATCCATATTTGTTCTGCGCCATCTGCATCTTTTTGTTTCCCAAATTTTAATAGCTATCGCTAGTATGCTAGTATGTAGATATTCAGATTCCTTCCAGTGGGTTTCCGAAATGCTACATATTTCTATTTTTTCTCGTATTACTTCTCTTTCTATTATGTGTATTTTCCCCACATGTAGTTCTTTCATGACGTTCCAGCAGAGCGCCGATCGTCAGTCGGGTCACTCATCATACCATTAAATAATCAGATCGTTTCCCCTTCCTTGTTTGATTTAATGACGTTGACCAGTTTCAAAAACCTGTTCGTCCGTCTTGAGGACAAGAGAGTGTCCTGGATAGAATACGGGAAGGATAAAAGTAGGAGAATGGGTAGGAGCAATCAGGGTTTTCCTAGGTATCGAATGCGGTAATTTATCACGCGTCCCGCCGTTTAAGATTTGGATGACGTAATTCGAAACCAAGTCTAATCCACAACTCAGAAATTCTCAGAGCCCAACTTTCCGGTAAATATGATACC
Source organism: Agriotes lineatus (assembly GCA_940337035.1). Classification (NCBI taxonomy): domain Eukaryota; kingdom Metazoa; phylum Arthropoda; class Insecta; order Coleoptera; family Elateridae; genus Agriotes; species Agriotes lineatus. The sequence continues at coordinate 125,429,227 of OW679195.1, forward strand.
AAACAGCTGTGTGGGAGTTGCTCGCTTACAGCTGTGTGAGGATCATACTTAAAATTATTCGCTTACAAGTTTGAGTGGTGTCGGGATTTTATGCATGCACAATCATAGACAAGGCCATCTCCAGGCACTTTGAAGTTTGCACTTTTGAACAAAATTAATTATTTCAACGTTATTTTTAGTAATGTTATCTGTACGTCAGTCATAGTTACACTAGTTAATTTGACTGTTTAATGCACGTAGAACAGAGCTATATCGCCGGATTTCTGGTGCTATTCCTTAACATTGTGTATTTTTGTTTGTTTTCCATAGTTCTTTTACATAGTTCACAGTCAAATAATTTGTAGTGGGAATATTTCTTAAGTCAGTTTCAGCCCGATAGCACTACAGGTGCAGACCAAATTCCTATTCTGTGGCAAATACTGATTGTTCATAACCACGACTGGGGCATTTAAAAAGGTTTCATCTACACAAAGCTAAAAGTTAAGAAAGCAGAGAAAATAATTACTGAAATAATAAGTCGAACGAGATGTTTCGTTTGAGTTTAAATTCCCGACGGAGCGGCTGAACAAATGTATCATTACAACGATGTCCATATAACCAGGAAGTTATCTAAAGCATGTTAATTTGAGTTTTGTTGCCATCGTTCTTCTATTATTTCCTCGTGCTAATTTTGACTCTAATTTATGTGCTTACTCTTGAATTCAATCTCGCATAATATTTAATACCTAGTTTCCGTGCTTGTTTCTAGGTTTTTACATTTATTTCTTGTTTTTTTTTCTGAATATCTGCCCAGGAGTTAATTTTGGGTTGTGCATATGATGCTTCTTTGTTCTGCTTTAGGTACGGTCGTAACTTCTTCAGCCTCTTTCTTTCAGCACTTGAATTTCACATCCACCTACTGCTGTTTGAGGAAATGGTTGTATCTGCTTTCCAATAACCTGCAAAAAATAGATTTGCAATTTGTGCCTACTAAATAGGATTCGTAACATTAGTAGTTGAGAAAAAATATTTTACTTAATAATTATTAATAAATGCTATCCTGATCATTGGCTTTCCATATGTCGAAGATGGCAATTTTCTTCCGCAAACTTGAGAATCCTAATTACGTTACCACTTTATTCGATTCATAAGTTTTTGCGAAATTCAGGTCTAGACTATACCCTAAGTGGTCCTAATTGGCACTAATGCTCGCAGTCCACCCACCAGAAGGATGCAGTTAAATATAAATAACGTTTTTGTCATGGCCATTGAGATGCTGGGAAAAGCGCCGCTGTTATAAAGGGAAATGCGCTATGAATTTGATGATACCGCGTTTCATGGAACAGTGAACTACTTAATAAACTGCACATCCATATCTACGCCTACGTGCTGTTTCTTTTGTGTTTACGGATTTGGCTGATTATTTATTGCCGCTGGAGCTTATGCCCTGTATATATGGGGAAGCAGCAAACACGCCCAGTGTAATTCTTTTCTTATTCCGTACGTGACGTGAAAATTTCGCGGCTCCCATCACGGAAAGTACCTGCACATACGAAATTCGCATAAGCGGCGGTATAAACTCCGCCTGTAATAACACTGCTCTTTCTTCGTATTCCGCAGTGTAATAGGTTGGTGTATGAAGCAACCTGTGCGCATTGCGGGTTACAACCGGAGCAGCTCCGGGCCCCGGAATGTAATGAGCTGGTACGCTCAGGTAACAGCAACGTGCGCCACGGGGTAATATACGACACCATCAATTCGCCCCACATACTTGATTAGCTCTTAGCTGCGGTTCGTAAATGACGTTAGGCTTTCCACCTGTTCTCCTTTATGCGAGAGCTTTAGTGAGAAGAAATAACTTAATAAGGTGGAGACTAGCAATTTTAATTAGAACCGAATTTACATCGCATTCGCAGCCATTTCTCGTAGTAGCTTCCACCATGACGACAACAACGTTACCAAGTATTAATATCGCTCGAGAGTGCTCACTGCTGCTCAAGATTCAGAAAGCTTTAAAGTGGGGAACGACATTCACGAATGTATACGTTTAGCAGCATTATGTGTTATTACACGGGAAAGCAATCGTGCTAGATGTAAAATTATTGTACTTCGGTATTAGCATTTCGAAAATATGTGCCGTTTACTTCTCCGGCGCCTTATCGTAACTTTGAGTTGCATAGCACTTAACACTTTTCCCTTCGACACTCCTCAACCAGAGCCAACGTTAAAAAGCAATTTCCATGAAGAAAAAGAAGTAAATTTTGTTGGAATATTCTAATAAAGTGGGGTTTTCATTGTTACATTATACAAAAATAGCTATTCAGACTACACGCAAGGCGCAGCGTCAAAAGTAGTCTAAGAAAAAGTTTATTGAATATTTTTTTGAATGTAAAATACTAAGTTTTAGTAACGGTTCCAGATTCTTAAAAATACATTAGATAACTACCTTGTGGAACGAGTTGCGAAACAAGTTTGAACTAAAAGTAAGTATGTTAACATCCTCGAGCAATGAACAATAATTCGAAATATATATCAGACATTTTAGTCTCTTATCGAACTAATTTGAACTATTATTTTTCCTTTAGGGTATAGAGCTGAACTAGAAATTGATAGCTATTGGTATGAAATAAAATATAAAAGTAAAAATACAAAGTAAAACCTACCGTTAAGGCTTACTACGCTGGTTTACCTGTAGGACGTATATAAATAGGGACGAATGCTTTAATAAAAATAAATAACTAAAGGCGAATAGATACTCACAAGAATACTAATACAAATTTCAAACAGAAACCCAAACTAAATGCAATCAGAATATGTAAACACCCTTACGAGTTTAACGAAATAAATAAAAATATATGAGCAGTAGATAAATAAGGGCCAACTCATAAAACGAGCTCGGGATTCAAAGTAACTGTTTAAGTTAGAATTATGAACGAATATTATTCGGCTTATTCAATGTTAAAATGGTTTGACGACACGTGCGAGTGCTCGTAACCGATTCAGCAAATTAAAAAAGACCTAATTCAAAAGGCACTACCCAGCATTAAAAAACTATTGACTAAATTATTTACAAGTTCGCTCGTACGACGAGACCCCACCGAACAAACGCAATTATAGTAATGTTACAGTTTATCGCTTATAAAGGCAAGCTCTTCGCTTAATTGCCAGATGGGGGCACATATTAATTGTTTTTCTAGTAGAAAAAGTATGATGATTTTAAAATTTACAATAAGTAACCCCAATAGCAAAACGTGCGACGCCGAATGTATAAAATATTGATAAAATACACATGATCTACACTGCTAACCACTTGCGCCGAAAAACTGAAGAAGTATTACTAGGTGGAATGCTTTCTTTTGAATAACGTTCAGATTCCAAGGAATACTTCTGGGAGACTCTTCGATCACATCGAAAACGATTGAAGATCACGTAACCGCATAATATCGAGAACCGGTTTAACACTGTTGGGAGAAGTGCAACGTTGCAACTTGCGGACGTGAATAATGATTCCAAGTGAAACTAAAATGTGTAGCATAGGTTTTTCCCAGTCCAATTGACAAAACAAGGCTATTAAAAATTAATAACAATCCTAATAGAAATGACCTATTCCCCAACCACATCTCAACCCAACAAAAGGTCCAAACTCTCTTCCAACAGCAAATAAATACTATTTACCGAAAGTTTCTTCGATCCTGGCAAATGTGCTCAAAATAAGGATATTTCTATCATAACTGACCTTACGCAAACGGATGTCACCAATAACGAAACAAAAATACCTAAAATATTACTTAGCCTTTCAGTTATAATACATAATTTACTCATATTCATTCCAGAAACTGATATATAGGATGAGCTGGTCAAATTAAGCTGTCCAGTCAACAAGGTCGCACGGTTGTACAATAAAGATGAGTTTTAATACCCAAGTGATCCGCAGAACTAACCAAAAATTACATCGTTACATAAATGTTTAATTAAGTCTAATGAATACTAATAATTGCACCCACCGGAGGTGGCCGCCCCCTGCCATCTACGTATTTCCGGCGGCGACGTTAGAATCACTCAGCATCAACTGTTTGACACCTCATCGCTGCCTTCATTGGTTGGGTTAACTGTTGGTACTTTTCGCTAGTACGTGCAATAGTAATACACTAGATTATCAATTGTTACAACCCGTATAGGGTCGCTAAACACCCGGTGGCTACTGATCTTTTACAGTACAGTAATTAACGTAAATCTTGCTAGGCTACTGCTTATTGCGGAACTACGTGCTTCCGCGGGCTTTCATTACCTTGCCGAACTTGATGCTCCCGCGGTATCCATACAATCAATTATCATATAATCTTCCAGCACGTGCAAGAACCTCTGACGTCTACCTTCTGCTGTAATTTCCAAAAAGCTATTATAGTAGTAAGTATATTTTACTTTAGTTAATCTGATTCACTACCTACGGATACGCATAGCCGCGCACGCAAATTCGCTTCGCATTATTGCAGCTTAGCACATTATAATTAATTATTGCTTCACATACTCGTATAATTGCCTGCGCCAAGGAATAACTATACAAAATGGGCCACTTTCTCAACATACGTCTAACTTCTATCAGAGCATCGAACGTTCTTCCAATTCCGATTTGAATGTGTAACCTAGCACTCCTTAATACTGTGCATTACTTGGAAATGCAGTCTGGGTGTTGGAAACACAGAATTGTGACTTACCACCTAACCCATTTGTCAGGGTCATATTACATTTCACTGCTAAAAATATTCCAGGAATGGCAAGGTAGTAATGAAAAGTTAAAAATAATGCACCCCAACACCATCAAATACTTCATTCCTAACACTATGAGTTTTCAAACCCTTGCTAGACCGCTTTTCGCTTTCTTCCATAGCGTATTTCATTGAAGTAACTGATAAGGAACTTTCACCAGAAACAGTACATTTTTAGCGAAAATTCGAGGCAATAACATGTGTTCTATGCTAACCAACAGTTTCTTCCACAATTTGATCGCTATTTTAGTCTACATTTAGAAATTGTTCTTTCGAAATGTCTGTAGTAACCTACTACTAGAGGGTATACAGAGTGATTCAAAATTCAACTGATAAATTGCAATAGCGTGTTCAGTAGTAACTTGCTATAGCTCAGAAACAAAAAACGATCTAAAAGTGACAATTACAGTAAAATATAAAATATTTAAAATAAAAATTGACGTGTTCGAAGAGATCTTTCAAAAACATTTGATAAAAGTTTTATTTAGATAATTCCAGACTTTACACTTATATTCATATGTGCTTTTTAGCAGAGTGATGTGTAGCAAAATTATTCAAAATCATGGTTTTTGATTTGAAACTTGCTTTTCACCTATGACCTTCCAACAACACCACAAACGACCTTGGGGACATTTGCTGATGACACAGCAATACTCTCCTGCAACGAAGATCCAGCAATGGCATCAAATTTCCTCCAAGAACACCTGAACTTACTAGAAGTCTGGCTGACAAAATGGCGCATAAAAGTTAATGAAGGTAAATCAACTCACGTCACTTTTACTACAAAACGCGCAACATGCCCTACAATTTCTCTTAACCACACAACCATACCTCAAGCTAATGAAGTCAGGTATCTGGGTATGCACTTGGACAGACGATTGACTTGGAAGACACATGTCACTAAGAAGCGAAAAGAAATGGATCTAAAACTGAAGAGTATGTACTGGCTCACAGGAAAAAGATCAGCTCTCACGCTGGAAAACAAGCTACTGCTGTACAAATGTATAATTCGTCCTATCTGGACTTATGGGTGCGAACTGTGGGGAAGTACCTGTAAGTCAACTATTGATATCATACAGAGATTTCAATCTAAGACACTTAGGATACTATCTAATGCCCCATGGTTCGTATCGAACCTCACATTGCATACCGACCTCAATATACCGTTTGCGACAGATGTAATTAAGGAAAAAGCCAGGAAACATCACGACACACTGGAAAGACATCCCAATGCTACAGTCATCCCTCTAACTGAACAACCGGAAGCTAGAAGACTGAAAAGACGATGGCCGATAGATTTAACAATATAAAATAGGGGTAACACCAATGGGTGTCTTCCTCTTCATGTTATATTTAATGATTACATACCATTAGCTCATAGAATATTATTGTAAAAATTATTCTGATTGCTAATAAAACTTAGAGAGAAAAAAAAAAAAAAAAAAAAAAAATTTGAAACTTGATTTCCCATTGCAAAAAAGCGGGGTACGACTAAGAGCTCGGTTCACGACTGGTAACCATTTTCTACAGAAAGCCCTTATTTCTAATGTGGCAAATGCTCTGCGCCTATGCGATTTAACCGAGAGCACAAGTACGTCGAAGCCTGCCTGAGCTGACGTCACGCTGGAGGGCCAAGGTCTCGTTTCTAGTCGGCAATGAACTAGCACGGTTCTCGGAAATGGTGGGTCGTCATTATACCTATCATTAAGTAATATTAACAGCAACGAACCCACCTACCCTTCACCCTGCTAGTCCCGGAAAGGCATATAAACGCAAATCCCATTAAATTGTGCAACGCTGGTGCACGGAACAGTGAAAAAATATTATAGTCCTGCATGAAGAAAATTACGAGATGTTAATGGCAAAATGGTCCCCAGTTTTTTCTAAAACCTTGAGGCCAACATTATAAGTTGTTGATAATTTATTTAAATGGTTAGTAGTTTTATAATGAATGTGCAAGAGTAATAAACGTACATTTACGTCACAGAATTTTGAAAGGAAGGTTAATTGTATTTGCTTGAGAATAAGCAAAGTAATTGTCGATAATTCGCCTAAGAAGTGCATGCATGTAGTAACAATACGACCCGGTAGTCCTTGTTAAACTCACGTCGCATTGTGAAGTTGCCAACAATGGCAGAGTAGTTCTTCTATTACAAGGTGCATTTGCAACTGAAATGAGGTTATTTTAATAGAATTGCATTAATGAAGAAGCTCGCCTTGCTCTTGCCATACTTTGGAAGCCAACCTGAATTACAAATAAATAAACAATATACAGGGTATAAAGGAATAGTCTTACAAACTTTTAGACCCATGAACAGGGATCCAAAGTTGAATCTTAAGGTAGGTATAAAATTAAGAATAATATTAGAAAAACGGTGGCTACATGTAATTAAAATAAAGCATATATACGTAATTTTATATGGTGAAGTAGATAGCACTAACAACTTTATATAGTCGAAATATACGTCAGTTCTCGTTGGATATTTAAAAACTATGGCTTTTTACAAAATTGAACTTACAGAATGAATTACGCTCAACCACGAAAAATGGAAAGTAGGTTTTTAATTAATTTATATTTAAACCATGTTCAAAAGAAAACTTTAGCTGAATAATCAAAGTAACCCAAATAAGTGGTTTAAATAATCCTTCGACCTCTCAAACAAAAAGACAGGACTTATCTTCCGCCGGTACCTACTATATATTATGTAAGTACGGACAAATTATTTTCCTGGAAATGTAGTTAATGTTGTCCATTTAAAATGGATCAAAACCAGGCGAAATTAATTATTAACACCTCTACAGACATCAAATGCTGCTAGGAAATGCCTGCCTGGAAAATTTTTAATAGAACCATATCAGAATCAGTGTCTAAGGTATTGGATAATCCGCGTGCGTGTACCTTACCCATAACGAATAATTTTAATAATGTGGTATACCAAAAAAGTTAAAGGTTTAATAAGAGCAGTACAGACTATATTATAATCCATTCACAGTATTTCATCCTTCCAGCAGTCTGTTAGGGTGACATTTTTGTTGATACGCATACGACATAACTAGACGTAAAGAATTGGGTTACCTACCTATGTTTTTTTCAACTTATGTTTATGACTTTTTAAGCCTTACACTGTTGTCACTTAAATTTTTAACATTTTGACATTAAAATTGCAACACTGTCAATAAAGCAATTGTAAAAAAATTTATATTTTTGTCATGTCACCGTTTGATTTCTATCACAATTCATGCATGCAATTTAATAAAAACATATGACAGTCTACTGGGAGAAGAAAACACTGTGAATAGATTATATAACCATCTTCCACTGGAAACTGCAACCATGATGCAACGTTTACTAGAATTCTAATTACAAGCTTTTATGGAGTAGTTATTTCTACGACTTTCTTTTATTTGGTTCTACCAACTATTACACGTTTTATGCCAATACCTGGTAGAATTTCTTGAAATTCATATTGCATTTATTTCGTACAATATTCTAACGAACTGAGTTCAGAAGCAAGTATGCTACAATTCTTTATCGAATAATCTGTAAATATCTTTACCCAGAACTTCCCTCGCCCGAATTAGATCAATTTACAAATTTAAAAAAAAATTATCCCGCTGGGGTTTGAACATCTGCATAGCGATCCTAACCGTATCTCTGCAGCGGATGTAACTGCATCAAAATTCCAACTGCGCCATCAAGCCTTATAGAAATAGGTGCGACGCGCGCTTCTATTGAACAGAGGGGTCTTACTGTTGAAACGTTTTTACTCTTTTGTTACATTATCGTGTATCGGTTGAGTCTTATTTTCGGTAAATGTAAAACCTGACCTATGTGAACGTTATTACTTCGTTCTATTTCAAAATTAACCCAAAAACAAACAACATTTTATTTTTTAAGGTGCTCACCCTGTATATATTGTATCAAATTGTACCGGTTTCATGCGAGGTAGATATATAATATGTATGCAAAATATCGTCTGCCTCCGACAAATAGTTTTTCAATTATACCGCCAACATACAGACAGACAGACAGAATTTAAGAAAACCTCTTTTTCGTTATTTAGGGACCTTGAAACGTGAACATCTGAAGAAATCTCGGAAAGTAATTTTTTCGTGATTACAATACCTCTTTCGTATTTCAGATGAGGGAAGTAAAATAGTAATGGTTAAAATCAACTTTGTTTTTGATCACCTCCAGTGAACTGATAGGCATAATAAGTTTCAATAAATTGTTGGATTTTAATTGCATTTGTGATGGGTTAAAGGGTTTGTTTACTAAAGCGTGACATATTATTTTCTATTATACTCTTTTTCTTGATGTCCTGATTTTTTTCCGACATCTATAATATAATTTTCCGTAATGTGTGTCTCTGGCACAAAATAACCGGTTTCACAGGTGTTTATATTTGTTTAGGTCTTGTTTTTCTTATCTTAGCGCTCGGATCGGAGCTTGATCTTTCGCGTATCCTATTTCACTTGCGCGTAGCGCGCAATTTGCTTGTGTCATAAATTTTCTAATACTTTCACGCCATTTTCGAATATAGAGATCTATTTTTTGTATCTTTTGCTTCATGAGTTTCGATTACGTAAATTTAAAATTGCTCAAGGACTCCATTTGATGCCCTCGCAAAGTGAAAATTCAAGCACTTTAAATTTAAACCTTCTATATATAATATATTACCCTTCATTGCCGTGTTTACAAAGTAACTAATAACTCAATGTTTGATATGCATTAAATGAATTAGATCGCCTGCGTTTTAAATAACGGCACTTTAATAAAAATTGTTAACTTCCATTTCTACAATTTACTTAAAAAATATTACCTTATTATATACGCCAACGCCTAAAACGTGCAATTACTTAAGTTGTCAGTCAGGTAGTCGTCGAGTTGGAGGTTTACGACCTTTCAATTATAATTACTTAAGAAAAATTGGAGCCAACTTTGAAGCACAAGCAACACCAAAAAATGTTTCTATAATAAATGAATTAGGTAATAAACGCAGTATATCTTACTTACTTATTTAGGTAATTAAGATTTAGATGGGGTCGATGGCTTAATGTTTATTGTTTAAGCATCATGACTGATGATCCAAGAACTTCGAGTTCTTTCAATGAGGTTTTTAAAAATAATATCCATTATGTTACTGCAATTTTTTTTTAATGTATAGATGGGAATTCCTGGAAATTTCTTGATTGACCCTGTATTTCTTCCTAGACTAGACGGTGCTTCGTATTGACATTTTCTTCAAGATGAACTAACTCTTTTCAACCGGAAGATGTTCCACTGATGCTCAGAAACAGAACGTGGTTTATGCGCGACGGCGTTCCAGCTCATTTTAATGTACCAGCTCATCCGTTTTTGAATATGGAGTTTATCAATCGATGGATCGGTCCAACCATTCCCTGCAAGATCCTCAGATATAAATCCTTTAGATTGTTTCTTTTGGGGACTCCTCAAATCTTTAATTTACGCAATACTTATTGAAAGTCGAGACGATCTGAGGCAGCGCATAATAAGTGGATGGGAGACTATACGTAACACTGCAGGCACTTTTGAGCGAATACGTCCATCAATGAGATGAAGAGCTGAGGCATGTGTTATGGCTGGAGGTAACCATTTTCACCAGCTGCTCCAATTTATTCTACAATTTCATTAATTACTTCATTTCTTTTATTTGTATTTTATTACTATTTGCAATAACTCAGTCTGTTACCCTAATAAAACATTAAGCTACTATGATTTTTATTTTAACTCGAGCTTGTATCTTGAAGACAAAGTAATTTAGGAACATTTGTGTGGCTGAAGGTGGTACCCGGGTACTCTTAGGGTATAAAATATGGAATATTCCTTTTTTGGGAGGATGAATCAATTTGAGCTTCTAGGACACCCCTAAGTATATAATTTTAAGTATATTTCGAAAATTTCACATATTGAGAGGTATGGAGTGTCGGGTTTCTTTGGATTTGACAAAAAATCAACACATTCTGGCGGACGGTGGTACCTCGGTAACACTATATATTTTGTACCGAAAAAACTAGGAAAATAGCAGTGTTTTCAATATTTGTATACAATTATTGTAATTTTTATGTTTCAAATGTTACAAAATATCAAACAAAATGAATTGCTATTATTTCTTCTGGCATTGAAGACATTTTACCCTTTAATTCGTGTGCTGAAGAGACACAAAGTTGTTACATATACTACACATCTTGCGGACTTTTCTTTTTTTATTCTGGTCGCTGCGATAACACATTTTGCATACGCCCTTTACTGCAATGCGTCTAGAGGATTCCTGTTCGGGGACAGGATTGAAATTATTGGGAGTTTTTATAGAAATTCCTGCAACACTTTCAATGGCGTTTTTCGTACATCGATTTTGTAATACCATGGGATTGTCGCTTCTTTGGTTCACAGCTAACAAGCACAGATTACAAGCTAGATCTTTTAAGAAATTTCTTCTCTTACTTGTGTTCTGATACTTCGTGGTATTGTTTTTAGTGTAGATAAAGTAGGCAGTGCCCAGTATTTTATCCATAACGTCAGCACCTGCCAGTTCCGTTATAAAACGAAATTACTTCAGGCTTTGGCTTCAGGGTATCAGCAATTGAATTTGTAGTGTGTAGTTGAAAACAAAACAAGTCTTAGTTTACTTTTGGGAGATACAGGCACAACAAGGCATCTGTGTTGCGAGCAAAGTTTGTGGAAAAAAGCGGTCGTTCCATTTTAGCTAAAAGGTCCTTGGGAATATAAGGTTTTTTCCTACACGTAGAGTGAGCCCATCTGATTTTAGCATGCGAGCAAGAGGCAGTCATGTGAGAAATTGTCAGTAGTGATATTGCGGTCTAAACCTTTGTAATGCCAACATAAGTACATTACACTTTTTTCGCCATTGTTTGATTCTCGAATGATATTATATAACCAGATTTGAGACGAGGGTAATGGGGTCGTGTTCCAGATGGTCGAAAAACTACTATAATAAACATCAGCAGGTGGTGGCGTTGGAGTAGCATCTGCCGCATTGTCGCCGCTATTTACCTCCACTTCTATTTCGATGGGAACACTCCACTGCAAACATCTTCTACATCTGATTCTGCATCATTCGATGGTGGCCCATAATCATCAATGTTACCATCTTCAAATGAATCACTAAATTCCTTATCAGATGTTTCATACAATCTTGCGACATCTTCAGCCGTCACTCTATATCAAAAACCATTACCTACCACAGAAAAATGTATAACGAAACGAACACAAAAACAAAGCAACATACTTATCTAAGTCCAGATATCATCTGAAATTATATTGTGGGTTAGAAACAGGGGTCCGGCGGCTTCTACCATTCCCTAAATCTCCACTACTTGATTCTTCATTGCTTCTAGAAGCTGTAGTACCACATTTTCCATCACAAGATGTACTAATAATATTACCACTTTCCATTTGAACTAAACTGATATCAATTCAAAAAGATCACATCGTATACTGGACTATACATGAGAGATGACTGGGCACAAAACAATAGTTAACATTACCGTTAGACTCGTACAGGCACACAAACATACAGCAACCCACGCAACACCATTCAAAATACACAGTGGTACCCAGGTACCACCTTCCGCCATGTACGTTGTATCATTTTTGTCGCCACATAAGGATTAAAATAAGCCATAGAGTACCACCTTTAAGTTTTATTACTTACTTAGGGAACATCCTGTATAGCGGGCGCTCATTTTTATCTTGTGTATTAGAACCTATCTTAAGTTTTCATTTATTCATATATTCATATATTAACTTCTGTTAAGTGGTTACAGAGTTTAATGTCGATTTTTGGTTATTGCATTTTCCCTACAACTTTATTCAGGATAGAAATGCCATCAATGGGTGGAATTATAAAATACAAAAATGCATTCGTTTATTAGTCGAAGAAATTTACATTGTTTTCACATGTCAATGTACTCTTACTTTCGGAAGATAATCCCAATTATATACTACGTTTGAATAACACTTAAAAGAATTATAATTAATAAATAGTTTTTTTAACATATTTGGTTTTATCTGTCATTTTGTAAATAATACTTTGCACTGGGCTATAAAAGTAAAGATTTGGCTAGGGGACGTTACCTTATTTTCTCCTATTATTTTCTGATTTGAACCCAAAATCTAACTACACAGCAGCTGTGTCAGTATTGGTGCAAGGGTGTCCACATTTGCGAAGTGGGTCACATCTATAAATATAGAAAGCTTATCATGCTGACAGAAATAAAAACTCAGAGCCAATATAACTTATGCAAAGCGAGACGTGGGTAACTTTTCCCATCTATCATGCGGAAAGATTTATATTTTCGTGTACCCATCTTATCATAAACACACATTGTACTGATTGTGCGGCGCAGGTTGTTTTACGGCCGGAGTTTTTCGGAAGGGCAGCCTCTCCGTGCAGTTGTCAGTGCATGATAGATAATATGAAACCAAAAGCAATTAAAGTACAAATTGATCTAGAGAATGCTCTTAAAGTCCAGGCCCTAATTTATTGGCCTTAATTTGAACGTAAATGAATATCGGAACGTTCCCATTAAGAGCATAAAATCAAATTAAAAGTATCAGCAGAAGTTTGAACTGAATTATTAAATTTTGCATGCAACGTTTCTCGTTAGTGCGCCCATCGCCTTTGTAGTTGGGCTCCGTTATATTGCTAGTTTCTACAAAGTAGACTTACGTAATAAGGATTTAATGGCGAAAAATAATTCTGCCTTAAATATTTCAGCATGCTGTACGTCAAGCTTCGTTAAGTGGCGCTCGGATGAACGTTTGGCTTAAACAAATACCTCCTCGTAAGAATCGTGTGAAAGTCGGCATGGGCTTGGATTACATCGTTACACCTAATCTCCTAATCAAATGTCTTTACGAGATCCTACGGCACCTTTCCTAAGTAAAAGCAACACGAGACGCATCTGTTCTTCGTCAGGTTGCCACTTGCAAGCCGACGCCTTGGCGGTTCTGTTGTATTTCAGTCGCACCATAAAATAAACACTTGTTGAATTTATCTAAACAGAGCTAATTGTCATAAGCTTAAACAAACCCACCGACACTTTTTATACCGCTAAGTCGAGAGCGGATCAAAACGGAACGTTAAACAAATGTCCGGTCAATCTCAACTCGACCATTAAAATTCCAGTTGTAAATTCCACTAAAAGCAGATTTGCAAAATTCGATGAATTTATTATCAATGTAGGCATTTAAACAGGCCGGTTGTTGGAATTTTTACAAACGAATTTTTAAATATATATTACGTGCAATCGGTGGTTGAAATAAACCCGCATGAGCTATTAGCCATGGCTCACTGCTTGCTCGTATCAAATATGGAAAGTCTTTGCGCCCTAAAAACTTAACCTTCTAAACAGGTCAAAAATATTTCTTTAACATAATAAATGCATTTAGACGATTGGTCCACAAAAATTATGTTTTAACTTTTAAATACAAAATGTACCTATTAACTTGTCTAGGCAAACTATATCTCAATAAGAACCATTTTATTTATGTTTCACGTTACTACTAATTGAGTTAATCAATACAGCTGTTTTCCACATCTTCAGATTAAAGTTGAGGAGCTATTTATAGGAATAATGAAAAAAAGATTTCAAAAACATATTCTGGGATATACCGAGTGTGTCACTTAAGGTACTAACATAAAGAAATAGCATGGGAAATCGTATAGATGCAGATTCCTGCTTGCCGATTGAATTGGTAGAATTGATAGAGGTATCAAATGAAAGAGAAAGAAAATTGCTTAATTTGATACTACTTTACTTGAATTTGTTGCTTGTTTAAGTAGAAATAGCTTATAAACTGTAATAAATATTTTGCATTTTATTCACAAAAAACAGACCAGCCATGATCAAACTGCCAAAATAAATGATATTTTCTGTAATTAACTAATATTCTAATGAAGAGAGGGTATTATTTATTATCACAACATTTTACAGGGGCATCAGCTTACGCACAGTTCATGATTTATTCTCGGTTAAATCCACCTATTCCATCTGTATCAATAATTCACAAGTTTGTCAAAAAAAAAATGAAAATACCCTCTCTTCATTAGAATATTCAACGTGATTATTCATAGTAATTAGTTAAATACGTGAATTAATAACTGACAGAAAATAACATTTATTTTGGCATAAACAAATTTGATTATGGCTACTCTGTTTTTTGTGAATAAAATGCAAAATATTTGTTACAGCTTTAAGCTATTTCTTTCTTAAACAAGCAACAAATTCAAGTAACGTAGTATCAAATTAAGAATTTTTTTTTCTTTCGATTGATACCATTATCAATCCTATTAATTCAAGCGGCAAGAGGGAAACTGCATATATACGATTTCCCATGCTACATATTTCCCTATGTTTGCACCTTACCACGCGATAACTTTGGGAAAATAACTCGTTGAATTTTCAGCCAATCATCATATCTTAAATTTAGAACATTCACCAGTAGAATCTTGTACCACACTAATAATATAACAACCCGATATTATCGACTTAACATCAGCTAACTTGGTATTGCTTCACCTGTATATACTTTATATATAATTTTGAAATTTTGATTTTTAGGCGTTGTCGTGCGCTTTAAGCATAAAAAGCAACAGAAAATGCGTTGAGGACAAACATCGGTCATAAGCATTGATACTGAATTAATAAACTAGTATTACGTTATTTCTGCTATATATTTTAACCGTCCAATAGTATGTAGCAATTTTTAAAAATCCTTAAGCTTCCATGTACCTTCTTATCTTGAATACGGCCACTTTTTCGTACTTCTTTATATTCCAAACTCTATTGTTTGAGTACAGCATATCAATATCATTTCTCTGTAATCTCAATGCATGAAAATACAACTCGTCCTACGAACTTGTATTTTCAGCTTTGGGATTATAAGTCATGGTATTCATAAAAACAATTGATAAGACTATTACTTATTATATTACCCCTGAAAGTACGGACTTACTTTTAATGCTTCCATTGTTGTTGCTAAACGGTCTACAAGATTAGTTTTTCGCTTACACACTTACTATATGGATGCATTATGAGAATTAATGTTGAGAAATTAGTAGGCGCGGCGGTGAACTCGTAACAAAATTTAAGCCTTAGGCTTATCAACCGGCCAACTGGTAACCGAAAAAAGTCAGCTAATTTTGAATGTACTTTTACGACACCGGTGAACTCGTAACTCGACTACCTGCTGCCTAATTACATGCCATTTGCGATTATCGGCAGAAATCCCTGTGCTCTTTGCTTTCACAGGGATTTTCACTCAAATTCATTATAAAATGCAATATCTGCGGACGCAACATCAAAGTAAGTTTCATCGAAAATGTTAACTTAATGTTAATGCCCGTTAATGATGATGCCCGTTAATGATAATTCCAAATAGGGTATTGTCATGTATTGTTAAGAATAGTAATAAAATCGTGCTAAAGTTATTTGTTTCAAATTTTATTTATGTGTTTCTTTCAGGTATAAAATAAGTGATCGTGTTTTACAGCTATATAGAGCTTTAAGAAGTATATTCAGTCATGTAGGTAATTCTTAGAAATTCCTGGGTTACCAGTTGACGAGATAACCGGTCGTCGAAGGTACCTCAGTTACGGGTTGGCCTATTGTGTGAATTGCTCAATTAAATCCCGGATTAAAAAGTTACGAGTTGGCCCTTGCCCAATATTACATATAACCAAGTAGTACTGGTGTGAATAATGCCACCACATCAGTAACAATGTAAATAATTTCATATTAAATTTGCAGATAAGATATAGTTTGAGAACATTTATTCACAATACATCCTAATATAAACCTCTTTTAACATTTTCAGCAAATGTAATAATGTAAAACTTCAATACAATCAAGAAGACTCCCAACGGAAGCGGAAATATATTTCATATATCAAATGTCTCCTCTTATAAAATGACTGCTTATAAGCCAAAAAAAAAACACTGATTTTAATGTTTTGCAGCTAGAGATGTTACTTGAGTTTAGTTTTCTCTTGCTCATGTTTAATGTTTTTTATAGTTTCTATGCCATGTCTTTTATGTATTTAAATACAGTGTTCATTTTTACGGAGTGAATACTCTCTTAGCTTTTGGTACTGTGTGAACGAACCTTTAGTGCCGATTTTCGGTTTGCGCTCGTAGGATCTGCCGAGTTTGGCAACGATCTTTCTTGGGTGATACTCGTATGGCGTTTTCAGATTTCTTCTGATTTTTGCAGCGAAGCAAGCAGCTTGCACGGTATGTCGCCCTGTAGGTGTAATCCGATGGGGAAGTTAGTCTGCATTTGATCCTTTGGTTGCCTCACGCCCTTGGCGGAGTTTTGAGTTTAGAAGAACATTTTTGGACATGTAAGTCCGCGCCGTTGGGGGAGTAGTTGCAAGCAAGCTCTTGTAAATTTTCGTTGTACATTGCCCATGTTATTGGGATGTGTTATTTTGAAATTTGTCTTTGTCTTTCACACATGTGTATTACTTAAGCGATTTTCTAGTTGCACCTCTACCAGCTGTCCTCGTATTTACAGTGGCTCTCCTTAATTAATCAATTGTCGCTATCAGCCGCCAATTTGGGAAGCTTGGTTCGATTTTGTGGCCCTTATCAAATTTTGGGCATTTGGATTAGCTCACGCTGGTTTCTGTTGAGTCCCTGCTCGCCGCTTGGAGGTTTTGTGGAGTTCCTGATACACCGTAAGCACGGTTGATGGAATTATTTGCTGGAAGCGACCTTGGCCCTCCTTCCTGCCGGTGTCGCCACCTACAGAAGAGTTAGGTACTTCGTGGTCAAGATCACTAAAGTACCAGGCCTTCATTAAGACCGCTATGCTACTCCTGTAACTTTTGGTTGTATATGTTGAATGTTGTGAGACTGCCGGCTGGTTCCCGTCAAGAGCCCCCGGTCGTTATTGGCTTATATGATATTCAGTTAATTCGCTGTCGTCCACCGTTCAGTTATTTTATAGTTCGTCAAATTACTGTAAATCTAATTGTACTGCATACACCTATCGTTTTTTGTATAAATTAAATCTGTGATAATTTATGCTGCTACAACTTTCTAGCATAAATGATTGAGGTGAACCCTATGTAACGTTGTTACTGTTTTTGTAAATTTTATTGCTGCAACTGGACCTTATGTGCGCTTTTCCTTGCAGGCTCATATGGCATATATGACTACTCTATTTGAGTATTCTCGGTGCTATGAGGGCACAATAGTCATAAGTAAAAACTTGTTGGGGCCCGTAACAATTATATATGTTATGTTTTATCGGACTTTTTCCACTGTCCTTTTTTTTCGCAGAAATAAAGACCATTTGGATGCCACTACTGCGCAGAGAATTACAAAGATACTCTACTGCCTATACAGCGGTTTATAACTAAAATATATAACCTTGCTGGTGGCCTAGTGGTAAGAGTAACAGACTCGTAATCACTGCAATCAATAATCCCGGGTTCAAACCCTGGAATAGGCAAAAGTGCACCTGAAAAGACGTACAAAAATTGGTTTTTCTCAGGACTAACCAGAAACACCTGAGGGCGCGAGACAGTGGCAAAGGTCGCTAAAACATATCATAATATACCACTACCAAAAATGACATCATTCAGAAAACAATTATATATGAATTTAGTTTTGCTTTCGAACCTACTCATCTTCACTGAGTCAGCCGGCCAGCGATTGTGCTGTCGTAGTCCCGCGATTGTGAAAGTTAGCCGCTTACGCTTTTGGAAACTTGGCCTAAATTTTGTAATAAAAATATTGTTATTCGAACATTTGCGACCCCTTGACATATATACCTGTGTGCTTAGACTATTTATCATTTACATTGCATCCTATCTCTAATGTGCTGTTGTAAGGTGTATCAATAATTTCGATTATTTAACCTCTTCTTTCTATCTTAAGCACTACTGTTCCCACCTGGAACCGATTTTGTATTACTTCCCTCCGGGCCGGTAGTAGAACTCGGCTACAACAGAGAAAACCGCTGACGCACCGAGGCCCCCGACTATTTGATCTACCATAAAACTTCTTCTCGAGCGGTTTCCTAATATTTTGAACTATTAGGTTTTCTACATTATATTGGATTCGTCAGGTGAGATATCTACATTATTTGAAATCATGCCTCTGCCTAAGATATTTGTAACATTTATAATTATTATATATTGCTATGCTACGGTTTCTCACAAGGATCTAACGACCTCAAAGTTAATAGGTTATGTACTAAGTAAAATTATAATAAGGAGGTTAATCAAGAATAAAACTTAACCTTAACGGTCTTGCAGTTTTATATTGGCATCTTAACAGATAAAAGTTTATGAAACACAATTATATTACAGATGTGATCATAATCGTCCTTGATAACGGTTTACTTACGCAAATTAGTATAACAATGTTATTCAACCGGTTAATCGATTTGCAGTGCTAAAGTTGTAGTTCAGCATTGTCCATTTAGATGTGTTGCATTTTGAATAAGGCAATACCAATGTTGCAAGGCAGCCAGCATCAAGTTTGTTGCAAAGACAATTGGAACAGCTCTGCTACTTTCCGATTGTAGTTTGATAGAATTGGCTGCACTCTGAAACATTCATTTAAAGCATTATTATAGCAATTAATGTATGTTCATAAGTTCGCTTACTCTAATTATAGAGCAGCTAGCTTTTAAAATCGCTAGTGGTACTCCAGGAGTTGTTTTGCTTGAAATAAAAGTTCTAACCTAAAATGTGGAAAAGTTGACGTTTAACCTGACAATTAAAATGCTGATAAACCAGATCACGCATTGCTTACAATTTGTTGGTTGCATGACAATCGTCAGTCAATTGTTTTATTTGTAAAAATTAATAAATTCTCCCTCGGAAAATAGCCATTAAAAAAGAGTGTCAGTAAAATTTCAACTACAACAAAATTTATTTGTAAACCGGTATTTTTGCCATTATTCTTTGCTTATTGTAATACTAATTATTACAAATTGGCGAAAACTAGTGCCACTAGCTGTGGAGTGAATACAAACGCAAGTGAAAAATTAGCTAAGCATCCTTCAAGACGTGCAGCACATAGCCACTTTTACGACCGCGCAAAAAGCAAAATCAATGTCGATCAACATAATATAGCTGAATTTAGATATCGTAGACGTGCAGTACCGCATTCATAGATTTCCTAAGAAAGATCAGGAGCAGGAGAATTGTACTTGCATCACCCGAGAATCCGATAGAACACCCTAAAGTTAATTTGGGTGCGAATAATTAAAATATTCTGTACTGAATAGAACGAAAACGTAAAAATTCGGAGTCAAATCAATTGTAATTGCGTAATAAAGGCTTGGTAGGTTTTAGCTGAATAATTACAAAGTAAAAATAGTCCATTTAAGACCATTGATTTGTAAGTCACAAGTATCAATGGTGTCAGAAATATTGTGTAGGAGTGGGTAAACAAGTAACTTGATTATAACTCATAAAAAGCGAATTCATTTAATTTTCATTTGTGTAAATTGCAATTTAACATTAATTTTTGTCTGTCTATTTACAGGTAATTAGTTCCATGCTGTGTTGTTTTACCGGAACTAACATTAAATTTATATTTATTTTTGCCTCCAGTTTGGCTGTATTATATATTTGAATTGAATTGAAATGAAACATTTACGTGTTGGTTTAAAAGTAATTTTTCTGACAGTTAGTTGTTAATCTTTGTCCATGCTATTAAGATTATGCTGCAGGTAAGTGTTTGTGCTATTTATTTTATAAGAATCCTGCTATTAAACATTTTTAAACAAGGTCGCCATCTGCGAAAAATATCATAGCAGTATATAATTATAAACTTGCAATATTACGACTTTCGCTCCTACAGTCTTCCACTCAAAAAGCAGTTGCAACCAATATGTACACTTTTGAAGAAAATATCTTCGCCAGCTATTATTATATTTATCAGGAAATTTTTAAATTGTACGAACGTAGGGCTAAGTAGCTTATTTTCTAAATTACGACCCCACTTGTATAAGGGTTTCTCGTATTCGTATTCCGTCTGAATTTGAGCATATCGAGTTATGTGCAAGCATTTATTGGCTTTATAGCGTACGCAGCGGTGTTATCCGCTTGCCGATGTCGGTTCTGAAAGGCACTCATTCTGTAGATATTTTTGCTTATATTCGTTGGAACGCTACCTAGGTTAGGGTTATCGATCCGGCTGCCAGACGCATTCTTGTACGTTCCATGAAGCAAATTTAACAAAGAACGGCCATGGGTGCGAAAGAGAGGGCCATCTACAGCTCGGCCACTCCGAGATCTTTTATCGATCGCGCGCTGTCTGGCGCTGCATTTCCAGTTCAGTTGGTTCAATGGTTTACTTTGTAAAGTGGGTCTCTCGCGGTATACCCTTTGAATCTGCAATTGCGAGGGTGTTTAACGTCTTGTGCTGTTCACTCTGTGTACGAATACCGCTGTTTTAATTGTTGTTAGAACTTTTGTCGCTTCAAGGTATTTGGCCGTGCGTAAGTATCTTGCTACGTGGTCGTGAGTGACCGTTTGAAGTGTCGTTTGTCGATTACCGTAAGTCTTTTGAGTTTCCGTCTTTGCCGCGAACTAGCAGACTCCTATATCTTGTCGATCAGACGGATTCCTTTGTGGGAACTAATTAGCCGCGTTAAGTGTTCTCGAAGCTATCGCTTTACCGTTCTGCCTTTCGTGCGAACTTTGCATTACGTCTCATATGAGAGAATAAATTCCCATGTGTTCAGCTCTTGCAGCTCCCGCAGTCCGTTGAGATGTCGCAGTATTTTCTTCCCGTCTCGTTCTATGCAGTATCTGGCGGCGGTGGCTGTTGCATAAGCTTAGAACATCAGTTATCGCACGGCTAAGTTCCTTACAGTATCGTTTATATTGTTTATTAGCGTTTAGTGTGCAACTTACCATATATACAGTGTGTTTCAACGAAATATCGAACAGTTGGTGTAACGTCTCGGTTATTTAGCCTTTATTGTGTACCTTTGTCAAATTTACCGAATTATGTCAATAAGGTTAGGACGTTGCGCAATTTACCGAACTGCCGCATATATTTCATATTTACATGTGCATTTTCTACTTATTCTAATATTTTTGTCAATACATGTCATGTTAGTTTAATCGTGGTTTGTGCGATTATCATTTTAGATTTGTTTACCGTTCAGTAGGCCGTTGCCTTTGTATTATCTCGTGTTAGACCACCCCTCGCTCCACTGAGCCTAGTCGGCAACTCTTGTTATGGGTTGGGCAGCGGTCCTATGTGAGTTACATTCCCGATTTTCTGAGTTATTGTACGCGCTGGTCGTCTATCTTTATCGTGGCTTTTCGTAAATACCGTTAAAAGCTGGCGCGTTGCCGCAAATGTAATTTTAGCCTGTAACATATTGCAAAAGTGACCAAGTAACATTCTTGTTTGTATATCTACCAACATCGACAATTCATGAAAACTAAGTAAATGCGTGTAGTGGTTATTCTACTGAATAGTAAGCAATAATTTCGAGACTATTCAGTTTTACTGTGAATTAATTGGAAAGTAGTAGCTTGTGAAGTATTTCAACTAATAATACCAGAAGTATATGGGACGTAAATATAAATAGCACATAGGATATTAAGTTGCCTTATAGTATTTAATCTAAATCATATATCTATTATTATCTGCAAAAGTATTTCTTTGAGAAGTGATATTGTCGATGCAGTCATATTTTATGTCTGCTAAAAGTTTGTAGCTTTAAACGAATAAACATTATTTAAGAAAAATGAAGCTTAATTTCTAATATTAACCTACTCCTCTTATAATAGAATTTTGAAGATTAAAAGTTATCTTATTAAATTAATAATTTGTGTAAAACAATTGCTAGTTTCTTATTTCTAATGCATGCAATTTATAACTTGAAAAGTGATCCGTATTTATCTTTGCATTCAAACTGTATGAAATATCTCATAGGAATTGATTCAAAAGAGCTGGAATTAGTTATCCCTTTAGGCACAGCTGTAGTTGTAAAACGTTCAACTCTCGAATCTATTTTTAGCAACTAATGAAATTTTACGAGTCTGACATTCAGAGGCCTGCACAGGCTATTGTTCGCTTATTAATTTTAGACTTTTACAGGTGTCTAGAACATGAGAACTAATACATGCCTGTTGGCTACTTTACAAACCCAAAATTAAGCAGTCAGAAGCATGGGCGCTAGTTTTAAAGTTTAAAGGATGTAGACCTTTATGTCGAAATCTAGCAACATATCAAACCCAACCAGTACCTACCATGCTACCATGTCACAATCCGCAAGCTTTTTTAGTCTCAAATTCATTTCTAATAGGTTTTTAAAATTTGGTTAATGCAAGCTTAGTCGTCATTTATTTTCGCCAATTTTAAATATGGTCTATTTCCGGCAAATAACTGAAAAAAATAGATTGACCCAATCAAAATATATACATATTTCGAGCTTTAGTTGCAGTGTATCGGTTATAAATCTACAAAAAAGCAAATAAATTAGTTTGCAGCAACTTTCGCAATCAATGTTGCGTGAACTTCCGCGATAAACAACCCCATAATTAAGACCTCTGACACCAATAATTACTTCTTGGTGTGCAGAAATACTAGCAAGCAGTAATTGTAGTTTGTGAAGCAATGCAACGTCTACTAAACTTATCTTTTAGAACGTTCGAATAATTTACACAACGCTGCACAACATTTCAAAGAATCTAGATTCAGGTAAACTACGTACTTTTAATGTACAAAATAGTTCGCTACATTTTCGTCTTCATACTTACATATACGTGGTTTAATAAAAACCGTTTGTTACAAGCTGTATATGTGTCGCCGCGAGTAGACGTACGTATCTGCTCTCTAGTGCCGTATAATAATTATTTCGAATAAATATATGATAAGGAGTGCAAAATAGCAGCAAACAACATGCCGTTTACACGTGACCAAATTGATGACATCAATAAAATTGTCTCAGCAGCTGTCACTGAATTTATTAAAAAGCTGACTGTGGATAAGAATTTTATTGAGAAAATTTCTACAAACATCTCCAAAAGTGTAAGCGAGAAGTTAGAAGACCGTATCAAAGCTCAAGAAGAAAAAACAGAAATCCTGGAAAAGCAGTTAAACACCTTAATGCAGAAAGAAGAATCGTTAATTAGCGAGATGGACACCTTAGAGCAATATACTAGAAGGAACAACTTGCGCATATTTGGCATTCCTGAAACCCCACATGAGAACACTGAGGACAAGGTGTTAGCGTTTATGAAAGATAAGCTCGCTATAAATATCAAACCTGAAGATATAGACCGTTGCCATAGGCTAGGAAAAATAATTGAAGGTAAAAACAGACCAACGATTATTAAGTTTATTAGCTACAAAAGTCGAAATTTAATTTTCAAAAATAAAAAACTTCTCAAAAACTCTGCTTTTTCAATAAGAGAAGATCTTACAAAAACCAGACTTGATATTTTGCGTCGAGCAATAAGTCAATATGGCAACAACAACGTTTGGACAATAGATGGGAAAATTTGTATCAAAATAAACAATTCAATAAAATACATAAACAACGCAAAAGACTTTAGTGAAATATCAAAGAAGTAAAGGCGGCAATAGTTGCAGGGTGCAATAAATAAATATTAATTTGATTGTGAATTTAGTCATACGAATAACTTTAATTTTCATATCTTTGTAATAAGAATTTTCTTTTCAGATTTATAATATGAAAATAGGTCATGTAAATATTCAATCTTTTGGTACTAATTTTCCTGAATTTTCAGATCATGTATTAGCAAATAGTTATGACATTCTTGGAGTAACGGAAACGTGGTTAAAACCTAATAGCAGCAATGATAATTATAATATACCGGGCTATAAATTAATTAGAAATGATCGTGTGGAGGGCCGTGGTGGTGGGGTGGCGTTTTATATAAGAGATAGTTTGTCTTATAATTTTGTAAAATACGAAATCTATCAATCCGCAATAACTATGGAGCAACTTTGGTTTACGTTCAAAATTGGGCGCTTGAATGTGGCTGTGGGTGTAATATATAAATTAAGAGGTAGTAATAATGATTTTTTAAACGAATTTGAAAATATTATATCTAATACAATTATACACTTTGATAAAATTATATGTTTAGGTGATTTTAATATTAATTGGTTTGATAAAGAAAATAACAGTACTAAAAAGTTGCAGTCACTAGCAAAATCGTATGGTTTCGAACAGATAATAAATCAACCTACAAGGTATAATAACCTGATTGATTTAATTTTTATTTCAGACCTAGAGAATTTTATTGCGTGTGATGTGTTCGATATGCAAGGAATTACAGACCATGGACTAACTTATTGCGAATTTGATTATACAGCAGTTAAGCCAAAACCAAATATTATAACATTTCGTGATTATAAATACTTTATTTACGATGATTTTGCGTCTGACTTGGTTAGTAGGCCGTGGTTCATGCTTTATTATTACAATGACATTGATTCAAAGCTTAATTTTCTAAACAAACAAATAATAGATGTAATGGACATGCATGCTCCTTTGA
This sequence comes from Agriotes lineatus, assembly GCA_940337035.1. Lineage (NCBI taxonomy): Eukaryota > Metazoa > Arthropoda > Insecta > Coleoptera > Elateridae > Agriotes > Agriotes lineatus. The sequence continues at coordinate 125,454,529 of OW679195.1, forward strand.
GAACAGTGCGAGTAAGAAAACCACCTGCGCCGTGGTTGACTGATGTTGTAAGGCAAATGATAAAATTAAGGGATCGAGCACGTACTAAAGCAAAAAAGACCGGGCTTCCTTCTGATAGGGATTATTATGTCACTCTAAGAAATTATACAACAGGCGCAATTAAAAGGGAAAAAAAAGCTTTCATAGAATACGTTTCAAGGCAAAATCAATCTAAAACTTTATGGAAAACTCTTAAATCACTTAATATTAATAAAAAATATGAAGCGCGTGTGCCCGAAAATCTAGCTGATGTTGAAGCTATCAACAATTACTTTATTAATTCTACCTCATTCCCTGATTTTCCTAAAACTGATGAAATTATTGAACATTACAAAACTAAATCAAAAAACACCAAACATGCATTTTCGTTTGAGCAAACAACGGCCGATGAAATTAATAAAATAATCAATCAGCTTAGATCGAATGCTATTGGTGTTGATTGTATAAATTTAAAAATGATAAAATTATGCATTCCCCTTATATCTGAACACCTTGAACATGTAATCAATTATTGTCTTGTTAATGCAGTTGTTCCTCAAGTCTGGAAGGAAGCCCTTGTAACTCCGTTGTGTAAGAACAAAGATCCTAAAGAATATAATGACCTTAGACCCATAAGTATCTTACCAACGTTATCAAAAGTACTAGAAAAAATAGTCGACCTGCAATTCCGTTCTTATTTAGATAAATGCAATATAATACCAAACATACAATCGGGTTTTAGGCGCCAACACAGCACAACCACCGCTTTACTTCATATTACCGATGAAATTATTAACGCATGTGATAAAGGAAAAACTTCAATCTTGGTTTTACTTGACTACAGCAAGGCATTTGATACTATTAATCATGAGGTCCTTTGTGCTAAGCTGGAATATCATAATTTTGATCAAAATTCGATTAAATTTGTAAAAAGCTATTTAAGCAATAGAACACAAAGTGTGAAATTAGATGCCAAAGTATCGGCATCCCTTGCTGTGGTTAAGGGCGTACCTCAGGGGAGTGTGCTTGGACCGTTACTGTTTTGTATATATACTGCTGACCTTTGCGAACAAGTTAAGTTTGTGGATATGCACTGCTATGCTGATGATACGCAGCTTCTTTTTTCTTTTCCTCATGCTAATGATCATATAATTAATAACTTAAACAGTGACTTAGACTCTATATTTAATTTTTCAACAAAATTGCAATTAAAAATCAATACAAAGAAATCGTTTGTCATGTTATTTGGCAAAGACAAAGATCAAAACTTTCAGGTGAAGATGAACGGCAAACTATTGCCCGTTCTTGCCGAATGCAGGAATTTGGGCTTAGTAATTGACACAGATCTGAGATTTAAAACTCATATTAATAAAGTATTACAACGAGCCTATGCTACATTGAAAATGTTATATTCTCAAAAAAGCCTGCTGTCAAAGGATTTAATATTGATATTATCAGAGGCTCTCATTTTATCATTGTTTGATTACTGTGATGTAGTCTATGGTCCCTGTATTGATGTTGAAACTAAAAAGAGAATACAAATTTTACAAAATAGTTGTGTTCGTTTTGCGTTAAAAATAAACAGACGTCAACACATTACTCCTTATTACAATAATATCAAATGGCTCAAAATGGAACAGAGACGATTGTATCACCTTGCATGTCTAACACATTCCATATTACTAAAACAAAATCCTAGTTATCTGTTTGATAAACTAATAACAAGAACACATTTGCATGGGTTAAACTTACGTTGTTCAGGTTTAAACATTCCACAACACTCCACAGCTATGTTTCGGCGATCCTTTGTGTACAATGCTGTAACCGCCTACAATGGCATTCCACATGAAATAAAACAATACTCAATGATACAATTCAAAAAACATTTATATACATACCTATTGAATCATTAACTATAGCCTGATCAAAACAAGTATTTGTCCTATTTTTTTCCTTAACTGTTTTTTTTGTTTAATATATTATACGTGCCTTGAGCATTTACATGACGTATGGATTATTGGTTATTGTTTACTCTAATTTTGAATTTTAGTTTATATGTTTATATCCTTGTGCGATACATGTTAAAATTATTTTGTGTAATACCATTATATTATTAGTTGGTTAAGTGGAACAACGGCCTTAGCCGAACTTCGCCAACTTTAAAAATAAAGAGAATTTATTATTATTATTATTATTATTATATAATGAACTTCAATATTAGACATTGCTTACTTTAAGGCCCTTATTCAGTGCACCTACTGCTTCCAATAAGATATTAAACTAAAATAAGTTTTGCCCTTCTGTCTGTTTTGCCTGTATATAAAATAGTAGTAAAAAGTTTATTGACTATTACGTGCTTCAACACGTGTGCGCTTAGTGGATCACGATGGTTCAGCCACTCTTGCATGATTTAGAGTGATATAATAAAATGTGTAACTGCAGTGTAAATCATTTGGATAACTGCGTATGACCATAAAAGTAACTTCGCAAAAAAGTCTATAATTTTAAAATCGTCTGTATCATACGTGACACCACGAAATTTCATTTTGTCGATCTTAACTTTGTGAACACTGTGAAGTGTTATAGATTGCTGCTTACAGACTAAATATTATACAACATACTATGCACTTATAACGTTTATTTAAAAACCGATGTAATAATGTAGGAGTCAATAATTAACTTACTGTATACAAAGACACTTTTGGCGTCTTTAGTATTAAAGTCAAATCAACACTTTATAAGTGCATATCAATTATATTAATTTGTTGGTTGGTATTGTATTAAATAACAAAGATTTACAAATTTACAACAGCAAATGCGTTACTCAGTACATTTAGAGGACGTGTTTGCCTTCTCCTTGTCAGAACAAAAAGTCTTCGTTTGCTTCAAACAAGAGTTTTAAATATTAATTTTATCAGGAGCGGAAACAAGAAGCAGTCTATGAAGGAGTGGCAAAAGCTGATCTCAAATTATTCTGATGAGTTTCTGCATTATCCTGCTGAAAATATCCTCATTGCAGTTCGTTATCGAGAAGTATAGTAGGAGAGTGTTATTTTAATATCATTCAACGTTTTCTCAAAGAATATGGGATCGATAATCTTCTCTCGAAAGCAAACTCCTTATTTGAGGAAAATGTAGACCATTCACTAAATAACCGTTCGCGCCATTTAAGAATTCACGTGCTCGCTGGAGTAAAACCAAGATTGTCAAATTTAAAACATTGTTAAATGTTCGGATAAACAGTCACATGATAAAACACTCCTATTGATACGTTTTTGTAGTTTGCACGGGTGCATTTCTAAAAATGTTATTAAAATTCCACGAAAGTACCATAACTACAAAACACATAAGCTTATTATAACAACCCGTGTAGCAAAAGATAACATTGTAAAAACAAGGACCGATGTGGTGCAACAGATTGTTAATGTTAAGGTTCATCCTCGCTCTACAACGATAAAGCGCAGAAAATGCATCGAAGGAGAAGTTATAGGAATACTAAAACACTTAAATTGCTCTGTTGCGAATTAGTAATATCCCATAAGCAGTGGGATTGGTACTGGATTCAATTTCAGTGTGATATCTGGTGCTATCCTTTATCGTTCGATATCATTTCTAAGTTCCATCAATATCAGTAGCATTTAGGCAACCACACTCATAGTGATACGTTATGATAGTCAATAAGAGTATAGAGCAAAAGTTAACATTTAAATACCTTTAAAAATCTCTTCAAAATAACTTCAAGTTTTAGATTGTGTAGAGTACAAACACAATATCAACAGGAACAATCCTGTCACGTGATCACTAATCCTACTTGTACATACATATGCAACATGATTCAGCGTCCACTACATCTGTTGCTTTCTTATAAATAAATTTTATTTAGAAACTAACTTGGCCATATGTTTTCTCAGATATATCCTAGTTACAAACTGTGCCAAGTGAGAAAGTTTTTGCAAACTAATTTAACACTATGTGATAAATCTCATAGCTTAACTGAATTCTTCTTAAATATAAAGAGCAAAGCTTAACTCTACTTACATCAAAAATTAAGGATTTATAAATATATTCATTTACTAATAATTTCTATTGCACACCCTGCATTCACCCTCAACCTTTGTGGACGGCATTTTTTGTACGAATCTGTCCGGTTTCATTATTTCTGACTTGGACTCTCCGACTTTGCTGTATGGGTAGTGAGGTTAAATGTAGGAGTCAACTTATTTTAAATAATAAATTCTTAAGTAATACTTTGTCACCACATTTTGTATTACTCTCCCTGACTTTTCTCTTCCAATATGCATACAATCTCCCTTTTTCCTTTCCACATTTGTCTCGATACTATACTTCTTTCTTAATTATTTTGTCTCCAAAATATGTATAAATGCTAGGCATTTTATCCCTAAATTTTCTGTTAAAGAATAACTCACTGACAAATCAGTCACGGTGTGAGAAACCTCTTTATTTTGGATATGAAACACCATAGAAAGAAGTTCATAGTATAGAATTTCCACGAAGACATATTTCATCAAGGAACAGAAATATTGGCAAAAAATCTACAACTGAGTATCTGGATTTGAACGATTCGAAAAGTTGTAAAATCTGTTTTAAAAAATTTACTAAAACTGTCTAACCAATAAGTCACTACCTAAACCACAAATACAGGGACAGTTGCCACCACTTTCAATACCAGGTGTTTTATTAAAGCTGGCATTGACTTTTTTGGATCTAGCAAAATCGCTGTTAGAAGAAGTTCTAAAAAAGTATATGGAGTGATCTTTGCTTGCATGGTGACCAAAGCATATACAATTAGAAGTAGCGCATGAGCTAGGTGCCAACGGTTTTATACACATTCTAAGACAGTTTGTATGCATAAAGACATTTCCAGTAGAAATCTCCAGCGATTATTAAACAAACTTTAAGTCTGCGGAAAAAGAACTTTCATATGCGTTAAAAGAACTGGAACCAGCCAGAAATAGTAAAATTTTTTAAACTGAATAGTTACACTAAATTGTATACCGTTAGTGTTTCCTGAAATGGGAGGAGTCTCAAGAGGATCATAAAGACTGCGAAAAAAATGATTGTTACAAAATTTCCCCGCAACTTTGTATTAAGAACGTTGCAGCTAACATTGTAAATATCCTAAATTGTAGACCTTTTACCATGTATCAATCGATATAGATAACCATAACCTAATTGGATGAAATCATTCTGAGCTGTCGTGTAGGAAGACAGAAAAAGGGGCTTGGCATTAACCTCCAAACGGTAAGGCGCAGAAGATGACTGATTATTTTTAGACAAGACGGAATCTAGAATATTTGGTTACCAGTATAAAGAGGAAAATGATTTCAAGAAAGAAGGCAAGTTGCTTTCGGTTACGCAGTGCTTGTACTAGAACCTTATTTTCCCAGGAACATCTCATTGAAAGGAAGTTTTATCAATTCTTGCAGGATAAAACGGTGATTAAATCCCATAACAGCCCCTGAAGGGGGAGACAAGTTATTGTTAAACTTTACTTGAACTACAAGCCCATCAAGTGGGTGTCAAATCTGATATACTATTACTTTTAATGGATAAATTACCCAACACATTAATGTTTAGCCCTGCATCAAGTTTCCTTGGCTAGTGGATCAGTTGAGGCGTAGGGTCGGTTAATTTGAGGATGAGTTTGGATTAGACAAAGCTCAATAGATGACTACCTTGGTGCCACGGATTCTTTACTGGTATTTACGATTTTTTTCCCCCAGAATCTAATACAAAAGAAATCTTTCAGCAGGTGTATGGTCCAGCGTTCGCCACAGGGAGTTACCTTTGATGATATTTGTACTCTATCTGCTAACTGTTGTACAATTCTTAACAGGGTGTGGAAAATATACAGTAAACTAAAAGCAAAATATGACAAAACTTTATTGAATATTTCAAATATTACATGGAGCTGTACTGGGTTATTCAATTTCGATGATCACCATTGGTATTTGAAAAACGATAAGAGTCAGTTGAATTGGAGAAAAGTTGCAGGTTCTAATGTTGATTAATGTTCAATGATGAAATTGGACTTAACCACCTTAGTTCTTAGGTTACTTTAAAAAAATCCTTTTTTTTCGTTCTTTTTCTTTTACTTTGCTTATTATGATACTTAGATATTTATATTATTAGGACATTGTTAGGTTTACGTATAATTATATATTTTTATTTGGTTTCGTAATTTTCAAAATTATTGTACCTAACTTTCTCGGCAGAACGTGATAATGATAATAGAAGAATTCGCCCTTGAAGATAGTGTCCAACTTGAATGCCCGAGCCACCTGCGCGGTAGCTCAGGAATCGGACCCCATAACCTGGCTTTTATAGTGAACCCCGACTAAGGATCGAAAAATGATTTTTTTCACTACCTTCCTTGCAAGTGATCCTTACACTGTCTGATGTGAGGGATGTAGGAAACACTTACAGAAATTGTTACAGTTTCCATGACGATGTACTTACTTCCCTAGAGAAGTGAATTACTTACCTCCCGCATTTACTATAACTGACGAGATGCCGTGTTCGCAATTTGATTAACATGAAGAAAACCATTATCGCTCGTACTATTATCCATCTTTAATCAGAATACAAGCACAAAGCCCACAAAACAGCACTCGAAATCGTATTCACACATTTTTCACGGTCAGTTTATAACTGTCAAACAAAACGTCACAGCACTGTAACAAGGCCCCAAGCTCCGAAATAGGCTACTAGATATAACTTAGAAAATGTAATAATTTTACGCTATTACCATTTATTTTACATAAGAAAATATTGGTAGTGAAAAAAATTATGTACTTTACACAGGATGTAGGAAGATTTACACTACCTTGCACCTTGCTGCCCTCGTTCACGGTCTTCGGTAGTGTATATTTTACCTACATACCTTGTAAAGTAATATACTATTTCATAAAATACAAAAAACTCCCAAGGCAAAGTTGACCGTCTGGCAGGCGCTGCTCAGCTGCAAGTTGAAGCAAGCTCACAATTTCGTGTAAAAGAATAAACAGGGCCAGAGTTTGGCCAAAATGTTCTTGAACTAACCGAGTCAGCAATGGGTGTCGGAAAAAATACCCCAGGAAAAAATAACCCCGGAAAGAATTCTCCAGGAAAAAATACCCCATGAAGAAACACCCCACGAAAAAAAATCCCCACGGAAAAATACCCCAATTTTACAAAATTTGCAATTTAATAATACTATAGCAATGGCACTAAGGGGGTAAGAAACCGTCGGCAAATATATAAAATAAGTGTAATTGGAAATAAAGATTGAGATGTCGCAAAGTTTCGACAGAAATCAACGACATACTACATTTCGGGAATTTAATATTTGGCAATAAATGATGTTTGGTGGGAAATGTTTTTTAAACAGATTTTTTTGCAAAAAGTTGGCCCATTTGCCGTTGCTAATACAGTGTTATTCAATATTGGAGGAGGGACAATTATAGTAATTGTAGGGAGCTATTATTGTTAAGGTGAAAATACGAAATTACAAATACTCTGCAAGGTAACGGAAATGTTAATCACCACAGATAACAACAATAATCGAAAGATTCCATATAATCATTAGAAGTCATTAGCAGCCGTATTAACTACTTGCAGTAACTATGATAATAATCCTACTACCCTAATCTAAGTTAAGGAACTTATTAAGTTGTTTCATATTAATTACTCTTGCTAATTTTTGTTTTGGTAATCCTAATGAGGGCTTGAATTGCTGAAACTCTGTATATAAAACCAAATTTTGAAATGTACATTATACTTTTTTCTAAACCATGGAGGTGATAACATCAAACAAAGGTGGAGAGAAGTTATTGTTTGATGGGTACATGTACGTGGTGGATAAAAAGCGTGCAAACTATATTCGTTGGGGGTGCTGCATATATGGTTCATTTGAGGTAATTATCAATGTATCTTTTGTTTCTCATATTGTATTTTTTTCTTGTTTTATTTAACATGACTATATTGCCCACATGATGTGTTTTACAGTGTAAGGCGATTTTAACAACATTTTAAAAGAAACGCCCTGATTTGACAACAGTACACAATCATATAAACAATGGAAAATCCAATGCGGCGAAATGCGTAGAACATATGAAGAAAAGAGAAAACACTTTATGGAAACCTGGACAAATTTACGCAGAAGGTGTTTTAACTATAGATAATCCGACGCGTGCCATGATACCTTCCGAGGAGTCTACCAAGGGAACCTTAAAGAATCATAAGACTAAAAATATTCTAGAAACTCCGCACTCGTTAAAAGATTTGATCTTAGAAGGTATGCTATTTGATTTTTTGTATCCGAAATATACTTAATCAATTTTGCAAAATGATTTAGATGGAACTAGTTATGCTAGTGTAAGAGTCGAGTCGAGTCAGCGACGTAGTGCAAGACAGAAGTTGTTTTAAAGTGTTGTTCATATTTACCAATTATGATTAGACTCTGTGCTACTACTAATTAGTTTAAGTGGATTTCCACGATGACTAAACCTGTACATTTATCTAAGTTAAAGGTGTCCCAAATAAAAGAAGAACTAAATAAGTTCAAGATTTTAGGTTAAGGCAAAAAGCCTATATTGATTAATAAATTAACACTGGCCTTAAATTTAAGTTACATCGACCTTAATTAAAGTAATGCATACAGCGAGAAAAATCTAAACAATGATCCAGACAGTGATATACGCCGTGGTAGATTAAAAACCAGGTGGGTCAAGACCTACGGATTTAAAATAGATCACCTTCAGAGAAGAATTAAAAGCCTTGAATTTATTATTAGTAATTTAGTTAAAAATAGTCACTTATAATACCATGAGTAGTCAAAGTTATGTCGACTATTTTTGTGGTGGTGTCACGAATGTTCATTGCGCTTTGATACGATTAGGACGAGTGCGATAGCACGAGTCCTAATCCCAAGCGCAATGGACATGAGTAGTGATACCACCGCAAAAATAATCTACTTAACTTTGACTAAGAATGGTATTCGAGGGACTATTTAATGAACCAAACTACTTTTTCAAATTAGTTTTCAGTAAATCTAGCAACAAACTATGCAATTTCTATAGTAACAGAACACTCATATTGACCTTTTCTAATAAAAATCACATTTGTTTAAAATAGTCAAGGGTAATACCACAAGCAGTGGATATATTTTTGACAAATATTTTGTCGTTTCCATGTAAATTATTGCGTTTAAATTTCACGATACAAAATTACATCAAAAATGTCACGAGCCGAAGGCGAGTGACATTTAAATGTGATTTTGTTGAGTGAAATTTGCAATAATTTCTATGGAAATGACAAAATATTTAAAAAACATATATCCACTTCGAGTGGAATTTGGGACGACTATTTAACAATATTAATACATCACGATTAACTTTATTGAAAAATAATCCAACAATTAATATAATTATTCATTCTCAATTAAATTCAGCGGAATACTTCCAAAACACAGCATTTTAAAATTTTTAAAACAAGCCACGCAGTTTGTTGGAGTTTAGTGTTACGTAACCTAGCGATATCACTAAGGACAGAACATCGGTGCTAAGCGATACTTTGCAACAAGGCTATTTATTTTTTGAGTACGTACATTGTTTTGTGAATATTTTGCATGGTGCCCAATATTCAGTGATATACTGCTGTTATTGGTTGAAAAAGGCAAATGTCTGCAATGTGATTGGCTTATATGTTATAGCGTTGAATAGTCACTTGAATACCTTCTAGGAAGATATATCCACTGATATTTTTTTGATTGGTCACGAAACGTCAGAATTCTGGATTTTCATTGGCCACTTTTTGACAGATGACAGGTGAATTGAATAGTCAAGGAAATAATATTAATAATATACGACTGCATCATTTGTCTAAAACTGAAATAGCTTCTTCAGACATTAATAACATTGCTACTGTGCAACGCGTAAACATACATGATAATAGTGACGTAAATCATATAAATCCAAACACACAGTGTATTAAAAATAACAAACGTGTTATAAGTAAAACAACGATGAATAATGTGAAACAAAACCCCGAAGAATCTAAAAAGAACTACCAGCTCTTCGCATTCCAAGTCAAAATTTCTTATGCTTGCTGACAGTCATGCACGTAAGTGCATAATTAGAATTAGATCTAAACAACGATCCAAAATCTTTTGTAGCAAATAAATCGTACTTAAACAAAACGATGTTTTTGCATGACGCATATGGGAGTGAACTAATCTCAACTATTTCATCACTAAACTCAAAAGCAACTTGTGGTATTGATGGTATTTTTACGGTTCTCATTAAGAAATTTGCAATGCTTATAAAAACTCCTTTATGCCATTTACTTAATTAATGTTTTAGTAAAATTGTTTTCCAGATAATACTAAAAATTGCAAATGTCATTCTATTTTATAAGAAAGGAGATCCGGGTGATTTGTCCAATTTATCGACCGATAGCATTGTTATCTTCGTTCTCTAAAATAATAAAAAAAATTATACCATCTCGTATATTACATTTTTTGCAAAAACATCGTCTACTTTCCAAAAATCAACATGGCTTTAGAAAAAAGCACTCTACTAAGACTGCCCTTGTAGGTTTATTAGAAAACATTTATGATAATCTAGATCTAGACAATAGCGGCGTGTAATGACAGTTTTTGTGGATCTCTCTAAAGCGTTTGATTGCGTAAATCATGAATTCCTTTTAGATAAGATAAAAAATTTGGCCTGCGTGGTAAATAAATAATTTATTAAAATCTTATTTGTCGAATAGGGAACAATTAGTTAGCTTTTCTGGGGTAAAATCTGGAAAACTTGCACTTAGAGTAGGGGTTCCACAGGAAAGCGTTCTCGGTCCACTGCTATTTGTTCTATATATTAATGACATTGATTCCGCCTTAACCTGTAAATGTATCTGTTTTGCTGATGACATAACATGACAACTTCGAAATTTATTAAACTTCCTAAAAATTAATGAGCTAACGGCCAATCTAGCAATTTTTCACAAACAATTTCAAATCTGATCATGATCTTACATTAGAAGTATCCAATGAAACGATTACAAATGTTAAAGTTTTTAAATTGTTGGGCATTAATCTGGATTTCTCTTTAAAATGGAATAATCATAAAATGCTATCTGTAAAATACTATCAAGCACTTGCTTTGCTCTTAATAGAATTACTCATTTTGGTGATATCGAGACTTGCAGAACTTTTTATTGTTCAAACTTTGAATCAGTTCTTAGATACGGTATCATTTTTTGGGGTAATGCTACCAATCTAAATCGGGTGTATGTCATACAAAAGAGAGCCATTCGCAATATATTTAATTTACAGATACGGGAGTCATGCAAAACCATTTTCACCAAACACAGTATTTTAACTCTTATTAGTATCTACATACTAGGAATTTTACTGTATGTTAAGTCTAATATTAGTAAATTCAAATTTTTAAACGAACACCATCAATATAGCACTCCTTAGGTCGTCTTAACTTAGAACACCAAAATCATCGCCTTCAATTATATAAATCCAGTCCTTGGTATACGGGTACGGTCCTCTACAATATACTACCTGTTAGTCTTAAAACATGTAGCAGCAAGTCATTTAAAAAAAATAATTCTCAAAAACAACGCCTTTTATACGCTAGATGAGCTTTTAACATTTAAATTTTAAACTAAAATGAAGTGCAATAAACATAATGTAGTTTTCGTAGTTAGCCTGTGATAAATTTTGGTAGTTGTACACTGTTTTAATTTTAAGCATTTTGTATATACGTTTTATTTAATTCCTTAGGGAACTTTTACTGATAACTTATGTATTTCTACGTTGTTTTAACTATTAAATGTATACATATCATAATTTTTGTAATTTTAAGTAAGCCTTTTTTGTGACTTGTTCTATATCATTGTCTGATCGAGAGGACCAATAAATTTATTAGTATTATTGTAATAAATGGTTTTGATCACATTATACTGTCGCTCACCATAGTCTATTTTGTTTCAGGAAATTGGTATAGTACCGGCGAACCAGAAAATGAAAGGTTTTTGCTGTACGACAATGGAAATGAAGCTGACGAACTTGTCATCATATTTTCTACCGACGATTTTCTTACACACCTTGCTAATTCTACTACTTGGTGCTTAGATAGTAATCATTCCATAGCCCTTGTATTGTTTATGCAACTTTATGTGTTGCGTGTAAAAGTGCAAGGCGTGTTTCTAACTGCCGCGTATTCTTTGTTACAAAGAAAAACACGGTCTACGTATGTGACCATGTTATGCGGTATAATAGAACAATGCGAGAACATAAACATGTTCCCCGATCCGACCCAACTAAAAATGGACTTTGAGAGAAGTGCGATTCAGGCAGCGAAGGCAGTATTTGGAGAACAACTGATCATATCTGGTTGTTTTTATCACTTGTGCCAGAGCACCCATAGAAAGATACAGAACCTCGGCTTTCAGCAACGATGTAGAGAGGAAAACGTTTTGAAAAAAAATCTGCGGAATGATGGAGGGCTTGTCCTTCTTACCATTCGATGACGTCCGTAGGGGTATGGATCACCTCAAAGAAAGTGTTCCCGCTAGAGCCAGCGAGCTTCTAAGCTATTTCGACTGCACATACGTTTACACCCAACATTTGGTTATTTAATCAATAAACTGAGACAGAAACCTGCATGTGACAGAACAAAGATGCAGCAACAACTAATAGGAAAGCTCCCTTCAAAGAAGAAAAGAAGAATCTATGAAACACTTTAAATCCGGCTAAAGGATCCCTGCGAAGATTATGTTGCGGGTACCAGGGACTTGGACAATTTTCTTAATGCTATATCCACAATATAAGATCTGTAGACATTTTCGAACCATAATGTACCTACCTAGATGTGTAAATACTAAGCCTATAATATAAAATAAACTTCTGTTAAATCTATCTTGTCGTTTTGTTAATGCAAATTACAATTAGTGTGATTATAATTAGTTTGGGGTATTTTGTCCGCGGGGATTTTTTCGGTGGGGTATTTTTTCCTGGGGAATTCTTTCCGGGGTATTTTTTTCCTGGGATATTTTTTCATAGATTAGTCCGCAATAGATGCCCTAGAAAGGCATATCAACGTAACACACTGTACAGCTAAAGTATATAGTCGACATCTTTAGTTGTTTTAGTTTCAATTCTCTCCCTACTGCCTCCTGTCTTTTGAGTTGTTGACGATCGGTACTTACGTTGGTTCCGTTTTTACAATGATATCTACCTATATATTTCGAAAATGTCTAGTGTATCCGCATTTGTGGCAAACTTTTTCAATAACTTGACTTCCTGTATTTTCCGGTTTATGCGTGGGTCTCCATGACGTGAGCAACACGCATCAGAAGGATGCGCTTTCGTTTTTACTTCCTTTTACAATAAAGGAAGTATTGGATTCACCCCAAAAATTCGAAATAGAGTTTTCAACAGATATTCACGTTTTAGAGTCCCATGAACCCATTGGTCTGTCTGTGTGTCTGTCTGCCTGTGAACAGAATATCTCAAAAACGGAAAGAGGTATGGCGTTGAAACTTCATATATACGTTTTGTGTACTATGGAGATGCGACAGCAAGCTTTTGAAGAAAATCGCATAACCGGAAGTAGATGTTTACTCTAGTGATTTTTTCAGTTTTTTTAGATTTTTTTCAAAAACGGCTCTAACGATTTTTTTCAAACTTCAGATTTTTATTACATTTTTAATGTGTATTGAAGTGAGATAGGTTATTTTCCAGTTCATACGTCTAAAATGGGTTTCATTTGTTTTTTTTTCCTATTTTCTTCATTAACTTAAATATAACACCCGGTATATTATAAAATTTTTGAATTCAACTTAAAATTGTAGAGAAAATTTGTCTCCTCACCTAACGCTCTATTTTGTACCGTTTTTGTAGAATCTGTAATTCTTGAAAAAAATTTACAAATGCTTAAAAATTTAAAATTATATTTTTAGCTAATTATAAGATCACTGTAAAAGGAAGTTAAGTGCGTGTATTACACCAGATGTTTTCTTTAAAGAGTTATGTCTTCTGCGTTTGTATGTTTAGAGTATTTATTTCGCTTTCCCTTTACATATTAGAGATTCCAAGGCATTATCTTCCAGTATTATGCCATTAAGTGTTGCATTGTCTCCCATAGAGGGAATGTTCTTAGTTTATTCGCATTACATCTTTCATTAAATTGGTCGATAAAAGTTTGCATCTAAGTCAATAATTTACGTTTTCCAGCTACATGCGGACTTTCTGATGAATTCTTCCACGAAACTGATAAACGTTTACGTTTTCTTTTGTTTTCATCATACAAAAAATATGTCTTTCGTAGATTCTGCTCATACTTTCTCAAAAATATATATCTAATTTTTGAAGAACGACCTTAAACACGCACAAGTTCACGATCTTCTTCAAGACTTATATGCAGCAAAATTACAAAAAATGTCTTGGAGGTCCACCCCAACTGAATACAAAGGAAAAGTATTTTTTTTACTCCCTATGATTTTCACCGCATCTAAATAGATTTGAAACGCTTGCTTTCATTTTTCCCATCTAATTACGCAAATAATTAGACTTTCCGTCAGAATTAAAATGTTCAATCGTGTTTCTATTAGCCATATTTAGACCAAACTTCTAGGACTGTTCAAATAACCAAAAAGATATGTTATTTATAAACCTGCCTCAATATCGGGGTTCACTGTACGAGGTCCTGTACCAATGATTTCTCAAAAGTATTACTTTTGCAACTGTATGTTTCCAGGTTAAACCTGTAATCACTCCAAGCTATTGATTGTGCTACGCTGTACGTTTCTAGTTTGAACCTGTAATAAAATCAACTGCTACTGTTTCTTTTTCGTCCTTTCTTTCAAAATGTTTACGTTCTTCTCATTTGTAATGCTTTTCCTGCTCAGGCAGCGCCTATATAAATTTAGTTTTATAATCTAAGTTACTACATATTTAAAAAAAAATAATTACTGTGTTAATCTGGATCAATATGTATTCGTAGGAAGATAATATTCACTATTTTTTACATTTACAAAAACTATTTTGAAATTATTTCAGATTCGCTGTAACTAATAGTTGTGTACGATTTGCATACATGGTTATTTTAGCTAAATATAAATAGTTATCCAATCAGGTTGTACACCATTTTCTTATGCGATGGTGGCAGGTACATAGGTATCATTTCCTGAAGCATTAGTGTACCAATAAGTAAGTCGACTTTGTACGCAAGTATTATTATCTTTATTCCTGTTTTCCTGGTCCTGCGTCTTGGTGCACTCTCGCCTAAAAGATCTATTGTGCTCCAATGTGTTGACGGGCCTCACAAAGAAATTTTCAAATCTTCAAATAAGGTTAGGATTGTTTCGTAAGGGTGTGCCTGAGCATTTCGGGTGTTAGTTCGTCTTCCACCAAGTTTGTGATCTTGAGGGTTTCTAGTATGTCGCCTTCACACTTGCGGTAAAATCCAATATTGACCTCATCCTCATAAAACCTCTAAAGTAGTCTGTCTTTTAGCCTTACCCTTACTACTATTTTGAACTTTTATTTTTAACTGGTGTTTGGTAATGCAGCAATGGCCGGTGAGGCGTTTTGTTATCGGTACTGTTT
Organism: Agriotes lineatus; assembly: GCA_940337035.1. NCBI lineage: Eukaryota > Metazoa > Arthropoda > Insecta > Coleoptera > Elateridae > Agriotes > Agriotes lineatus. The sequence goes on from OW679195.1 coordinate 125,470,169, forward strand.
GATCTCTTGCGTGTTTCAGTATTTTTGGGTTGCACTTCTTGTTGGTTTTCCTAAGAACACCTTGAACTCTTTTTCACTGGGATATTCTATCAATAGAATACAATGTTGATCTTTTAACCACTTAATGGCGTGTTCTCTAGCAGTTGAATACGCTATGCCACAGGTGGGCTTTCATCTTATTATCTATTTAAAAATTATTTACCTCTATTCCTATATACGTTTCTTGTTTTACTATTGGTAATATTCGATTAGAATGTCGTCTCAAATTATCGTATCGATCTTCCATTCAGATTTAAGGAAGCATTTACATCCTTCACTGGAATCATCTAGTATCATTTTCGGATTCCTATGTAGCCCTGGAATCCATTATCGACGGCCGACCAACGCCCAATTTTCAGAAAATTCAGAAAACTATGAAACACGTTGGAAAATGCGATTTTGTTTAACTTGTGTGACTACGCCCGTCCTATAAAATCCCAAGCGTTACACAAAATGATGTATTTCCCAACAGGCTTTATAAGTAGCTTTTTTTTTAAGGAATCACTATCTGTTATTCCAAATAAGTCTGTAAATCAAATAATATATTACGCTACTTCAGGCATTCACTTCTTTCACGAACCTATACTTTAAGGGTGCGTTAACCTTTACAATATCACGCGTCTATAAGTATAGCGGTAAAACTGAAAAAGTGTTTTGCTTAGTTAATTATAGTAATACTAATAATAAACCGCCCTTATTCATAATTAAAAAACAACACATAATATAAGTTTTATAACGTCCTACGTTTATCGATAATATTAAAAATAATTAGTGAGAGATACTTAGTGAGTAGTTTTTAAATTGTAAACTAAAGTCTGACCAAAAATGAGTCTCATCTAGTATGAATATGAAATTCTTACCAATTTATGATTGCAACTACATTTATACTTAAATGTCAAACTCGACATTTGATGTTTAAGTGACTTCTAGTTGCATTCATAAATTTGGAACTATTACACAACCATGCTATATCAAAATAATTTTTGATCATAGTCTCTACACAGAAAGGTAAAACGAGGTTATCGATTATACATACTATATAATATATAGTACTGTACCAGACCATTTCATTTTTCTTTAATTCCTATAGCTACGTATCCATTTCGAACAGTTTTGGTACAGAGTTGGCGAGTCTGCCTGTATATCGGGTCCGTTATCGTCTAACACGTTTTGCATCAAACAAAAATTCAAACACGCACGTGGCTTTTGGTTTTATTTAAAGGTTTAGCGTACCAAGCTAATGTCTATGCCGCTGTTTGTGCAGCTTTTTGGCCCATCGCGTGTAAAAACGCTTGTTTTCAGCTTATTCAAAAACACAGTCAATGAGAGCAAGCACGATAAGTTCAACTTCTGTCGCATTTTACCGATAATGTGTTGTCGAGTCTGGCGCGGGCTGCGTTGTGTTTGGTTACACCTGGCACGCGCGAGAGAGGCAGCGAGGGAAAAAACGTAGCTTGTGGTTTTTTGAGTCAGACGTTGCTTGGCGAACTGAGCGGGTAGGTGTTTTGTGCGGTTGGGTGTTGTGTTTCTCGTCGGTGAGGTTCGTATCGATGACGTGGGCCACTCGCTAAGAAGTCCAGGAGGCCTGTTAGGCTTTACATTCTTTGGACGTCACCGAGTTCCACCCACCCCACGTCAAATGACAGCTGTAGCGATAGTCACCGCCCGTGTGCCGCAATCAACGATTACGCTTCGAGGCTGAGCCGGTCAACATCAAGGTATTTTGTGTTCCTCTATTTGTACATTAATCGTTCATGTGATGCCGCCAGTTGGCCAGTTTGTGTAGCTAATTAAACCTGTCTGCTAATAACATTTAATCGAAGCACTGTGCGTTCATTGCTGCATTTCAGTTTGTGTAACTAATTAAACCTGTCTGCTAATATCATTTAACCAATGCAATGTGCGTTCATTGATGCATTTTACTTTTGTGTAACTAATTACACATATCTGCTAGTGGCACTTTCTCAGAGCATTGTGCGTTCATTGCTGCATTTCAGTTTGTGTAACTAATTAGACATGATTGCTAATTGCATTTAACCAAAGCATTGTGCGTTCATTGGTGCATTTCACTTTTATGCACCGAATTAAATATATTTGCTAATAGCATTTTCTCAAAGCATTGGACGCTCATTCTTGAATTTATCTGTACATATGTAAGTGCTGATGTTAGATAAGGCGTTCCTAGCTGGGCTTTAGTTATTCTTTTTATGGTAAGCCCTTTATGCCATTGTGAGTGTATTATTGTGTGCGCCGACCACTTCGGCCATATTGTAACTTTCGGGCATGGTTTTGGCCTAATAGATTTGTTTACTATATTTGACTTATGATTATCCCTGGTATGTGTGCATGCTGATCTACAGGGTGATTCCGTCTCTATGTCAAGATCGATGTCAGGTGAGGCCTGGGAGCGGTTCATGAGTGTTGCAGGTAGGTCGACGCGCTGTCGCTGCACCGTTGTTCCCAAAGTTAGTACTTGAGTATTTCGCCTCGTTTGGCTTTTATGGTTTGGTTAAACGTGGGCTGTCCCCGATTGAATTTTGTGACGCCCATTTATTTTGTAACATCCTATACATACCGTCACGGTTGCCCTGTGGTGTACCGTTTCTAGCACCACGCCCATCTCCCTGAGTGTATTCGAGCCGTGGCTTTTAGCCCGTATTGTACGATTTCCAGGGTAAGTATGTACCCATTTATATTGCCATACACCTAAAGAGTGTGATAGACAAATATTAGTGCGAAATAAAAGACTTATTGAGTTCATCGATTACTACTACACAAGGATGTGCTACCAACCACAACGAGGATAGCTGTAGCAGAGATCTGGCGAATAGAAGATTATAGAAGATAAAGAACTCGAAGATATAAGCTTACAAAGTGAGTCTATTAACCTTAACATAAAACAAGACAGATATAAAAAGAAAGTGGTAATATAAAATATATCTGCTACTTACAGAGTTATTAAAATGTAATTAAATTGAATGATAAATTAGATAACCATAAAATTGTACACAGGCGTTAAACGGCTGGACCGATTTTGATGAAATTTTGTGTGCGTGTTTGAGTAGCTCCATGGATTGTTTAGATTTACAACTGGACCTGGTAGGTGGCGCTGCAATCGGGTTCTAGGACTTTTTTTTCATTTTTGACAAATTTCTTGCATATCAGAACATATAATCCCAAAATTTCACCCCCACGACCCCCAATATTTTTATAAATGAAAATCTTTATACAGTAAAAGTCGGATATAACGTTCTCGAAGGGACCGGTCATCTGTGGACGTTATACCCGACCGGACGCTATATCAGGTATCAGCAAAATTATAATCAGAAATCAAGAAAATAACACAAGCACATATGTTTACTATAAATATGCAATATAGAATAATCAAACGTATTTCTATTAGCAGAATCACAAGGTATAAAAATTTATTGAAGGAAAATATACATTAAACTTACGTAAACATATGTAGGTGCATTGTAGGCGGCTTTAAGTTTTTATCGGTTTCTTCATATAGTGGTCACTGATGAATGCGACAAATTAAATTCTGTAGAGATAGTGGCATTAGATTCGCCATTGTCTAGTCTAGCAATAATTGCACCTTTTTCTTCTATTGAGATAACTTTCCGTTTACGTACGGCTATTTTGCACTACACGTAAGTACTACATGCAAACACGAACTGACGGGCTAGTGTTATATTATTACATGACATCATTGCTGCTGCAGCGGATGCTATAGCCGAACCTGGTGTAAACATATTACATGTAGATGCAGACGCTATATGCGACTTTGCCGCTCTTTTAACATTGACTTAAATGGAAGATCAACCAATCATTCAAATTTTGGCTGCTATAAGCGACTTTTCGTTATAAGCGACGGCGTTATAAATGACTTTCACTGTATATATAATCCTTTTGTACATGTGTATGTGACTAAACTCCTCCTAAACTGCTGGACCGATTTTCATAAAAATTTTTGTGTGTGTTTGAGTGGCTCCCTGGATGGTTCAGATTCACAATTTGACCCGGTGGGTGGCGCTGGAATTTTTTGACGATTTTTTAAAAATTATTTAAAGATTTCTCGCATATCAGAACATATAAACCTCAAAATTTCACTCCCCCCCCACCAGGCACAATATTTTTGAAATAAAAAATTCGAAAATTCGAATATCGAAAAAACGTTTGCTGAACCCGCTAATACCACTTACCAGGCAAACCAACGTTCTGGCAGGACAACGTCTGTCGGGTCGGCTACCCTTTAGGCGGTGAAATGGGGTAAATAACCCTAAAAATCGATATGGGTGTCGTTATTGACGTTTTTGGGACGTTGATTGCGAAAATGGCATTTATTTTTAAGTCGTTTGCCGGGCCAGCTAGTATTAATCTAAAATTGATTAACTGAAATTAAGTATTTATCAAATAATTATTAACAAAGTCGTTAAACGTATGATAAAGACAGATATTAATTGTTTGATAAATACAACTGTCCTATATCTTGCATTATAGTTATTTGTTTATGTCTTAATCTGATTTTGAGGACTGTGGACAAAAGGTAAGATTTAAATCAAAATTTTAAATAAAACCCTCAGAATAACATTTAAATTAAATAAAATCAAATAATAGTTATTTACTATACAAGTGGGATAACAGCATCATTAATATACGTGTGTGTAAGTTACAAACGAGTGCGTAGCACGAGTTATGTAAGCACACAAGTATATTAATGATGCATTATCACACATGTATTGTACAAAATTTTATCTACGACTGCCTAAAATTGAGAAAAGTGCATTAAGAGAAATGTCAGATCTGTCATTTTCAAGAATATTTTAGTAGGCAAATGTCATTATGTCATTCATTTGACACTATTTCTGTTACGTAATGAAGTCATTACACAACTTAGTTGCGTAATGAATCCATTACATAACTGAGTGGTGTAATGAGCTTCATTACCTAACTGAAATAGTGTCAAATGAGTGACGTAATGCGTTACTTATCCCACTGGAGTAGATAAAATCTATTAGACCACAGCAATATATTGATTAATTCAGAGATAATAAAGAAAATATAATATAAAAATGTTGAGTCGACTCCAGTAGTATTACATGTAACAGCAAAAATCCAGATCAATGGCATGTTCTCTTCTAATTAATTTAGCGTTTTTAATTTCACCCTTCTTAGCTTGTCTCGACACCCTCTACTGTTACGCCATTGGCACATAAATTTAAACGTTAATGCTATTTATACATACTACTGAAAATATGTGTCAATGTGCCGCCTTTGTTGCTTTCCTCCGTTGTTGAGTGATCCACAAATCTACGGCTACACTCAAAAGCGAAATTCGTAAAAGGGCGACATTTTTAAAGGCAAATAAAAGGTGCTTTATGGACGCGTTTACTGGCGCGACTAATCCCACAGATTTCGGCACCTTTGATTTGGGGCGAACCGTGTGTAATCCTGCGGTCGTGAATTTTGCCTTGCACAAAAGTCTTTCTAGTGCTCACATTGTTGGTCTTTACAACCAATCAAAGCTGTAAAACTGAAGTCCTGGCACGGCCGTCTAACTTTCGTTCCGATTGTCTTTTGCATCCAGTTCGAAGGCCTCGTTCGGTCACAGACAAGAAATCCCTTTCCCGGCAGAAATTAAATTTGTATCGAGTATCAGGAAAGTGAGACTTTCTGCGAAACATCCGACCTATCGAAGTGCCCATTTGACGTTGATCGATTGGTGCAGCCTAAATTAAGGTAAAAGCTCCAACTGCACGTATTTTAAGGGCATCAATTTTTTATGAATGCTTTTTGAAGGTTGCCTCCCGCTCAGAAATACTTTTACTTGAGATAAAAGTTTGAAAATCGTTGGCGTCTCTTAAGGTTTATTGCTGTATCGAACTTTATCCGATTTCGCGGGGCGTTCAGGTACGTAACGTATCTCAGCTCCATTCTGCGACGAATTTTACCTTTGCAGCAAAAACAATTAAACCAAAAATAAAAACTAATAAAGCAACTGTCAAACACACACGTTCTTTCAATAAATCCAATATAGATCGAAGAAAAACAATCCAGAGTTCAGACTGTGCGAAGAGTGGCGCTCGCTGATTTTGAAACCTAAAGAGCGTCAGCTAAGCGTTCCATTTAATTAAAGCTTTTGTCGCCACGGCATTTCGTCGTCGGCATAATTATTGTGTCCGGCGGATCTGAGTAAAAATATACGTATTTAGGAGGCTCTAACCCGGCAGCAGCCGCCCATACCAATATTCTTCTGGTACTGTGCTTAACGACAGCCAGTATTTAAGCGAGGAGCTGGATCTAATCGAATTAATAAGTGGCCTCGTGCATGTGGATACTCGGATCGGAATCAAGGGGTATGCATAATGCAGCGATAACTAAATTCAGGAATGCAGCCACTCACTTAGTGGCATATATTATCAAGGAGAAGTCCGACCCTATCCCCCTATTTTATCTGATTTATAGATTGTAAAGCGGGATGTAGATGTAACGAATTCGAGAGTTGGGTCCTCGGATCTTTCACTTTCATCTCTTTGTAGTGGGATCATTCATTGTTTGGTTTCCGAATTCTTGAGTAAATAATGTAAAAATGTATTAAACACAAAGTTTATACTATTTGTTTTTAATCAATTGGTAATAATATAATTCGCTACTATAGCATATGCTTTTGAAGAGAGAAATTACTCTGTTCAACAGATACACATCGTTTACTAGGTTTTTGCACAGTAGGTGGTCATGTTTTAAGTTTAAGGTGGTCTTCAATTTACGCATTAATTGAACCTCCTGTACTGATGCTGAATATAGAATGCTAGGTTACCTACGTAGATTAAAATCTATTCCCAAACACAGTTTTGTATAAAATTATACAGTGTTTGAAAACCTTCATTTAAAATAACAATTCTTAATAAAGTAAGATTTCATAAGAACAATCTCAAATATATCTTTAACAAAGCATGTCTTTGAACATAAGTAACATTCAGCAAGTACAACCTCATAGTATCAATGTATAAAAACTAATGTACGAATTAAACTCTCTTCAATTTAATTTACAATACATTTAGTCTAGTGTATAACAAAATTATGAATATATGTTCTTTCATGCTCAATACATTTAAGAATCTTTCGTCTTGAAATATTTATTACACTTGGTAAGAAGACGAGACTAACTTGTTTCTAATATGTTTCGTAGACTTTTTACATTGTTAGCTGGTTGTGAATACACCGATTTCTTCAGGTAGAATTAAATCACACCATCTCCGAGGCTAAGCAATTGCAGCATTTCCGCTGATTTTACGCTCATCAAAAGACTCACGTATGGAATTTATGGTTTCTGCAGTAGAGTGAAGAGTTGTCCCAAGCTGTTGAAAATAACATGGCGTAGTTCGTCGTTATGCAGTGTAATAAATTGAAAAAATGTTACCATAACAAACTATCGGCCAATTAATCTTCTTGCGCTAAGACCTGCCCAAAATTAATAACTACCTTTTATCATGACATTTTTGTATTAATTCCAAATAACAGTAACTGCTTTCGTACAACTTTCCGTTCTGCTGTGAATTTCATTTTCTCCTTCAGCTTCTCTAATAATAAGTTTAAAGTAGGGACTTTGTAAACTGTTTAAACTTCATGCACAGTTCGCCTTATAACACAACGATCGAAATAATCCTGTAGCGTGGCGGTGATAAATGGCCTGAAAACGTCTTTCGTGCAAAAGAAGGCCATAAACTAAAATGTGACCTAAAGTACCATTGGAATTCGCGATGTGACAGTTTAGAAAAAGTATCAACTGTAAACTTTCAATACGAAACATCTGTAATGTCAAATGTGATTTGTGTCGTCGAATTTAACAATCAAAACTAACTTGCCTAAACGTCGCGATGCAATTTCTAGCACAGCCGAGGCTATGTCAAAAACGCAAGGATATCGGCCAAAAAACCCTTTTGCCCCAACTCACAATCGAAAAGGGAAGGTCAACCCCGGTCGACAATACAATCGTAAACGCTCGAAAAGGAAAAGTCCTTTTCGACTGAAGTTGTTTCAACCTTTTGTGCTATAACAGAGCAAAGGGAGCTTATGTGGACAATTCTATTGTTCCCAAAGACTAGGAAATGTCCCTTCCATTCAGGCGCACCCTATATAAAAGAAGTAGCTTAGTTTTCGAGATCACTTGTACTTTTACGTAACATCAGATCACGTCACCACTTCGCGTAATATTAATTGACTTAATACCACGTCTTCTGCATATATCGACTTGCGCATGTTGCTGAGTTCAGGACCAAATTCTTTTATCTATATAATAAACAAGAACGATCCAGACGTGTGTGTCCGTCACGACAATTGCAGACGCGATGTCCCTGATTGAGTTAATGCGGGTTACGGTAGCGGCGGCATTTGCGTTTGCCGTCGCCTCGATTTCGCGGAGAGGGGTAAAACCCTAAGGGCCCCCTTGGAGAGGGGTGGGGCCCCGAGAGCTCCTTTGAGAGGGGCGGAACCCCGAGGGGCCCTTGGATAGAGGCGAAGCCTTCAGGGCCCCCTTGCAGAGGGACGGAGCCCCCTTTGGTCAGGTGGACGGCAGTAGAGGCAAGGGCGGGGAACGGAACGGAATAGCCCAATGTAGTAGGCCTAAAAATGGTGGTAAATTGGATAGGATAGACCGTTTATTAATAAATAATTCAGTATCGAAAACCAGGCTGCTCACAATCCGTATTTGTATTTTAAATCAATAGTAACGAATTTGTATATGTTGTATTTTAACTGTGTGTTCGAAAGTATAAAAGGAATGTTATTATTTTCCACAAACGGTTATAGTTTATTGAACTTAATTCTACAGTAATAAACAACATAATAGTTCCAGTAGTGCAAACAACTAAAATCCCAAACAATTTGATTTGCTGGTCCTGGTCTTCTTTTCTTTGGAGACCATATCAAATGGTTTCCAGCTGCTTAACTTTCTTTCGGGGTACATTTCTAACAGTTATGGATATATCGGTAGCTGTAGCGGCTAATTCGTTAGCTTAATCTAGTGGGAATGTCCATGGATCACACCGATTTTAGGTATCGAAGAATTCCATAACCTTCAGAATAACATTTATTGCTTCAGAATGAATACGCTTCCTTGTTTTTTATTTACTTACAGTTAACTATGTCCCGGGTGGTGTAGCTTGAACAAAGGTCCACCTTTGATCAGTAAAGTTAAGCAGCGCTCTTTCTGGTCAGAACATGAATGGGAGTTCCATGGCTGCTTCTCTCGGCGCCTCGTGATACGGCTGTCACGGAAATAGTTGTTCCCGGATGTCATAATAACATGCCAGTCGTTAGTGGGGTTGGAAGTCCCCATAAAATGTACAGCGACGCCTATAATTGACCTAACGGCTGTAGGCTGAGTACCAGAATAAAGTAAAAAAAAAACCTAATTACTGTTTCTAAAACGTGCAAGAATATTAGACATTACCTCAAAACAAACGAACATATTTTCTCACCAAGGGTTGGAATAATCTTAATTTGCATTGAAATTACAGTTTAGCACTAAGTGTCGCTAGGAAAACGTAGAAAAGCCAAGTAGAGTTCACAAGTAGAAAATAACAAAACGCATAAAATACTATCGCAGACAATGTGAAGTTATTATTATCAAGAAATCCAAATAAGCAATATAATACTAACACCGAAAAGAACTATAACGAAAAAATTGAAGTGAAACGCGATTGATAGCTGCTCAGAAAATGCACTGCAACTAAACCGTCGAATCAAAACTGTTATAACAATGTTACTTATTGGAATGAGGATCTGCATTCCAGAGTCAGATCGTAAACACAATTAAACTACTTTATTTCTTCCTCACTTGTAAACATCAAGTTATCAAGTCAATACAGTGACTTGAAAATGTTTCTTAACTGGCTAGCCAGTAAAAAATTACAAGCGTGCTCATAGATAAATGATGGCGTGCAAAGCCAGAATTGTCTTCCTTAGTATTCGTCATATTGATGAATTTAGTTGCTTGTCAGTTTGACATTTTGAATAAATGGTAAATTTCAAGTTATTTACTAGTGATGAACAAATAAAATATTCAGCAATACACGCAAGGCAACAGGTTTTACTGGCTCAAGAAAGTGACTGGCTCGCCTTTGGCTCGCCAGTCATATCCTTCTATTCGCCAGTAAAAACCCTCTTACCAAGCTAGTAATGTTAAATACTATTACAGTTCTATGTCGTACATACTACTAATAGCTTCCTAGTGAAATCGCAAAAGAAAATTTACTAATTTTATAACAGAGATGACAATCTATAATTATATGACGTTGTTCTTCCGTCCTAGCATCCTAAAACGTAAAGGTCATTTACAAGGTAAGTATATAAAGTATACTTATAATCTAGGTTCTTTTATATAAACGCGTGTCTTGGTAACCAAAGAGAAATAATAAACAGAATAAAAAAGTTCAATTTGATATTCGACTCGAGACGGTCATATTAAAACCGATGGTGGTTCAATCCCAACCAATTGGTATTTTTAACTGAATTTATTTGAATAGTTATTACACAGGAAGTAACTGGTAATAATATAAAATAAAAATTCAGTAAATTAAACTGTTTAACGAGTCGATATAGTTGAAGTGCTTTAATTTGAATATTGAAGTCATATTGCAAAGCAAATAACTTGCGATATAATTAAAGTAGAGCCAGTCATTACGTGTGTGTGGTGAAGTTAAATGTGAAATTCTATCGGAAAGATAGAAATCATATCCAAAGAGCTTTTTGGAGGGGAGTTAGAGTTTCAACTATACAGGTTCCTGTTAACTGTCCTGTTTCATTTGTTGAGGGGATTACATAGTCTGCTGATCAGGTACCCTAAAGCGACGCTAAGGTCAGTGACTGTTTTATAACTTTTAACTAACAATATTTGGAATCATTCAAGGAAGATTTAAATTGCGTATATTTATATATATTGCAATGGATACGTGTGTATGCTTATTTAATTCAAGTATTGAAACTTTTAACTTTATTATAACTTTAAATTGAATTATTTTCAAATTACATGAGTACTCTTTTTGATCAGGGTGTGGTTCGCCAAAATCTAGTTAGTTATTTGTTGCTGCAATTTCTGAATGTCACTTGCTGTCAACTATTATTTTCAAGCAGTGTTTAATGACACCCCTCAATCAATATGACATAAATAAAACCATTTACAATAGTTTTGACTGTATGATATTACGATAAGTATTCAATTATATCTTAATAAACTTTTCTAATTATTTCTTATTTCAGAATTACCTCAAAACAGTTTCGTGTTCACCCACCTGGATTTCTTACTTTGCAGACCAATTCAGAATCACCTTGGTATGATCCTGTCCTGCTACCTGTAACCCTTCACTCCTTTGCTACGACACACTGGTCACTATCCAACTGCCTCCTTATCCGCAACACCTCAAGATACTGGCTGTCGCCAATTCCTTCTCTAGGCCTGCACAACTGTCACTCCTGCAATCTCCTTCTGTCCAGCTCCTCACGGGTGAGTTTATTTCCTCATATAATTGTAAATTAACTGTATACTGCCTTAGGTCCATCCATTTCCATCCACGTCATCAACCGTCAGCACAATCTAACACCTCCAAGATCTCCCCTTTGTCGATACAGTCCAACTGGTCTCCTCCAACTGGTTCCAATCCAATGGGTCCCCGCTTCCTCAGGATATGTCCACGAAAAACTCCAACCAATAATAATAATCCTCCAATTAATGTAAATCCTTGTCCCTTGTATTGTAAACTCCGTCAATTGTATCCAATTCTTATTCTTCTTGCTTCTTTTACTTGTTAATATTGTAGTCATACCATATCATACATTTATTTAATTAAATTTTATTTTCTTCTCATATATTTCACTTGCTTTTACTTTGTACACATTTATTAGTAACCCTTTTATATTAATAGTATTTAAAATAGAATAAATATGGTCAAATTTCAAATTAATTTTCACCAAAAGCCAATTTACACGTTGTTTTTCAAAGTTGTTATTTTAATAATTATCCCAATTTTTATTGCTATCCTAGACTACCATTATTCCTGCCTGCTACATGTTATAAATAAACTTGAATGGTGCTCACTTTATAAATTGTTACAAATAGAATTTTATTCTGTCATATGCAACATTCAACTTTGTATTTATTGTTAATTTTTGTTACCATCATCAAGTAGTACTCATTTGGAAATAACTTTCTTTTAAAATGTACAGTCGTGTGCAAATAAATCTGGGACAGTGTTTTTTTCACATGCAGATTCAGTTAAGAATTTGAAGAATATTTCCATGAATTTCCTCTTATCAGAGAGAGTTACGGGTTTCAGTACCTGTTAAAGTTTAATGTAACTCTTTCTGATAGCAGAAAATCCATGGAGATATTCTTCAATTCTTAACTGAATCTGCATGTGAAAAAAACACTGTCCCAGATTTATTTGCACACGACTGTACTTTGAATCTTTGAGCTTCAATTATTATTCAATTAAATAAGCAATCATTATCATAATTTTCCACATCTTCTCATTTCAGTATAATTTCTGTATTGAACTTTTCATTTTTAGATTCATGTAAATAAATAACCGTATTTAGTGTAATACATGGCCTCTATATACCATAGCAATATATATATATATATATATATATATATATAATATTAGTAAACTTGTATTTGGAACTTAAGAATTACTATTAACTATCAAAATTTAATAGTGTTCTGAGTACTCGGCGAGTTTAGATTATTATATTTAGAAATTCTACCTTTTTGGTTTAATTTTAAGATTGAGTTTGTAAATTGGGGATTTTGGGCTTAAAAAGTTATCTGAAACAAACAAGACTATCCTTACGTCAAAGAAACGTCAGTGTACATATACAGACGTTATTGATTGAATTTAATAGAATGAGTGCATTTGTAAAGAGATGTCACATTTGTAAAAAGATGCCATTAATAGCAGTATAATTAAATAAAGAACGCAATAAGCAAAGCTCAATTCTCATAGGGATCTAAGTTGACTGTAAGATCAATTTAAAATAAGAAGTTTTTGCAAAGTAATAGCCGAACTATTAATTCTAAAAAGGATTGCAAAGACAAGGAAATGAAGCATATAATTCAAGTTAAGTTAAACAGTGAAATATTTGTCAGGGTTTTAAAAGAAAGGTATGAGAAGCTCGATAAGCTAATGAACGTTGCAACGAGCAGCTAAGAAGGCAGGCATTAAGGCATTTAATGGAAATTGTAAGAATCGGCAAGCCAGGGTTAAAAAGCAACGAAAAGTAAACACTGCAGGTGGACCAAAAATTGTGTGGAAAAACAAACAGGTGAATTCAAAGGATGCCTTGGTGCAGAAATAAAAATTAATCAGTTCAGTGACGTGTGTGAACATTTAAAAGCAATTTAAAAAACGTGAAGTGTCGAAGAGACACGGTTAACTAATTATAAATGTAGACAATAATATTAAGAATAAGAATTTTGTAAATAGTTTTTGTTATAGACAAATTTAGTGTTATAAGTAATTATTTTGAACTTTGTTCATATCCGTTTTTATTTAATATTTAACTTGCAATTGTTTATAGCGGATATTAGGGACAACGAAGGAAATTAATTACGAATTGACATGTTAAAAATGTACTCCAGTTAAAATAAATTTTCATATAATAAATCAAATTATATCAGCACGAAAAGTATACCAATTTATTGAGTGCATGTTCGTGGTCGTGTGGGAGTATTTGTATCAATTTCCGACACCAAAAAGTAAAAAGTTCTCCGAGCCCAGTGTACATAACCTCGAAGCCGCGGCAGACCAAGTTCGATCTCTGCGTGGAGGAAAGCAAGCGGATACCACCCAGAGGGGAAGACTCCAGAGCATCGAGCAGCCTCGTGAGTACGTGTGCCAGGAGTTGCAGCAGGATCCAGCTCATAGCAGCCCAAGAACTACATCAGCGTCGCCTTCGAGCTCCCGAAACAAGATCGGTGAGACCAGGTACTGTTTAGCCTAAAACTAGCTACGTTAGGCCCGCGAAAGTAATGCATGTGTAAGAAGAGCCATACTCAAGACAATCTAAGCAATTTCCGTTGCAGTAAAATAAGTGCAGCTTGCAAATATAGCCCGAGTTTATAATTTGAGGTTAGGAGAAAGTTGAATCCAAAGTTACGCCAAGAAAAACAATTTGGAAATTGGCGTGCATCCCTTCTACGAACGCTAGAAAACAAATGACAATTAATGCAGCGAAAGCAGCCGAATTTAAATAATTACCGGTGAAAGATAAATAAAATGTGATACAGGGCATATAACCATTTATTTCAACGAGTTAATAAAATACAACTCACTTTTAATCGACCTACAATTTTATAGTGTAGATAAAATATTTGCATGGTGGTTCTTAATCAATATTTATTTAATTAAATCATTTAAACAACCATATCATTGCAATATGTAGGGTATCAGAGAGGGCCCTGAAAGGAAACTATAATAATCACTTTATAGTAATTGATTATCTCAGTAATTATCTACACTGGTTATTAGAGAGCACCATTCAGCTGGGGGTAAGAAGTTTTCAAATCAGTTTTACTGACTAGCAGGAGCAATATTAAAATTAATTAGCAAAGTTATAACTTGACAATGTTTGTATGTCAAATATTGACGTTTGTGAGGTAAGTTAATATAATTCACATCACAACTTGTAAGCTAGATATTACAATTGGATCGAGCCTCACGTTGACGCGTCAATTTGTAATATCTCGCTTACAAGTTGTGATGTGAATTATTTGAACTTACCTCACAAACGTCAATATTTGACATACAAATCTTGTCAAGTTATAACTTTGCTAATTATTCTAATATTGCTCCGGCTAGTCAGTAGAACTGATTTGAAAACTCCTTACCCCCAGCTGAATGGTGCTCTTTAATAACAAGTATAGATAATTACTGAGATAATCAACTTCTATAAAGTGATTATTATAGTTTCTTTTCAGGTCCGTTACTGATACTCTACATATATCAATGACAATTATATATGTACACTGACGTTTCTTTGACGTTAGGATAGTCTTGTTTGTTTCAGCTAACTTTTAATAACTTTTTAAACCCAAAATCCCTAATTTAAAAACCCAATCTTAAAATTAAACCAAAAAGGTAGAAATTCTAAATATAATAATCTAAATTCGCCCAGTACTTAGAACACTTTTAAATTTTGATAGTTAATAGTAATTCTTAAGTTCTAAATACTTCTTCTTCTTCTTCTTCTCTAATCCTTAATGCCCTTTCGGGCGTCGGATGATGGTCTCTAGTCCTGTATCCAGCTTTTCCATCTTTTTCTGTCCCTCGCTATTATTTTCATTTCATCCACTGTCACTCCCTTTTCTAGTCCTATTTCTTTGATTTGTTCCATCCATTTTCTTCTGGGTCTGCCTATCTGTTTTTTGGTTGGTTTTCCCGCTTCCATTATTCTTTTTGCAATTCTGTTAGGTTCCATAATGTGCGCGTACAAGTTTAGTTGTTTCTTTTTAATTTTTTCCATTATTGGTTCCTGTTTTGTTATTTCTCTTATGGCTTCATTTTTTATTCTGTCCCATTTAGTTTTTCCTGCCATTTTCCTGAGGTGTTTCATTTCCATAGCATTAATTTTAGATTCGTCTTTTTTCCTTATTGTCCAGCTTTCACAGGCGTATGTTATAGTTGGTATTGTTATCATATTATGTATTTTCCTTTTCACCTCTATGTCAATGTCTTGATGGCCTAGTATTGTTTTATTTATGGTATAGTAAATTCTTGTCGATTTATTTGCTCTATTTGCTAGTTCTGCATCCATTCTTCCGTCTTCCGTTAACATACTTCCTAGAAATTCATAGGTCGATACTCTTTCCAGTTTCTTGTTTTTACATGTTATGTCATTATTCTTTTGCCCTTCTTTATGCTTTTCGTTCACAATCATAGTTTTTGTTTTACTAATGTTCACGTTCATTTTCATGTTCGCTATTTCTTCTGTCCATATATTGACTAGCCTTTGCATTTTGTTCTTGGTGTTTGATAGTAATATAACGTCGTCTGCGTATAGGAGGCTGCTTAGTTTAATTGCTTCCAAGTTCTTCTAGCCAATTACTGTATCCAACTGTTTGTGTTTTTCTTTTATTTGTTTGGTAATCTTGTCCATTAAACTTATAAACAGTAAAGGGCTTAGGCTATCGCCTTGCTTAATTCCTTTCTCCATTTCAAACTCATCTGATCTTTGTCCTGCCAATTGTACTTTTGCTTTGACTGTGTCGTATGTACTTCTTATTGCTTTTATCAGATTAATGTCTACTTTCAGTTCTCTCAGCGTCTTCCATATTTCTTTTCTATCCACTGTATCGAAAGCAGCTTTCAGATCAACAAATGTTAGATATAGTTCTTCCCCTTCTTCAATTTTTCTTTCTATTATGTTTCTGATTATATAGATATTATCATTTGTTTGTCTATTTGGTCTAAAAGCTGCCTGTTCTTCCCCTAATTTTGGTTCGATTTGATTTCTTAACCTCTTTTCTAATATTTTCGTGTATGTTTTGTAGCTAGTTTGGGCTAGGCAAATTGGCCTATAGTTTTCACAATGTGTCTGTATTCCTTTCTTGTAGATTGGAATTAACAGGTTGTTTTCCCAGTCTCTCGGTATTTTCTTCTCTTCCCATACTTGTCTGCATATTATCCAAAACCAGTCTATTCCTTTTTGGCCCATCCATGTTAACATCTCTGGGGCTATGCCATCTTCCCCACAGGCTTTACCTATTTTTATTTTGTGGATTGCATCCTCAACTTCTTCCCTCGTAATTGTTTGTTCCTGGTTTAATTGTTCTCGAGTTATACTATCTTCCGATTCTACTGTCGTATAATACATATTTTTGTAAAATTCTTTCCATGTTTCTAGAATTTCCTTTGTGTCTACTTGTATTAGCCCCTGGTTATTTTTTATTGCTTTTATAGTTTTCCTTTTATCCCCTCTTAATCTTTTTATGCTCGTCCAAAAATTCCTGGCATCTATTTTGTGTAATTCTGTTATCTCTTCTCCCATCTTTTTCCAGGATTCTTTTTTTGCTATCTTGATTGCTTCTTTCACTATGTTTCTCTTTCTTTTGTATTCATCTTTATCCCTCATTTCTTTTGTTTGGATATATCGTTTCCATGCTGTTTTCTTTTCCCTTACCCTACTTTTTACTTCGTTAGTCCACCAGCTTGTCATTTTCATGTGATTGTTACGTTTACTTATTCCACATATATTTGTTGCTACCTTCTTCAGTGTTTCTTTAAAAATCTCCATCTATCTTTCCTCTAGCGTCCACGTTGTTTGGAGATTCATCTTGCTTTGAAACTCTTTGTCTGTATCCTTCTGGTATTTTTCTTTATTTTCTGCACTTTTAAGCTTATGTATTGCCAAACTACTATAGTTTCTTGTTTCTTGGTTGTTGTTTATTTTGGTGTGGTACTTTGTTACTACTAGTATGTGTTGGGTTCCAATTTCTGCTTCTTTCTTTGTTTCAATTTTTTGTATTTTCTCTGCTAAGTCTTGTGTGTAAGTTATGTAGTCTATTATGCTTTTAGCGTTGCGTTCTTCTGCAATAAATGTATATTTGTCTTCTAATGGTCGGTTCCATAGTGTATTTCCTATTAGTAGGTCGTTTCTTTTGCAAAAGTCTATCATTTTTATTCCGTTTCTATTTTGAGTTCCTTCTCCATAGCTTCCTATACATCCCATTACTCTGTTTTTGGTCTTTTCCTACTCTACTGTTCCAGTCTCCCATTATTATCGTTTTTTGATTTTCTTCTTTCATTTCATCTTGTATTTGTTGTAAATCCGCGTAAAAATCATTCATTTCTTCCTCTCATGTTCCTTCTACCGGTGCATAGATTTGAATAATATTAATTGTTTCTTCTAGCTTTATGGTTATTGCTATTATTCGTGAGTTTATTGACTTAACGTCTGTTATTCTTTTGTTTATTTCCTCCGTGGTTATTATTCCTACTCCCTCCTTCGCTTTTTGTTTTAGGTCTACTCCGGAGTAATATAAGATGTATTTATTTGTTAAGTATGTACTTCCTTTGCCCTTTTTCTTAGTTTCGCTTATTCCTAAGATATGTATTTTATTTCTGTCCATTTCTTCTATTAATTCTATTTCTTTCCCAGTTAATGTTCCTATATTCCAAATTCCTATGCTTATCATATCGTTTTCAAATTCTTTTCCCTTATTATCTTCTATATTGTTTTTATTCGTGTCCATTTTCATGTCCCTTTTCGTTGCCTGTGTCGTTTTCTTTGCTTGTGTACGGATTACTTTCTTTTGGAGTTTTTTTTTGGAATTCTGACGGTATCTCGATTTGTTCTAGTTATTTTATGTAACTGTTCTTGTAAATCTTTCTCAGGGGATCTCTCGCTAATGGTTCTTCCTCCCATCTTTTCTTTTGGTGTTTCTACATTCCCCGGCTTTATTTCAGCTTCTTTTCTTATTTCATTTAGTTGTTCCAGGTAGTGGTCCTCTCCATTTATTATGAGTTTATTGTATCTCAGAGTTGCGTGATGTCCCTGTGCTCTTATATTATTTCTGTGTTTTATCAATTATTTCTAATTTCTTGCGTCTCCTTTGAGTATTTTTCCTCCATGTATATATTTCTTCCTTTTAAGTTTCTGGTTCCTTTCAGAATCTCCATTTTCTTTTCCCATTTCGCAAGTTGGTGTCTGCCAAGTCTTCTTGTTCCTACTACGTCTTTTTCCATTACTATTTCTATTCCCATGTCTCTAAGAACTACTCTTATTTTCTCATTTAGTTGTAAACTACTCTCCTCTTCTTATGATGTTCCTTTTTTTAATTTCCCTAGACATTTCTTCCAGTTTCTTCTCATGCTGTGCGTTCTAAATACAAGTTTACTAATATTATATATATATACGCAATTTAAATTTTTCTTAATTATTCCAAATATTGTTCGTTAAAAGTTATAAAACAGTCACTGGCCTTAACGTCGCTTTAGGGTACCTGATCAGCAAACTATGTAATCCCCTCAGCAAATGAAGCAGGACAGCTAACAAGAACCTGGATAGTTGAAACTCTAACTCCCCTCCAAAAAGCTCTTTGGATATGATTTATATCTTTCCGATAGAATTTCACACTTAAGTTCACCACACACACGTAATCACTGGCTCTACTTTAATTATATCGCAAGTTATTTGCTCTGCAATATAACTTCAATATTCAAATCAAAGCACTTCAATTATATCGACTCGTTAGACAGTTTAATTTACTGAATTTTTATTTTATATTATTACCAGTTACTTCCTGTGTTATAACTATTCAAATAAATTCAGTTAAAAATACCAATTGGTTGGAATTGAACCACCATCGGATTTAATATGACCGTCTCGAGTCGAGTTTCAAATTGAACTTTTTTATTCTCTTTATTTCTCTTTGGTTACCAGTAACCATTCGCAACCCAACGACTGTACACAAACTTTTTTAAATTAACTATCTGGATATCTTTTATATATATTTACATGTGACATGCAGATTGCATGTAACATTACAGTGTCTGCGACTGTCACGTTTTCCTTGTCGCCCATTTGGCGCAGTCTGTTCACAATCGGTGTTGTCATAACCGTGTTCTTCATAATGCAACGATAAGCAAGTTCCTAAATTCAACATTCCTGGTACAGCGAGTAGGGCGTCTGCCTTCAAATGAGAATCTTTCTGGGAGCTCGGGTTCGAATACCATCTACTGCAAACTGCGGCGCTTTTTGTTGAGGATTGATGATATTCGTTTTAGTAATAATTGTGTCATTACTATATTTTTACCTATTTAGTACATAATTTTGAACACTTCAACCGTTATTCGATCCAGTAAAATAATTTTTTTCGTTTTGATTTTTTATGATATAAAAACGAAAATGTCACTTTTTTATTTAGAAGTCAATTTAAAACATACTAGTTAAGCGATAATTAATGAATGGAATATTGTAAAGTAGTTCCATTTACAGAACTTCAGTTTTCTACAAGGTATAGTTTCAACAATTTCGACACGACCGTTCGATTGTGGTACATTTTTAATGGCAGTTAGCAATCGGTT
The DNA here is from genome assembly GCA_940337035.1 of Agriotes lineatus. NCBI lineage: Eukaryota > Metazoa > Arthropoda > Insecta > Coleoptera > Elateridae > Agriotes > Agriotes lineatus. The sequence continues at coordinate 125,490,292 of OW679195.1, forward strand.
TACACTTTACACTAGAGCAGTTCTTATTAATTTTTGAAAAAATTTGAATTCTTTGCAATGTACTTTTTTAACTTATTAAAATATATAATCTAATATATCGACATATTAGTCGATATGAGTTTACCGCTGGATATTCTCTGTGGAACTGATTTAGAATAGCTAACTATAAATATACCTGGAGTTCAATAAAAAAAAAACAAATGAAACATGCCCTTCTGTAAAACCAGTGGTCGATGGCTCTATGGTATCTGAAGTAGAATAAAGTTATCTTGGACACTTTTAATAGCAATATATTAAAATCCATTATGGGTTGCGTAAGAGAAAGGTTCAGTAGTACCAATTTATAAGGAAGCGAAACAATTTGTTCAGTTAACATGAAGCAATACGTCTTCCCAAACATTAGGTCACGTGCTATATGCGTCTATGCAAAATCCATAATAATTATTAATTATGGTTGTTATAGATTTTGCTCGTAAGGCTTCCCTTAAAAAGCAATTGACTTTCAATACGCTTTTTTTACATAAAGAAAGTGAACCTATTTGCTTCCGCCGTCACATTTTAATTAGCTATGATCACACATAGACCAAATATCCAATAAAGCGATGGTCTTGACACAAATTATGTCCTATTTCTTACAATTAAGTAAATTGCATGTTCGCCTTCGGATCTTCCAGTGCAAACGCGTAATTAACCCAAAGGGATACTTTTTCATCAAACAGTTTTAGAAATAAACGATGTCATGCAATGGAAGAACTAGATAATAATTCATGTAAATACGTCGGTAATAAGGCCCAAGCCTATGATCTGGAAAATTACTGATGTCTGCACCACGCCTGCTGCAATTCCAACATGTCCCTTTCCTCGGGAAGAGTTATACCTATATAAACTGATATTATAGCGCTTTGACTCTTGTTAGCCAGTGAATTTAATTATTAATTATTATACAACATGGGTTCAACAGACTGCGCTGCGTTCATGTGCTAAATATAGCACGCGTGTAAATAATCCAGGTTAATAAAGTATTACTGCTAACATTAACGCTAAATTGTAATGATAAAATTAAAATGGATGGGAATCCATTAGAGCATCTTGTCGAGTTGCAACCCTGTCTAAAACTAAAATTAGAAAACGATAATTCGTGCAAAAAAGCATGAATGTGGCCTACTAAGTTGCGTGAGTGTAAACTTTATGTGAAGATATCCAGTGTCAAAATACTTTGTGTGTGATCAGTACTGTAATAAGGCAGAACAAACAAAGATATTGAAAAGACTGAGTCCATGCAAAGGGCAAAGTGCATACAATCAGTGCAATCTGTGTAAATGGAGCTTGCAGTTTACATAACGTAGTGCAACTGTTTAGGGCACCTGGAACTGGACGTTTAAATTTACTCAACCCTCTATGTTCATCCTACTACACATAATCGCAGGTGGATAACGACAAAGCTGGAGATTTACTGCACACAATGTTGATGAAATTGTTGCTATGCTGACAATGAATTTGAACAAAGCAGTCTGAGCAGTTGTAGTCACATGTCGACGTGCTAATTCCATTGATGGTTTTAACATTGAAAATGTTGAACGAATTGGAGATGTGAGGCTAGCGACTTCTAGCGATTTGTATGACGCTTGGAAAATGCGCAGTTTTCGTGAATATTTGCAAGTTTTACGTATTGCAGGTGAATGCTGTTGGTGTTATTTTGAAGATCTCCTCAAGTGCGAACTTTCTGGAGATGTCGTGAAAATATAAGATTCGAGGGGGCGAAAATACGGGGGTTAAAACGATTTTTTTTATATGAAAGCATTGGGTGCTGTTTCATCGGCATACTTTTTGAAAGATCCAAATGTGATTTGGGGGTAGTTGGAACGAGGATAAACCAATGCTCATCGTACTGGCTATTTTTTGGGGGTCGGCGATGAACGGGGGCGAAGTTACTGGGGTAGAAAGCTGAGGTGCATTTGTAGCAAATTGGATGTTCGCATAAACAGAAGAAAAGAAAAAACGTCGAATTTTGTTTTTGGCGGTATGTGGATGAATGTGGGTTTTAAAGAATTTTGCGGCTCAATGTGGATTTCAAGGCGGCAAGATGGGAAAACCGCTATAATTATCAGAAAAACTTTAAAATCAATATTTGTGTGAAATGCGCTGTTTGGAGACTTTCTACAGGTCGATTTAATTTTTTAAGATAATTTTGGATGTGGGAATGTTGCAACCTAGGTGTATCTGGGGATTGCAAAATGGGAAAAACGTTATAATTATCAGCAAAACCTTAAAATTTATATTTGTGTGAAATTGGCTGTTTAGCGGCTTTCTACTGGTCGATTGTATTTTTAGAAGAATTCTGGATGTTGGAATTTTGCGGCTCAGCTAGATTTAGGGGTTGCAAAATAGGGAAAATGTTATAATTATCAGAAAAATCTTAAAATTAATAATTGAGTGAAATTCGCTGTTTGGAGACTTTCTACTGTCCAATTTTATTTTTTAGGAGAATTTGGGATGTGCGAATATTGCGGCCCATGTGGATTTGGGGGCTCCAAATTGGAGAAAACGTTATAATTATCAGAAAAACCTTAAAATTCATATTTGTGTGAAATTCTCTGTTTAGAGACATTCTACTGATACATTGTATTTTTCAAGAAAATTTGGGATGTGGGAATTTTACAGCCCACGTGGATTTGGGGGTTGCAAAACTCGGAAAACGCTATAATTATCAGAAAAGTTTTAAAGTTAATATTTGTGTGAAATGAGCTGTTTAGAGACTTTCTACTGGTCGATTGCATTTTTTAAGAAAATTCTGTATTTGAGAATTTTGCAGCCCAAGTGGATTAGGGGGTTGCCAAATGGGAAAAACGTTATAATTATCACAAAAGCTTTAAAATCAATATTTGTGTAAAATTCGCTGTTTGGAGACTTTTTACGGGTCGATTGTATTCGTTAAGATAATTCCGGGCGTGGGAACTTTTAGGGCCAAGTGGATTTGGGGGTTGCAAGATGGGGAAAACGTTTTAATTATCGTAAAAACCTTAAAATCAATATTTATGTGAAATTCGCTGGCGACTTGCTGCCAGTCGATTTTATATTTTAAGAGAAATCGGGATGTGGAAGTTTTGCGGCCCAATTGGATTTGGTGGTTGCAAAATGGGGAAAACGTTATAATTATCAGAAAATCCTTAAAATTAATATTTGTATGAAATTCGCTGTTTGGAGACTTTTTACGGGTCGACTGAATTTTTTTAGAGAATTCGGGATGTGAGAGTTTTGCGGCTCAGTTGGATTTGGGGGATGCAAAATGGGGAAAACGTTACAATTATACTGAAAACTTTAAGATCAATGTTTTTGTGAAATTCGCTGTTTGGAAGCTTTCTACTAGTCGATTGCATTTTTTAAGGGTTCGGTGTGTTGTGAGAGTGGGAGGATTACCTTATTTTCTCAATTTTTCAATACGAAAAATGTGCATCTTTTGTGGCCCTATGTAAAATTGTAAATTTGCAAGTAAGTAGTAAATAGTGTGTCGGATTGTATTGTTCTCTAACATGAATAATATTTTGTGGGTTAAGGTCATTGCCGAGCTGAACTTGTTCGCAGAATGGTAGTGGTCACTGGCAGGGTCGGTATGTTAGTGTCAGCTGGTTGTACTAAAACTTAATAGCGAAATTCTAACAGAAAAATTGATGGGGACTTTAAAAATATAAATACATATACATATGTATATGTACGGAAAATGAAAAGATACTTAGTTTAGACAATGTAAAAGCTCCGCAAACAACAAATCCTTTTAATAGTATTTAACATTACAAGCCAGGTAAAACAGTTTTTACTGGCGATAGGATTGGGATGACTGGCGAGCCGTTAGGCGAGCCTGTCATATCCTTGAGCCAGTAAAAATGGTTACCTGGTGTGTTTTGTTGAATATTTTATTTGTTTCTCACTTGTAAATAACTAGAAATTTACCATTTATTCAAAATGTCAAACTGACAAGCAACTAAATTCATCAATATGACACATACTAAGGAAGACAACTCTGGCTTTGCACGCTATCATTTATCTATGAGCACGCTTGTAAAATATAACTGGCTAGCTAGTAAATTTTTTACTGGCTAGCCAGTTAAGAACCATTTTCAAGGTAAATACAGTGACTTGATAAATTGATGTTTACAAGTGAGGAACAAATAAAATATATTTATTGAACAATTAACACAAAACTAAAGATATACGTCGACTAATCAACTCAAAGGTCTATTCACATCTAATCCCTTTTTCACAATGCCCCGTTCCTCCTAATAAAAACATCTTTGTTCCAGATCTTATATTTGCTACTGAAGCTCGTTTCATGAGTAAACAAAGTAAACTATGTAGAGCCGCCGACCGGATGGCTTGTAATTCTCAGAACTGCTTTAAAACAGCTAATAAATGTTATAATAAGAATGACTCATATGTATAAGAAATATATTTTCTAGAGTTATATAAAAAAATTGAATGTAATATCGAATTCAATACCTTTATCTAATTGCATATTAATATTAAAATGTAGAAGATGCTGAAAAGGTTCAAAACTGTAGTACGTATTATTTATTAATGATCTGTTATGCAGTAACATTTCGCTTGGCGTATAATAAACAATAATGATATAGATCTGAACAATTTTAAAACTTTTTTTTATATCTATCGTTTGTAAATTTTTCAGGTTTTGAAAATTTTACGCCAGACTTGAAAATTAGCAAAATTCATTTTCAATGCATTAACGAAGGTTGGTAAATTACAAATTCTGTAAATTTTTCTATTTGTATAAAAATTACAATTTATTTTGAAGATCCGTCATTTTTTGCACAAGTGAAATCCTTCAACTGTAGTTCAACTATGTGTTGCAATGGAAACTATGTTGATTTTGCAATTTTGAGATGCTTAAAACTTTTTCAAAGGTGAAATCAGTCTCTGAAAGTAAGTTTTCTTGTAAACAAGTAAATTGGCGCATTAAGTATTTGTTTTTAACCTTCGTTGATACTAAACAAACTGGATGGTACTAAAATTCCAGATTGGAAATAACTGGGCACGGTAGCTCAATGGTTAAGCATTCTGACTACTAATCTAAGGATTGAGAGCTCGATTCCCAGTCCCGGTAAAGTTTTTAATAATAAAAAATGCGAATGAAAGCATCTACAGAATGCCATCATTCGAAAGCGATGTAAAGGCCTGGGTCCCATGGTACTACGATGGATAACAAGAAAAAGATTCCTTATTAGGTATAGAACCCCTTAGTCACCACAAATTCTAAGTAGGGCTTTGACCATAGGAGCATCGCTGTTGGTGTCTAAGCTACCTGGTATTTCGCACAGCTAACAAGAAAACCGATTGAAAATAACAATGGTGATAACATTTATATAAATATTCTCCTGGTGAAATAAAAGCATCCTCGTTCTGAACTGAACCACAAACCGTTCGACTGCAATGGAACCAGTTTTCGCAATGATATGCCAGTTAGTTCGGTAAAGGCTGCATACCTGAAGTAGCAAAACTCTTTCTTTACCCCACAATAATATGCCAAATAAACGTAGGAGAATAGACTAAAAATAATAAAAACAAATATTCTTGCTTCAAATAAGATTTGTTAAATTGTAAAGGCTGTTATATAATTTGATTTGAGCAATATGGTGACTCGTTTCATGAAACTTTAAAACTTCAAACAAAATAAGTGTATAGATAAATATAGCCAATTAAAAAATATCGTCACACAACAGTATAATAGGTCAAGGGGCTATAAGCTGGTAAAGAACGATTGTCAAGGCATTTTAAAACATGCATTCAAGGAGTTAAATAAAAATAATATTCTGATATAAGCCTTCATTTGAACTCTTTCACAGATTGTTAAACTTTACACAATATAACTGAAGCAGTGGTCCCTGTTAAATAAAATTACAATACTTATGTTTAAAAAGATCATACGGTCAGCTAAAATAAATGTTCATTTCAAAATATTTTCAGTGGACTAATGAAGCTAAAGCCGCTGAAAAAGATTAAACAATACAAGAGATGATCACTGCTGCTTATCAATTATAAAAATAAACTCGTTTTAATAGTAGTGGTAATAATAGTGGCGCTGCTGAAGCTACGTCCTCATAATGAGGAACTAGAAATTAGGTCATTTTGAATAAGCAGAGTACAAATCCCGTAGGATGCGAACTTTAGCATTTTAAAAACGTTCGCTCATATAATATGAACACGTTATTAAAAATTCCTTATTTTAATAATACAAATGCTCTGCTCTCTGGTATATGCATGTACACATGTTTTTAAAATAAGCATGAGAAAGTGAATCTGTAGGTCAGCACCAGTTCACTTCGCTGGGAATGTACTAATCTTAACACTTTTTTTTAAGAGAGTGTTTTCCTTCATATGTTGTTGAAGTGAATAATTAATATTTGTCCTAATGTTAAAAAAATCGGTACCATGTTGTATTTTTACATTTCTCATGAAATATGGTAGTTTCACGTGTTTGAAAAATTCAAATAGTAACGAATTACATACTCACACCGCACTGAACTGGACTTTGTGTAACTCTAGCAACTAGGGGTGGGCTAAACGGTTATTTTTGTGTAATAGATTTCAACATTCCAGTCCCACCTTGGTAATAGGTTCCAATCACCGTTACGGAAAGACAATACTAGTATTCAGTATTAGTAGTATCAAAGCGATACCTGTAGAAATATTAGTACTATATTGATGATGTGGAAATAACTAATAAATAACAACATATAATAGATTCAGAAACACAGGATATCTCCGGTAAATCGGTGTTCCCTTTCACATTAGATTATTTTTATAAAAAAATATATTTTATTTATGTACGATGCAGACTAAAGCGGAGAGTGCGATCTAGTAAGTTCAAACTTGGATCAGGAAGAAACTGTTAGGTGCCACTCAGATTGAATGAAACTATGAAAATAGCCACTGTGATGGCACTGGGAACTTGGTTTTGACTAAACTGATGCAAATAACACTCAACCTGGGGATAATCGGTTCTGAGAACCTGTTGCAAAAATAACAGGCTTAATTATATAACTGTTCTTCTTCTTCTTCTTCTATTAATTATCGCGCTTCGACAGCTTGGGTCATTAGCGCGTTGTGATAGCTTGGATAGCTATTAACACTTTGGTTGGCGCATCAATGTATTAATGTCACTGTATCGCTATGACTATATTGTTAACATAGATCATTAAACGAGTTTTATTAAGCCACTGTGTGTTAAAAATTTTATCAGGTTGATTTCCGATTTTTCGTTATTGTTCAAAGCCTCTTCCACAGAGTTGGGGATGTGATATTCAGTTCTCTCATTTGAGTATTTTAGGCATTCTGTGATAGTATGGGCAACTGTGATTCTGATGTTACATGTTTCACACAACGGAGCGGCTTGCTTCTGAAGAATATAAGCATGGGTTAGCCTCGTATGGCTGATTCTAATTCGAGTCAAAGCGATTCTTTCTCTTCTGGCCAAACGGTGTTGATCTTGCCATGCAGTCACTTGAAATTCTATTGCGCGCAATTTATTATTTTCTATATGATCCCAAGATTCTTGCCATTTTTTAGTATTGTAGGATATGCACATAGTTTTAAGATTTTTATGTGGAATTTTATCATTTATTATTGATTGGCGAGAGTATATTGCATCTTTTGCATATTTATCCGCCAATTAATATCCAGGTATAACTAAATGGGACGAAATATTTGAGTATAGCTCTAAAATCTTTTGGACGTAGCAGTGTGATAGCGAAGCTTCTTTTAATTCAGAAATTACACTTAAAGAGTCTGTTAGAGTTAAACATTTTTGATAATTACTGCCATCTATGTATTTAAGTCCCTGGAGAACCGCTCATGCTTCTCTCGTAAAAACACTGCTATGTTTATGTAATCTGTATGCATAATGGCCCTATGGTGGCACTATTGCGGCTCCAGTTCCCTCCTCCATCTTAGATGCGTCAGTAACGATTTCATGGTGTTGACGGTAGTTAGAAAGGAGTTCACAGTAGTGGGCTTTTATAATTTCATGATTTATTGTGTCTTTGTTGAATTGTTTGAGGGTGTCAATCAACATTGGTTGCATTAAGATCCAAGGTGGTGTGTCACTCAATTTTTGTTGCATAACCTGACTAAAATTCACGTCTGTGTTAATTATTAGGTTATCTAATCTTTGATAAAAAGGTAAGGGTAGATTAAGTTTGGATTGGAACAAGGTGAGAAAACGATTTGAAAATACCATGTTATGTACCGGGTTTTCTAGATGGACCTTTATTTTTGCCACATAAGATAATGATAGTTGGTTTATTCTTAATTCAAGTGATGGTTCTCCCGCCTTGGCCAAGATGCTGACAGATGGTCTAGTTCGAAAAGCTCCTGTTGATAATCGTATTGCTGTATTATGGATCGGATCAAGTAGTTTCAGAATATAACATTTTGATGACGTATATGCTATAGAACCATAATCAATTTTTGATCTTATTATGGCTTTGTATAAATTAAGAAGGATGGCTGAGTCAGCGCCCCAGTTGGTGTTGGATATCGCTCTGATAATGTTGAGTCTTCTGATGCATTGATTCTTTAAGTTTTTGAGATGTGTTTTTGTCAAAGATTATTCCTAGTATCTTTATTTCATTGACATAATTTATAGGGGTGTTATTGAGTTGTAAAATTTTACTATTATTTATTCTGTTAAACCGATGGAATATACATTTAGTTTTTTTCTGTAGAAAATTTAAAGCCTGATGTGCGTGACAATGTCAGTAGATCGTCAGTAGTTTTTTGTAGAAGATTTTCTATCGATGTTAAATTTTTGCCTTGACAATAAATAATTCGCCTGCGAATATAGTTGTTTTAACAGGGGGAGTGATATTGCTTACTACATCATTGATTGCGACTAGAAAGAGAATAACGCTAAGAATGGATCCTTGGGGAGTTCCATTTTCTTGAATGAATGTAGTAGATAATACGCCATTTGATTTGACTGTGAAACTACGTTGTTGGAGAAAGTTAATTATGAACGAGACAATTAATCCTTTTAATCCTCAACTTATTAACGTCTCAATTATTTTGAATATCCAAACCATATCACAGGCCTTTTCTATATCGAAGCAAACAGCTATAACGTGTTGTTTGTTAGCAAAAGCCTGATTTATTTCACTTTCTGATAGAATTATGGAATCACTCGTTGATCTGAATTTCCGGAAACCATTTTGAGTATGAGTAGGTAGGTTGTATATATGAGAATCGTACGAAAACATTTTTAGTTTGTCATATCTAGAGCAAAGTCAATCCAGGAACACACTGTAAATGTGTGGATTTTTTTAAAATTTATCACTTAGACACAGTGGGTTCAGAATTAGTATAGCGCTAATTGACTGATGTACAGTATATTTTCTTAACAAAATGACCGATGGAGGCTGTGATTTCTAATACATTTTACAGTATACTAACTTAACCTTAGTAACCCTTTCACAGCTGTTTGATCACTGAACCAGTTATTACGAGAGTCTGTAAAATATACTCTCAAAATGCCAAAAATCTAGCAAAATAAGCTAAGCTTTAACTGAGAGAATGGCTATTAACTATTATTATAAGTTAGTTAGTTAGTTAGTATTATGTACATATACAAGTTTAAACATATTGTTTTTCTTCAAACATCAGTAAAATGTGACATTATTCTGCTTGATTGATGATGCTGAACTGTCACTTCATTTACATGACATCTAACCACTTATCTGACACTCGTCAGCGGCAGATACAGTTATTGTCTCCGCTGACGAAATAAAGTATTTTTTTCGGATTTTGTTCACAACGTTGTAGATAATTTGTTATAAACGTTTGAAGAAAAAATACTATATATTATTCGGAGCAAAAGTATCTTTATGTAGCTCGATTGTACTTATCTGCTTCGCAAGCTCGGCAGATAAACCGTCCAACCATGCCACATAAAGTGTAACTTTTGTTCCTAATAACATAATATAATGTTTTGGATATAGCCTTCCTAAATAGAAATTAAACATTGTCGTTTATTATCAATTATCCGATTTATTGTCTTGTCTAATTCAGAATTGGCTTTTATGGTATTTATTTCTATCAATCTCCATTAAATTGAAGGTATAAGATGACATAATAATTATTTATGTACCAAGGGCATTATGAAGATGTTTATTATTTTTCGAGGGCGACAAATTTACAAGCCTTAGGGCCTGTGGCCTGAGGGTTTATAAGTCACCCGAGTTCTATGAACATCAAGTAATGCCCGTGATGTATACAACGTTTTGTTTTTCACTTTGAATACGCAAATAAATTCAAAAGCTTGAAAAGCTTGCAAAGTAGTCCATAACGCCTTAGAGCGTAAAGAGAGGCCGTAATGATAACGCATGCTCATTATGCGTTCTCATGCGGGTATAAGGAACGGACGTTACCATTACGCCCGCCCGTTGCGCCCTATATACGTCGTATTACAACAACAAACAATAGGTCAGTGGAAAATAAAACACTTTTCAATCGAGCGGTGGTGGTTGAGTAAAGAGAACCTGCAAACAGCCACATCAAATATATTCAGAGGTACTGCCACAAAAAGTGAGAGTTTATCCGTTTACATACATGCAAATTATGGCGTTTAAATTTCTAGAAACAGAAATTACATAAAAAATTTCAGGAGACTACAGGTCAATTGGTACTGGAACGGTTTTTGTTGACAAAAATGTTCCCTAATTTTCCACTATTAATTCAATAGTTGATCTTCAAAAACAACTATTATTTATTTTTGGAACACCGCCAATTTGCAAACTTCACTTTTGGAGTGTGTGTCAGTCAAAGGCTACTCACGAAATTTAATTCATGGAAACCTATCACAATCGCGTAAAAGCATTGCGACATTATAGTCCAGTCAACGAAGGCAAAATAGGGGAAATAATTCGTGTAGTCGCAAATTTTGGTACAGTGGTAGCGAGGAATTCCATGGACAACATACTAAAAATCCTGACCGTTTGATGGTGAGCGTGGTGGTGAGGGAGCGTTTAAAGGTAAGTCCTTCACGTTTTTCTAGAATTACTCGAAAACCGCTTCTTCTAACGAAAAAGTGTCCGTAAACAAAATTAAACTAGTACATGAAATTTCCTACATAAAAGGTTCTATAAATTTTTTCACTGGGAATCACCACGGCGCTAGGAATCTATGAACTTCTTAATCAATGAAACCATGTTAAAATACTGTGCCCACAAAGCAGCGGTGGGTCCTCTCTTAGACACGATCCAGCTCATTCTTGAATTTTTTAAAAATTTACGCCAACCAAGCATCCCCCTCAATTTTTTGTACAGTAAGGTCTTCCATATTGCTTAAAATGCTGATCATCTCCTTCTTTTCTTCTTCTGAGACGTTGGCTTCTCCCAGAATGATCCGAGCTAAAACAGCTTGAGTAAATGGCCTTGAACGGCTCTGCTATAAGCATGCCCAGTTAAGATCTTCTCAACTGAATTTGCAACATAAACTAGACATAACACTTCTTTCAGCCCAGACCCTGCCATTGTGTGACCAATGCAACCCATGAAGGACATGAGTGTATGAAATCCTCCCAATCTCACGCAAATTGTCCCAGACTGGATTTCTCGAGCCTTTATGTACAACGGTTGGTCGAAAGTAATAAAACAAGTTGCGGCATCTTGCTGCTGGCTATCCTTGGCAGCGTATTGTAAACCCATGTGCACCGTGTTGCAGCCACTTGGTGGTGAAGTAATGAATGGCAGGAAAGTTACTGCACTTCTTTCACCACTAATGATAGCAATGAGGGCATGGAATATAGATGTCAGCTTCTTTTCAATTTACTGTTTTGCCTTTTTTTGCTGAAATGCAGTTCATGAAGACACGGAGTATACAAGATACCATCTCCTCAGCCCCGTTACACAATTTGTCACAAGGTGGAAAAACAGAATTGTCATACGCCATTGACTCAATATCTTCCAAGATTATTGCGACAGCTGCTTTTACGATTCTCTCCCGTTCTGCTTGTTCGCCTTTGCACCTCGAAGAATACCACATATTCAATTTTTTTTCACCTGCAATACGAAAGCATGCAACAATTTTTCTTGTGCGAATTGTGTTGAAAATAATATGGTCTCCATATTTTTCTCACATTCTCTCCTTGATTGTCTTTATATGAAGTATTGTTCCTGAAACTTGTTCCAACAACTCGTCCAAGGAGAACTGGCAGTCGCAATTTCCTTCTATGTAATTGAATGTCTCTTTCATTGATGCAGACATTTCTTCATCTTCAGAGCATCCGGACGTGTTGCCGTTGGGGAAGTAGGGATGGTATAATGGAAGGTTGGACGCACAAAGGACTCCTTCCTATGTGCTTGACCTCATTCCAACCGGCCACCTACCTTCCCTCACGCATCTCTATGTACAGACATTTCATATTCCATCTGAAGCCACTTCATTTAACATTAAACAATAATTTTATATCATTAAATGATTAAAATACTATTTTTAATAATTCACAGTTCTTCCATCTCCTGCATCTCGCAAACTATTTCTCCTAGAGAAAAAATAAATAAACCCTTTTTTGTAGGAAATTTCATGTAGTTTAACTTTGTACCTAGAAACTTTTTCGCTAGCAGCCGCGGTTTTTGAGTTATTCAAGAAAAACGTGAAATAATTACCTTTAAACGGGTCAGAATTTTTAGTATGCTGTTTATGGCACTTCCCTCTACCACTGTACCAAAATTTGCGACTACATAAATTATTTCCACTATTCGACCTTTTTTGGTGTTTTCAAGTGCAATTAACTTTGATTGGCATTTTGTGACAAATTGACCAATTTTGTTGATTTTTTTATTAGTGTTGGGCAATCAGCTAAATTTAATAATTTCACTGACTTAAAAGTTAAAACATAAGATCCTGTATTTTCTCAATGGTTGAGATCCAAGTTTAGAAAACAAAAGAATGCAGTGTTAAGAAGAGACTAATGTATGTGATAAAAAGAAGTAAACATAGTAAATTAGATCGTCTGGATTTTTTCATACGATTGATATACATTAGAAGGAAAACTAATAGTAAAAGTTTGTCATACGTCTTCTAATAGTGAAAGAATGACTTTGTTCTAGGTTAATTTTTCGGTGTGCTTATCATCGATATCTTAGTTTATAGTGATACACATTCTTGTATAGGTGCTATCGACGCATTTACTTAAAATATGTCCATAGCAGGAATCGAACCAACTTTAGCCATAATTTAAAGCCTTGCCTCAAACTCGGTATACAAAAATTTCGCAAATGGAAAAAAGTTACGTTAGTACGTCTTAGCGGCAAAGTATAGTTTTGATGCCTATAGCAGTAGCCAATTCCGGATTTTAATTATACAGAAAAAGCTTTTCATTTCAGAGCGATTTCAATTTGACTATGCTAAAACGCAAAATGGCAGGAGGGTGCTAATTGTTAAAATGCGGTACATATTTAACGTCCATTCAAACGTATAATAAGTTAAATTATATATCAATAAGCATACATATTACAGCCACAGCCCATTTTAATTTCAAAATTTAAAGCGTCCAATGTAAACAGTTGCACAGAAGGGCGACAATAATAATTTTACAGTCAGTAGCAGTGCACAAATTTTTAAACATCAGAAGTTTAAACCAAATCTGCCGGTAAGTTTGTTTCAATCAAATAAAATCTGTAGGCAGTTATAGTTTTGGCCTTATTGAATTTGTTTACAAATAAAGCGAGGATACTCTTAAGTAGTGTGAAGAATAACTCAATTTTGAACAAAAAAATTTTTTTATGTTATGAACGATAGAGAAAAGTTGTCCGCCACGTATCGCCAGACCGAGTGGGGTACTTTCTCGAGTGAAATATTTGTAATCAAACACGCAAACCATACAAATTTTATCCAACAGCTCCATAAATACCAAAGAATATACATTTTGTATTGACAGCTGTGGAAAGTCAAAGTGACAAATTAATTGGGAGTGAGCTAAAGTATTTACAACGTGTGTTTTACGACTCATACATTCAGGTGAAATCTGAATAATTTTTTTAGTGTCAGAATAAAGAATTGCTGGTACAAAAATAAAAATAGTGCAGCAAAGTTCAAGGAAAAACTTTGATGATTATTTTTAAACAATCAAATACTAACCCAATTTTAATTTTAGTTATTGTACTAACAAGAGATCAATAAAAAAACCAATTAGGGTAGGCTGTGATATGTGTTATACGTTTGGCAGTACTGAAGTGTACTGTCAGTCTATGTCAAATTCGAGATTAGTAGGTTAGGTTTTGTTTGTTGTTTGACACAGACTGACGTAAAACTTAACCTGCAAATCTCGAATTTGACATAGACTGACAATACACTTCAGTACTGCCAAACGTACAACACATATCACAGCCTACCCTAATTGGTTTTTTTATTAATCGCTTGTTATATTATAGTAGGCTGTATCTTCGGATTCTATATATAAAAACCTATCAAATGGCATTGAGATATTGAAAATACTTTTTATATTGTTTTTCACAAACTATCACAGCATTTACAAAGTTCAGAACAATATCTAAAAGTCTGTGCAAGGAGAGAACTTAATTTATTAAAGCAAAATCGTCGGTTCACTGCACTGCGTCATGAAAACGGAACTTACTACGTCATATCTGATCTGACTCTTTCTCTATAAAAACACTTGATGAATGGCTTGCTTAATCTATGACGACTACTTAGAAAACTCACCTTGAGGAATTGCAATTTTAGCTATTTTTGCTACACAGTTACATTGTTACCTTTGCATCATGAAAACCTTTCCAAATCCATTAAATTTCAATAGAAGTGGATTCATAAACATTACAGAATTACTGACAATGGTATTAATTCCTCTATTTGAGGCTTTTGGGAGAAAAGTGGTTTTCTGCAACCAATTTTGCTTATATTTTAGTGATGAACGGTAGTATGAACACCAGTTCTATTTCTGCTTAAGTATGTCTATATGTAAGATAAACAATAAAAGCACACCATCATTTGTTTCTTCTAGTGCAAAATATACTTTCCCTAATTATATTTTTCATTCAGTTTAAAATATTTATTACATGATGTCATGATCAATGAGTTATACCGTCTGTTCTATAAAAAAGGCCCCGCCTTCTAGCTACTTTATTATTTATTTTAGACCCAATAAACCTTATATCAAATCAAATGGCACATAAAAACCTACATTTTAACACTATCAAAAAAATTTTATCTTCAATTGTTTCAGAGTGGTGACGTCACGTGCAATTTTTTTAAATGACACGGTATATATTTTTTGACATTTTCTGGTAGAGGTTTTTTTTCTCTTTTCAACAATATAAATATTTCATGCACTTGCATAAAAAAATTTTCGTGAAAAATTACAAAACTTTTTCACAGTGGGAGGCCATGATAC
Source organism: Agriotes lineatus (assembly GCA_940337035.1). Lineage (NCBI taxonomy): Eukaryota > Metazoa > Arthropoda > Insecta > Coleoptera > Elateridae > Agriotes > Agriotes lineatus. Next base: position 125,505,707 of record OW679195.1, read on the forward strand.
AAAACTGTAAACAAAAGTGTAACTCAGAAAAACAAAACAAATAGTAGCCAAACGCTTTAACTGTCAGATTTCAGAATAATCTAAAGTGTTTATTGTTTTGTTTTTCTGAGTTACACTTTTGTTTATAGTTTTGTATGGTGGCCTCCCACTGATAAAAAAGTTTTTTAATTTTTCTCGAAAATTTTCTTATGTAAGGGCATAAAATATTTATATTGTTGAAAAGAGAAAAAAAACCTCTACCATAAAATGTCAAAAAATATATACAGTGTCATTTAAAAAAATTGCACGTGACGTCACCACTCTGAAACAATTGAAGATAAAAAATTTTTGATAGTGTTAAAATGTAAGTTTTTATGTGCCATTTGATTTGATATAAGGTTTATTGGGTCTAAAATAAATAATAAAGTAGCTAGAAGGCGGGGCCTTTTTTATAGAACAGACGGTATGTATCCTATATAATCCATTTTCTAAACGCTAAAAATTCGCCAAAGTTCTAACTTCGTTGACTCAAAACCGATTTTGAACATTTTTTTTTATTATTTCGGAAAAAGTTTATAGAAAAGTTTCCCATAGGTGAGAAAGTGTGCTTTTTATTTTTTCAATTGTTATTAACAAATAAGTGTTTTTTAATATGCACATATTATAAAATTTATAACTATTTCATTTATTTAAAAAATTGCTCGAAATTTGATAACGTAAGGTTTTTGGGGTGGCAGATTACGAATCTGGCCTCAAAACGGGTCTAAAAATAAAATGGCGTCAAAGGTCTAATTTTGTATTTTATTTATTTTTTTATTTTTATTAGACGTCTGGGGGTTTTTGGGGTGGCTGATTACCAATTTGACATTAAAACTCACCTAAAATAAAAAATGGCAGATCCAAAATGGCGGAAAGGGGTTAATTTTTTTAATTTCTGATACCTATACCTAGGGGTTTTTTCGGTCGCTCATCCCAAATTTTATGTTAAAATTTATCAAAAATAGAAAACTGTGTCTGAGAAATGGTGGAAACAAATGAAGAGTTAAATGAGTATTAAAGATATTATATTTTAATTGATTCATTAAAATTAACCCAAGATACATTTAAAAACAAGAAAAAAATATTTAGCTTTAGTTTCTTCTTCCTCTACTTCTTCCATTGACACTGCCGGTCATGAATTAAGACAACTATTTCCGCCACATTCACCGCAAGTCGCCCAGCCTAAAGGCCACTTTTCCTACACCCACAAGCTGGCCCGCAACTAGTTTTGTAGTTGCAAAAAAATAATTTTTAAAATGTTTTGTGGAGCTGGTTCTTGTGTCATTAGGATTAAAAACACTTTCCTGTATCATATTTCCAACCCCAATCTTCCGCTGAAATATCTTGGTTTCCCAGCCACAATTGTGTTTGCAAATACACGCGCTTTAAATGTTGTTCTGCTGAATCCATCGTAGGGCACAATGATGCTAAATTAACGCTACTTTTTTTAGTAGACGCCTCAATAAAAGAGTCAAACCTAAAACTCAAAATGTTTTTATTTAAAAATATATTTATTGTATTGTCTGTAATCTCATTTACCTTGCGGTATATGAATAATAAAATTAGTTCAATCAATTAAAGATGCCTGTAAGAGTTTAAGCAGTTGCTTTTCTTCGCACCATACATTGCAAGCATACATTTTGTACCAGCATTTTTTTATATACATTTTTGCAGTCTCTTGTGCACTGATATTTTCAAATATTTTGGCAAATTCATTCTTTCCTGAACATAGCCATTGCCTCATTTACTAGGTCTTATCCATCTGGATCTTTAATAAGGTGCCGGTCCTATTCGTCTTCCTCATCCTTATATATCTTCAATATATTAAACTATATTGAAAAGCCATGATCTGCACCTTGACACCAAAAATCCCATGCTAAGATGCTACATTTTTCCCATCTTGCTCTATGGGTCGAGTCCTGGACACTTAACGAAACAATCACAACAAAAATCGAAGGCTTTGAAATGTGGTTATGCCGGAGAATATTGCCGATATTATGGAAAGATCGTGTAATAAATATTAAAGTTCTGGAGAGAATGAAAAAAAGTAAAAAGATCATGGACAACATCAAGATACGCAAACTCCAATACCTCGGACATATAACGAGGAATGAGAATAAGTATTCCCTACTACAATCTATTATACCAGGCAAGATATATGGCAAACGTGGACCAGAACGCAGAAGAATATCTTGGTTGCAAAACCTAAGGGCGTGGAATGGGAAATCATCCAATGAGTTATCTAGAATTGCAACCAATAAAGTGAAGATAGCCGTGGTGATCGCAAACATACGAAATCGGATATGCACCTGAACAAGAAGAAAAAGAAGATTATTTACTCTGTTAAAACATGCTAAGTTGTGTCACATCCAGTTAAAGCATGTACAGAAAAAACATGCTCACTACAATTAAGATGCGCAAATTGCAGGCTTTTAGAAGCAGATATTTTTTTATTTTCTTTATTTATGGCAGGTTTTAAAAAATATATATCTTTATCAGGAGAAACTAAAGCTGTTAATATAAGTAATACGTCTATATTCTCTGATACTACGACTATTTTTTTCTCATTTGATGCATTGAGAGCTGTTGTAACTATTAACTGATTAGCATCACTTTCAGCTTGAGAGCAGGGATAGTATTTGCAGCTAGTTTCCTTTAAAAAATCAATAAAACGACATGAAAAAGATTTGCCAGAAATTTTTCTTGATACAACTTTAAAAACCTGTCTCTTTCAAATCGAATATCTGGTGCAGTTTTCGTTTTTAGACGTCGGTCTCTTCCAGCAGATTTTATTCTATGTTTCTGATAATCGACAAAAACAATTGTTCGTTTTTCCATAATTACGTACAATAAAATTAATATATCTAAAATTGTACCATACTGTTAAACAAGTTGCTACTTGTTTTTATGTAATAACATTCCTTCGTCGGTCACAAACCGAAAAATCTTTTAATTAAGTAATATCTTTTGGAAACTGTACAAAGAGGTCGTAGAAAACACATTTTTAGGCGTTGGAATTTATATGTATTCGTATGTTATATTTAAATGTATTTAATCTATTTAAATTTGAGTTAATTTAACACTTTAGAATTGTCTTTGTATATAATGTTTATTAAATAATAATAATAATAATAATCGTACAGAATAAAAATAAACCCTTTAATGCTATATTTTAAGTACTGTGTCCAAAAGCCCTAGAAATGAGGCAACACGCGTAATTCAAAAATGAAGCTATTTTGACGCTTCAAAGACGTTATTTTTAATTTTTGTAAATTTTTAATATAACATTTGAGATCAGCGACCCAAAAACCCTATATAGGTAAGAAATAAAGTCCGAATAAAAAATTTTAAGCTTTTTCGCCATCTTGAATCCGCCATTTTTTATTTTAGTTAAATTTTAATGTCAATTTTGTAATCAGCGACCACAAAAATTCCTAGGCATCTAATAAAAATGAAAGAAAAGAAAATACAAAATTAGACTTTCGACGCCATTGTGTAGACGCCATTTTTGTTTTTAACCCAATTTTAAGGCCGGATTCGTAATCTGTGAATTCAAAAACCTCATGCTATCACATGTCAGGCAATGGTTTAAATAAATAAAGAAGTTATAAATCTTTTAATTAAGAATATATTACAAAACACTTATTTGTTAATAATAATTTAAAAAAAGGCACACCTTCTCACCTAGGGGGAACTTTTCTATAAACTTTTTCTGAAATAATAAAAAAAAAATCCAAAATCGGTGTTGAGTCAACGAAGTTAGAACTTTTTTCCTTTAGTAAATGGACTGATATTACTGTTCAAGTATAACCCGATCTCCCTCGACAATTTTCAAAGATCATGTCATTAAGTCAATCAAAATTGTCTCTAAAATGTCAGTTTGTAACATTAGTAACTATAAAGTACTCCGATGTACAAATTATTGTATTTTGAAATTATAACAAGATATTAACAACAATATATGGAGTTTCTTGTTAAATAATCATGAATAGTCTGTCTGCTTTCGTCTCAGCAAAGAGACTCTTGACTATTTTCAAATGACAATATTATCAGCTTGTTTTTTTACAGGCTTCACCGATCACAATTATTATGATAACAACCAAATCAGAGAATGTATGCCAGGTTGTAGACACAAAACGTCTTCATAGGGATTTTTAAAAATAAATCTACTTAATCCTTCTTTCCATTTTTTCGTCTTGTAGCCATGAGGCTCCTGATTGAAGTAATACTAATTGCATCCCTGTTTAAACGATATGGTATGATGATTTATACGTTTTCGCCAATTTGGAAAATAAGTCGCCAATATTTTATTGCAAGTTTTTTTTCCTGTAACACCAATTCTTAAAAGGCTCGTATTCGTCCTCATATTGTGGCCTGGATTCGGCTGGAAGTACATCAAGGGTAGCTACTATCGCCGCTAGTAAAACTTATTGCATTGCAACTGTCACGATGGGCCATAATATCCCTTTTTAGCTTATGAATCTATACAGAAAAATCGAGAGAACATATCCAGGCATATGATACATATGAGTACATTATTAAAATTATTATTCAACACTATAATGAACCAACCAATGAAAATTGTTCAATTTGTCAGAAGCGGCCAATCAAAATTGACTCTCATTGAAAGCACCTAATGTCACAGTGTTTTCACGCGAGCCCAATTGGTTTCAATGATTTCAATTTAGTGAGTAGCCTTTGACTGACATTTCACCAAAACGTCAAAGTCAAAGTTTGCAAATCAGCTTCATTCAAAAACTCATAATAATCGTGTTAGAGGCTCCAGTATTGAATTAATAGTGGAAAACGTTAAAAATATGTGCTGTCGAACATGGTAAAAGTCATCTACCCATATTGTTGAATAATCTTTCCAAATACCACTCAAGGGATTTTTTTTAAGAAAATTTATTTCGTCAACATGCAAATTATTGCAAATTTCTCTCAACAAAAACTGCTCAAATTCCACTCGACCTGCGGTCTCGCGAAATTTTTAACGCGGTTTTGCTTTCAAGAAATTTAAACGCAATAATTTGCATGTGAACGAAAAAAATTCTCAAAACATTTTCACCTTTTGTGGTATTACCCTTGAAAATCTACCTAATCAGCGTTTATGCCCAAACAAAAGGATAATCGCATTTTTCAAACTTTCAAAAGTGTTTGGATAAAGAATCAATAGTCTACAAAAGCTGACTTTGGTTTAAGCTGGCTTTGGCAAAATACATTGTAATTAAATTGCAATAGAGGTACTAACATAGTTTTGCCATTGCATCGCCTGTAGGGTTTGCAGTTTCAATTAATGTTGCATTACTGAGATAAACGGTTACCTACTTACCCCATATTAGTTAATGTTATCTTTCTGATCTCCTTCGGATAATAAATTTGTACTACACTACGCAACGTTTCTAGATAGTTATCTTGTCACACGTCAGATGGCAACTGCCATAAACCACAATTAAAGTATTCCCCCAGGAGCTGATCCTCAGCTCTAAAGATCAATAAAGTTTTAGTATGCTCTTCCTCAACACAAATTAATTTGTCACGTCAGTCTTTTATATATTTTTAAACGCTGGTACGCGTATAGCGGCGGTTACAGCGGGGCGCTGTGTGGTAATAAAATAAAATTATTCCTCCAATTCAAATGTAAACTTCCAGCTTATCTCGGGTTAATCAAGAGGCTGCCTACTGCAGAGGCAATAACTTTAGATAGAATCTTATCGAAGTTGTCGCTTTGAAATTGTCGTGTAATCTCGCATGACCTTGCATTCGTAATATGGAGTAATACGGAGGAGGTTGCAGCGATGAAGCTCGAAATGTTTTCGAACAAGATCAATTACGTTTGATCGACGTTTAGATATTTGCTTGAAGCAGCGCTCTTTGAATACGAAGCGTCAAATTTTTGGTTGCCTTTTAAATAACACCTGGTAGAAGATACGGCTTTACGGCAATTATTTTATGGAAAAGTGAAATTACTATAACATTTTCAAAGGTAGTTTATGTATATTATTATGTTAATTTTATGCGTATCAATTTTTGATTTATGGATGTTAGTTATTAGCAAATCTAAAGATAGCAATTTCAATTGATTTAGTATATAATATTATTGAATAGCAAATAAACATCTTGCTATTAAATACATCATCCGTATATCTTACTGAAATTTTAGAAGAGTACTCTATTTATACCTAGCAATATTTGCTGTGGCTAATGGAAATGGAGCACTAGACAAAACATTTTGGGTTTTGTGAATGTGACAACGCCGTCATTAATATGGAGATTGGGCATGACCTATAAATAAATTCTTTACTTTAAAAAACTTTTACATTATTTAAATCTAATTAAGTAACAATCCCATAATATACCTGCCAGATAATTTAAAAAGAGGTGCGAAGAAGGGCACCCACAGACATTATTGCGACTCCGACCAACCCCAAAATATAAGTTTGTTACGGAGAAAAACCAATTTACTACGCTACACAATGCAAAAAGGTGCTTCAGTTAGCCCAGTGGGTAGGGGGCGATTTTGTAGGCTGAAAAAATAGGCTCAATAGTCAAAACAAAAGTACACATTCGAGGTACGACGACAAATCCTGTTTACATTAGGCTCCACCTGATGTGCCTTGCGCGAATATAAGGCGGGTTGGCAACAGGAAAGTTTCCTTGGTCTACTGGAAATATGCTCAGCATCCAGATACGACTTAGCATAATGGTGGAATCTTCCTGGTTATGCCATAGTTGTCGATTTAAACTTGATGTTTCGTTGATCACGCTGCCAATTTCCTCATAAAATTTCTAAAGACTGGTGTTATATCTCATGCTTATCGCTATATACCGAGGAGTTGCTGGCTGCTCATACAAATCTTTTGTGTGACTAGGACTTGCCGATATTCTGCTTGGTTGCTCCCGTGACACTTGTAACTTGTTTTGCAGGGCTACCTTCGATGCTTTGTTAAGTAATATGTTTACAAAGTCGTAACTTATTCTGTGCCCCCCCTTGTCCTGCTCGGCGATGGTTGATTTTTATGTATTTCTAAGACGTATCCAGCTTTGATGTGCTTTTCTACATCATGGGATGCTTCTTTACGTTTGTCACATTTAAGATCTGCCATAAGTATATCGCAGCTGGTAAACGCTGTTTGTATGTAATCAGGGCAAATAATCTTTATTGGAAGCGATCAATTGTTTAAAATTTCTCAGTATACCATAGCAAACGCCGATATTTTTTAAAACCCAGGTTTGCTTAAGACCTTGTACAAGCGGCCTGGAATGATCAGTCAGCGTTGTTCTTGTAAGCATACTAACATACAGTCGTGTATGGGAAATGGTTATATCCCACAACATCAAAAATTGCCAAGTTCTGCCAATGAGGTTCCAAAATTGCTATTACGTTGCTCAGAATTGCAACGCTCAAACTACGGGACACCAAACGACCGTACTCTAGCTCCCTTTGCAGGCTAATTCGCTGGCAGTAATTTATGTCAACGCGAGCAAGTTGAGCATTCTCCTCCACCCTTTATCCACTTGATTAAAAAAGCAGTGGTGGCGTAAATTTTCAAACTGACCTAATAAAGTGTAATTGTTTAGGAACCAAACATAAATTTTAATCCTTTTAATTTAATTAGGCGTGTATTTCACAAACATATATTGCATACGGAAAATGTTTAACAAAGCGTCAGCAGTAATGTAATCAGTGCTCGAATGACCCGGTGAACAGCCTGCGATTCTGCACTCTGCAAGTTTGTTTATTATGAAATTAGACACGCACGTAGAAATAGCAGCTTGAACTAGGGCAAATATTAAACTTTGTAAGCTAAGTCAGTATTTTTATATGTATAAATAGAAAAGAACTGTCATTAAATTAATACAGTTTGAAATCTTGTTTTACTGTGTTCACTCTGCCCAACGGACCCCAGGTCTTTTGTTACATCATCTCGTGTGAGACCGCACGAGACCGTTGGATTGTAGCCTTTTTAATTCCTGCACCCCTAAGACATATCCTGTAATTTGTCCAAAATAAATTCATACAGTCCACTACAAGCTCCATCCTGAGCAGTAATCAATAATCCTTTATTTCACATTAAATCCTTCAAACCGAAATTCCAGGAAGGTACACAATTTAACTTGAATGTCAATTCTAATGGCTTTTCCCAGCATCAAGGTGGCCATCATTAGAGACATAGTTTTAGAAATAAATACATACCACTAGGATTGTGGCAGCTATTAAGTTTCACGTTCAAAATGATCTTTCATTATCAAGTGGGGGCTACAATACGGTAACAAGGGATTCTAAAGGTGGACTAAACATTAGTTTATTCTGGATCACTAACGTATAATACCTTCCCACAGATTTATTTTACGTTTGTTTCTATCAACTAAAGCTTACCATTTCTGGGTAGGACCAAATTTAAGTTCCTTGTTGTATCCTAATCTCCAGTAATCTTTTTTTATGGAGTGTTACTGATTGTTGCTGTGTAAGTTCTACCATGAAAGCAATACTATGATGTTAGCAAAATTTACTTTGGCTGCAGCTTAAAATTTTGATTTAAAGATTTTACATCCCATTGAATGGGATTCCTACAGTTTACGCTACTAGCCAATATAGTACTGTTGTCTAGATATCTAAGAATAAAAGGCCGTGTATAAAAATTCGGAATAAAAAATTCGGCGGAAAAAAAGCTGAAGGTTGGTATAAATATTTCACATATTTAATAAATAAGCACTTCAAGCAGGGAAAACAAAAATTTGAGCCACTACCAAGGCAGCATAGAATTACTAAAAAAATGTGAAAAGTCATTGTATTAACCTTATTTTATATCGGAAAATAAACTGGTTATATACATATCAAAATTATAATAATATCGAGACTTACGTCTAACTCACCCTAATCTATTATCTATTAATTGGCACGTAATCTAATAATGCGGCCCACTGCTAAAAGAAAATGGCCGACCTCAACTTCATATTTCCTACACACATTATTTAACCTCGTCTAAATTTTTTCATTGTTGCAGAATGAAGAATGCAGAATGCGTCTATAGATGATTAGAAGTCATTGAGAGCGGTCTGATATATTTTGGTCTTAAGAGCATACTTTGATGAGTTTTATCGGTACACTAATGATAAAATGGCGGGTTGGCGTTTTTATTTCTCCCTTTCGTTTGAGTTACGGTTTCGAGCAGCCAATTGCCATTTTAGGTTGTCTAGAGGTTGACAATCTTTTGGCGAAGCTACGCTACGAAGTGTTGGGTTATCCCTCGCTATATTTGGTGGATTATGCTCCTCTGGCACCTTTGCAGTGAAATTCCTCTCACGTCAATCTTGACGGATCTCGGTTAGCCAGCTGTTGGAATTCGTTTTGCACTTGGCCCAGTTGGGGTATCTCAATTTTATGCTTTTGCCGTACCGCGTGTTAGGCATTTTTATTCCATCTTGGGCATTATTTATAGATGCTGGTAAGAGCATCTAACTAATCCTCTTCTGATAGCGTGAAGTCCTTTGTAACAAAGAATCGCGAAGGGCGTCCCTTACCTGTTGGCGAAACTTGTATTTTGTATTTTGCCAGGTGGTAAATATCGGCCTAGGTTGGCTAACTAGTCGAGATGGTCGGGGCTCCAGCATAGCTGAAAGAGAAACTAAGGGAGAGGGCGCCAGGTCCTCGACGTAGACAAATCTTTGGAGCGGACCTCCCCAAGGTTAGAGATCTACCAAGCAAACCAAAATCATAGCATAACCAATAACTAGTAAAGAGATTTACTCCTGCTCTGGTTCTATAGTGCTCACATCAAACTCATAAAAGTCACATTCCAACAATATACATATAAAACAAATCAACAATACCATATATAAATATATAATATATTTGGCCTTCGGGGCTGATGTGACGTGTATTGTTTCCATTTTTAATACTATTTGAATGTTGTGTGCTAATGATTTTTATCCTCGGATCCTAGTTTACTCTCCGCTACACTTTTAATTTGTTGTGAGTTGTACTTAATGTAGTCTTTACTTATACATTTGAAAATATTGTAAATGTTAACTTACTCGCAGGATTGGTCGAGCTTATGTGTTTTAAGGTGGACGTGATTTTTGCATACATTTATTGAATAATTATGTCCACCCTGCATACAAGCTAGTGTATGCAATTTATGAATTTATGATAATTGTACATTGATATTACATATTTTTTTTATATTAGTGCGACATGGTTTTGTGTGCTTTCTTTCAGAATATTATACTGCTTTTGAGTTTACGACTTCTCTTTGATACCTGGATGCACTTGTCGTTATTTGAGAATTAGGTGGCGGCCAACTTTACTATTTAATTAACTTGAGTATTTATAATGAACTGCAACTGCATCCATATAGTCATTTGATTTTGAGAGGATCAAAGTTTGTTATCAACATTGCTTTTTTTCTTCTTCTCTGCAACACCTCAGTTGTTCTGTTTTGTTTTTGATACATATCCAGTGACCTCTTACCTCATTTTTCATATCAATTTCCAAACGATTTGATGGTTTCCCCCAACCAAGTTGGAGAATCAATGGTTTTATTCCTCCGTCAGATTATTGGTCCGATCTTGATATTCTAAGGTGGCTTGATGGACATTCCATAAATCAACCGGAAACATTGTTGGAAAGGTCCTCATTCTCACAGCACCATTATTATTAAAAATTCCTGACATATATGGGGTGTCGAAATAATTTAGTAGATCTTTTGCTTCTGTGGATGACGCCTCTTTTAAATGTGATATTCCTCCCGGTACATCTGTTGGTGGAAAAAGTGGCAGTCCATTCATCATCGTACAGAAATGGGTGAACGCTTAATTATTATCTTTGTAAAGGTTTATAAGTCTTACGAGGGTAAGGTGAAAAATTTCTCGGCCTGACAATGAAAGACTGCGATTTTCAGTTAAAAAATTATTTTATTTTCCTACATAATATTCCTTGACCTTAACACACTTGCTCCAGCGTCTTTCCAACATTAGTATTCCTTCCCGGAAGTGAGAGTCTGGAAGGCTGTGAAAATATTCATCTACGGCCCTCTTAACTTCTTCATTGGACGCGAAGCGCTTCCCAGAAACAAATTTCTTCAAGTTTGGGAACAGATGGAAGTCCGAGGGTGCCAAATTAGGAGAATAGGGGGGATGGCCGAGCAAATCGTACCCCAAATCCCGCAATTTTCCCATCGCCAACGCACTCTTGTGAACAGGTGCGTAGTAGTGGTAAAACATGATTTTTTTCTTCTTCAAGCCAGGTTTCTTCTCCCGGATTTTGGCATGCAACTAGCCAAGAAGGTTGGAGTAATATTCGCCTGTAATTGTTCTGCCTTTTGCAAGGTAATTAATCAACAGGATCCCTTTCGCATCCCAAAACACGCTGGCCATAACCTTTTCAGCAGATGCGATCGACTTCGCTTTCTTTGGCGCTGAACCACCGGCTTCCACCCACTGCTTCGACTGCTGCTTCGTTTCTGGGGTGTAGTGGTGGACCCATGTCTCATCCATGGTGACAAATCGCCGCACAAAATCGGTCGAATGCCTATTGAATAGGTCCAAACATTGCTGCGAAACTCGTTTGCGCATTTGCTTTTCATCGGCATTCAGCAAATGCTGCACCCATCTCGCGCAGAGATTTCTCATCCCTAATTGTTTGTGCAAGATGTTTCGCACCCTTTCTTCCGATATTCCCACAGCCGCAGCTATCTCACTGACTTCCACTAGCCTATCATCCAACACGATATGATGCACTTTTTCTATGGTTTCCGGTGTGGTTGCGGTTTTGGCCGTCCTTCACGTGGGTCATCTTCAAGAGACGTGCGACCATGTTTAAATTCAGCTGCCCTCGTTTTAACGGTTGACATGGAAGGAGCAGAGTTCCCGTAAACTTTTGTCAACTTCGAATGAATTTCCTTAGGGTTAATCCATACAAAACTAAGAATTTTATGACCGCACTATATTCAAATTTATCCATTTTAACGAAAAACACGCAAGACGTCTACGGCAAAAATTCGTATAAACAAACTACTCGATAAAACAAGTTGAAACTTGTCATACGAACTAATAACACCTGCACGCAGGCAGGAAAAATAAATTTTTGCAGATTGTAACGCCATCTTATGTCAAGACCGAGAACTATTCCCCTTACCCTCGTAATTTTTGTATTTTACGGAAGGTACTCTTGGAGATGTGGTAGGAGCATCCCTGGACTAATGTATCTTGCCTTATCATAACTCTCACGGCGTGTATGACCGCTCTGTCAAAATCTAGATGCACAACTCCTTCCTCATAGTCAGCAAACCATTAGAGCGAAGTTTAAGTACGTATAACGTGGTGGTGCTAAAGAAAAGTTTACATTCAGATGCCATTCTTCCCTGTTGGCAAGTAAATTTAAGACAGCATTAGTGGAAAAAATTATAACACGTTCTGCTACATAGGGATCATTATCGTTCAGAAGAAATATCGCGGGAGCGATAACCCCACTGTTTAAAGTTGTCGCTGCGATGAAAAAAGATATTAAAATATTTTTAAAATATACGGTGAGCTGTTAAAAGTAAGCTAAAGTCAAGTTCAGAGCGCTTCATTGCACACGTGAAAATATGGCCTGAGACTCGGCGAATTAGGGTCGCCGAAATATCCCTTTCCGAAACCCAGTCATCTAGCACACCTTTAACGGCGTACTGGGTGATATAGTTAGCATCACACCTACAGTATGATATTATAACAATAATATTTGACGTTGAATTATAATAAATTCTTATCTTAAATGAACTAGTTTTGGCGCATCTCCAGCATAAAAATTCCTTGCACTCTCTATGCAATACCTACATATATCCCCTGTAACACAGTTTATCACCACCTTTATTGGACTGTATAAATTCCATGTTACTAATGATAAAAAAGCTCAAGGAATTAATTAATTTAGAACAGCTTACCCTATTTATACTTTGCTCCCAGATATTGTATGGAAATATTTCAAGATAATATCCCTATATTGCTTTTAAAGATTGCCTTATCCCATTACATTAATGATTATCGTCAAATAGGGCAATGGGAACGCATTTTCAAATTTTGTTTTCCAATCAATAAGGATTTGCATTCTCAACCACTCCATTAGCATAATGGGTATCTTAAAAAGATTAGTAAAGTCATTGTTTTTATTGCTTGAAGAATTTTTGCATTAAATGTATTAAATAATTATACCTTCCGCTTTTTCTGCCGGATTTTTGTCCTGGGTTTTTTTGCCTCGGCCTTTTTCGTTCATGGAGCACTGGTGTAATTGTAATTTTGCTATGAATTTATGCTACTGAAATTTCATGGCTTTACGAATTTGTATAAGATCAAATGTATCCACATTTATTTTCATACACAGCTACTAATGATGTTACTGAATTCAGACATTCTGTATAGCCAAAAGCAGCATCATTCTCTAACGAAGCTTTTATAATACAACTTCTATTCTACGACTAGACTGCTGGTAACTCAATTAATAATTATTACACCCGTTGGACCTCCGTGTAAGGTGCCTGAAACACGTAGAATTTTACGTTCTTTGCATTTTTCGCGGGCTCAATTATCAATAGATTCCTTTTTTGTTTGTCTTCGATGTCTACGAAGGGTTAGGCGCAGCTACAAAAGATACTTTTCGAATTTATTTTTAGTAGATTAATGATATTCTTTAATTTATTTAGTTAACACAGGAACAGATTTTTTAAGTTTTTTCTTAGTGTTTAAGTTTCTGGAAAGACGAAATGCCAGAGACGACATGACGAATATTGTAATTCCAGAATGAAACTTTAGAAAATATTTTACTGAAACCGTATTCTACTCGCAAGTTATATTCCTATCTACGGTTCTATTTCTATATGTCGAAAGTATACATGTTAATGGTAATCGTTGCTGTTGCTTTCAAAGAACATATTATTATGGATACCCATTTTTCAGAGGTCGGCAACTGATTTTAGAATTTTTAATAAGGTTGCGCAACAATTATTCATTTGATCCGTACAATAGGGTGTTCATACCGTATAGTTACTGAATGTTTAACTATGATAACATCGTTTTTCACTCCATTTCCCCATTAATCAAGAAAAGGTTCCTTAATAATTCGTAGGGCATGAAAGTTGTTCAATGGAAAATCCTACATTACTTAAAATCCATATTTTTTTATATGTAAGGTTTATTGTTTTATAAAACAGTTCAAGTTATACACTATCAAAAATCTATTCAACTATATGATTCCATTATCATTGTCGCCATCTAATCAAGAACTAAGTTTTTTGCATTTACTGATAGCAAATACTAGTGAAAATGGCAAGAAACAAAGAAATGGAACAATAAATGCAAAAAGAGCTAGCAAAGAATGGGACTAATGTCGGTTTCAGTTTGTTTTTAAATTTAAGTTGAAGTTTCATTTGAAATCAAAGGAAATAACGCTAATAAAAGAGCTAAATTCCTAGCACCAGTATGGCTTCCGCGAAGGATAGGTATTCCATCATCCAGCAATGTCATAGAATTATCAACTATATCAAAGAAAACCTGGAAAACAAGAAAATGTGCGCTTCGGTATTCCTAGATATATAAGGTTGTTGTTTCAAATAAAAGGAAAGCTTTCTCACCAAATTTACCTACTAACCATAACCAAAACCAATTCAATTCGAAAGCACACTCTCAAACTACCCTCCATTAACTCTGGTGTCCCGCAGGGTTGTGTACACGGTCCTTTCCTACACCTCCTGTTTACTGAAGCCATTCCAGCTACAAACAACACATTAATTGCTACCTTCGCAGATGACACTGTCATAGTGTCATCAGATACCAATCCTGATAATGCATTTAATAAGCTGAATTCAAGTTAATAGCAGTAAATCCACCAAATTACGTTTACTACTAAACATACGATTTGCCGCAAGTTGCCATTTTCAACCAACCTCTCCCAATAAAAAACTGAGGTTAAACACCTAGGACTCCACATGGACTCACTTCGAAAACTCATATAAAAGCCAAAACACAGCAGCTAAACCTAAAAACTGCAAGTATGTACTTGAACGTAGATCCCAACTAACCTTAGAAAGCAAGTTGCTACTGTTTAAAGTCATCTTAAGACCATTTGGTCTTACGGGATCAATCTTTGGGGATGGTCAAACACGAAAATTTTACAGTCATTTCCATCGAAGATGCTATGCATTCTAGAAAACGCACCATGGTTCGTCATCAATCAGACCCTCTACCATGACCTCTGAACTTCCTTCATCAACAAAGTTACTAAAAAAACTGCTATTAGAATTCGAGGTCGCTCCTTAAATTACACTAACCAACTCATAGCCTCTACTTCCACCAGCCCACGAATAGAAGACTGAAAAAGCAGTGGCCTGAAAATCTTGTTGACTGAATTCTAGAGACCCATCGGTGAATGGTGCCCAACTCCTCTCATTTAGCAATTATTACTTATTAGTTATTACTGTGTACTGAGTGGATTGTAAATTTCCAATAGAAATTAAAATAAAAAAAATCCCCAAAGCTATGTACACAGTAAAATAGAACTTAATTTACGTAAATTCGAATATAAGAAGATGAATAAAAGGGTATGGAATTAAAACAAAAAAAATATATCTGTGAGGAAACAATACAGTCAACGCTGTTTGGGACTTTGTAGGATAGTGCGCTTAAGATCGAATTTGATATAGTATATTAAGTATTAAGAACGGAAAGAACATTTTACCGATGGAAGACAATTATTTGGAGGAGGAGCGAAGCGACGAGTTTTTGCACAACGTCACGTTAAAATAACGCTACGTTAAAAGCGAAACATTCGATTTGGATTGGCTGTATCGTTGACGTCGCTAGGTAACATAGGCTTTAACGGGCCATCATTTCAACGGAACGTTTTGTAAAAACTCCCTATTGTCTGAGATCGGTAATTCCGTAACGTTCGTGATGCTTATGACGTTTTTTGCACGATGGAAATGTATTTTTTTCCCAGCCGGTTAGAATAGTAGGCATTGCTCACCTCATCTGAGGTAAGAAAGTTCGTTTTTCTCACCTAGGTAAGAAAGTAAATCATGCAATTGTTATGAAGAGACTGTACCGCATGTTAGCTGACTGCTGACGCGTGCTGATTCTGACAGCTGACATATTGATAGTTGACGGATAATTGACTTTATGACTTGTGTTACAGTCTGTTTATACGAAGAATTCGGAATGCATTCTGTGAGTGTTCACATCCTTTTGATGCAGGTAAGTACGAAACCTGAAGTGGCCCCGTGAGTGGTCCTTCATTCGAAGGAATTAAATTAACATCTCGCGCATGCGTACTCACGACAGGAGAGGCTAAAATCACCGTGCGCGCCCGCGATTTACTTTTTAATCCAACCAAAACTGCTTTGAGAGTTTGACCTCAGTGGACATAACCTCAAAAAGTATAAATAGTAAAGCGATTTTTTAACGACAAAATTTTTAGGTTTTCAGAGTTACTTATGAATAAAACTGTTTAGAAACATTTTGAGAACAGCTAAAATCGGAAAACATGCTGCATATTTTGCAGGATATTGTCACCTTTAACAACTTTAACAGTCTGTTGAATTATTTTTATAGTGTCAAATTTTGCTCCACTGAGGCCGGCCGGGAAAAAAATAGTATTCAAACTTCGTTAAGAAAGTGCTCTTGCATACCTTGCGCAATTACAAACCTCGCCTTCGGCTCGGTTTATAAACTTTGCGCTCGGTATGCAAGACTGCACTTTCTTACCTTGGTTTGAAATATACTATTATTCGCAACCATATATGTAATAAGATCATTACTGACTTTTAAAAAGTTGGAAAATGAGCTATTCCCAACTTAATTTTCCAACTGGTCGGAAAAGTGATTGCCGGTTGGAAATGAATCCATTCCCGACCTCTGTGTAGGTAGGGACAATGGAAATCTCGTTGATCCATTCATGCGCGATCCATTCCCGACCGCTGAGTAGGTAGGGAGACTGGGATTCTCGTTGATCCATTCATGCGCGTCACAACCTGCAGTATCATAATATAATAATTTTCCCAATTATTGTTTAGAATAAAGTGGTTGCGAATAAAATAGTATACATACCATGGTGAAAAGTTTCATTCCTGTCTCGAGATAAAATTCACCTCGACGCTACGCGTCTCGGTTAACTACTTAATCTCTCGACAGGAATGAAACACTTTTCACCTCGGTATGTCATATACCATTACTTGATCTGAATAGAATTATTTTAAAAAAATGGTGTGATACAAGCATACAACTTGCTTTTACAGTGCCCTTATAACTAGTAAAAAAAAAATGTTTTCCTATTTTTAACCATTTGTCAAAAATTTCAGAAATTAAAAATTCCGCAGAACCCGTCAAATAAATAGTTGAAAATACAACTTTGCTCTAAAATTTTAAGCATAATTCGAAAGAGTAACAATATATCGGGTGCTCTATTTACAATAACAAAATTGATAAAATATTGTAGTTGTAGTCGCTCTTACACATAAAATCCATGGCGAAAGTTTCAGATTTTCAATTTTAGTAGTTCTCTATAATTCCCTATAAAATAGGAGTTAATAAGAAAAATAGAAAAATAATAGAAATGTTTTTAGAGGTATTCAACTGGAAAATTACCTATTTTACATCAATACACATTAAAAATGTAATAAAAATGTAACGTTTGAAAAAATCGAAAAAAGCTGAAAAATTACAAAAGTAAACACCATACTTCCGGTTATGCGAATTTCTTCAAAAGATAGTATGTTACGTTTAGATTACGCCGCCTCTTTAAATTCGAATTCGAGTGGTATTTTCCCGCGCGTCGCGCGAATGGTTTGCACTTGGCTGCGATAACCTCGATGCGCTTTTATCTTGGATATGCCGATTGCAGTCTTCGACGCGTTCTTTCCGCTCGCAGCTTTAAAACAAGCAGTATGGTGGTTTAGCAATTAAAGAGCTTCGCGGATGTTTTATAAGGCTTTTGGTTAGTTTTGCGTATTGGTGAAACGCAAACCTTCACGTTTTCGTGGCTTTGATGCCCCGACCTCACTAGAGGATGTTTTTCCTACGCTTTGTGGGGATTTTTTTGTAATTGCGGCCACGAGATTTCCATGTGCCCGAATCGTCATCTGGGCAAGCAGTGCCAGGCATAAATAATGCCGGTCTAATTCGTTAAGCCAGTGAAATCTGGGGCCCGCTGGCCGCTTCGAATCAGGTGCGGCGCTCGAATGTTGTCCGTGTCCACGGCGACCGCTACAGCGCCTACCTAGGACACGAGAAAGACTCGTCTGGAGGTTGCCTTCTCTCCTGCTTTGGCATCCCTATCTTGCTGTCGCGATGCAGTTTGCGCTGAACGACACCAACTGCTGCCGTACGAATTTATTGGCCGAGAGCGGGAACTGCGTTTACAATTTCCTCCAAGCTGAGCTAGGAGGTCCTGCGACCAGGTGGCTTGCTAAGACGCCCTTTTAATGTGTGCAATATATAGCATTGCTGTATATCTTTGTAAGTTTGTAAGTATGTTGTAGCCTGTAATTAAGTAATGTAGAGCGATCCTGCGATTTTAACTGATGCAACGTATTCTGCTAATTATGTATTTACTTGTACTGTGATATTTGCACGAAATTATATGATCTCTATGGCAGTATACAGAGTGACTTTCGTTAAGGCTGATTACTTTGTTTGTAGCTATCTTTCAGGAAGTACCACGAGCGTTCAAATTTAAACAGGTATGTTTAAATTAAAACCCCATCTGAAGCCAATTCTAAAAATTAAATTATTTAATGGTTAGCCGTGACTCTTGTTAACATATTAATGGCAATTGTTTCGATAGAATATTATTTTGACAGCTACAGTTACAATGTGTAAAAGCTCTGTTCATTGTAACGTGGAACAGCGTATAATAATAAAATTTCTTACGAATGAAGGCGTGAATTCGACTGAAATTCTTACAAGACTGCAAGCACAACCTGGCGATCAATGTCTTTCAAAAAGTCAATTGTTTGAGTGGTCAAAATCCTTTAGAGACGGGAGAACGCATGTAGCAAATGAGCCTCATGTACGGCGAGCTGCAACTTCGGTTAATCGTGAAAATGAAGAAAAAGTTGATGCTCTTATTCAGGAAAACAGACGTCAAATTTTTCAAAATTTACAAATTAGTGTCGGAAGTGTCAGGTGGATTCCGCGCTTGTTGACTGAAGAACACAAGTTGAATCGTTTGGAAATCGCTTCTTCCACAAGCTTCAGTAGAACCTTCTTCCGCATCCAGAATACAGTCCTGATCTTGCTCCCTCTGATTTTTATCTGTTTAGCCCATTAAAAGAATTTTTAGCCGGGAAAAGATTTCAGTCAAATAATGACGTTATCGAAGCTGTTCAGGAGTGGGTACGCATGCAACCCAAAGACTTCTACCAGCAAGGTTTTAAAAATCATCCAGATGCAAGTGCATCGCTAAGCAGCGAGATTACGTTGAAAAGTAATATAGTTTTCATCGTCGTAATATTGTAATAACTTCTATTATAAATAAATTTCTGTTTAAATTTGAACACTCTTCGTATAATATAGTGTTTGGTATTGAGTTTACATATTCTCGTTAGAACACCGGGGTGCATTCGCCGTTATTTCAAAATTTGTTGCCGCTCTGGGCATTTGCTTAATTATTGTTCTACGGTTTTATTCTTAAGAACTACACGCCTCCAATCGCTGAGCTGGCGGCCGGCTTCTTCACCTAAGTGCACCTAATTTTATTTTTTTGGAAGATCGCCCAGTTATTTCAGTAATAATGAGCTAACAAGTACATAAAACTTGTAATCACAAAAACATCACCTATTGAGATTTCTTTAGATCTTCACGTTTCAGGGTCCCTAGATGACACAAAATAAGCTTTCTCAATTCGTCTGCTGTCTGACTGTTGGCTGTATAACTCACAAAATATTTGTTGGAAAAATACGATGTTTTGCAAACTAATTATGTGAGTACCTGTCATAAAACCGAGCAAATTTCGGACAAATATTAACAGGGCGAGCACCTTAAAGAAATAAAATTTTACTTATGTTTGCTTTAACTGAGAAATAGATAAAGATATTAATTTGCACATA
Source organism: Agriotes lineatus (assembly GCA_940337035.1). Lineage (NCBI taxonomy): Eukaryota > Metazoa > Arthropoda > Insecta > Coleoptera > Elateridae > Agriotes > Agriotes lineatus. Next base: position 125,525,803 of record OW679195.1, read on the forward strand.
CCTCAAGCGTTATCCGTGACAAAAATGGAAACGAACAGATATACAATAAATGTTCGAATAGTAATTTACGATACCTTTGCGGAAAGCTAGTCTTTAGTCACGAGTGGGGCAGAGTAAAAACTCGAGTGAGCGAGCGTTTTAAGCCCCGCAAGTGACTAAAGATGGTGTGAGCATGTGTATCATACAATACATAGAATCTAGAAAACACGGTAAATATAAAAAAATATTTTATATGTAAATTAGGATTACTAGCAATCGGTTGTAATTTTGCTAGGTTAAAAATTTTAAAACACGTTGCTACTGAAGACGTACCTAATGAAATCATTTTAAACACGTTGTTACTGACGACTTGATGAAATTATGTTATTAAAAAGTTGTTTTACAAACTTGAAACTGCCAACTAAAAGACATTTTTACACACTATCGTACTTAAAATATAAAACATCGGTTAACAATAAATGCGTTCTATTTAAGGCAGCCGCATCTCACTTATCGGTGGCAACGAAAGCGTGATTTACTTCGGGCTCTCCGCAGAGCATTGAAATGCATTTGCTGGATCGTTCGCAGACGCTGTAGTTCGAATCCCATCACCGGTAACTTTTTAAATTTCAAATTGATTTAATTCGCATTGCCAAGTGTTTCCTTTTATTGTTTCAGTATTATTACGAACGTTAAGATATTTTCACACATATTTTCCTTTGATTTTTACAATTGTTTATCTACTTTGAGTTCGTGCGATACTCGTTTGGGTATCGTAATAGATAAAAAGCGATGCTATAGTAAAAATACTAAAGACAGAGTAATTACTTTTTTAACGTTGGCAACCATAGCTACTTCGCTCCGTGTACATATCGAACTGTCAATAGCCGGTACAAAATTTTGCCAACTGCCGCGGGACGCCCTACATTTTGAAATTTTAATTTTTTGTTAAAGTGATAAAGTAGATAAAATACTTTATCTACTCCAGTGGGATAAGTAACGCATTACGTCACCCATTTGACACTATTTCAGTTAGGTAATGAAGCTCATTACACCACTCAATTATGTAATGGTTTCATTACGCAACTGAGTTGTGTAATGACTTCATTACGTAACTGAAATAGTGTCAAATGAATGACATAATGACATTTGCCTACTAAAATATTTTTGAAAATGACAGATCTGACATTTCTCTTAATGCACTTTTCTCAATTTTAGGCAGTCGTAGATAAAATTTTGTACAATACATGTGTGATAATTGATAATGCATCATTAATATACTTGTGTGCTTACATAACTCGTGCTACGCACTCGTTTGTAACTTACACACGCGTATATTAATGATGCTGTTATCCCACTTGTATAGTAAATAACTAATGTGATACATTGTTTATAAGACATTTTGTCGCACTTACTCCTTTACGGCACTCTTCGCTTCGCTAGTCGTACCCTAAACCCGTGCGTGCTACAATATGTTTTTTGCAAAACTTGCGAGAGACGTTCTGAGCAAGTCCCTTTACAGATTATTTAATTCTAAATATTACTGCTGCTTCACTGTTATTTCCTCAAATTCTGAACCTATAGTTAATATATTTCGAAAATACACATAATATACGGTTTTGGAGACTGTTAAATTCACATATTAGTTTAATGAAAAACATCACAACTGCATTTTTTAGTTAGAACACTGTGATACCGGCCTTGATCCAAATGGAATAGATACAAGGAGAATCAAGACTGGCAATAAAAAGCCCAGTGGCAGATAAGAGCACTGTACACCCTAATTAGTTGTGAAAATGTTTAAAAGGGTATATGTCAAAAGTTCAGAAAAGGAAATCAGAAACTTAGCCTATTGTTAGCAAATAGCAGTTAATGAATTCCCTGCAATAAATGGAAAACAAATTGCAGAAAAGTAATTACCAGAAATATTACAAAATTGTGTTCACCCAAGGCAGAGAATTTGTATTATATAGTTTTATAGTCCTTATTGGCAGCACAGAACTGGTTTAGCTTAATAAAAAAAAATGTAAAGGGCTTTACTGAGAACTTCCCTCGCAAGTGGGCGTTGTAACATTAAACAGTTTTAGAAATCAAAAGAAAATAGGGGTAGCAATATCACCCCATTCGTAATAATACTGAAACAATGAAAGAAAACATTTGGCAATGCAAGTTAAATCAGTTTCAAATAAAAAAACAACCGGCGATGAGATTCAAACTACAGCGCCTGCGAAAGCGAATTTAAATCTAGGAGCCTGGTCCACGGGCCCATCGAGGACATCTCCCGGCGATGCGCGGCTGTATTCAACAAAACAGTCTTGTTGTTTAAGCGTTCTGACTCTTTTACAACATTATCCTGTATCTGTTGGGCCCCATTTTTGTCAAGTTGTTAAGCCTGACGTACATGCAAGTTAATAATTTTATATGTATTTCTGAGGTAACGCAAAACACAGTTTTATTTGTTTAAGGTGCTCACACTATATATATTTGTCCGAAATTTTCTCAGTTTGATGCCGAGTAGACATATAATCTGCATGCAAAATATCGTCTTCCTCCAACAAATAGTTTTTGAGTTATACCGCCAAGCGGCTGACAGACAGGCGGAATTGAGAAAATCTGTTTTTATTTTGCTAGGGACGCTTAAACGTGATGATCTGAAGAAATCTCAGAAGGTGATCTTTTCGTGATTATAATACTTTCTTCGTTTTTTTTTAGACGAGGTAGGTGGAAAATGAATGAAAAAACAGTACGAAACAGAAAAATATACCCTTAAAGTACTTACACTTGTTAAGAAATCATACGATTATAAGTAAAGCGTACCACAGTACTACTACTTCTACTTAGCAGCTACGAGAGTTAGGGTAGAGAGGGTATCTGGTTAATGGTGGGATAAGCGTGTGTTATTGTTCTGCATAATCGGTGAGCCTTGGTCCTAAAACATTAATTAAAACATTAAATAAACATATTGCTTTATAATATATTTTATTATAACAAAAACTGTAGCCCTAAGTAGACTATATTTGCGTGTGGTGACATGTGATTATCATTATACAGTAGCTGCTATAGCAAATTATAAATGTGTCTAAACTTGGGCTATTTAATTTAATGCCATGTTAGCTTGCTGCTTCACTTGTATAGAAAATATGAAGTAAACTTCGAAGAATGTAAAATTCCAAATGTAAACAGTACAAACCAACGCCAACGAGAATGCCGATACAGTGAGAGAGAGCCCAACTTCGAAAACCCTTCTAATTGCCCATTGTCTGTTCCATAAGAATTTAGTAAGCTATAAAGTACTTGATTTTCCAGACTACCCGCACAATAAGCAGTTACAGATGGACACATTCTTCGAAGGATTGAGTTATTTGCGATCACAATTTGCTTACGAGCTTTAAAATACTAAAAGACTGTAAAATACTGTTAATTTGAACGTTACAACCAAAAATTCAATGTTGACCAGACAAAATACTATTTTATGTAGATTTTTTGCATTGAACAAGAACACGTATATTTTATTTAGCGCGATTCCAGTGCTATATTTGTAAATCTACGTATTTTAAATATGACCTCATGTTGTAGTAGTTTCAAGAATGATGGAGTGGATTTTCTAGATTTATATAAAATCGTTGTGTTACCAAATGTATTTTCTGATTGTTGTTCCAGACATGTTCTGCAATTTTATATTGCTCAGTCGGGTATTTCCGTATAAAATTTGAGTCTTCTTTATTTAATCGTAACATCTAAAGGCAAGGATGTTTCACCGATATCCTTTATTCACTTGGAATATAATACATACAATTCCTGGAGTGTCGCTCTTCGCTGAACGGTTTCGTTTTTCTAAGCATACTCGTCGTTTCGAATACGATTCAATGTATATCGCACGTACATCCCTGGAATCTCTTACAAAAATACTTATATGTTACATATTAGGAAGATAATTTGGGTAACGTTGTCTATAAGCTCATTCGGGCTGCTTCAACTCCAGGTACAGAAACAACCTTTTTAATAATTTGAATTTCGTCTTCAACATTTATCTGCTAAAAGTTAAGTCAATTTAAATAGGATATGAAAACTACCGTCAAACATAGCCAACATTCTCACACTACTGATGGGTTAGGTATATATTTGTCTTACTTGATTTATCATATTTTTAAAGTAATCTAAACTCAATTTTAATTTAATACAAAGATTAATATAATCTCTGAATCCTAGTTGGGGCAATATAATATTGTTCAAATGCCGGAGGACATAACTATATTTTACGGTACTCATTCAAGATGATATCTGAACGGTCCATCAACCTGGACGAAGCGAACCCAAAAAATGGTTGTGAACCATGATACTATGCAATGGAAAGTTATCCAGAGTAAGAACGGTTAGTAATAATAATTATTATTATATTTTTACTTTGAATTTGTGAGCGGTGTTTAATTTCAGTGCCAGTTTGCTCTTCCACTACCATTGTTAATTTACAGGCGATAATTACACAACAGTGCAGCTAAGCAGCTAGTTTCATTGGAGAGACCGTTGCATGTTCGACTAATGTTCATATATTAACACCTGAAATCGGCAAGCAGCACTTCTTATGAACTGTATAGTCTCGAGAAGATACTTAACGTTCAAGTGCAATTTTTGTTTCACATTCCACTGTACCTCATGGTGATTCTATACAAAATTTTAACAATTAATACAGTTGTAATGATAATGAAAATGAGGAGAGCACCGTCAAAATCTATAATAAATACGAACTAAGTGAAATGAAATCTCCATACAAATATAACTTAGTCTCACATGTCTTCAAGAATTGCTGCAGAATGCCGGAAACCGACATTTCAATACTTTCGAGCTCTTGACGCTTCACAAAACTAACGAGACTGCATGTTTTACGAAAATGAGTAGAAACCATCTATGTAAGCAACATGAAATGCTAATAGAAGAAAACAGGAAATAAGCGTTTCTAAACATACATATATGAAATATATCAAGCCACACAATCATATAAAAAATTGTAATGCACCCACGGTCCGCCCCCCCCCCCCCAAGTCGGAGCATGTGGAGGTATTGCAGCCATAATTAAAGAAGATATGTCACAGTATGAAGGCTTGACATATGAAACTGAATCCTAAGAAACCGCAGTGGTTGTTTCAACTCAAAGATATAACTTTGCTGTCTCAGCAGCTTACTCACTGTAACGACATAAAATCTATACTCTCTTAAAGCAACTTCTTACAGACTTTCAACGGACATGACATAATCGGTGGCCATTACACGCCAGTACAGTAATACAAGAAACATCTCTGGGCATAATTAATTACAATATAGCAGGTACTACTTAGTAGATTATATGGAAATGGGAAACGCATTTCATCTAACATTTGATCACTTCCCAATAGTAATGACACTTAGTGAAAATATGATTTAAACAAAGTGTGACCCAATACTAATATATACGCTGACGCACTGGGAGCACCTCACTAATTGACAGAAAGCTTCGGCTACAGCGGAGAAATTAGTAGTCAACTAGTTGATGCAAAACCAGTTAGGGTCTGGGAGACTAGTGATGCCGTCGAGACGAGATAATTCTCGATCTCGTCTCGTCTCGTCTCGAAATTTCGAGATCGAGATTGACATTTTTCCATCTCGAATATTCGAGACGAGATTAACCAAATTCTCGAATTTTTCTCGAATTTTTCTCGAGATTCTCGACTTCTCGATCTCGACAGTTTTTCAATAGTATTCTTAAAACCTGCATAAAAACAAAGTAGAACAGTTATAAGTAGTACCTACTTTATTCTAATTTTTTACAAAATCTTTACAAAGGTTATTTATAAGATCAAACTTGGAAAATATAAGAAATGTTATAAATCTAATATCTAATAAATGTCTTTCACAAGCGATACAAAATACAATATTTAAATTTTTACTTAGTTTAAATATTGTTTAATAAATTCGCACGATTTCCAAGTATTCAGACAAAGCAAAGCCCTAGCAGACTCGCTGTCGAGCCTGTTGCGGTGTTCACATTCGTCTGGGAATGTTACGCTTTTCGTCCTAGATACACAATGTACTATTGCGCCCGAAAATGTCATTTTAAAATAAATCAAATTTCTAAAAATTAAACTAAATTTAACTATACTATAATAGTCAGGTAGTTTCTCATTTTGCCTATTTTTTTAAATTTTGCCCAAAGTTTACCAATTGATGCCTATTTTCTCTTATTTTATAGCCGTTTTGATAACCTATTTTTGTATTTTTATTTATTTTCCTAAAAATTCCAAGCGCTAGGTACTTATCACAAATGATGGCACATCGTACTTGGCTATTATATGAGGCAGAAATTATTTTTTATTTATTGGAGTTATCAAATCATTATTAAATGTTTGTGTTGCACTTTGTGTTACGTGAAATATTATACCGAAAGATTTATAATAACCCTGTAGCTACCTTTAAAGATGTTAGCTTGCCAGTCAGTCAGAGTTTGTTTGTAAACTTCTTGATTAGGAGACGATTTTCTGAATTCTTGAATGTGATGTATTTTCAAGTGTCGTTTCAGTCCAGTTGTATTAGATTGTGTCATTTTTATTTTTGAATGACATAATCTACAGCTTGCAACTTTGTTATTTTTGTCCCTGTCTGTGTCTGTTATTTTCTGGATGTCAAAATGCTTCTTAAAATTCGCAACCGCTCTGGAGTCACTTGATTTTGATAATAGAGTCTCATGAGACGAACCTGCCACACTTGAACTGTCATTTACGCTGCTTTGGCCCTTAGTTTTTGTTATTTTAGGAGTTTCGGTTTTCTTTGTAGCCGTTGTTGATGAATTGTCCGATGTATCAGCACCTTCACTAATCTTACAATCAACATCTTTTACCGAATCATCATCATCTTCTTTACACTGGTATCGCTTTCCAAAGCACTATTTTTTGCGGTTGGTTGAACTTTATAGTATTTTTTTATACCACGGTTCATTTTAATAAGTCTGAGAAATAACGATTTTTTAAAAATATACACTACAAAATTTTAAAAGCCGTAAAATATCCAATAACTTCACAATACTGATAAACTTGCAAACACTTATTCACATGATGTTAGTCCAGCAAACGTGAACGAATAACTGTGTACATACATTAGCATACTTGTCACATTATTTGTTTATACTCGTACCTAAGTATAGGGGAATCACCGAACTTGATATCATCAAGGGCATTCCAGAACATTAATACACTGAGCACGCGGTGTTACGCAGTCGCAACTGCCTCAATTCGGTACTTAAAAGTTCGAGAATCGAGATTAGCGAATTCGAGATCGAGAATCGACGTTCGAGAATTTTCGAGTTCGAGATCGAGAATCATCTTTCGAGAATTTTCGAGATCGAGATCGAGAATGGGTAAAATCTCGTCTCGTCTCGTCTCGTGGCAACACTATGGGAGACACTAAAGGGTCATATATTAGTTGCAAGCAGCAGTAGATCATCTAGGTTAAAACCAAAGTGCTGATACATCGAATTTGATCAGGTGCAATATAGCTTTTAAAAAAAATGCGTAACACCTAATAAACCCACAGTACGAGCAGAATGGATTCTTACGAATTAATAACAGTTCATTTCATTTTGAATGCAAATCGCGTTTTATAGTATCTCTAGATATTACTGATAGGCAGGGAAGAATTGTGGTAAACAAACCTAATGCAGTTGTAGGAATGGTTTAAATCGGACTCTGGGAGGAAAAGATCCTAAATTGGATGGAAGTAGAAACTCCATACCCAAGATTGAATACCCGTATACAAGCTGCTGAAGAAAACGCTGCTCGTGCAAGACGTATATATTCGGAAAGGTTTCCAAATCGTCAAACGTCTTCCGAAAATAATTTTCTTCGAGTAGAAAGTTCATGGTGGCGGCAGACCAAATCAACTTCGAGTGAATGTGGAGAAGATACTTTTAGAAATGGTTGATGCTGATTCAACCACAATTACACTCCCAATTCACCAGTAAGTTGGAGTTTCTCCATCCTTTGTTTGGCGCACATTGAGCAACAATGGTTTGTTGTACCCTTATCATCTGAAAAAGGTGCAAGGGCTGACTCCTACGGTTATCCGCTGTTGCAGCAGTTTTGCGAATGTCTGCTAAATCAGGTGACGGATAAATGCTGTTTTACTATTAATAGTGTTCTCAACTTCCACATTTCTCACATGTGGACTGATCAAAATGCCCACGCGAATCGCCAGAGTAGCATTCAGCAGCATTTCAATTTGAATCTGCCTTAATAGGGCCTTACGAATTACCAGCAAGTCGTAATGGACGTTCTTATTTACAGTTTTTACAAGAAGTTCTGCCAGAGCTCCTCGAAGATGTTCCTTTGGATGTGCGCCGTACCATGTGATTTATGCATGACGGCTGTCATTCACATTTTAGTCATACTGTACGAGATTACACCGACACCATATTTCCGCAAAGATAGAACGGTCAGGGGATTGATTCATTTTATCGCCCACACGCAGTCCAGACCTGGACTGCTTCTTATGGGGATTTATCAACGCAATAGGGCAGTTACGCCAACAATTTTCAAGAGTATCGAAAAACTTAATTCGTCGAACGTAAATGTGAGCTGAAATGCAGGGTCAGCATTTTGAACACGTAATGTGAATGTTTTTGTTATGGTGAATTGTTTGTAGTTTATTTGGTAATAAAATTGTAATTTTTAAAATAACTTTCTTTCTATTTAGAAAAATATCCTATTTGTACTTCCCTCGTCTAAAAGACGAACGAAATATTGTAAGCGCGAACAAATCACCTTTCAAGATTTCTCCAGATCTTCTCGTTTCAGGGTCCCTAGATGCCGAGAAACAGTTTTCTCAATTCCGTCTGTCTGTCGGTCTATCTGTCTGTCTGTCTGTCTGTTGGCGGTATAACTCAAAAACTATTTGTCGGAGGAAGACAATATTTTGCATACACATTATACATATATCTACCTGGCATGAAACCAGTACAATTTCATACAAATGTATACAGGGTGAGCACCTTGAAAAATAAAATTTTGTTTATTTTTGAGTTAACGTAGCAATAAATACAAGTAATAATTTGTACATATCGCAAAAAGCAGCAACAAATTAAGTGCGTTACTTAATATAGCTGCAACGCAGGAATTGAAGGGTCGGCGCTCCGTAGCTCAGGTAGAAATAGCCCGTTCCCTTGCAATATCCCACAAAACGTTGGGACTGCTTACGCGGTCTACCTGCCCTTCGAATTCGACCACCGGTAACGTTCTCTTTATTTGAAAATTTATTTAATTTATCAGAAACGTGAAGATATTTTTTCTCCTGACTTAATTTGAATTTTAAAACTATTTAGTGTCACAATGTCGATGACGGAAGTAGTGGGTAAAGCCTTTTATAGATTTTTTAATTTTTTAATTAAATTATCTTAACAGCAAATTATCAGTTTTTTTTTTAAATTATTTATTAAACCATGCACCTAATCTTTAAGATTAACTAACATTTTATTTATGTCCTAAACTACTATATACTATATACAGTTCAGATGTTTCCCGCGACCCATCTCTGTGACATTTTGCACACAACCCTGACGTGGCTACACTTGCACTATACTCTGCTTTTCACTACTGAATTACACTTCACTACACGAGCTCAAAGGGTTTTGTTCTTTTGAGCAGGACTTCTGGATTTGGATATCTAAGGAGCCGCTCCTCATGACTCTTGGCACTCTTCCTAATCACGTCCTCGACCATCTCCACCTGGAGTTCCCGATGCAGGTCCTTGTCTCGCACGTACCATGGTGCATTTACCATATTTCGTAGAACTCGGTTTTGGAATTTCTGAATGCAAGCATAGTTGCTCGTTTTTGTACAGCCCCACAGCTGGATTCCATACAACCATACTGGTTGTATCACCTGCTTATAGACCAGTACTTTATTTTGAATTGATAGTTGGGAATTTCTTCCCATGAGCCACTACATGGTGTTATATTTTAGTTTTATTTCTGCTGTTTTCTTTTTAACATGCTCTTTCCACTTCAATTTTGCATCTAAATTTAAACCTAGGTATTTGGCTGTTCCTTGGTCTGGGATTGTGTTATTATTAAAGTTCACTGGGAGATTTTTCTGTTAGTGAAATTTACATGAGCAGATTTCTCTTCATTAGCCTTTATCCGCCACTGTTTCATCCATGTGTTTATTTTATTAATCGCGCCTTGAAGCTTAGCCGTTATTTCTTCTATATCATTTCCTACAGCTAGAACTGCGGTGTCATCCGCAAATGTAGCTAATCTAATATTTTCTTTTCAGGAATGTCACATGTATGTATACACTCGCCCAAGAGCACTGCCCTGGGGGACACCTGCCTTTCTTGTTTTAAGTTCTGAGTACTCGTTTTCTTGCTTAATTTTGAAGGTTCGGTCTGTTAGGTACGAATCCAGGAGCTGAACATATTGGGTTGGTAAGTATCTTTTTAATTTCATTAACAGACCATCATGCCAAACTTTGTCGAATGCTTTGGCGATATCTAGGAATATGTTCTTTTCCTCGAGGGATTGTTCAATCACATCTATAATTCGGTGTACTTGATCTACCGTAGAGTGTTTGCTACAAAACCCAGATTGGTGTAGAGGGATGAGTTGTTTTTCATCAATTTTTTTTTAATTCTTTTTAGGAGTAATTTTTCAAACAACTTTGATGTTATGGGTAGCAATGAGACTGGTCGATATGAGCTTACATCGTTGACGGGTTTTCCCGGTTTGGGTATCATGATGACTTCAGCTGTTTTCCACAAGACTGGGACATGTTGTGGTCTGAACGCTGCATTTATCAAATATGGGAGTTTCACAATAGCTTTCCTTGGTAGCTGTTTTAATATCTGTCCACTGATCAAATCGAATCCCGTGGATTTTTTTGGGTTGATATTCTCTTTTATTTCTTTAGCTACTTCCTTGGGTGTAGTTAGTGTTATACTTATATTTACCATTTCTGCTGTTGGTTCTGCTTGGGCTTGCATTTCTATTTGTTCTGCGTACGGTTGGAATATATCTTCCAGGTAAACTGCAAAGGTATCTTCTTTCTGTTTGTTGCTCTTTGCACTTGATCCGTCTTCTTTGCGTATCGGTGAAATATGTTTTGTTGGTCTGCCAATTCTCTTAGTCGCCTTCCAAAGTTCGTGGTCAGGGCTTGGATCTTCAGTTATTTCTTTAAGATAGATATTAATTGTTTCATTTCTGACTTTTTGGATTTCCCTCCTAAGCTGTGTTGTAAGGGCATTCAATCTATTTTTGTTTTCTGTTGTTCTGGATCTCTTGCACGTCTTTCTAGCTTTCCTTTTCTCTTTTATTAAGTCTGTGAATTCTTTAGGGTGGTTATTCCTTACTAACTTTCTTCTTGTTTGTGGCGTATTATTCCACGTTGAATGTTGAATGTCTCACATCAGTATCTATGCTTCATATTCTAACTGCTCCTTTGTTGGAATAGGTATATTTAACATAATATTTTCGCTGAGCTCCAGTTTAAAGCCCTCCCAATCGGTAAATCTATTAGTTAATGTTGGATTAGATTCTCTCGTTTTTATGTTTTCCCTTAATGTCAGCAAGACTAGTGAGTGATCAGACATTAGGCCCTCAAAGTCTTGCATCTGTATTATATTTGTCGGTACTTTTCTTGAAATGAAGAAATCCAGGTGGTCTGGGATTTTTTCGTTATCCGACGGCCAGTAGGTGCGTTTACCGGTTGAATGCCAATTACCATTAAGTTCTATGATTGCATGATAAAGGTTTTTGCCCTTAGTTGTCGTTAATCTCGCCCCCAGTGCGTATTTTTCGCATTGAAGTCTGCTGCAATAATATTTCTCTCTCCTAAGGTTTGAATAAAGTTTATATACTCTTTTTTTTCAGGTTGTGCCGAGGTGGGAGATATGCTGCTGCTATAGTAATCAAATACTTTTGTGTTTTGATACCTATACCAACAGCTTGTATTGCCTCTGTCTCATATTTTTCTTTCTCATAATGAATTATATTGTTTTTAATTATAATTGCTGCGCCTCCTCTAGCTGTGTTCTGTGTATGTAAGGCGTGTTATACTTAACAGCCTCTCATTTTAATATATGTCTCTTTTGTGAAGTGTCTCCGAAATTAGACGTATGTCGATATTTTCAGTTTCCAATATTACTAATAACTCTTGCTGATGTTGCAAAAGTCCGTTGACGTTCCATTCTAGAATTCTAAGGTCGTTGGCCATGGTTAATATGTAGTTTGAGTATTAATACTATCTTCTAGTTTAGTTAATCTTTCTAGAACTGTTTTGTTAAATATTTCTTGTTTTCTTTCTTGTTCCTCCATTCGCTTCATAATATGTTGGAGTATTAGTGTTGAAGTACCTGTCCGAGGCTCATTTCTAACTATGTTGTTTTGTTGTGTTTCATTCGTTGTTATTTGGGAGTAAGCTATGTTCTCCTCTACTTGTCTACATTGTGTAGGCTTAAATTCAGTATCTTCCGTGTGGATTTGTTGTCCCTCTGGGGGTTTGTTGTTCATTCTTTTATTTCTTACATCTCGAAGAGCTATTGCTGTAATACAGCTTCTATAATTGGCCGGGTGTGCCCCTTCACAATGAATACACTTAGGTTTCGTATCTTTTTGTTTTTTGCATTGTTTTGTATGGTGTTTTCCTGCCCATTTAATGCACGTTGCCTCTCTATCGCAGTAGTTTTGAGTATGTCCGTTCTTGGCACTTTTTACATTGTGGTAAAAGTTGGTGTTTTTTAAATGCTTCGATCTCCACTTTCATGTGTAGTATTTCATTGATATTATATATTTTTTTAATATCCTCGTCTTTTCCGAACCATAGCACGTAGAGGGGTAATGGCGTTTTAGTTTTCCATTTAAGTAACTGTCTAACTTCCAGTATTTTAAAACCTTTAATTATGATGTAGTTTCTTTACGACGACTTTAATCGATCTCGTTTGTTTATTTTCGAATGAGTACCATTCGAGCTTTGTACTGTTAAGAAATCTTGTTAAATTCCTATAATCGGTTTCATCTTCCACGTTAAGTTTTAAATTACCTCCTGAGAGCATATTTGCCTTGTAACGTATTTTAGTTTCTTTAAGAGTTTCGGTTAAAATATAGTTTTTCAACTTATTAATTATGACTTATCCACCTCTTTTCTTGTATTTTATTTTGCAGCTCCTTTAATTGGTTTTGCATTTGTAAGATGTTGTTTTGCAGTTTTTCTCTAGCTTGTTTTTCAAATAGCCAAGCATTGTATAATGCTTGTTCATTTTGACTCCTTGTTTGGTTTTCGTTAAATAATGCCTGGTTTGGTTTGCTGTAAACGCCTCGGCAGGCGTTTGCTGGTAGGAATATAATTCCATAAATTAGTTTAACGTTGATATTAATATTTATTTATTGCATTGCGGCCACTGCTATCAGCGGCCTAGCGGGCACGTTTGACCTTCACTGCTGACCACGCACGTTATCACTTGTGAATTTATTTATTTTGAAGTAATTATTTAATCGGAGCTCGGACGATCACACCAATTATCAGGTGTCGTAAAAAATATGTTTCGACGGAAACGAAAACGTCGTGATATTCTTTTTAACTTTTCCTGATTAATACCAGCTGTACTCAATAAGTAGGTATTAATTTACAAGAACTGTAAACTGCTGTTATTTTTATTTTATTGTTTTTTTACCTTTACTAAGAAAATAACTTTATTTTGGTCCTCTCTAGCTACCCTTTCAGTGTCCTTCGTACGTTATGAACGACCCACTAAAATAAGTATTTTCAAAATGGGTCAAAACTGAAAAGAGACCAGGACAAGAATAAAATTTAAAAGTAGATTTATTAGAGAAAGAGAAGACTACCAAAAATGAGTAACTACATACTACAACTCAAACCCAGGATATTTTTCAGTAATTTTCTAAAGACAGCCTATGAAGCAGTTAGGGAACAGAAGAAGAAACACAACAATCGAAAACATACCTATATGTTGGTCGCAACTGTCGCAAGAACACCTATCATAAATGGCTACAAAGCAAAACAGAAGAATACAATAGACTTCCACAAACTGTTAAATATTTAAACCGACAGGCTCAACAGAACTAATGGGAAACTTTTATTTAAAAAAATTAAAGCGATGTCCATAAACACAACACTGGCTTATAAAATTGTAAAACACTTGAACAACGAAGAAACTGACACAGCCCGCATAATACAGTATCTTCCAAAGTGGTTAAACCACTACAAGGATCTGTGCATTCTGGAAGGACCAATTTTGAAAACCATATAACAGACAATAGAAGAAAAAGAAGTAGACCCTTTAGACTTTGAAGAATTACAGGAAGTTTTACGTTCAAAGGGCCTAAAAGCACCGAAAAGAATGTAATTAATAGTGAGATAATTAAATATGCTTCGAAAGAAACTAAGGCCTCCTGAACATATTATGCAGATAAAAGGATCATCCCTCACGAATGAAAGGTAGCCATGGTTAAACTAATTTCCAAGAAAAAAGGTAAATGTAAATGTAACAATTACAGAAGAGTAAGTTTACTAAATACCTCTTACTAAACAAGTATAAGCATAAATACTAACCGAAAGACTACAAAACATTATACTCAAAGCATAAACACGATTGAGGAAAAACGCTCAATAAAGAGACACACGATGTTCATCGACTATACAAAAGCCGTCTTAAGGTGCAGATGGAAGCTATGAAAAATTGCCAGAATAAGACACGATCTAAATAAAAGAAAACATATGGCTACTTTTCTATGCAAGATGGCCAACTTAATGCAGCAGATTCTGAGAATACTCTACAAAAAGCAGCATTTAAACTAGAAAACATCTCAATTAAGAAATAAAAAATAGTCCAAAGATTGTATTAAATAAAAAAGCAACAGAGAAAGTAAACCAATTTAAATTTATAGGTTGTACAATTGCGGGAAAAATAGAAACACTAATTTTTATATCATGCAAATGCGTCTTTTTCATATCTTAGGATCAAAGTCATCACTTCGCGGTTTTAGTGCAATAATGAATGCTCAATATGACATTTTTTTAGTCAGTAGTGTCAGCATGATACAGGCACCATAATTACTACGTATACAATTAAAAAAAGACTAGCACTTAATTAATGTAGTATTTCCATTTTTTTTCGCAATAGTACAACATCTTAAATCGACATTCAGCGTAAAATTCAACACTTTACTTATTACAACGTCGCAATAAAAAAAAACACTAAAAAATGAGGTCCGACTTCAACCACAAATAAAATTTTACAAAGTGGTTTCTGTTCCCATAGTTACATATATGATAGCGAATGCTGGAGCCTAACTAATCAAAATTAGCAGATATATCAACTTCTGAAATACGATTTCTACTATCTGTAGTTTGATACAGCCTGTGAGATAGACAGCGAAATATATACATAAGAGAAGAGGTAAATATATTCCACGTTAATGTTAAAAACAAAAACTACAGACAACAACGTTGGCAATAACACCTAGAAAGGATAGCTAATGAGAGACCACGCAAAATACATATCCGATATGGAACAAAAAGAAGAAGAAATCTAGGAACGCCGAAAATAAGATTGATAGAGTCAACATGTAGCTAGAATAAATTTATGATGAGACGTAGTATCGCAAAGGACTTCTAGTCTAAAGCTTAAATGAGAATTGATTCCTCAATCTTATAATGGCATTTCGGTGGATCTCTATTCACACCTTGCTATTTACGAGGGGTCGTTTTTATATTCTCGAACTAAGCATGAAAATACATAGCTATTTTACCGAATATATATTTTTTATCATAGTCTCATTGCATAGGGATGCAAGTATTCGAACGTCTTTAACAGCAACTGTAAACCCTAATCAAAATAATCTTTTCATTTTGTGTTTAAATGGCCTGCTACAGCTGCTGTGAGTTTGTTATCGTCCTGTTTATTCCAAGGTCTTCTCTTACAATCCCATAAAAAACACAGACACAGACGATGCCGGATCTGGACTGCAAGGAGTATAGTGTAATGTCTTACAGCTATAGTACCTTATTGCCGTGGCACGCCACGATATTTGATTTATTCATTTTGCCCTTTTCTGTGATTTTCATCAAACTTCATAAAAAAACTATGGTATAAATTGCGCATTTGGTTTGCAAATTCGCATGTAATGTTCAAAGACATATGTGATTTGTGATAAATAGAGAACATGTAGTTAAAGAAGAAGGTACCTAGTCCAAGAACATAAAAATCACCCCTCGTATTTTAACTAAAACCTTGTTGCCTGAATTTACGTCTGGTTTATTCCTTTATTCGACTTTTCGATACATTCGGATTGTGTGAAAATGTATATTCGTATTTTTACTGGCCTTCGTCATCGAACGATTATATCTTTACAGTAAAGCATTTGTACTTGACCTAGTCGTTTGTTATTTTCCTATACCCGTTTTTCGTCGCTTATCGCCTTTTACTGGAGATTAGGATTGCGGGAGAGACCTTTAAATAAATTTTTTTGTGTAGACTGCTCATTGAGTTGAGTATATCGTCGTCACTGATGATAGCTGGTGCTGATATTTATTTACTTAGTACCAATAGGAATGTTTTTTCCTAATGCTTACTGACGACCATATAATCGCAAATAATTCAAGTTAATCTCAGTGAGCATATTCAAGGTTGTATAGGACGGGACAACTTCTTTCAAGAACCAGTGAGGCTATACGAACCAAACATTGTCAACTATTAATCTATTGATTATGATTGATAAATTTTCCATGATAATGTTCGTCGACATGTGCGCACTTACCCGAAGAAACGCTGAATAAATTAGAATGGGGAGTATTGCTTCATCCTCCCTACAGTACTGACTCGCCCTATAAGTATGGATCCCTTAATGAATATTGCTATCAACACAATTTTAAGCCTGCATAATTGTTACTGTAATTAATGACATTTCATGAATGCCAAATAATATCTAGAAGTGGTCCATGATGTGCGGATTTGTAATTTCATCTTTGTAAGATATTGCCATGGATGTGACAATAATTTTGTTAACAACTGTATTGAAATCATATTAGCTTCGCAGTGAACAATGGTAATCAGAGTATGGTTTGGATTATCATGACAACCATAATATCTGTAGACAAAACGATTGACAAGAGCAAGCCAATCTTGGTGGCTGTGTTCTGGTTGGCTTCCCCAATTAAAACTAAAAAAATCAGTAAATAAATACCTCAGTTTTCATTAAAAGTTGGGTAATTTATTGGGATTGTCATGTGCTACCCGTGAAAGTCGACTGGTGCTCGGTAGTGCTTCCGCCCAGGTAAAATAGTGCTTCGGAGTTGGACGATCAGTAGTTGGTGGTTTCCGAGGGAGTTTTGGGCGAGCAGGCAGCTTAATTCAAACGTGAGTCTAGTGTAAACAAGGCAGCGGATTGTCCTGGAAAAGTTTGAGCACTAGGACGGGACAAAAAACTGAGTGGTGCAGTATATGAGCCGAGAAAGCCACCGGTGGTAACGAAGCGAGGTGCGTGAGTCATTACAGCAATATTCGTCAGCGTAGGTGCTTACGGCGACGGTGTAAGATTTTTTGGTGCCGTATTATCAATCGCAGAGCAGCAGAGCAAGTCAGGAAAGTGATTCTAGAAAGCATTATTCTTAAAATTGAAATAGCGTTTATTTTATATCAACTTTCGGCAAGAGCTTCCCTTAAGGGTTTTGTTTTGTGCCGCTTATTTACTTACGCTTTTGTTGTCACCTAGGTAACGTGTAATGACGTAGAACTGAACTGTTTCTTGAAGAGAAGAGAATTTATTTGGCACAATTTGTACGTTGGAACGCCATATTTTCTACTTGAGTCCCATTAGCTATAATGGCGGCATAGAAACGATCATAGTAGTTAAATACGTATTATTCGTTATATAATTATTATAAAAGGACCCAAACATTGAATTTGATAGCAAATTTATTTGAATTAGCTCTTATTACTCAATAATACTTGCACGAGATAAGAGTAATTTTAGAGTAATTTTTTATATTACATTTATTTAGTTAACTAAACACTACACAGTAAAGATAATATATAGTATGGTGATGGAAGTGGTGCAAATTTGGGTTTGTAGGTTACCACAACACTTTTTGTCTGTTGGTATTCATAGTTGCCCGGGCGTTGGTATAACTGTGTATTGAATCTAGGGAATTATTATTAATTGTTTTCAGCAACTTTCTGTTGTTCCTGTTATTGCTGCATAAGGAAGTCCAATGCAAATCTCTACTCCCGTCGTAATAATTAAATCATAGTTTTCATAGAGCGATTACTGCTACTACAAATATAAACTAACTTTAATATACATTGCAATTACATCCAATTATTCAACACCAAAATAAACTAAATAATCTTAAAACGCCTTTTAATGGGATGATCTAAATTCGGCACTGGTCGGTTTTTTTCGCAGCCTTTTAACAGATATTCTCTCGTGAATTACTACGCACGAGTACAATTAACTTTTGTGGGGTTATAGCACAGCGGGTGTCATTATTTCTATTATGTAACAGTCCGCGGTCATTACATCTGATAACGGTAATGTTAGTTTAAGTCAAATAGAATCTCGCTGAAACTGTAAAGTCCGGCCATTCGGTGAAAATGGGTTCATATTTCCTAATTGAAGCAATTCCACTGTGTTTGTTCATATTTTCGTTGTGTACCATCGCTTCGTGCAAAGCTTCGTCCGACTTTAAAGACGAGCCGGGTAAGTAATTTATTTGTAACAAGTTAATAAATCCTCAAAACGCAAATTGCCCGATTTTCTAGTAAATGTTTCTGACAGCAACAAGCTCTGTCGTTTAGATATCGCCAGTATCACAGCGCTCTTGAACTTTAGAGTAATGTACTTTAAACAGCTAAAATAATTTACATCCTTTCCGCAGCGCAACGGATTTTCTTCTTATTTTTGATTTCCAGAATGAGTCGTGCTATTATTTTTCCAGAAAGTCAGCTGAATTGTAATAAGAAGCTGTCAGTGCGTTACTTTAGTATTCATCCATCCTTATATTCTTTCTTTTGTCTTTCCTTGATCCTCTTCCATCAATCAGAGAGTATTGAAGCTTGTATATTCGTGCGAAGTCGACATATAAAATATGAAGCAATGTATCTTTGTATGCCATTAGCGAGTTCCTGCAACTGACATTAGAAGTTCACAAATAAGAAACTAGCGCGCTTAATGCTTTATTACGGTTCCGAAGCTAACTAGGTGGGTTATTTCCGGATATTTCCCGGAAATTGTGTGTGCGACGCCAGGCAATTTAAATTAATAAAATGCGAACTTCCATAATTACACAATTAAAAGTTGAATCGGCTTCAGACGGCTGCCTAACTGGCAGTTGCTGTTTTTTTTAGAATTTTATATAAACTTGGGAACAAGTGTCCTCCTCAAGTTTGTCAAAGTTCGAACTTAGTGGAACATTTCAATTTACCGAAACTTCCACCCGTCGACAAGTTGAAAAATCAATGTGCCCATGTTTGGATTTTTGGTGGCAGCGGCGGCTAATTCGAATAAAACGTTTAGTGCCCCATTAAACAATTAAATCGTTCAGTAAAGTGGCATCCTCGTGTACCGCATACGTACCATAAATGACTTTTAACTGGATAATGTGGCCGTGGAACCTACACTTAAGTATATAATTGTTGCAGCAGATGTCTAGGGAAGAACAAAACGAGCCCGAAAATCCGCTGTGTCAAAGATTCGCGTTGGTTTACCTAGACGTAAGCGTATATAATATTCAACTATCTTCAAGCGAACCTCCGCGTGTCGGAATCAGTTAAAATAAGTCCTTCGGGGTGTTATTTATTATTCAAGTCAGTTATGCGGACCTTATCTCGCAAAAGCATGATTTTGATTTATTTGGGAACAGTGCGTTAGCTTATACACTGTAGGATTATGAACAAATCTCGACGTGACGCGGCATATTTACGATCAATTAACTCATTCGTAATCCCGTTTTGCACAGGATTGGGAATTAATGCAACTGCACAACAAATTCTAATGTATTGGCGGCGGTTTAGCAAGTTTTATCATATTCAAGCAAGGTGGAACAAAACTTTACGGTGCACCAGTGTTGCACTATTACCGACACATGCGGATAATTCTCACATTCATTAAAGTTCCCATTTTAATTTTATTATGTGCAATATATTGGAGGCTCCGTTGTTTACGACAATTATAAAACCGGCGCTGTATTTCCTGACACTCGTAAACTAGGAAACTAATTTAAAGCTATTAACCACTCAGCCGTGGCTCCACAACAGATGTTCTGTTTATAGCATAAGGGTAAAAATAATTGTTCGTAATTTGGATTTCTCGTTTCCATGCAGCAGCACCAATGACCCTGCATTTTATAAATGCAGCCGCTGCATTATGCACTACCGGAGAAGCTTGAATTCTCAGACCGGATTTAGAAAAGAGTCGTTTGAAATTTATACAGCAATTTATTTTTGGTATTAAATGCATGGCAGCTTGCTATTCCAATGGAAAATTTGGTATTTACTCTTTGGCGTTTACGCAGTCCATCTGCACTTACCAATTTTGATCGCAATTAATTTCGTTGTTTGCACAATCAGTGCATTTCTGTATTCAAGCATTGCACACACACAGATATTTAATGACAGAGCAACCAGGCCAAAAGGGAACGCAATAGTCATAAATGATATTTAGCACTGAGTTCATTTTATTGCAAGATCAAAGGCCCTGACAGAAATTAAGCTATTTCCTTTTACATGCATCAAAATGTGCGTCATTGTTGAACTGCATTCAACGGTTTGTTCAACTGCGCCATTTTGTAAGCATTTATTTTATCATTTCCGTTGGTACATCCTAAAAATAGGAATTACTTAAATACCGCGTTTTAATATTTGGAGTGAGGTAGCAAATACAGAACTTATACGTTAGAAAATTAGATTTTATACTAAACCTTCCAATGATAATTCGTGCTCGAAAGTTTTGCGAGAGACTCGCTTGTTTTGAAAATAAATAAAAATTAAAACGCATTTCAGCGCAGCTCAATTCCTAGATTCATTCTTCAGTCTTGCTTCATTCATTGTTTATAAGATCTCGGGTGCCCGTTATCAAAGTTCACTCATTCTGGTGGTTGCTTTCATTTATTCATTCATACGCTGCATAAACAAGTCCAGATCGTGCAAGCTATTTTCTTTTTATGTCCATTATTAATGGCCTTTCAATCTGCATTTATTATGTTAGCGTTATTTCTTCTACAAATCTCAGAGGTTTTTAGCACTTTCGTCATTGTACAGAATATTGCTTCTAGTGTTCCATAAATACTGGTATTATGTTCTTGTCCTTATTTCTACAAAATGTCTGTGTAAGAGGTTTACTGTTGAATTTTATCCCTGGATATTTATAATCTTCATTTCTTTTTCTTGTTCACATTACATTGGAACTAGTCTCAGACTAACCAGCAATGCTTATACAACTTAAATTATCTATTTGCTTATGTTAATAGTTCATTCGTTGGCCTCGTCTTAGTGCTATGTTCTTTTTTTCTGATTTATGTTATCACTTATCACTGACACTATACGGCACTCTAGACTAGCTCAAAAGCTTTCATCCTCTTGACCCATCTCACTAATTCTCCAATGTCAATGAATTGTATGGCATCGACGTTTACATGGATGAAATCTGATCTCATGCTTCTAGGTAAAGTTTTCCATTTCTTCTAGTTCTAGTTCCTCCGTTTTTATGCCTAGGTCCCTATGAATATCACTGTTGCTTAGTACTTTGGCTAATATTTATTTTTCTGGTACAGTCCCAAAGCTGGCAACCATATATCCATACCGATTTTAATACTTGATTGTGCAGAAGTAACTGAAATGATTTCGGTGTTTATGCCTGTGTTATTAAGTAACAAACGACTTCCGGGATTGGACCGTGTCACTATTGAGGCCGAAAACTCAACGTTTCGCTCACTTTCGTAAGAAGCTTCGTCAGGAGAAAAACAAACGAACACGGTAACTCAGAGTGCAAGCCACGCCAGAGGCGAAGCAAGGAAAGAGAGAGAAGCGCCCTTACGAAAGTGGGTGAAACGTTCAGTTTTTCCACCTCATTAATGACTTTTCCAATCCCGGAAGTCGTTTCTTACTTAAGAAGTAGCTAAGAGTTGCGACTTTCTTCCCATCAGCTAATACATTTTTTTATGTTCCTGAAATTTTGTATAGGGTCATAATTTATCGTTCTGAACAAATTTTCTTAGTAAAACTATGCCGTATCATGAACAAAAAGGTTATTTACTGGAAAAGAGAAAAGTTTTCGCTTCACTGTCAAGGCCGACTTGTTTTTTCAAAAACTGAAAATAATTTTAAAATTTTCTTCAGACCAAGCAGGACCTAAGCTCACAATTTTAAATTTTTAGTCCATCTCACCTCTTGTAACATTAATCCTAGGACACACTACATATAGTATAGTATAGATAGCAATAATGTATTAACAACTACCTGGAACTAAAAATGTTCTATTTATCGTGTGTTCAAATAGAAAGTAGATAAGGGTTGACCATGGAAACTAAGAAGAATGTAAACAGCAATCATTAGAATTCATTAACTGTCGTTGTTGTGGTTGTCATAAGTTTATATTATAATTTTCTATGGAAATTCTAATGTTTGCTGTCTCTAGAGCTTGCTGTTGACATTAGTTTTGCTTTCCATGGTCAACCCTTATGTAATTCCTTTTTGAACACATGGTATAATACGGTACTACGTTTTACAAAGGAACGTTTCTCAATTTGTTGAAAACCCCTGACTGTTTCTGACAGTCACGTTTTGAATATTGAGATTCATGATTCGCAACGTTTTCACTACATTCTCATAAAGAAACCAGTTGGAAATGCTAATCAAAGCCTTGACATATCAACTCCTAAGCAGAATTTAAAATTTTGCTTAAGTTAAACATGTGCTACTGTTTCCATGTGCTTAAAGAGATAGAAAATTTGTTTTTCAATGTACCTCGTTCATTTTTCCATCTTGTATTGGAGGCTGAAATTGAAACGTAAAGGTTGGGGGAAACAAACGCACAAACCACAGATGAACAAAACACAGTTAACCAATTCCGTTTTAGGATGTTCCGGAAAATACGTTTTTCTCATTGCTACATCACCTTGATTCTGATGATCTACGTATGTCACCTAACAATCACATCATAGGTTTTTAGCTATGTTCCATTTACACGTTTCTCTATTTTCACTGCCTCAGTTTTTGTAAATTTCTGTAGCACTCGACAAGATTGAAATATTAGTCTGTTTGAATGAATTCCCGCATAATATGAAATACCTAAAGGTGACCACAACGATGGTTTTTTTAGAAAAGGTTACTTGACGTAGGAAGCCGGGTAGCGCAGTTGATAAAGCGTTAGGTTAGCATTAAGCAAGTCCTCGGTTCAAATCCCACGGTGGGAGAATTTTTTCCGCAGCCTTAGAGGTCGGTGTCGACCACTCACAGTTGGCAACAAACTGTGCTGTACTCAGAACCACAGATCTAAGCGATAGAGTAACAAAGTCAACCCATCACCAACACACACATCTAACACAATGGTTGCTACACAAGCGGGAAAGGCGTTCTCCAACTTTGTAACCCGAAACCGGGGCAGGTTGAGCATTGCACCGCTAGATGCTATAGCGTATAAAGCACCAGCCACCACACCGCTAGTTAGTTAGTTACCAATTCTACATACTTGATGTTCGATCACTAATCCAACCACTAAAAATCACAACGGTCTGGAAAGCTCAATTCTACTGTAAAATTACTTCCTCTATTCCTTTTTTAACAATTTGGCAAGTTAAAAGTACTAAAATGCGGTTTTGTTAATCAAGAAGACAAAATAATATAATTGTCACATTAATCATATGTTGCAGTATCCTGATATCTGATTTTTGTACTTCGTAATATCATGTAACCGTATTTTCTTTCGGCAAACTAATGATTACCCGCGAAATTGCGTGACAAAAACTTCCGGATGAGCACCCCTATTTATCAGTTCTGTACGATAAAAAGTATAATTAAATGGATCACATACAGCCAAGAAGCGTGAAATTGATCGTTAACGTGACGTGTGGCTTTTAAACTATAGTAGCCTGTGAAATGCGTTTAAAAGAACATGCAGTATATTCGATTTTCAAGCTGCATGCTGATAGTTTTAAGTCAATTTCCTTAATTGATTTGAAGTTCCTATATACTGCATATAACTGATATGTGTTTTCATCTTCTGTATTAAAATAAAATACATTAAGGGTTATATTTTTAGCCTCCATCAAGGCGAACATATTTGAGTTTCACTCTAAGACTTGTTGCTCAGCAAAAAACACTATCGCCTACATGAATTATAATTATTGTATACTATTTAAATAAATCATTAATTTTTAAGACAATCATTTAAATACCCACGAATCTTTACAGGCTGAAAGAGATAGCAAGTTTGTTTTTGGTAATGGTTATTAGAATATTTTATTAGCATTTCTCAAACAGGCCCTTTAGTTTTATTAGTTGCCTTGTTGATTAGTTCGTTTAATATGCACCCCAGTGTTGGGGTGATGTAAAATATTAAAATTGCAGTATTGCAGTTAAGATGTATTTAATATTTAATGTTTTATGTGTTTTTACACCTCCCTTTGTTAAATATGTAAAATTTTATACATTCTAGAGATTACCTCGTAATTATTACTAACAAGTAACGCTAAGTCGTTTCTAATTCTTAAAACTACTTATTCATTAAATTGCTTCCATTAATATATTTGTAGTATGTACTACCTATCTACTACACACTGTAATGCTTTACAAAACTATACAAGTTCGGCCGAGCTGTTGGTTAACGACGAGCAATGTGCTTATGGCTAAGGATAATTATAATGGAGCCAGTTTACTATATTTTATCAAAATTGAGAGGCCTTCGCTCACTTATAGCCGCATTTCCTAATGAAAGTTTAATGAAACATCTTCCAGCAATAGAAATAAGTCACTCCTCATACATACCTCCAAACGCTATTTTTACTTCTGCATGTCTGATGCTAAATTCCGAAATGTATATCCCATCCCAACTGTAAATTTTCTCTTGATTGAGCTCATTGAGAGGCTGTGTCTACGTAATGGTATAGAATAT
>OW679195.1:125551022-126014830 GCA_940337035.1 Agriotes lineatus
TTTATGTTACTGATTGTTGCTGTGTATGTTCTACCATGAAAACAATACTATGATGTTAGCAAAATTTACTTTGGCTGGAGCTTAAAATTTTGATTTAAAGATTTTACATCCCATTGAATGGGATTCCTACAGTTTACGCTACTAGCCGATATAGTACTGTTGTCTATATATCTAGGAATAAAAGGCCGAGTATAAAAATTCGGCGGAAAAAAAGCTGAAGGTAGGTATAAATATGTCACATATTTAATAAATAAGCACTTCAAGCAGAGAAAACAAAAATTTGAGCCACTACTAAGGCAGCATAGAATTACTAAAAAATTGTGAAAAGTCATTGTATTAACCTTATTTTATATCGGAAAATAAACTGATTATATACATATCAAAATTATAATAATATCGAGACTTACGTCTAACTTACCCTAATCTATTATCTATTAATTAGCACGTAATCTAATAATGCGGCCCACTGCTAAAAGAAAATGGCCGACCTCAACTTCATATTTCCTACACACATTATTTAACCTGGTCTAAATATTTTCATGGTGCAGAATGAAGAATGCAGAATGCGTCTATAGATTATTAGAAGTCATTGAGAGCGGTCTGATATATTTTGGTCTTAAGAGCATACTTTGATGAGTTTTATCGGTACAGTAACGATAAAATGGCGGGTTGGCGTTTTTATTCTCCCTTTCGTTTGAGTTACGGTTTCGAGCAGCCAATTGCCATTTTAGGTTGTTTAGAGGTTGACAAGCTTTTGGCGAAACTACGCTACGAAGTGTTGGGTTATCCCTCGCTATATTTGGTGGATTATGCTCCTCTGGCACCTTTGCAGTGAAATTCCTTTCACGTCAATCTTGACGGATCTCGGTTAGCCAGCTGTTGGAATTCGTTTTGCACTAGGCCAGTTGGGGTAACTCAATTTTATGCTTTTGCCGTACCGCGTGTTAGACGATTTTTATTCCATCTTGGGCATTATTTATAGATGCTGGTAAGAGCATCTAAATAATCCTCTTCTGATAGCGTGAAGTCCTTTGTAACAAAGAATCGCGAAGGGCGTCCCTTACCTGTTGGCGAAACTTGTATTTGGTATTTTGCCAGGTGGTAAATATCGGCCTAGGTTGACTAACTAGTCGAGATGGTCGGGTTCCAGCAGACCTGAAAGAGAAACTAAGGGAGAGGGTGTCAGGTCCTCGACGTAGACAAATCTTTGGATCGGACCTCCCCAAGGTTAGAGATCTACCAAGCAAACCAAAATCATAGCATAACCAATAACTAGCAAAGACATTTACTCCTGCTCTGGTTCTATAGTGCTCACATCAAACTCATAAAGTCACATGCCAACGATATACATATAAAACAAATCAACAAACAATATAAAAATACCACAGCAAGTTCATAAAATCGCATATAAATATCACAAGGTAACCTATTAAAAGAAGTAGTGCTACGTAAACTAAGAACAGCAAACGGGGCGTTAGATGCTTGGTAACCACCTAGTTGTATTTACTATTCAAATACCAAAACAAGAAATTCAAAAGTACTATTTTCCAATACAGACGCAGTCTCCGTGAAGCGGAGATCCACACCTCGCGTAGTATGACTGCAAAAATCTGCAACCCAATACATAAAGATCAAAATGATTACATAGGCTCTGTGAAGCAGCCCAAGACGAGATTTGGGGTACGAACAAAGCAAGTGTAAAGAAATGCTAACGATCAACCCCGAGAGTTGGCTTACTAAGTCAAATTTACAGCAACTAACATTTCGCCGGGCGGTACATGCAGCTTGTGAGATCCCACAAGGGGTGTTATGACCTACAAGAAATTTATAATAGGTTCTGTGATAACTCAAGCAGTTCAATTCCGTTCATTCCTAACCCGAATAAAAAAGCTAATACTTCCATGGGCGGTAGCGTAGCCGCAACACCAAAACTGACAGAAGGCCAAATCGCAAAACGGAACTAGGTTAAAACACTACCACGATGTTAGGTACAGGTAAACTGATTACTTAAGCAGCCGAGCATTAATTAATGCAATCTAAGATGGCTGCCGAAACAACCGGTAAGTAGTCGATTCAATTAACACCATAGTTACGCAGATAAGCACAAACCATAAAGCAAAAACTACCATATCAAGGCTATCGGTCAAACACAAAGATACATAATTATTACACTATCAAAACTAATTACGCAGATAAACACACAGCGTAAAACAAAAGATACATTACTATAGCGCCACCAAAACTTTCCAGGTGCGATATACGAGATTCGGAGCTGGTAAATGCGACAGCCGTTCACAGAGCAGCATGGGTGGAAGCGCCCCCAAAGGAGGATCACAGTTGCGGAAGCCTATAGTCCCAGAGGTAGAGATGCCACGTGGGATTGGCAGCCAACACGCAAGCGCACGGCATGGACAGGACAAGTAATCTCCAAATAACGAAAGTG
Organism: Agriotes lineatus; assembly: GCA_940337035.1. Lineage (NCBI taxonomy): Eukaryota > Metazoa > Arthropoda > Insecta > Coleoptera > Elateridae > Agriotes > Agriotes lineatus. The sequence continues at coordinate 125,553,466 of OW679195.1, forward strand.
GTGTCATGCAATAATTCCATACGGTAACACAGAAAAGCTAAAAGAATACAATTTTCCAGGTAGATTACGGAGCTAAGGGGAGGAAACCGTAGGCAACAAATCTTGAGCTGAAGTGTAGCCAAATCGTGCAGTCCAGCACGCAGAGCGGGTCTTCCAATCAAATCCGTCAAAGACGTAGCGAATGCCAGTAATATTGCACAAATCACCGAAACATTCCAAGGGGGTTACAATGCCTCACAAATCCTTGCAAAATGAAGTTAGCCACCAAAGCCGACGAGGAAAAGCCCCCATAAGGAATGACCCAACTTACACGAAACATAACTAGCAAGGAAAGTGTCGAAAATTTGCCAAAAACCAGTCTAATTCAACTTATCAAAAGTTCCAAAATTTGAAAGTGGACTATCAGAAGGACTGAAGAATGCAAAGTGTGGTTTAAGCTGATAAGGGTATAAGTCTAGGTTGTTCCAAAAATTGTGAATGATGTTAATAGGGTTGCCTAACCAGTTAGGTAAAATGTACTGAATATTAGGAATAAATGTGAATAGTGAAATCCAATTATTTATTTGAACGATTGCATCCAAAACAACAAAATGAGCGTAACAAATCTCCCCCCCCCTCCACAAAAAGGAGGGTAAATCAATTCAGATTTACCTGACCATACAACAACCACCACAACAAAACGTCAAAGATCGACGCCTAGCAATAACCTATCTCCAAATTACCAAAGACAGAGCAAAATGTCAAAACCATAAAAGTATTGTAAAGGAAACTAACACTACTGTATGAGGAAACATCCCCTTTCAATAAAAAAAAATGAGAAGGAGAAAGAAGAGAAAGGAAGGGACCAGATGTTAATGCCAGGATTCCATTTCGAAAAAAGGAAAGAAAATGGAATTCTAGTGGACCGTCCGACGTTCCCAACCAACCTACCCAAAAACGCGGACTAAACAACAATAACGAGAGTCAACGAGGGTTAGCGAGACGGAAATGCATTCGAGAAAGGATCACGTGCCACAAATCGGAGAAAAGCCGATGCCCTAAAAGAGGGCGGACGAAACCATCTTCAAACACCAGACAAGCCCAAATGCAAAACGAAAACAAGAAGCGAAAAAGACGGGGACTCAGCAAAAGAGTCGGATTCCACAAATTCAGCCACATTCGATGCCCTAAAAGAGAGCGACAGAAACCGTCTCCAATCACCAAGCATGCCCGAAAGCCAGGAAAAGAAAGGAGGTGGAATAAAGCAAACAATTGCTATACCAAACTAACCCAAAGCAGGTTTGAGAGATTATACCAATCCGCCTAAGCGAATCTCGCACACACATCGCCACCGAACAACTTGTCATCAATCCATAAAAGAAAAGAGAACCAATCAAAGAAGAACTACGCTAAAACAATCCAAAGACGGTTTGAGAGAAGCGAATGTCCCAGACACATCGCCACCGAACAACTTGCAATCAATCCAGAGAATAAACCCACACTAGAAAGATGGTTTGAGGGACCTAATCCGCAAAAGCGTTTGCAGGTCCACTAACACATGGTGTCCTTGACCTATTTAGATTGCGAGCTTTCAGGTGCCTTGATGCAGTATCATAACATCGAGCCTTCTTATGCCTTTATTTGGCCTTCCAGCGTCCTAGTGAGGTCTAGGAACTTAACGAAGGGGTTGATATAACGTGTATTGTTTCCATTTTTAACACTATTTGAATGTTGTGTACAGTGATCCTGTGCCTCTGTAGTATGGTCTACACATTACCCTTTTTCTGTGACGTCAGAAATAACACAACATAGCGTTTAAAACGTATGTCTTATATTGCATTAAAATTCAAATAGATCATTTAGATCGCAGGTAGTAGAATTTTGAAAGAATTTGACATACCTAACCTTTAATGCTCTAAATAGCACATTATTCAAACCAAGACATTCTTGACATATGTAATCCGACGTTTCTCGTATTCGAAGAAGTCCCTAAAGCTTAACATAAGTTTTTGGGCTTGCTCGCTTGCTTGTTATTGCGCGTTATTTTACTGTCATTTTGGACAAATGTCACAGTGACAGTATTATAAAACAAGCCACACTCAAAGCGGACCTGACCAAAAACTGTAGATTTTTCGTTTCGTCCAGTTCCTTATAGTGAAATAAAGAGAGAAAATTGTTACGTCACAGTAAAAGGGTAATATGTAGACTTTACCTTTCATAACCGCCTTACTGCACCAACTGAAGAACAGATCTTGCCTGGGTTCCTTCAAAACTCCGTGGGTTTTACATTTGCTATCGAACTCCTACCGTCAATTGCAGTTCACTTAAGGATCTCCATGGGTAACCTTTAGAGCCCGGCTGAATTGTTAAACTAATATAACTAATTATTTGTATCCTCGGATCTTAGTTTACTCTCCGCTACACTTTTAATTTGTTGTCGGTTGTACTTAATGTAGTCTTTACTTATACATTTGAAAATATTGTAAATGTTAACTTACTCGCAGGATTGGTCGAGTTTATGTGTTTTAAGATGGACGTCAGTTTTGCATATATTTATAGAATAATCATGTCTACCCTGCAAACAAGCTAGTGTATGCAATTTATGAATTTATGATAATTGTACATTGATATTACATATTTTTTTTATATTAGTGCGACATGGTTTTGTGTGCTTTCTTTCAGAATATTATACTGCTTTTGAGTTTACGACTTCTCTTTGATACCTGGATGCACTTGTCGTTATTTGAGAATTAGGTGGCGGCCAACTTTACTATTTAATTAACTTGAGTATTTATAATGAACTGCAACTGCATCCATATAGTCATTTGATTTGAGAGGATCAAAGTTTGTTATCAACATTGCTTTTTTTCTTCTTCTCTGCAACACCTCAGTTGTTCTGTTTTGTTTTTGATACATATCCAGCGACCTCTTACCTCATTTTTCATATCAATTTCCAAACGATTTGATGGTTTCCCCCAACCAAGTTGGAGAATCAATGGTTTTATTCCTCCGTCAGATTATTGGTCCGATCTTGATATTCTAAGGTGGCTTGATGGACATTCCATAAATCAACCGGAAACATTGTTGGAAAGGTCCTCATTCTCACAGCACCATTATTATTAAAAATTCCTGACATATATGGGGTGTCGAAATAATTTAGTAGATCTTTTGCTTCTGTGGATGACGCCTCTTTTAAATGTGATATTCCTCCCGGTACATCTGTTGGTGGAAAAAGTGGCAGTCCATTCATCATCGTACAGAAATGGGTGAACGCTTAATTATTATCTTTGTAAAGGTTTATAAGTCTTACGAGGGTAAGGTGAAAAATGTCTCGGCCTGACAATGAAAGACTGCGATTTTCAGTTAAAAAATTATTTTATTTTCCTACATAATATTCCTTGACCTTAACACACTTGCTCCAGCGTCTTTCCAACATTAGTATTCCTTCCCGGAAGTGAGAGTCTGGAAGGCTGTGAAAATATTCATCTACGGCCCCCTTAACTTCTTCATTGGACGCGAAGCGCTTCTCAGAAACAAATTTCTTCAAGTTTGGGAACAGATGGAAGTCCGAGGGTGCCAAATTAGGAGAATAGGGTCGATGGCCGAGCAAATCGTACCCCAAAATCCCGCAGTTTTCCCATCGCCAACGCACTCTTGCGAACAGGTGCGTAGTCCTGGTAAAAGAGGATTTTTTTCTTCTTCATGCAGGCCTCTTCTCCCGTATTTTGGCATGCAACTGGTCAAGAAGGTTGGAGTAATATTCGCCTGTAATTGTTCTGCCTTTTGCAAGGTAATTAATTAACAGGATCCCTTTCGCATCCCAAAACACGCTGGCCATGATCTTTCCAGCAGATGCGATCGACTTCGCTTTCTTTGGCGCTGAACCACCTGCTTCCACCCACTGCTTCAACTGCTGCTTCGTTTCTGGGGTGTAATGGTGAACCCATGTCTCATCCATGGTGACAAATCGCAGCACAAAATCGGTCGAATGCTTATTGAATCGGTCCAAACATTGCTGCGAAACTCGTTTGCGCATTTGCTTTTCATCGGCATTCAGCAAATGCTGCACCCATCTCGCTCAGAGCTTTCTCATCCCTAATTGTTTGTGCAAGATGTTTCGCACCCTTTCTTCCGATATTCCCACAGCCTCAGCTATCTCACTGATCTCCACTCGCCTATCATCCAACACGATATCATGCACTTTTTCGATGGTTTCCGGTGTGGTTCTGGTTTTTGGCCGTCCTTCAGGTGGGTCATCTTCGAGGGTCGTGCGACCATGTTTAAATTCAGCTGCCCACGTTTTAACGGTTGACATGGAAGAAGCAGAGTTCCCGTAAGCTTTTGTCAACTTCGAATGAATTTCCTTAGGGGTTAATCCATCCAAAACGAAGAATTTTAACACCGCACGATATTCAAATTTATCCATTTTAACGAAAACACGCAAGACGTCTACGGCAAAAATTCGTGTAAACAAACTACTCGAGAAAACAAGTTGCAACTTGTCGTACGAACTAATAACACTTGCACACAGGCAGGAAAAATAAATTTTTGCAGATTGAAACGCTATCTTATACCTAGGCCGAGAACTATTCACCTTACCCTCGTGATTTTTGTATTTTACACAGGGTACTCTTGGAGATGTGGTAGGAGCATCCCCGGACTAATGTATCTTGCCCTATCATAACTTTCACGGCGTGTATGACCGCTCTTTCAAAATCTAGATGCACAACTCCTTCCTCATATTTCTGTAGCATGGTCCTGAACACATCGTCATAAGTTTGTTGGCTTTTGATTTGCAATAAACAAAAATCAGATGTAGTCACAAACCATTAGAGCGAATTTTAAGTTCGTACAACTGAACAAATGGTGGTGCTAAAGAAAAGTTTACATTCAGATGCCATTCTTCCCTGTTGGCAAGTAAATTTAAGACAGCATGAATGGAAAAAATTATAACACTTTCTGCTACATTGGGATCATTATCGTTCAAAAGACATATCGCGGGAGCGATAACCCCACCGTTTAAAGTGTCGCTGCGATGAAAAAAGACATTAAGATATTTTTAAAATATACGGTGAGCTGTTAAAAGTAAGCTAAAGTCAAGTTCAGAGCGCTTCATTGCACACGTGAAAATATGGTCTGAGACTCGGCGAGTTAGGGTCGCCGAAATATCCCCTTCCGAAACCCAGTCATCTGGCACAACATTAACGAGGTACTGGGTGATATAGTTAGCATCACACCTACAGTGTGATATTATAACAATAATAATTGACGTTGAATGATAATAAATTCTTATCTTAAATGAACTAGCTTTAGAACATCTCCAGCATAAAAATTCCTTGCACTCTCTATGCAATGCCTACATATATCCCCTGTAACACAGTTTATCACCACCTTTATTGGACTGTATAAATTCCATATTACTAATGATAAAAAAGCTCAAGGAATTAATTAATTTAGAACAGGCTTACCCTATTTATACTTTGCTCCCAGATATTGTATGGAAATATTTCAAGATAATATCCCTATATTGCTTTTAAAGATTGCCTTATCCCATTACATTAATGATTATCGTCAAATAGGGCAATGGGAACGCATTTTCAAATTTTGTTTTCCAATCAATAAGGATTTGCAATTCTCAACCACTCCATTAGCATAATGGGTATCTTAAAAAGATTAGTAAAGTCATTGTTTTTCTTGCTTGAAGAATTTTTGCATTAAATGTATTAAATAATTATACCTTCCGCTTTTTCTGCCGGATTTTTGTCCTGGGTTTTTTTGCCTCGGCCTTTTTCGTTCATGGAGCACTGGTGTAATTGTAATTTTGCTATGAATTTATGCTACTGAAATTTCATGGCTTTACGAATTTGTATAAGATCAAATGTATCCACATTTATTTTCATACACAGCTACTAATGATGTTACTGAATTCAGACATTCTGTATAGCCAAAAGCAGCATCATTCTCTAACGAAGCTTTTATAATACAACTTCTATTCTACGACTAGACTGCTGGTAACTCAAATAATAATTATTACACCCGTTGGACCTCCGTGTAAGGTGCCTGAAACATGTAGAATTTTACGTTCTTTGCATTTTTCGCAGGCTCAATTATCAATAGATTCCTTTTTTGTTTGTCTTCGATGTCTACGAAGTGTTAGGCGCAGCTACAAAAGATACTTTTCGAATTTATTTTTAGTAGATTAATGATATTCTTTAATTTATTTAGTTAACACAGGAACAGATTTTTTAAGATTTTTCTTAGTGTTTAAGTTTCTGGAAAGACGAAATGCCAGAGACGACATGACGAATATTGTAATTCCAGAATGAAACTTTAGAAAATATTTTACTGAAACCGTATTCTACTCGCAAGTTATATTCCTATCTACGGTTCTATTTCTATATGTCGAAAGTATACATGTTAATGGTAATCGTTGCTGTTGCTTTCAAAGAACATATTATTATGGATACACATTTTTCAGAGGTCGGCAACTGATTTTAGAATTTTTAATAAGGTTGCGCAAGAATTATTCATTTGATCCGTACAATAGGGTGTTCATACCGTATAGTTACTGAATGTTTAACTATGATAACATCGTTTTTCACTCCATTTCCCCATTAATCAAGAAAAGGTTCCTTAATAATTCGTAGGGCATGAAATTTGTTCAATGGAAAATCCTACATTACTTAAAATCCATATTTTTTTATATGTAAGGTTTATTGTTTTATAAAACAGTTCAAGTTATACACTATCAAAAATCTATTCAACTATATGATTCCATTATCATTGTCGCCATCTAATCAAGAACTAAGTTTTTTGCATTTACTGATAGCAAATACTAGTGAAAATGGCCAAGAAACAAAGAAATGGAACAATAAATGCAAAAAGAGCTAGCAAAGAATGGGACCAATGTCGGTTTCAGTTTGTTTTTAAATTTAAGTTTAAGTTTCATTTGAAATCAAAGGAAATAACGCTAATAAAAGAGCTAATTTCCTTGCACCAGTATGGCTTCCGCGAAGGATAGGTATTCCATCATCCAGCAATGTCATAGAATTATCAACTATATCAAAGAAAACCTGGAAAACAAGAAAATGTGGCTTCGGTATTCCTAGATATATAAGGTTGTTGTTTCAAATAAAAGGAAAGCTTTCTCACCAAATTTACCTACTAACCATAACCAAAACCAATTCAATTCGAAAGCACACTCTCAAACTACCCTCCATTAACTCTGGTGTCCCGCAGGGTTGTGTACACGGTCCTTTCCTACACCTCCTGTTTACTGAAGCCATTCCAGCTACAAACAACACATTAATTGCTACCTTCGCAGATGACACTGTCATAGTGTCATCAGATACCAATCCTGATAATGCATTTAATAAGCTGAATTCAAGTTAATAGCAGTAAATCCACCAAATTACGTTTACTACTAAACATACTATTTGCCCGCAAGTTTCCATTTTCAACCAACCTCTCCCAATAAAAACTGAGGTGAAACACCTAGGACTCCACATGGACTCACTTCGAAAACTCATATAAAAACCAAAACACAGCAGCTAAACCTAAAAACTGCAAGTATGTACTTGAACGTAGATCCCAACTAACCTTAGAAAGCAAGTTGCTACTGTTTAAAGTCATCTTAAGACCATTTGGTCTTACGGGATCAATCTTTGGGGATGGTCAAACACGAAAATCTTACAGTCATTTCCATCGAAGATGCTATGCATTCTAGAAAACGCACCATGGTTCGTCATCAGTCAGACCCTCTACCATGACCTCTGAATTTCCTTCATCAACAAAGTTACTAAAAAAACTGCTATTAGAATTCGAGGTCGCTCCTTAACTTACACTAACCAACTCATAGCCTCTACTTCCACCAGCCCACGAATAGAAGACTGAAAAAGCAGTGGCCTGAAAATCTTGTTGACTGAATTCTAGAGACCCATCGGTGAATGGTGCCCAACTGCTCTCATTTAGCAATTATTACTTATTAGTTATTACTGTGTACTGAGTGGATTGTAAATTTCCAATAGAAATTAAAATAAAAAAAAGTCCCCAAAGCTATTTACACAGTAAAATAGAACTTAATTTACGTAAATTCGAATATAAGAATATGAATAAAAGGGTATGGAATTAAAACAAAAAAAATATATCTGTGAGGAAACAATAAAGTCAACGCTGTTTGGGACTTTGTAGGATAGTGCGCTAAGGTCGAATTTGATAATAGTAATTTATTATACAAGACGATAAAGTTAAATTTTATCGACGAGTGAATCGTTTAACGTCGAGACGAAGTCGAGACGTTAATGATTCAAGAGTGGATAGAAATAACTTTATCGTCGCGTATAATACAATATTTTTTTCTATAGCAAGAACTTTAACAATTACAAAAGAAAATAAGACCAGTCAATCACATTTCAAAATGTCAGTAGCTAGATTGGGTTGCTGCGATAATACGAAGCTGTATAATTAATTTAAACAAAAGTTAGAAAATTAAATAACTTTATCTATCCTTGATGTTAAAGTGCTACTTTATCTACCCTTGCTGTTAAAGTAAAACTTGACCTTTTGTTTTGAGTTGATAAAAGCACAGTTTAACATGTGCTATAGAAAAAAGTATATTAAGTATTAAGAACGGAAAGAACATTTTACCGATGGAAGACAATTATTTGGAGGAGGAGCGAAGCGACGACTCCAATTATTTTCTGAGATCGGTAATTCCGTAACGTTCGTAATGCTTATGACGTTTTTTGCACGATGGAAATGTATTATTTTCCCAGCCGGTTAGAATAGTAGGCATTGCTCACCTCATCTGAGGTAAGAAAGTTCGTTTTTCTCACCTAGGTAAGAAAGTAAATCATGCAATTTTTATGAAGAGACTGTACCGCATGTTAGCTGACTGCTGACGCGTGCTGATTCTGACAGCTGACATATTAATAGTTGACGGATAATTGACTTTATGACTTGTGTTACAGTCTGTTTATACGAGGAATTCGGAATGCATTCTGTGAGTGTTCACGTCCTTTTGATGCAGTTAAGTACGAAACCTTAAGTGGCCCCGTGAGTGGCCTTTCATTCGAAGAAATTAAATTAACATCTCGCGCATGCGTACTCACGACAGGAGAGGCTAAAAATCACCGTGCGCGCCCGCGATTTATTTTTTAATCCAACCAAAACTGCTTTGACAGTTTGACCTGAGTGGACATAACCTCAAAAAGTATAAATAGTAAAGCGATTTTTTAATGACAAAATTTTTAAGTTTTCAGAGTTACTTATGAATAAAACTGTTTAGAAACATTTTGAGAACAGCTAAAATCGGAAAACATGCTGCATATTTTGCAGGATATTGTCACCTTTAACAACTTTAACAGTCTGTTGAATTATTTTTATAGTGTCAAATTTTGCTCCACTGAGGCGGGCTGGGAAAAAATAGTATTCAAACTTCGTTAAGAAAGTGCTCTTGCATACCTTGCGCAATTACAAACCTCGCCTTCGGCTCGGTTTATAAACTTTGCGCTCGGTATGCAAGACTGCACTTTCTTACCTTGGTTTGAAATATACTATTATTCGCAACCATATATGTAATAAGATCATTACTGACTTTTAAAAAGTTGGAAAATGAGCTATTCCCAACTTAATTTTCCAACTGGTCGGAAAAGTGATTGCCGGTTGGAAATGAATCCATTCCCGACCTCTGTGTAGGTAGGGACAATGGAAATCTCGTTGATCCATTCATGCGCGATCCATTCCCGACCGCTGAATAGGTAGGGAGACTGGGATTCTCGTTGATCCATTCATGCGCGTCACAACCTGCAGTATCATAATATAATAATTTTTCCAATTATTGTTTAGAATAAAGTGGTTGCAAATAAAATAGTATACATACCACGATGACAATTTTAATTCCTGTCTCGAGATAAAGTTCACCTCAACGCTACGCGTCTCGGTTAACTACTTAATCTCTCGACAGGAATGAAACACTTTCCACCTCGGTATGTAATATACTATTTCTTGATCTGAATAGAATTATTGAAAAAAATTTGGTGTGATACACGCATACAATTTGCTTTTACAGTGCCTTTATAATTAGTAAAAAAATTTTTTTTAATTTTTAAGCATTTGTCAAAACTTTTCAAAAATTATAAATTCCACAGCACCCGTAAAATAAATAGTTGAAAATACAACTTTGCTCTAAAATTTTAAGCATAATTCGAAAAGGTAATAATATATCGGGTGCTCTATTTAAAATAACAAAATTGATAACAACTTTCGGTATAACCGGAAGTGATATAATAGTCAAGATATTGTAGATGTAGTCGCTCTTACACATAAAATCCATGGCGAAAGTTTCAGATTTTCAATTGTATTAGTTCTCTATAATTCCCTATAAAATAGGAGTTAATTAGAAAAATAGAAAAATAAAAGAAATTTTTTTAGACGTATTCAATTGGAAAATTACCTATTTTACATCAATACACATTAAAAATGTAATAAAAATGTAACATTTGAAAAAATCGAAAAAAGCTGAAAAATTACAAGTCTAAACACCATACTTCCGGTTATGCGATTTTCTTCAAAAGGTTGCTGTCGCATCTAGAGAGTATGTTACGTTTAGATTACGCCGCCTCTTTAAATTCGAATTCGAGTGGTATTTTCCTGGGCGTCGCGCGAATGGTTTGCACTTGGCTGCGATAACCTCGATGCGCTTTTATCTTGGATATGCCGATTGCGGTCTTCGACGCGTTCTTTCCGCTCGCAGCTTTAAAACAAGCAGTATGGTGGTCTAGCAATTAAAGAGCTTCGCGGATGTTTTATAAGGCTTTTGGTTAGTTTTGCGTATTGGTGAAACGCAAACCTTCACGTTTTCGTGGCTTTGATGCCCCGACCTCACGAGAGGAAGCTTTTCCTACGCTCTGTGGGTTTTTTTTTGTAATTGCAACTACGAGATTTTCCATGTGCCCGAATCGTCATCTGGGCAAGCAGTGCCAGGCATAAATAATGCCGGTCTAATTCGTTAAGCCAGTGAAATCTGGGGCCCGCTGGCCGCTTCGAATCAGGTGCGGCGCTCGAATGTTTTCCGTGTCTAGCGCCTACCTAGGACACGAGAAAGACTCGTCTGGAGGTTGCCTTCCCTCCTGCTTTGGCATCCCTATCTTGCTGTAGCGATGCAGTCTGCGCTGAACGACACCAACTACAGCCGTACGAATTTATTAGCCGAGAACGGGAACTGCGCTTACAATTTCCTCCAAAACTGAGCTAGGAGGTCCTGCACCAGGTGGCTTGCTAGGACGCCCTTTCAATGTGTGCAATCTATAGCATTGCTGTATTTCGTTGTAAGTCTGTAAGTATGTTGTAGCCTGTAATTAAGTAATGTAGAGCGATCCTGCGATTCGAACTGATGCAACGTATTGTGCTAATTATGTATTTACTTGTACTGTGATATTTGCACGAAATTATATGATCTTTATGCCAGTATACAGAGTGACTTTCGTTACGCTGATTACTTTGCTTGGAGCTATCGTTCAGGAAGTACCAGGAGTGTTCAAATTTAAAGAGGAATGTTTAAATTAAAACCTCATCTAAAGCCAATTCTAAAAATTTAATTATTTAATGGTTAGCCGTGACTCTTGTTAACATATTCATGGCAATTGTTTCGATATAATATTATTTTGACAGTTACAGTTACAATGTGTAGAAGTTCTGTTCATTGTAGCGTGGAACAGCGTATAATAATCAAATTTCTTACGAATGAAGGCGTGAATTCGACTGAAATTCTTACAAGACTGCGAGCACAATGTGGCGATCAATGTCTTTCAAAAAGTCGATTGTTTGAGTGGTCAACATCCTTTAGAGACGGGAGAACGCATGTAGCAAATGAGCCTCAAGTACGGCGAGCTGCACCTTCGGTTAATCGTGAAAATGAAGAAAAAGTTGATGCCTTTATTCAGGAAAACAGACGTAAAATTTTTCAAAATTTACAAATTAGTGTCGAAAGTGTTGAAGAGATCATAAAAAACAAGGTAAAGTATCGTAAAGTGAGTGTCAGGTGGATTCCGCGCTTGTTGACTGAAGAACACAAGTTGACTCGTTTGGAAATCGCTTCTTCCACAAGCTTCAGTGGAACCTTCTTCCGCATCCAGAATACAGTCCTGAACTTGCTCCCTCTGAGTTTTACCTGTTTAGCCCATTAAAAGAATTTTTAGCCGGGAAAAGATTTCAGTCAAATAATGACGTTATCGAAGCTATTCAGGAGTGGGTACGCATGCAACCCAAAGACTTCTTCCAGCAATGTATTAAAAATCAGCCAGATCGTTGGTGCAAGTGCATCGCTAAGCAGCGAGATTACGTTGAAAAGTAATATAGTTTTCATCGTCGTAATATTGTAATAACTTCTATTATAAATAAATTCCTGTTTAAATTTGAACACTCTTCTTATAATATAGTGTTTGGTATTGAGTTTACATATTCTCGTTAGAACACCGGGGTGCATTCGCCGTTATTTCAAAATTTGTTGCCGCTCTGGGCATTTGTTTAATTATTGTTCTACGGTTTTATTCTTAAGAACTACACGCCTCCAATCGCTGAGCTGGCGGCCGGCTTCTGCACCTAAGTGCACCTAATTTTGTTTCTTTGGAAGATCGCCCAGTTATTTCAGTAATAATGGCCTAACAAGTACACAAAACTTATATTTTACATTGTAATCACAAAAAAATTACCTATTGGGATTTCTTCAGATCTTCACGTTTCAGGGTCCCTAGATGACACAAAATAAGCTTTCTCAATTTGTTGCTGTCTGACTGTTGGCTGTATAACTCACAAAATATTTGTTGGACGAAGACGATATTTTGCAAACTAATTATGTGAGTGCCTGTCATAAAACCGAGCAAATTTCGGACAAATATTAACAGGGTGAGCACCTTAAAGAAATAAAATTTTACTTATGTTTGCTTTAACTGAGAAATAGATAAAGATATCAATTTGCGCATACCTCAGGCGTTACCCTTGACAAAAATGGAAACGAACAGATACACAATAAATGTTCTAGTAGTAATTTACGATACCTTTGCGGGAAGCTAGTCTTTAGTCACGAGTGGGGCAGAGTTAAAACTCGAGTGAGCGAGCGTTTTAAGCCCCGCGGGTGACTAAAGATGCTCTACGCACGTGTATCATACATTACATGGGATCTAGAAAACACGGTAAATATAAAAAAATATTTTACATGTAAATTAGGATTACTAGTAACTGGTTGTAATTTTGCGTGGTTAAAAATTTTACAACACGTTGCTACTGACGACTTGATGAAAGCATGTTATTAAACAGTTGAAACTGCCAACAAAAAGACATTTTTACACACTATCGTAGATACAATACAAAACATCGGTTAACAATAAATGCGTTCTATTTAAGGCAACCGCATCTCACTTATCGGTGGCCGCGAAAGCGTGATTTACTTCGGGCTGCCCACAGAGCATTGAAATTCATTTGCTGGATCGTTCGCAGGCGCTGTAGTTCGAATCCATCACCGGTAACTTTTTAAATTTCAAACTGATTTAATTCGCATTGCCAAGTGTTTCCTGTTATTGTTTCAGTATTATTACGAACGTTAAACTATTTTCACATGTATTTTCTCTTGATTTTTACAATTAATTGTTTATCTACTTTGAGTTCGTACGATACTCGTTTGGGTATCGTAATAGATAAAAATCGATGGACTGGCAATAGGAAGCCCAGTGGCAGATAAGAGCACTGTACACCATAATTATTAGTGAAAATGTTTAAAAAGGCATATGTCAAAAATTCAGAAAAGGAAATCAGAAACTTAGCCTATTGTTAGCAAATAGCAGTTAATTAATTCACTGCATTAAATGGAAAACAAATTGCAGAAAAGTAATTACCAGAAATATTACAAAATCGTGTTCACCCAAGGCAGAGAATTTTTATTATATAGTTTTATAGTCCTTATTCGCAGCATAGAACTGGTTTAGCTTAATAAAAAAAATTGTAAAGGGCTTTACTGAGAACTTCTCTCGCAAGTGGTCGTTGTAACACTAAACAGTTTTAGTAATCAAAAGAAAATAGGGGTTACAATATCACCCCATTCGTAAGAATACTGAAACAATGAAAGAAAACATTTGGCAATGCAAGTTAAATCAGTTTCAAATAAAAAAAAACCGGCGATGGGATTCAAACTACAGCGCCTGCGAAAGCGAATTTAAATCTAGAAGCCTGGTCCACGGGCCCATCGAGGACCTCTCCCGGCGATGCGCGGCTGTATTCAACAAAACGGACTTGTTGTTTAAGCGTTCTGACTCTTTTACATTTTCTTGTATCTGTTGGTCCCCATTTTTGTCAAGTGTTAAGCCTGACGTACGTGCAAGTTAATAATTTTACATGTATTTCTGAGGTAACGCAAAACAAAATTTTATTTGTTTAAGGTGCTCACCCTTCATACATATATTTGTCCGAAATTTTCTCAGTTTCATGCCGCGTAGACATAATCTGCATGCAAAATATCGTCTTCCTCCAACAAATAGTTTTTGAGTTATACCGCCAAGCGGCGGACAGACAGGCGGAATTGAGAAAACATGTTTTTAATTTTCTAGGGACGCTTAAACGTGATGATCTGAAGAAATCTCAGAAGGTGATCTTTTTGTGATTATAATACTTTCTTCGTTTTTGTTTAGACGAGGGAGGTGGAAAATTAATGAAAAAACAGTACGAAACAGAAAAATATACCCTTAAAGTACTTACACTTGTTAAGAAATCATACAATTATAATCAAAACGTACCACAGTACTACTACTTCTACTTAGCAGCTACGAGAGTTAGGGTAGGGAGGGTATCTGGTTAATGGTGGGATAAGCGTGTGTTATTGTTCTGCATAATCGGTGAGCCTTTGTTGTAAAACATTAATTAAAACAGTAAATAAACATATTGTTTTATAATATATTTTATTATAAGAAAAACTGTAGCCCTAAGTAGACTATATTTGCGTGTGGTGACATGTTATTATCATTATACAGTAGCTGCTATAGCAAATTTCTCACTTAGTGTACACAGTTAAAATAATATTTCGAAAATTAAAAAATGATAGCAAAACAAAATAAAGTTCTTAAATTAATAATCTATAACATAATTTTCCTTAATGTGTGTCTGTGTGTCTGTGGCACAAAATAAAATCTCAAGTTCCGGCTTCACAGATGTTTATATTTGTTTAGGTTTTGTTTTTCTTATCTTAGCGCTCGGATCGGAGCTTGACCTTTCGCGTATCCTATTTCACGTGCGCGTAGCGCGCAGTTTGCTTGTATAATATAAATGTTTCTAAACTTGGCCTATTTAATTTAATGTCATTTTAGCCTGCTGCTTCACTTGTATAGAAAATATGAAGTAAACTTGGAATAATTTAAAATTCCAAAAGTAAACAGTACAAACCAATGCCAACGAGAATGCTGATACAGTGAGAGAGAGCCCAACTTCGAAAACCCTTCTAATTGCCCATTGTCTGTACCATAAGAATTTAGTAAGCTATAAAGTACTTCATTTTCCAGACTACCCGCACAATAAGCACTTACAGATGTCCACATTCTTCGATGGATTGAGTTATTTGCGATGACAATTTGCTTACGAGCTTTAAAATACTAAAAGACTGTAAAATACTGTTAATTTGAACGTTACAACCAGAAATTCAATGTTGACCACACAAAATACTATTTTATGTAGATTTTTTTCTTTGAACAAGAACATGTATATTTTATTTAGCGCGATTCCAGTGCTATATTTGTAAATCTACATATTTTAAATTTGACCTCATGTCCTCGTAGTTTCAAGAATGATGGAGTGGATTTTCTAGATTTATATAAAATCGTTGTGTTACCCAAATGTATTTTCTGATTGTTGTTCCAGACATGTTCTGCAATTTTATATTGCTCAGTCGGGTATTTCCGTATAAAATTTGAGTCTTCTTTATTTAATCGTAACATCTAAAGGCAAGGATGTTTCACCGATATCCTTTATTCACTTGGAATATAATACATACAATTCCTGGAGTGTCGCTCTTCGCTGAACGGTTTCGTTTTTCTAAGCATACTCGTCGTTTCCAATACGATTCAATGTATATCGCACGTACATCCCTGGAATCTCTTACAAAAATACTTATATGTTACATATTAGGAAGATAATTTGGGTAACGTTGTCTATAAGCTCATTCGGGCTGCTTCAACTCCAGGTACAGAAACAACCTTTTTAATAATTTGAATTTCGTCTTCAACATTTATCTGCTAAAAGTTAAGTCAATTTAAATAGGATATGAAAACTACCGTCAAAGATAGCCAACATTCTCACACTACTGATGGGTTAGGTATATATTTGTCTTACTTGATTTGTCATATTTTTTAAAGTAATCTAAACTCAATTTTAATTTAATACAAAGATTAATATAATCTCTGAATCCTAGTTGGGGCATTATAATATTGTTCAAATGCCGGAGGACATAACTATATTTTAGGGTACTCATTCAAGATGATATCTGAACGGTCCATCAACCTGGACGAAGAGAACCCAAAAAATGGTTATAAACCATGATACTATGCAATGGAAAGTTATCCAGAGTAAGAACGGTTAGTAATAATAATTATTATTATTATACTTTTACTTTGAATTTATGAGCGGTGTTTAATTTCAGTGCCAGGTTGCTCTTCCACTACCATTGTTAATTTACAGCCGATAACTACACAACAGTGCAGCTAGGCAGCTAGTTTCATTGGAGAGACCGTTGCATGTTCAACTAATATTCATATATTAACACCTGAAATCGGCAAGCAGCACTTCTTATGAACTGTATAGTCTCGAGAAGATACTTAACGTTGAAGTGCAATTTTTGTTTCACATTCCACAGTACCTCATGGTGATTCTATACAAAATATTAACAATTAATACAGTTGTAATGATAATGAAAATGAGGAGAGCACCGTCAAAATCTATAATAAATACACACTAAGTAAAATGAAACCTCCATACAAATATAACTTAGTCTGTACTGTTTGAGGCTTTCGCAGTTACTCGAATTATTTTCCTTAGCATAGAATTTCGGCTTAGACCGCGTAGTATTTGTATATGAATACCCAGCATTTTCTGGCTTAATGTGCCTTGCACCTTGTAAAGTCGAGCAAAAACCCGCGCGATGGCCATACTCTCTGGTGGCTCGTGTAGTTTGAGTATCTTGAGAACGAGGATACTTAGGCAGATTTGGCCGTTTTGCTGTTTGTGCATCCATATTCACTAACGTTTCGCAAGACCTTGCAGCTTGCATCATCAGAGTGAAAGTCGCACTAAGAACCGAAGGTCGGTGTGGAGCTATTTATAGTTCTCTGTGCCAGGCGGGCGGAGTGGCGTAACGCTGGTTGGTCATCCGAGTGCAACGTAATCCGTGGGGTGTGGCCGTATGACGCACCTTAGTTGTAATGCTTTAGATCGTGTATCACAGGGGTCCACGTTTTACTAAGTTTAAAGCCATCTTCCCTGTTGATATTATTTGGATGTTTTTCTATTTCTATAGCTTCACGTATAACTCGCGGGAAGTAATGAGGTATTCTGGCAAGTACTCTGGCATGCTCAAATTCTAGAGTGTGTCCATTTGTAAATGTATGCTCAGCTACGGCTGATTTTGTGATGCGTTTGTGTTTGCAATCGCCTTTATGTTAATTAGATAGCACAGGATCAAGGCTGTACACCCTACACATAAAACTGGCGAACACGCTGGAGCCAACATTGTGGGAGAAAATCGACGCTATCACTACGAGACAAGCACACAATACACTGGAACAAGCAACAGCTAAACAATCAGCCAAATATGATAAGCTAGCGCCTAAGCAGTCTTCGAAACAATTGGCTACGGGCAAAGTAATCGTAAACCTTAGCAACATACAACTGGATAAACAGACCACATCATTACTAAAAAAAGGTTTTAACTTCGCCGTAGCCCCTAAGCAAATACCTGTGGAGGAGATAATATGTGGAGTGGAAGCAGCAATCCAAAAACTTCCCAGAAAAGATGCAGAAATCATCCGACAAGATGTGTCTTGTATTTTAAGAAGAGCGAAACCGCCCCGCTCCAACATCAGTAAAGCAGAGAGAGAGGCAACTAAAGCCTTAAAGAAGAACAAAGACATTGTCGTTCTCAAAGCTGACAAAGGAAATGCTACTGTGGTAATGAACACTGAAGATTATAATGCGAAAATGGAAGTCTTACTATCTGATACAACTTACAAAAGGCTAAACCGCAACCCCACTACCTCTCTCAAAACAAAGATAACCTCTGCCATAAAATGCTCCGATAGTATCGATCCCACTTTAAAGCACCGATTGATTCCTAGAAATGCAATAACTCCTCGCATGTATGGCCTACCTAAGATACATAAGGAGGGCGTGCCGTTGAGACCTATTGTCAGCGCGATCAATTCTTTTACACATGCTTTGGCAAGACATTTAACCAGTATACTACAGCCTCTAACTGGTAAAACAGACTCCTTTGTCAAGGATTCAGCAGATTTTGTCCAGAAACTAAAGAACATAAAGTTAAACAAAGATGATCTCTTAGTCAGTTTCGACGTAGTATCACTCTTCACGAAAGTGCCGGTTGATGAGGTGCTAGTAATGCTCAAAGATCTCTTGCCTACAGACCAAGTTGAACTTGTCGAAATTTACCTGAAAAACACTTACTTCAGTTGGAACAATAGAATATACGAGCAAGTCGAAGGAGCGGCCATGGGTTCACCACTATCCTCCTTAGCATAGAATTTCGGCTTAGACCGCGTAGTATTTGTATATGAACACCCAGCATTTTCTGGCTTAATGTGCCTTGCACCTTGTGAAGTCGAGCAAAAACCCGCTCGATGGCCATGCTCTTTGGTGGCTCGTGTTGTTTGAGTATCTTGAGAACGAGGATACTTAGGCAGATTTGGCCGTTTTGCTGTTTGTGCATCCATATTCACTAACGTTTCGCAAGACCTTGCAGCTTGCATCATCAGAGTGAAAGTCGCACTGATCTGCCTAAGTATCCTCGTTCACCACTATCACCTGTTATCGCTAATATCTACATGGAAGCTTTTGAAACCAAGGCTCTCGAACAAGCGCAGCTAAAACCGACTTGCTGGTTGAGATATGTAGATGATACCTTTGTCATCTGGTCACATGGACGCCAGACATTGAATCTGTTTCTAAAACACCTGAATTCTGTACATCCCAACATACAATTCACAATGGAAGTAGAGGAAAATTGTAGTATTCCGTTTCTGGACGTCCTGGTGAAACGTAAATCAGATGGCAGTTTAGGACATGCAGTCTATAGAAAGAAAACACACACGGACAGATATCTAAATGCTGACTCACACCATCATCCAATGCAAAAAGCAACAGTTCTCCAGACTCTGGCGACAAGAGCCGTTCGTATCTCAGACGAGGAAAATCTAGAGAGAGAAAAGCTACATCTGTTTGACTCTTTACAAAGGAACGGATACACAACTACCGCCATACGAAAAGCATTAGACAAGACTATGACCAAAAAGGCTAAAGAAGAATCTCCACCTCTGGAAGGCTTAGCATTTCTACCTTACGTTAAAGGCTCGACTGATAAGATAGGACGTGTCCTGCAACGATGCAACATCAAAACTGTGTTCACGAGCAAGGAAACTTTGGGTAACGGCTTCAGATCGGTAAAAGACAAGATTCCAAGTTTAAAAACCGCTGGCGTATATCGCATTCCTTGTTCTTGCGGCTCGAGTTACATTGGACAGACTGGTCGTTCCGTTGATCTAAGACTCCAAGAACATAAAGGCGATTGCAAACACAAACGCATCACAAAATCAGCCGTAGCTGAGCATACATTTACAAATGGACACACTCTAGAATTTGAGCATGCCAGAGTACTTGCCAGAATACCTCATTACTTCCCGCGAGTTATACGTGAAGCTATAGAAATAGAAAAACATCCAAATAATATCAACAGGGAAGATGGCTTTAAACTTAGTAAAACGTGGACCCCTGTGATACACGATCTTTTTTTTTTTTTTTTTTTTTTTTAATTTAGATATTAGCTGGCTCTGCAAGCAAGATGCAATACACGGCTTTGGTACAATGAAGAAACTTATGGCTAGGAGTACATTAATTTTTGAGAGAGGATTAAGTGAGTGTATTCACTCCTCTAGCTTACAACATTTAGGTTCTAATATTACTTAAGGCTAGTTAATCTAGAGTAGGTCTTGTGGTAGCTTACGCTTAATCCTTGAGTGTATGTTCTTTTGACCGAGGTTTAATTTAGTTGCACTTGTACACATCACTATTTTTTTAAAAAAGTTACTGCTTAGTTTGTGAATGTAGTCTGAGATTAGTGGAACACTTAACTCTTGGTGTATTTGGCTGTTGCGTATGAACCAAGGACAGTTAATGGCAAGACGTAGCACTTTGTTTTGCATGGTTTGAAGTTTCTTCAATGACGTTTTGGGTGCGTTACTCCAAACTGGGCATGCGTAAGTTAATATAGGTCGGAGAATGGCCTTATAGATTAATAGTAAACATTCAGATCTAAGATGGGATTTTCGGTTGATTAAAGGGTACAATAACATGAGTCTTGTGTGACACTCATTAATTTTTTTATTTAGGTGTAATCCCCAGTTGAGTTTTGCATGTAAATGGACTCCTAGGTACTTGACTGCAGCATCCTTTGGGTTCCATGGAATATCATCGTTGTTTAGTCTGATTCTTGGGAGATGGGTATAACGTTTGAGTGTAAACATTTTTGCTTGTGATTTGGTAGGATTGATATTTATTTTCCACTTTTGATACCAGTCACACGTTACGTTTATTGCATTTTGTAGTCGTTCTATTGTTGTTTCAATTGTAGTACCCTGCGTTAGGATCGCCGTATCATCGGCAAACATGGCTAGTGTTGAATTGTTTACTGTGGGCAAGTCATGTACATAAAGATTAAATAAAGTTGGCCCCAAGAGGCTCCCCTGAGGGACTCCTGCCTTTGTTGTTTTGACGCTAGAAAGTGTTGCGTTAACTCTTACTCTGAACGTTCTGTTGCTCAGAAAGGAGTCTATAATTTTTATTATGTAAGCCGGGATGTTTAGCATGATCATTTTATACAAGAGTCCTTCAAGCCAGACCTTATCAAAGGCTCTTTCCAGGTCTAAGAAGATTGCTGCGGTGTATTTCTTTTCTTCAAACCCCTTCTCAATTAGTTCTGTTAATCTAATAAGTTGGTGAGCTGTTGAGTACGACCGTCTGAACCCAAACTGATGAGGCGGAATGACTTCATTTTCGATTATAAAGTCTTGCAGACGAATGAGAATCACCTTTTCCAGGAGCTTGGCTAGGGTTGACAATAAACTAATGGGTCGGTAGCTATCAGGGTTGTGCCTGTTTTTTCCAGATTTGTAGATTGGTAGTATGTTCGCAGTTCGCCAAGATAGTGGAAAGTATCCTAGCCTCATACAGCCATTACAAATTGAGGTTAGGTAAGCTACTGCTTTTTTGGATAAGTGTTGTAATATTTCATTGTTTATCAAGTCTGGTCCAGGGGACTTGAGTTTAGAAAGACGCTGTATGTATAGCTTGAGTTCTTGAGCAGTCACAGGTGTTATTTCAGTAGTCTCCCGTACATGGAAATCAGCTATAGTGTTGGCTATTATTATTATTAATACCTCATTACTTCCCGCGAGTTATACGTGAAGCTATAGAAATAGAAAAACATCCAAATAATATCAACAGGGAAGATGGCTTTAAACTTAGTAAAACGTGGACCCCTGTGATACACGATCTAAAGCATTACAACCACGGTGCGTCATACGGCCACGCCCCACGGATTACGTTGCACTCGGATGACCAACCAGCGTTACGCCACTCCGCCCGCCTGGCACAGAGGACTATAAATAGCTCCACACCGACCTTCGGTTCTTAGTGCGACTTTCACTCTGATGATGCAAGCTGCAAGGTCTTGCGAAACGTTAGTGAATATGGATGCACAAACAGCAAAACGGACAAATCTGCCTAAGTATTCTCGTTCTCAAGATACTCAAACTACACGAGCCACCAGAGAGCATGGCAATCGCGCGGGTTTTTGCTCGACTTCACAAGGTGCAAGGCACATTAAGCCAGAAACTGCTGGGTATTCATATACAAATACTACGCGGTCTAAGCCGAAATTCTATGCTAAGGAGAATAACTTAGTCTCACATGTCCTTCAAGAATTGCTGCAGAATGCCGCAAACCGACATTTGAATACTTTCGAGATCTTGACGGTTCACAAAACTAACGAGACTGCATAAAATCTATACTCTCCTAAAGCAACTTCTTACAGACTTTCGACGGATATGACATAATCGGTGGCCATTACACGTCAGTACAGTAATACAAGAAACATCTCTGGGCATAATTAATTACAATATAGCAGGAACTACTTAGTAGATTATATGGAAATGGGAAACGCATTTCATCTAACATTTGATCACTTCCCAATAGTAATGACACTCAGTGAAAATATGATTTAAACAAAGTGTGACCCAATACTAACATATAAGCTGACGCACTGGGAGCACCTCACTAATTGACAGAAAGCTTCGGCTACAGCGGAGAAATTAGTAGTCAACTAGTTGATGCAAAACCAGTTAGGGTCTGGGAGACACTAAAGGGTCATATATTAGTTGCAAGCAGCAGTAGATCATCTAAGTTAAAACCAAAGTGCTGATACATCGAATTTGATCAGGTGCAATATAGCTTTTAAAAAAATGCGTAACACCTAATAAACCCACAGTACGAGGAATGGATTCATACGAATTAATAACAGTTCATTTCATTTTGGAGTGAATGCAAATCGCGTTTTATAGTATCTCTAGATATTACTGATAGACAGAGAATAATTGTGGTAAACAAACCTAATGCAGTTGTAGGAATGGTTTAAATGGGACTCTGAGAGGAAAATATCCTAAATTGGATGGAAGTAGAAACTCCATACCCAAGATTGAATACCCGTATACAAGCTGCTGAAGAAAACGCAGCTCGTGCAAGACGTATATATTCGGAAAGGTTTCCAAATCGTCAAACGCCTTCCGAAAATAATTTTCTTCGAGTAGAAAGTTCATGGTGGCGGCAGACTAAATCAACTTCGAGTGAATGTGGAGAAGATACTTTTAGAAATGGTTGATGCCGATTCAACCACAATTACACTCCCAATTCCCCAGTAAGTTGGAGTTTCTCCATCCTTTGTTTGGCGCACATTGAGCAGCAATGGTTTGTTGTACCCCTATCATCTGCAAAAGGTGCAAAGGCTGACTCCTACGGATTATCCGCTGTCGCAGCAGTTTTGCGAATGTCTACCAAATCAGGTGACGGATGAATGCTGTTATTAATAGTGTTTTCAACACATTTCTCACATGTGGACTGATCAAAATGCCCACGCGATTCGCCAGAGTAGCATTCAGGAGCATTTCAGTTTGAATCTGCCTTAATATAGCCTTACGAATTACCAGCAAGTCGTAATGGACGTTCTTATTTACAGTTTTTACAAGAAGTTCTGCCAGAGCTCCTCGAAGATGTTCCTTTGGATGTGCGCCGTACCATGTGATTTATGCATGACGGCTGTCATTCACATTTTAGTCATACTGTACGAGATTACACCGACACCATATTTCCGCAAAGATAGAACGGTCAGGGGATGGATTCATTTTATCGCCCACACGCAGTCCAGACCTGGACTGCTTCTTATGGGGATTTATCAACGCAATAGGGCAGTTACGCCAACAATTTTCAATAGTATCGAAAAACTTAATTCGTCGAACGCAAATGTGAGCTGAAATTCAGGGTCAGCATTTTGAACACGTAATGTGAATGTTTTTGTTATGGTGAATTGTTTGTAGTTTATTTAGTAATAAAATTGTAATTTTTAAAATAACTTTCTTTCTATTTAGAAAAATATCCTATTTGTACTTCCCTCGTCTAAAAGACGAACGAAATATTGTAATCGCGAAAAAATCACCTTTCAAGATTTCTTCAGATCTTCTCGTTTCAAGGTCCCTAGATGCCGAGAAACAGGTTTTCTCAATTCCGTCTGTCTGTCGGTCTGTCTGTCTGTCTGTTGGCGGTATAACTCAAAAACTATTTGTCGGAGGAAAACAATATTTTGCATACACATTATACATATATCTACCTGGCATGAAACCAGTACAATTTCATACAAATGTATACAGGGTGAGCACCTTGAAAAATAAAATTTTGTTTATTTTTGAGTTAACTTAGCAATAAATACAAGTAATAATTTGTACATATCGCAGGCTTTATTCTTACCAAAAATTGGCCCCAATAAATACAGAATACATGTTGTACGATACAAAAAGCAGCAACAAATTAAGTGCGTTACTTAATATAGCTGCAACACAGGAATTCGAAGGGTCGGTGCTCCGTAGCTCAGGTAGAAATAGCCCGTTCCCTTGCAATATCCCACAAAACGTTGGGACTGCATACGCGGTCTACCTGCCCTTCGAATTCGACCACCGGTAACGTTTTCTTTATTTAAAAATTTATTTAATTTATCAGAAACGTGAAGATATTTTTTCTCCTGACTTAATTTGAATTTTAAAACTATTTAGTGTCACAATGTCGATGGGGGATGTAGTGGGTAAAGCCTTTTACAGATTTTTTTATTTTTTAATTAAATTATCTTAACAGCAAATTATCAGTTTTTTTTAAAATTATTTATTAAACCATGCACCTAATTTTTAAGATTAACTAACATTTTATTTATGTCCTAAACTACTATGTACTATATACAGTCCAGATGTTTCCCGAGACCCATCTCTGTGACATTTTGCACACAACCCTGACGTGGCTACACTTGCACTATACTCTGCTTTTCACTACTGAATTACACTTCACTACACGAGCTCAAAGGGTTTTGTTCGTTTGAGCCTGCGGAGAAGATCCTGATTGCCTAGAAGTTGCAGGACTTCTGGATATGGATGTCTATGGAGCCGCTCCTCATGACTCTTGGCACTCTTCCTGATCACGTCCTCGACCATCTTGTTACGATACTTTTGGAGTGTCCCCCGTAGTATTGAACTTTCGCTAGCTGAATTTTTGAACTTGAATATTTATGGTTAGCTTTTGTCAATTTTTGCATGCTTTAAACTAGGTATAATTAGCTGTATCTTATTTTTAATTATTTTCCTATAATTATCAAGCAGTTTGGTAAGCAACTCTTCGAATAATTACCCATATTCTACTAATTAAATTTATTTTGGTCATATTCCTACAGATATTTGTATATGGCGCTTAGGCAACCCCTGTTGCAAATTATTCTGCACTATTCTATTTGTTGCTAGATAAAGGATATCACTTCTTGCAGTCAAATTTTTCAGGCTGTTTTTTTTGCATCTTCTGGCTCAAAAATTTTGGAAAGTTTTGATAACTGGTAACTGGTGGATTTTTGAGCTCTTTCCCATTTTAAACTTGGTGCAGGCTGCTAGTGCCTCGGCCGTGTGCTTAAATTTGTGAGCTAATTAGAATAGCTCAGCTCCGTTTTGATTTGTCGGAGGATCTGAAAAAGCACATGTGCCCTTAAGACGTTCGTATTTGATTTGGTTATACTTACGTCCTTCGCAACTGCGGATTCGTTTGAGGCCAGCATTGTTTCTGCCCTTTCCTCTGGCTCAATTCCAGCGTGAGGTAAGATAAGGCCAGTTTCTTCTTATTTGGGACTTATTTGGGCGTTGTGCGTTATAGCCATTTACTGTGGGTTTGGATTTATTGTGGGATGCCAATTCCTGTCGGCTACGATCTTGGGAGAGTTTGGACGCTTCCTGCGAGAGGTTGAACTCCTCCCTGAAGAGGCTTAGCATTCCTTGTTCGGCTGCACCCTGCGGGCATCCAAACCGTCGATTTGGGCTCCTGAAATTACCGAGTTGTCAAGGAGCTCTGCAATCTCCTGGGAGCTACGCTAGAGAGTGTAGCACTGCACTCATCTGCGACACAATCACCGCTTCCTCGGTCCGCTGGGCCTCCCGCCGTGTCTGCCGGAACCCTCATTGCTTCTGCCGTCTTCGGGCCCCGCAAGCCAAAGGTCAGGAGCCGACATGTTTTTACTACAGGCAAGAAACTGATATAGCTATTTGCGCCTGGTGTATTTTATAGTTAGTTAATAGTATCTCGTCTCGTTAATAGCTTGGACATGTGCGATAATTTTTGGCATACCAATGCTTCGTTTATTTAGATGTTAGTGCATGCCTTTGTATAGATCTGATGCGTTATTATAATAGGGCTTTTGCAAATTTCGAGCATCCATTTTGTGCATTTGAGTGAGTTTTATCGAATCATTAATCGAGCTTACCCGACTTTGTGAAGGCAGCTCTGCGGTTTGTTTAATATACAGATATTTATATCCACTTTCGCCGGCCGCCGCGCCCCATCGAGCTCCCCTGCAAATCGTATGTTAGATCTTTCGTTTAATTACTTTAGATTTAGGGTTGTACTTACGGCTCGTTGCCTGCGGTTTGTTTAATACACAGATATTTATATTTTATTTCGTCGCCATTTGCTGTCAGCCGTCTGACGTTCGCCGCGTTGTTTCGATGTTGATAGTGGCTAGAGTAGCGACATCGGTAGTCGATTGCTTCTGCAGTTTCAGTTCATGACTGATTAATCTCGGGTTAGTAGCGATTGCGTCATAAGGCCCGCCGCCGGTAGAATAATTGTCAATTCCGCGTTATTGTACTTTATTTGCGAGTCTCTACGTAGGTACAAGTTTGCCGAAGGTTTATTCAAGCGATTGCTTTAGTGTTCATTTATGTACCTGATGTATTTCCACTGAAAAATCTACCCTGCTTTTATATGGCCATATATCCTGGTAGTTTTGACCTTTAGAAATTTTGAATACTTACTTAGGATCTTTCTGAGCTGATATTCGGGGTTTCGCATCAGCTGAGCGCTTGCATAACCTGGCTCTGCTTTGCCCTGCCTCACGGGGTCTATTCTAGTTTTTTTTTGTAAGTCAATATTCGATACGCTTCCTTTAAACCTCGCGTTATTTTATTTTATGCTCGAAATGTGTTAGTGCGTTAGCCTATTCATATGTATTAATAGCCCCCTTTATTGTTTTTTTTTTGTACTTATATTTAGTTTATATTTTTGAAAATCTAGTATTGTCGATGATTAGAAATATTCTTTTTTTTTTAATGATCTATACTTATATGTTTGCGGGTTTGCGATGCACTATAGTACCCACCAATATTTAAAATAAAGCTGTGATCTATTCATTGGTTGTTGATTTGCTTATTTATTTTGACTTGCTGGTTTTTATCTTCGACCTTGTGTAAGGTCCGGCACAAGGAATTGGATCTGAGTCTAGGACCTGGCGCCCACTCCTTTCTTTTTTTTTGTAATCTCTTTCAGCTTAGCTGGAACCCTGCGACCCTCGCGGCGAGCTAGCCCAATTAGGCCGATAGTTACCAGCCGGCAAAATAACCAATATAACTTTCGCCAAAAGGTAAGGCCGACCGTCTATCTTCCCTTACAATCTCCACCTGGAATTCCCGATGCAGATCCTTGTCTCGCACGTACCATGGTGCATTTACCATATTTCGTAGAACTCGGTTTTGGAATTTCTGAGTGCAAGCATAGTTGCTCTTTTTTGTACATCCCCACAGCTGGATGCCATACAACCATACTGGTAGTATCACCTGCTTATAGACCAGTACTTTATTTTGAATTGATAGTTGGGAATTTCTTCCCATGAGCCAATACATGCTGTCATATTTTAGTTTTATTTCTGTTGTTTTCTTTTTAACATGCTTTTTCCACTTCAATTTTGCATCTAAATTTAAGCCTAGAAATTTGGCTGTTCCTTGGTGTTGCATTGTGTTATTATTCAAGTTCATTGGGAGATTTTTCTGTCCGTAAAATTTACATGAGCAGATTTCCCTTCATTAGCCTTTATCCGTCACTGGTTCATCCATGTGTTTATTTTATTAATCGCGCCTTGGAGCTTAGCCGTTGTTTCTTCTGTATCATTTCCTACAGCTAGAACTGCGGTGTCATCCGCAAATGTAGCTAATCTAATATTTTCTTTTCAGGAATGTCACATGTATGTATATACTCGCCCAAGAGCACTGCCCTGGGGGACACCTGCCTTTCTTGTTTTAAGTTCTGAGTACTCGTTTTCTTGCTTAATTTTGAAGGTTCGGTCTGTTAGGTACGAATCCAGGAGCTGAACATATTGGGTTGGTAAGTATCTTTTTAATTTCATTAACAGACCATCATGCCAAACTTTGTCGAATGCTTTGGCGATATCTAGGAATATGTTCTTTTCCTCGAGGGATTGTTCAATCACATCTATAATTCGGTGTACTTGATCTACCGTAGAGTGTTTGCTACGAAACCCAGATTGGTGTAGAGGGATGAGTTGTTTTTCATCAATTTTTTTTAATTCTTTTTAGGAGTAATTTTTCAAACAACTTTGATGTTATGGGTAGCAATGAGACTGGTCGATATGAGCTTACATCGTTGACGGGTTTTCCCGGTTTGGGTATCATGATGACTTCAGCTGTTTTCCACAAGACTGGGACATGTTGTGGTCTGAACGCTGCATTTATCAAATATGGGAGTTTCACAATAGCTTTCCTTGGTAGCTGTTTTAATATCTGTCCACTGATCAAATCGAATCCCGTGGATTTTTTTGGGTTGATATTCTCTTTTATTTCTTTAGCTACTTCCTTGGGTGTAGTTAGTGTTATACTTATATTTACCATTTCTGCTGTTGGTTCTGCTTGGGCTTGCATTTCTATTTGTTCTGCGTACGGTTGGAATATATCTTCCAGGTAAACTGCAAAAGTATCTTCTTTCTGTTTGTTGCTCTTTGCACTTGATCCGTCTTCTTTGCGTATCGGTGAAATATGTTTTGTTGGTCTGCCAATTCTCTTAGTCGCCTTCCAAAGTTCGTGGTCAGGGCTTGGATCTTCAGTTATTTCTTTAAGATAGATATTAATTGTTTCATTTCTGACTTTTTGGATTTCCCTTCTAAGCTGTGTTGTAAGGGCATTCAATCTATTTTTGTTTCCTCTTGTTCTGGATCTCTTGCACGTCTTTCTAGCTTTCCTTTTCTCTTTTATTAAGTCTGTGAATTCTTTAGGGTGGTTATTCCTTACTAACTTTCTTCTTGTTTGTGGCGTATTATTCCACGTTGAATGTTGAATGTCTCACATCAGTATCTATGCTTCATATTCTAACTGCTCCTTTGTTGGAATAGGTATATTTAACACAATATTTTCGCTGAGCTCCAGTTTAAAGCCCTCCCAATCGGTAAATCTATTAGTTAATGTTGGATTAGATTCTCTCGTTTTTATGTTTTCCCTTAATGTCAGCAAGACAGGTGAATGATCAGACATTAGGTACTCAAAGTCTTGTATCTGTATTATATATGTGGGTACTTTTCTTGAAATGAAGAAATCCAGATGGTCTGGGATTTTTCCGGTATCCGACGGCCAGTAGGTGCGTTTACCGGTTGATTGCCAATTACCATTAAGTTCTATGATTGCATGATAAAGGTTTTTGCCCTTAGTTGTCGTTAATCTCGCCCCCCCAGTGCGTATTTTTCGCATTAAAGTCTGCTCCAATAATAAATCGCTCTCCTAGGGTTTGAAGAAAGTTTATATACTCTTCTTTTTTTAGGTTGTGTCGAGGTGGAAAATATGCTGCTGCTATAGTAATCAAATACTTACGCATTTAACGCACCTTGCCTCTCTACCGCAATAGTTTTGAGTATGTTCGTATTCTTGGCACTTTTTACATTGTGGTAAAAGTTTGTGTTTTTTAAATGCTTCGATCTCCACTTTCATGTGTAGTATTTCATTGATATTATATATTTTTTTAATATCCTCGTCTTTTCCGAAATATAGCACGTAGAGGGGTAATGGTGTTTTAGTTTTCCAACTGTCTAACTTCCAGTATCTTAAAACCTTTCATTTTCAGGTCCTCAAGAATATCTTCGTTTTACATGTCTGATGTAGTTTCCTTACGACGACTTTAATCGGTCTCGTTTTGTTTATTTTCGAATGAGTACCATTCGAGCTTTGTACTGTTAAGAAATCTTGTTAAATTTCTATAATCGGTTTCATATTCCACGTTGAGTTTTAAATTACCTCCTGAGAGCATATTTGCCTTGTAACGTATTTTAGTTTCTTTAAGAGTTTCGGTTAAAATATTATAGTTTTTCAACTTATTAATTATGACTTATCCACCTCTTTTCTTGTATTTTATTTTGCAACTCCTTTAATTGGTTTTGCATTTGTAAGATGTTGTTTTGCAGTTTTTCTCTAGCTTGTTTTTCAAATAGCCAAGCATTGTATAATGCTTGTTCAATTTGACTCCTTGTTTGGTTTTCGTTAAATAATGCCTGGTTTTGTTGTGCTGTAAACGCCTCGGCAGGCGTTTGCTGGTAGGAATATAATTCCATAAATTAGTTTAACGTTGATATTAATATTTATTTATTGCATTGCGGCCACTGCTATCAGCGGCCTAGCGGGCACGTTTGACCTTCACTGCTGACCACGCACGTTATCACTTGTGAATTTATTTATTTTGAAGTAATTATTTAATCGGAGCTCGGACGATCACACCAATTATCAGGTGTCGTAAAAAATATGTTTCGACGGAAACGAAAACGTCGTGATATTCTTTTTAACTTTTCCTGATTAATACCAGCTGTACTCAATAAGTAGGTATTAATTTACAAGAACTGTAAACTGCTGTTATTTTTATTTTATTGTTTTTTTACCTTTACTAAGAAAATAACTTTATTTTGGTCCTCTCTAGCTACCCTTTCAGTGTCCTTCGTACGTTATGAATGACCCACTAAAATAAGTATTTTCAAAATGGGTCAAAACTGAAAAGAGACCAGGACAAGAATAAAATTTAAAAGTAGATTTATTAGAGAAAGAGAAGACTACCAAAAATGAGTAACTAC
This sequence comes from Agriotes lineatus, assembly GCA_940337035.1. Classification (NCBI taxonomy): domain Eukaryota; kingdom Metazoa; phylum Arthropoda; class Insecta; order Coleoptera; family Elateridae; genus Agriotes; species Agriotes lineatus. Next base: position 125,584,445 of record OW679195.1, read on the forward strand.
ATACTACAACTCAAACCCAGTATATTTTTCAGTAATTTTCTAAAGGCAGCCTATGAAGCAGTTAGGGAACAGAAGAAGAAACACAACAATCGAAAACATACCTATATGTTGGTCGCAACTGTCGCAAGAACACCTATCATAAATGGCTACAAAGCAAAACAGAAGAATACAATAGACTTCCACAAACTGTTAAATATTTAAACCGACAGGCTCAACAAAACTAATGGGAAACTTTTATTTAAAAAAATTAAAGCGATGTCCATAAACACAACACTGGCTTATAAAATTGTAAAACACTTGAACAACGAAGAAACTGACACAGCCCGCATAATACAGTATCTTCCAAAGTGGTTAAACCACTACAAGGATCTGTGCATTCTGGAAGGACCAATTTTGAAAACCATATAACAGGCAATAGAAGAAAAAGAAGTAGACCCTTTAGACTTTGAAGAATTACAGGAAGTTTTACGTTCAAAGGGCCTAAAAGCACCGAAAAGAATGTAATTAATAGTGAGATAATTAAATATGCCTCGAAAGAAACTAAGGCCTCCTGAACATATTATGCAGATAAAAGGATCATCCCTCACGAATGAAAGGTAGCCATGGTTAAACTAATTTCCAAGAAAAAAGGTAAATGTAAATGTAACAATTACAGAAGAGTAAGTTTACTAAATACCTCTTACTAAACAAGTATAAGCATAAATACTAACCGAAAGACTACAAAACATTATACTCAAAGCATAAACACGATTGAGGAAAAACGCTCAATAAAGAGACACACGATGTTCATCGACTATACAAAAGCCGTCTTAAGGTGCAGATGGAAGCTATGAAAAATTGCCAGAATAAGACACGATCTAAATAAAAGAAAACATATGGCTACTTTTCTATGCAAGATGGCCAACTTAATGCAGCAGATTCTGAGAATACTCTACAAAAAGCAGCATTTAAACTAGAAAACATCTCAATTAAGAAATAAAAAATAGTCCAAAGATTGTATTAAATAAAAAAGCAACAGAGAAAGTAAACCAATTTAAATTTATAGGTTGTACAATTGCGGGAAAAATAGAAACACTAATTTTTATATCATGCAAATGCGTCTTTTTCATGTCTTAGGATCAAAGTCATCACTTCGCGGTTTTAGTGCAATAATGAATGCTCAATATGACATTTTTTTAGTCAGTAGTGTCAGCATGATACAGGCACCATAATTACTACGTATACAATTAAAAAAAGACTAGCACTTAATTAATGTAGTATTTCCATTTTTTTTCGCAATAGTACAACATCTTAAATCGACATTCAGCGTAAAATTCAACACTTTACTTATTACAACGTCGCAATAAAAAAAACACTCAAAAATGAGGTCCGACCTCAACCACAAATAAAATTTTACAAAGTGGTTTCTGTTCCCATGGTTACATATATGATAGCGAACGCTGGAGCCTAACTAATCAAAATTAGCAGATATATCAACTTCTGAAATACGATTTCTACTATCTGTAGTTTGATACAGCCTGTGAGATAGACAGCGAAATATATACATAAGAGAAGAGGTAAATATATTTCACGTTAATGTTAAAAACAAAAACTACAGACAACAACGTTGGCAATAACACCTAGAAAGGATAGCTAATGAGAGACCACGTAAAATACATATCCGATATGGAACAAAAAGAAGAAGAAATCTAGGAACGCCGAAAATAAGATTGATAGAGTCAACATGTAGCTAGAATAAATTTATGATGAGACGTAGTATCGCAAAGGACTTCTAGTCTAAAGCTTAAATGAGAATTGATTCCTCAATCTTATAATGGCATTTCGGTGGATCTCTATTCACACCTTGCTATTTACGAGGGGTCGTTTTTATATTCTCGAACTAAGCATGAAAATACATAGCTATTTTACCGAATATATATTTTTTATCATAGTCTCATTGCATAGGGATGCAAGTATTCGAACGTCTTTAACAGCAACTGTAAACCCTAATCAAAATAATGTTTTCATTTTGTGTTTAAATGGCCTGCTACAGCTGCTGTGAGTTCGTTATCGTCCTGTTTATTCCAAGGTCTTCTCTTACAATCCCATAAAAAAAACACAGACACAGACGATGCCGGATCTGGACTGCAAGGAGTATAGTGTAATGTCTTACAGCTACAGTACCTTATTGCCGTGGCACGCCACGATATTTGATTCATTCATTTTGCCCTTTTCTGTGATTTTCATCAAACTTCATAAAAAAACTATGGTATAAATTGCGCATTTGGTTTGCAAATTAGCATGAAATGTTCAAAGACATATGTGATTTGTGATAAATAGAGAACATGTAGTTAAACAAGAAGGTACCTAGTCCAAGAACATAAAAATCACCCCTCGTATTTTAACTAAAACCTTGTTGCCTGAATTTACGTCTGGTTTATCCCTTTATTCGACATTTCGATACATTCGGATTGTGTGAAAATGTATATTCGTATTTTTACTGGCCTTCGTCTTCGAACGATTATATCTTTACAGTAAAGCATTTGTACTTGACCTAGTCGTTTGTTATTTTCCTATACCCGTTTTTCGTCGCTTATCGCCTTTTACTGGAGATTAGGATTGCGGGAGAGACCTTTAAATAAATTTTTTTGTGTAGACTGCTCATTGAGTTGAGTATATTGTCGTCACTGATGATAGCTGGTGCTGATATTTATTTACTTAGTACCAATAGGAATGTTTTTTCCTAATGCTTACTGAGGACCATATAATCGCAAATAATTCAAGTTAATCTCAGTGAGCCTATTCAAGGTTGTATAGGACGGGACAACTTTTTTCAAGAACCAGTGAGGCTATACGAACCAAACGTTGTCAACTATTAATCTATTGATTTATTGATACATTTTCCATGATAATGTTCGTCTACATCTGCGCACTTACCCGAAGAAACGCTGAATAAATTAGAATGGGGAGTATTGCTTCATCCTCCCTACAGTACTGACTCGCCCTATAAGTATGGATCTCTTAATGAATATTGCTATCAACACAATTTTAAGCCTGCATAATTGTTACTGTAATTAATGACATTTCATAAATGCCAAATAATATCTAGAAATGGTCCATGTTGTGCGGATTTGTAATTTCATCTTTGTAAGATATTGCCATGGATGTGACAATAATTTTGTTAACAACTGTATTGAAATCATATTAGCTTCGCAGTGAACAATGGTAATCAGAGTATGGTTTGGATTATCATGACAACCATAATATCTGTAGACAAAACGATTGACAAGAGCAAGCCAATCTTGGTGGCTGTGTTCTGGTTGGCTTCCCCAATTAAAACTAAAACAATCAGTAAATAAATACCTCAGTTTTCATTAAAAGTTGGGTAATTTATTGGGATTGTCATGTGCTACCCGTGAAAGTCGACTGGTGCTCGGTAGTGCTTCCGCCCAGGTAAAATAGTGCTTCGAAGTTGGACGATCAGTAGTTGGTGGTTTCCGAGGGAGTTTTGGGCGAGCAGGCAGCTTAATTCAAACGTGAGTCTAGTGTAAACAAGGCAGCGGATTGTCCTGGAGAAGTTTGAGCACTAGGACGGGACAAAAAACTGAGTAGGGGCAGTATATGAGCCGAGAAATCCACCGGTGGTAACGAAGCGAGGTGCGTGAGTCATTACAGCAATATTCGTCAGCGTAGGTGCTTACGGCGACGGTGTAAGATTTTTGGTGCCCTATTATCAATCGCAGAGCAGCAGAGCAAGTCAGGAAAGTGATTCTAGAAAGCATTATTCTTAAAATTGAAATAGCGTTTATTTTATATCAACTTTCGGCAAGAGCTTCCCTTAAGGGTTTTGTTTTGTGCCGCTTATTTACTTACGCTTTTGTTGTCACCTAGGTAACGTGTAATGACGTAGAACTGAACTGTTTCTTGAAGAGAAGAGAATTTATTTGGCACAATTTGTACGTTGGAACGCCATATTTTCTACTTGAGTCCCATTAGCTATAATGGCGGCATAGAAACGATCATAGTAGTTAAATACGTATTATTCGTTATATAATTATTATAAAAGGACCCAAACATTGAATTTGATAGCAAATTTATTTGAATTAGCTCTTATTACTCAATAATACTTGCACGAGATAAGAGTAATTTTAGAGTAATTTTTTATATTACATTTATTTATTTAACTAAACACTACACAGTAAAGATAATATATAGTATGGTGATGGAAGTGGTGCAAATTTGGGTTTGTAGGTTACCACAACACTTTTTGTCTGTTGGTATTCATAGTTGCCCGGGCGTTGGTATAACTGTGTATTGAATCTAGGGAATTATTATTAATTGTTTTCAGCAACTTTCTGTTGTTCCTGTTATTGCTGCATAAGGAAGTCCAATGCAAATCTGTACTCCCGTCGTAATAATTAAATCATAGTTTTCATAGAGCGATTACTGCTACTACAAATATAAACTAACTTTAATATACATTGCAATTACATTCAATTATTCAACACCAAAATAAACTAAATAATCTTAAAACGCCTTTTAATGGGATGATCTAAATTCGGCACTGGTCGGTTTTTTTCGCAGCCTTTTAACAGATATTCTCTCGTGAATTACTACGCACGAGTACAATTAACTTTTGTGGGGTTATAGCACAGCGGGCGTCATTATTTCTATTATGTAACAGTCCGCGGTCATTACATCTGATAACTGTAATGTTAGTTTAAGTCAAATAGAATCTCGCTGAAACTGTAAAGTCCGGCCGTTCGGTGAAAATGGGTTCATATTTCCTAATTAAAGCAATTCCACTGTGTTTGTTCATATTTTCGTTGTGTACCATCGCTTCGTGCAAAGCTTCGTCCGACTTTAAAGACGAGCCGGGTAAGTAATTTATTTGTAACAAGTTAATAAATCCTCAAAACGCAAATTGCCCGATTTTCTAGTAAATGTTTCTGACAGCAACAAGCTTTATCATTTAGATATCGCCAGTATCACAGCGCTCTTGAACTTTAGAGTAATGTACTTTAAACAGCTAAAATAATTTACATCCCCGCAGCGCAACGGATTTTCTTCTTATTTTTGATTTCCAGAATGAGTCGCGCTATTATTTTTCCGGAAAGTCAGCTGAATTGTAATAAGAAGCTGTCAGTGCGTTACTTTAGTATTCATCCATCCTTATATTCTTTCTTTTGTCTTTTCTTGATCCTCTTCCATCAATCAGAGAGTATTGAAGCTTGTATATTCGTGCGAAGTCGACATATAAAATATGAAGCAATGTATCTTTGTATGCCATTAGCGAGTTCCTGCAACTGACATTAGAAGTTCACAAATAAGAAACTAGCGCGCTTAATGCTTTATTACGGTTCCGAAGCTAACTAGGTGGGTTATTTCCGGATATTTCCCGGAAATTGTGTGTGCGACGCCAGGCAATTTAAATTAATAAAATGCGAACTTCCATAATTACACAATTAAAAGTTGAATCGGCTTCAGACGGCTGCCTAACTGGCAGTTGCTGTTTTTTTAGAATTTTATATAAACTTGGGAACAAGTGTCCTCCTCAAGTTTGTCAAAGTTCGAACTTAGTGGAACATTTCAATTTACCAAAACTTCCACCCGCCGACAAGTTGAAAAATCAATGTGCCCATGTTTGGATTTTTGGTGGCAGCGGCGGCTAATTCGAATAAAACGTTTAGTGCCCCATTAAACAATTAAATCGTTCAGTAAAGTGGCATCCTCGTGTACCGCATACGTACCATAAATGACTTTTAACTGGATAATGTGGCCGTGGAACCTACACTTAAGTATATAATTGTTGCAGCAGATGTCTAGGGAAGAACAAAACGAGCCCGAAAATCCGCTGTGTCAAAGATTCGCGTTGGTTTACCTAGACGTAAGCGTATATAATATTCAACTATCTTCAAGCGAACCTCCGCGTGTCGGAATCAGTTAAAATAAGTCCTTCGGGGTGTTATTTATTATTCAAGTCAGTTATGCGGACCTTATCTCGCAAAAGCATGATTTTGATTTATTTGGGAACAGTGCGTTAGCTTATACACTGTAGGATTATGAACAAATCTCGACGTGACGCGGCATATTTACGATCAATTAACTCATTCGTAATCCCGTTTTGCACAGGATTGGGAATTAATGCAACTGCACAACAAATTCTAATGTATTGGCGGCGGTTTAGCAAGTTTTATCATATTCAAGCAAGGTGGAACAAAACTTTACGGTGCACCAGTGTTGCACTATTACCGACACATGCGGATAATTCTCACATTCATTAAAGTTCCCATTTTAATTTTATTATGTGCAATATATTGGAGGCTCCGTTGTTTACGACAATTATAAAACCGGCGCTGTATTTCCTGACACTCGTAAACTAGGAAACTAATTTAAAGCTATTAACCACTCAGCCGTGGCTCCACAACAGATGTTCTGTTTATAGCATAAGGGTAAAAATAATTGTTCGTAATTTGGATTTCTCGTTTCCATGCAGCAGCACCAATGACCCTGCATTTTATAAATGCAGCCGCTGCATTATGCACTACCGGAGAAGCTTGAATTCTCAGACCGGATTTAGAAAAGAGTCGTTTGAAATTTATACAGCAATTTATTTTTGGTATTAAATGCATGGCAGCTTGCTATTCCAATGGAAAATTTGGTATTTACTCTTTGGCGTTTACGCAGTCCATCTGCACTTACCAATTTTGATCGCAATTAATTTCGTTGTTTGCACAATCAGTGCATTTCTGTATTCAAGCATTGCACACACACAGATATTTAATGACAGAGCAACCAGGCCAAAAGGGAACGCAATAGTCATAAATGATATTTAGCACTGAGTTCATTTTATTGCAAGATCAAAGGCCCTGACAGAAATTAAGCTATTTCCTTTTACATGCATCAAAATGTGCGTCATTGTTGAACTGCATTCAACGGTTTGTTCAACTGCGCCATTTTGTAAGCATTTATTTTATCATTTCCGTTGGTACATCCTAAAAATAGGAATTACTTAAATACCGCGTTTTAATATTTGGAGTGAGGTAGCAAATAAAGAACTTATACGTTAGAAAATTAGATTTTATACTAAATCTTCGAATGATAATTCGTGCTCGAAAGTTTTGCGAGGGACTCGCTTGTTTTGAAAATAAATAAAAACTAAAATGCATTTCAGTGCAGCTCAATTCCTAGATTCATTCTTCAGTCTTGCTTCATTCATTGTTTATAAGATCGCGGGTGCCCGTTATCAAAGTTCACTCATTGTGGTGGTTGCTTTCATTTATTCATTCATACGCTGCATAAACAAGTCCAGAACGTGCAAGCTATTTTCTTTTTATGTCCCTTATTAATGGTCTTTCAATCTGCATTTATTATGTTACCTTATGTTACCGTTATTTCTTCTACAAATCTCAGAGGTTTTTAGCACTTTCGTCATTGTACAGAATATTGCTTCTAGTGTTCCATAAATACTGGTATTATATTCTTGTCCTTATTTCTACAAAATGTCTGTGTAAGAGGTTTACTGTCGAATTTTTTCCCTGGATATTTATAATCTTAAATTTTTTGTTCTTGTCCACATTACATTGGAACTAGTCTCAGACTAACCAGCAATGCTTATACAACTTAAATTATCTATTTGCTTATGTTAATAGTTCATTCGTTGGCCTCGTCTTAGTGCTATGTTCTTTTTTTCTGATTTATGTTATCACTTATCACTGACACTATACGGCACTCTAGACTAGCTCAAAAGCTTTCATCCTCTTGACCCATCTCACTAATTCTCCAATGTCAATGAATTGTATGGCATCGACGTTTACATGGATGAAATCTGATCTCATGCTTCTAGGTAAAGTTTTCCATTTCTTCTAGTTCTAGTTCCTCCGTTTTTATGCCTAGGTCCCTATGAATATCACTGTTGCTTAGTACTTTGGCTAATATTTATTTTTCTGGTACAGTCCCAAAGCTGGCAACCATATATCCATATATCCTGTGTTATTAAGTAACAAACGACTTCCGGGATTGGACCGTGTCACTATTGAGGCCGAAAACTCAACGTTTCGCTCACTTTCGTAAGAAGCTTCGTCAGGAGAAAAACAAACGAACACGGTAACTCAGAGTGCAAGCCACGCCAGAGGCGAAGCAAGGAAAGAGAGAGAAGCGCCCTTACGAAAGTGGGTGAAACGTTCAGTTTTTCCACCTCATTAATGACTTTTCCAATCCCGGAAGTCGTTTCTTACTTAAGAAGTAACTGGGAGTTGCGACTTTCTTCCAATCAGCTAATATATTTTTTTATGTTCCTGAAATTTTTATAGGGTCATAAATTATCATTCTGAACAACGTTTCTTAGTAAAACTGCCGTATCATGAACAAAAAGGGTAGTTTACTGGAAAAGAGAATAGTTTTCGCTTGACTGTCAAAGCCGACTTGCTTTTTCAGAAACTGAAAATAATCTTAAAGTTCTCTTCAGACCAAGCAGGACCTAATCTCACAATCTTAAATTTTTAGTCCATCTCACCTCTTGTAACATTAACCCTAGGACAGACTGCATATAGTATGGTATAGATAGCAATAATGTATTAACAACTACCTGCTATTAAAAATGTTCTATTTACCGTGTGTTCAAATAGAAAGTAGATAAGGATTGACCATAGAAACTAAAAATAATGTAAACAGCAATCATTAAAATTCATTAAATGTCGTTGATGTGGTTGTCATAAGTTTATATTATAATCTTCTATGTAAATTCTAATATTTGCTGTCTTTAGAGCTTGCTGTTGACATTAGTTTTGCTTTCCATGGTCAACCCTTATGTTATTCCTTTTTGAACACATGGTATAATATGGTACTACGTTTTACAAAGGATCGTTTCTCAATTTGTTGAAAACCCCTGACTGCTTCTGCCAGTTACGTTTTGAATATTGATATTCATCGTTCGCAACGTTTTCACTACATTCTCATAAAGAAACCAGTTGGAAATGCTAAGCCAAGCCTTGACATATCAACTCCTAAGCAGAATATAAATTTTGCTTAAGTTAAACATGTGCTTCAAGGAAATTTGTTTTTCAATGTACCTCGTCCATTTTTCCATCTTGTATTGGAGGCTGAAATTAAAACGTAAAGGTTGGGGGAAACAAACGCACAAACCACAGATGAGCAAAACACAGTTAACCAATTCCGTTTTAGGATGTTCCGGAAAATACGTTTTTCTCATTGCTAAATCACCTTGATTCTGATGATCTACGTATGTCACCTAACAATTACATCATAGGTTTTTAGCTATGTCCCATTTACACGTTTCTCCATTTCCACTACCTCAGTTTTTGGATTGAAATATTAGTCTGTTTGAATGAATTCACGCATAATATGAAATACCTAAAGGTGACCACAACGATGGTTTTTTTAGAAAAGGTTACTTGACGTAGGAAGCCGGGTAGCGCAGTTGATAAAGCGTTAGGTTAGCATTAAGCAAGTCCTCGGTTAAAATCCCACTGTGGGAGAAATTTTTCCGCAGCCTTAGAGGTCGGTGTCGACCATTCACAGTTGTGCTGTACTCAGAACCACAGACCTAAGCGATAGAGTAACAAAGTCAACCCATCGCCAACACACACATCTAACACAATGGTTGCTACACAAGCGGAAAAAGCGCTCTCCAACTTTGTAACCCGAAACCGGGGCAGGTTGAGCATTGCACCGCTAGATGATAAGCGTATAAATCACCAGCCACTACACCGCTAGGTAGAATGACGTTACCAATTCTACATACTTGATGTTCGATCAGTTATCCAACCACTAAAAATCACAAGTCTGGAAAGCTCATTTCTACTGTAAAATTACTTCCTCTATTCCTTTTTTAACAATTTGGGAAGTTAGAAGTACTTAAATGCGGTTTTGTTAATCAAGAAGGCAAAATAATATAATTATCACATTAATCAATTGTTACAGTATCCTGATATATGATTTTTGTACTTCGTAATAACATGTAACCATATTTTCTTTCGGCAAACTAATGATTACCCGCGAAATTGCGTGACTAAAACTTCCAGATGAGTACCCCTATTTATCAGTTCTGTACGATAAAAAGTATAATTAAATGGATCACATACAGCCAAGAAGCGTGAAATTGATCGTTAACGTGACGTGTGGCTTTTAAATTATAGTAGCCTGTGAAATGCGTTTAAAAGAACATGCAGTATATTCGATTTTAAAGCTGTATGCTGATAGTTTTAAGTCAATTTCCTTAATGGCTTTGAAGTTCCTATATACTGCATATAACTGATATGTGCTTTCATCTTCTGTATTAAAATAAAATAAATTAAGGGTTATATTTTTATCCTCCATCAAGGCGAACATATTTGAGTTTCACTCCAAGACTTGTTGCTCAGCAGAAACACTATCGCCTACATGAATTATAATTATTGTATACTTTTAAATACACCATTAATTTCTAAGACAATCATTTAAATACCCACGAATCTTTACAGGCTGAAAGAGATAGCAAGTTTGTTTTTGGTAATGGTTATTAGAATATTTTATTAGCATTTCTCAAACAGGCCCTTTAGTTTTATTAGTTGCCTTGTTGATTAGTTCGTTTAATATGCACCCCAGTGTTGGGGTGATGTAAAATATTAAAATTGCATTATTGCAGTTAAGATGTATTTAATATTTAATGTTTTATAATGTGTTTTATCAACGACAGTGCGTAAAATTGCCTTTTAGTTGGCAGTTTTAAGTTTGTAAAACGACTGTTCAATAACATGTCTTTATTAGTTTACGTCGTTAGTAGTAACGTGTTTAAAAGATTTCATTAGGCACGTTGTGTGTGGCAAAACACGTAAAATTACGACCGGTTGCTGGTAATCGTAATTTAATTTTTTTTTTTTTAATATTTACCGTGTTTTCTAGATTCTATCGTAGATAAAATATTGTACGATACACATGCGTAAAGCATTTTTAGTCACTCGCGGGACTTAAAACGCTCGCTCACTCGCGTTATAACTCTGCCCCACTCGTGCCCAAAGAGTAGCTGTACGCACTTGTATCGTAAATTACTATTTACACCTCCCTTTGTTAAATATGTAAAATTTCATAGATTCTAGAGACTACCTCGTAAATATTACTAACAAGTAACGCGAAGTAGTTTCTAATTCTTACAACTACTTATTCATTAAATTGCTTCCATTAATGTATTTGTAGTATGTACTACCTATCTACTACACACTGTAATGCTTTACAAAACTATACAAGTTCGGCCGAGCTGTTGGTTAACGACGAGCAATGTGCTTATGGCTAAGGATAATTATAATGGAGCCAGTTTACTATATTTTATCAAAATTGAGAGGCCTTCGCTCACTTATAGCCGCATTTCCTAATGAAAGTTTAATGAAACATCTTCCAGCAATAGAAATAAGTCACTCCTCATACATACCTCCAAACGCTATTTTTACTTCTGCATGTCTGATGCTAAATTCCGAAATGTATATCCCATCCCAACTGTAAATTTTCTCTTGATTGAGCTCATTGAGAGGCTGTGTCTACGTAATGGTATAGAATATCCTTACACCTTTTTGGATTTTTTTTGCATGTTTCTACTATTAATTACCAATCATGTTAATGAAGGCAATAGTAAGCTTTATGTAAATTATCTGTGTACGAAGTTGTATATCTATCTGTAGTAACTGACAGCTGTAAATGTTTGTTATTGCATCTGACTAGCCTTGTAAAGGCTCGAAATAGCAGGAAATTCAGTAAACGCGCTTTAAAAGCTTGGAATCTAAATAAAATTTAAATTGAAACATAAAATAGATTGGTATTTCTGTTTCTTCTTCTTGGTACTTATTATAATGTGTGTACTAAATTTCAATTGTTTGACTTTAGTGTACGTAAACAAGCCAAACTTCCAGTGTTGTGGAAAAATAAAAGATGTCAAATAACATTAGTAAACTAACCAGATGGAAAATTATAAGATGGGAAAGAGATTGTCTTTCAGCGGGTTAAAAGTTTCGCATATCTCGGATCCGAAATTACCAAAGACAATATCATGAAGCATGTTCAGCGTCTTTGAAAATAATATTACAAGACAAATACTTATCAAATCAAAGTGGAACTGTACAGAATAGTAATTAAACCGATTGTGCTGTATGGGTGTGAGGCCTGAACTTTACATCTGTGGAAATATTTCTCGAAAATATTCAAAAGCGTCTCTAACAGAATAAACAAATTAGCCATTAATTCTTCTACCGTTCCTAAAATATATTTCTAGCATAAACAGTTTTTGTTGATCAATAAAAACCATGACTGATTCTTGTCTCGATAATACTTGAAACGTTGAAACTTACAAAACTGAAGTGCTAACCAAAAGTTGTCATTTCTTTCAATTGCAACTGACCCACTTTCCTGAATCAGTGTCAGACATGCCCAATATAGCTGTAATTCTCTTACACGGGCTATCATATTAAAAAAAATTTAATTACATGTTATCACAAGGGTGTTCAATTGCTCTTTAATGTGTACAGGGGTGATTGCTGCCCTCCACTATCTAATCTTTGAAAGTGTTTGTCGCAAGTGACGATAGATACTATCGGAGGTAACTCTATCTAGAAATCATGTCTACAAATTGCATTTAATAAGAATCTTTTCATCCAAATATAACTTAAATAGTGTTCTCTACCAGCAACGGTCATGAACTCTGACCGCCACCCGGGAATTGACCCGGGCCGACCAACAACATGAGCATTCAACCCATTGTGCAAATACGGCAAATGTAGCAAAACTAGTCAAATTATCCTGAAATAAATAATCCATTTCGCAGAAATACCAAAATCAACCACCAATAGAACAAATGACTACACTTAATACCGGTTACCAATATTCAAACCAAGTAAAGCTTCAAATAGTATCAAATTGAAATAAAAACGTAGAATATGTAACAAGCAGAGATAATGATTCAATGTGTGACGAACCCAATGAAAATAAAAAAAACGTTAGAAAAGAAGACTAATAGTTTACGCAAAAATAAATGAAAACGATTCACCAATCGAAATACCTAACAATTTTCAAAAGTTACCGGATGCAGATTCTACTCAAAATCAAACTGAATCAAATCTCATACATACATCTACGGAGACACGAATTATAAGGATATAACTGACAATTTGGCATTAGTAACAGAGAACGAAACATACTATAGCAAAGACCTGTCAAATAACACAGTTCAAATCAATCCACATACAGTAGACACTTATGCGAAACTAGTTAATCATCTCCGTGAAGAGAACATAGTATATCACACCTATCAACCAAGACAAGAGAGGGCCTATAGGGTAGTCATTAGAAATCCCCATCATTTTGTATTACTAGAAGAATTTGAAAGGGATCTAGTAAAATACGGACACGCGGTAGGAAATATTTTAAACTCCAGCCACAAAGTACGCAAAGATCCGCTGCCGCTAGTCTCCGTGGACTTGGAACCGAAGAAAAACAACAAAGACACATAAATTCGAATTTTTGGACCACACAAAAGAATGCAAAAAACCCTAGGACCAAGTACCAATATGCGCGCTATGTAGAGGAAACCACCCTGCAAACTATAAAGGCCGCACAGTATATCGAGATTTAATAAAAATAAGAAACAAGGACAACATAAAGAAGCAATGAATCTTTATTCCTATTATACTGAGCCTGTGCTTATGTTGAGCTTTTCTTTTAGAATATTTATGTTACTGGAGTGTACAAATTTTCTGTGATACCTGGATACACTTGTCGTTAATTAAAAGATTCGTTGGTGCTCATTCTGATATTGACCGATACGCCTCTTACCCATAACGTCGAAAATATTTGAAAGACTACTGCTCAGCAGAATCAAATGAGCAGTCCCTACTGAAAAATGAATTCCCATCAATTTGGCTTCGGAAAAAAACATTCAACAATTCAGCAGTGAATAGTGAATAAGATTAACGCAAGCCTAGAAGAAAATGAAATGTGTACAGAAGCGTTCCTAGACATACAGCAGACCTTTGATAAAGTGTGGCATAAGGGGCTACTATAGAAGATAAAGACAAAACTTCCATATCAATTCTATTTTCGCTCAAAATTATATATGCAACCTAAGAACTTCTAAGTAAAACCTAATAATGCTCTGTTTACCTACCATCATGTAAAATCAGAAGTACCCTGGGGTAGCGTATTGGGACCATACCTGTACCCAATCTATACGGCTGACTTACTAACAGGTGTTTGTTAATTATTCCGGTCAACTCATCTATGACAAAAGTTTTCTTTTCTCACAGAATGTCTTAGATCAAATCACAGAGGCATAACCTCACTTTAATGTAATTCTAAACATGACAACAATCAAACACAGGCTAATATAACTTTTAGATAATCTATCTATAACATAAAATCGGTGCTCTCTTTGTATGCGTGTTTGCGTGTTTGCGTCTATGTTTGTTCGCTATCTCCTCCGAAGATACTGGACCGATTAAGTTGTACGATGGCTTAAAAGTTTGCTAATTTTTATACTTAGATCGTAGGCCGGTTTTTATTTTCAAAAAAAGTGCGAAAAATTTGTAATTTAATTAACTATTTTAAGCAGCAGAGTGGAGCGCCTATCGCCGTCTACTGTTAGCTCGGGTGCGCGTATTATTCAAACAAGGGCGGCGGTCCTGCGGTAGAGTGCTGGCTTATCACGCGGTTGGCCCGGGTTCAGTCCCGCCGATACATCCTTTTTTTTTATATTAATGAATCTCTCTTAATTTTGCGAACCGAAACGTAGTTCGGGTGACTCACTAGTATACATATATAAAGGAAACGCACAACCCTGACTAATCAACACAGAGCCCTAACCACTGGTACTACGAAGTTGAAATTTGGGTGGAAGATTCAATTTGTTACGTAAGGTCGTGCTAAGAAGGAATTTTTTGAAATTCTACCCCCAAGGGGGTGAAAAGGGGTAAAATGTGTTTTTATGAATTCCTCAATATCTCTTTCACCCTATGAGATATCGACTTGGTGTTTACTTGCTAAGATTTTCAATGCAAATGCCTAGAAACGTATTTCAGGATTTTGCCCTAACCAACCCTTAAAGGTTCAAATATGGAATCGGGGTGAATTAAAGAACCCTTCGTATCTTCTATGTTTCTTCAGTTAAAACATTCTTTTTTCTCATATCGATGTATTTTTAAAATATTTAAAAAGTGGTTTAAAGAATTTTGAAAAATTTGCCCGTAAGGGGGTGAAAAGGGGTAAACCGTGTTTTCATGAATTCCTCAATATCTCTTAGACCCAATAATATATCGACTTGCTGTTTGATTGCATAGGTATCCAAGGCATTTCAGGATTATTCCCTAATCAATCCTTAAAGGTGCGAATCTGCCTTCGGGGTGAATTATAGAACCTCTTGTATGTCTTGTGTTTGTTAGGTTAGAGCATTTTTTTGTCATATAGATGTGTTTTTCAAATCTTTAGAAAGGGGTTTTAGGGTTTTTTTAAATTTCACCCCTAAAGCGGCAAAAAGGAAAAACTGAAATTTTTCTGGAAACGGCTGTAAAATTTCATGTCGGTATCATTCCGCGTTTATGTTGCCTATAAATTAGAAGCAATAACCAAAAAGTCTAATTTTGAGAACATTAAATAAATTACCTTAAAAAAATATAGGTCCAATTATCCTTCTACCACTGATGGCAGCCCAAACCCCAATCTTCTCAGGATATAGAGACGTTTCAAGAATCGTTTGAGGTTTTTCAGTGCTCCACGTTCTAAAATTTTGTGAATCAACAAAATCCCGTTCTGAAAAACCATGCTTCGTCAGTGAAAAAGCATTTTCTTAGTGTGTTATCATTGCTATTAAGGGTGTTGATAAACCATTCACAGAATCGCAATCTTTGTGCAGGATCACCTGGCAATAATTCTTGAACTACAGTCATAGGATACGGATATAACTGCATGTCTTTATGCAACATCATGTGGCACATTCCTACAGAGAGGTTAACTTGTAGTGACAAATTGCGAGTGGAAATTCTAGGGGCATTTTCCATTACTTCTGTAGCTGCAACTATAGCCTCGGTTCTCCTCTTCAATGGTTGGGGTGCACCTGTTTGATGAGCAAGACTTCCAGTTGCGCGATAAAGTTGACACAGCGATTAAGATTGTCTTGAAATAGTTTATAATCAACAACCTCGCCGGGAAACTTGGTGCGATACTCTTCAAAGCAATTCTGTACTGAATATTTCCAAACGTCATTGACCTTCACTCTATTACGAAAATAACTTTCCACCATAAACGTTTTCTGTTCTAATGTGAACACCATTTTATAAACGTAAAAAATAACGATGATATAACACGTAAGTTATGAAAATAACTGACTTTTCAACAAAAACTGCAGAGGAAGACGTATTTCTAACAATTTTTTGAGACGAAATGACAGCTGACGAATTCGCGATTCAATCCGGCGCGGCGCCGGTATATTACGAGTTACGACATGCGCTTCAAATTAATTTATTTTATCTGCAAAAGTGATAACTTATTTGTCTTTATTGACAAGGTAAAAGTGTCACTTTATCTGCCTAAGCAGATAAAATAGCGACTTTTGCGTACTTTATCTGCCTAAGCACACAAAATCGTTCTCTTTCTTTCTTTCTATGTTTGTTCGCTATCTCCTCCGAAGATACTGGACCGATTAAATTGTATGATGGCTTAACATTTTGCTAATTTTTAGACTTAGATCGTAGGCCGGCTTTTATTTTCAAAAAGAGTATGAAAAAGTTTTAATTTAAATAAACCTTTAAGCAACGAATCGGAGCATCTGTCGCCGTGGGTTATGGTGTGACAGCTGCTGTGCCAGTGTGCTATTAGCTCGGGTGATTTAGTATGTTCATATATCATTACAATAGCGCGTTATTTGAACAACAGAGGTTGGCGCAGGGGTACAGTGCTCGACTGTCACGCGGGTGGCCTGGGTTCGATTCCCGGCCGATGCATCTTTTTTAAAAAATTTATATTAATGAAATTTACCTGAATACGTTTGCGGATAAAATAGTATATGTTATTCGGAGTAAAAGTGACTTTATGTGGCTTAGCTGAATGATTTGCCTCACTAACGTTCGGCTAAATAAACTTCAGTTTCGCCACATAAAGTATCACTTTTACTCCTAATAACATAATCTACTATTGTCAGCGCACGCTTGACCGCGATAATTTATGAACACCCGTTAGTAACAAATGATACTGTAACTGCTACCTTCGCTGATGAGACAGCGATATTGTCAACAGACTTCAATCCTGAAAAAGCTTCGGAAGAATTTCAAAACCATTTAGCCGGAGTCGGTAGCTCAGTGGTAAGCATCCTGACTACTGATCTAAGGGTCGCGAGTTCGATTCCCGGTCCCGGTGAGGTTTTCAAAAATAAAAATATGCAGATGAAAGCATCAACAGAATGCCATCATTCGGAAGTGATGTAAAGCCGTGGGTCCTATGTTACTACGATGTGTAGCATGTAAAAGATCCCTTGCTAGAGTTGGAACTCCTTAGTCTCGGCAAAATTCTAAGTAGGACTTTGACCATATGACCAAAGCAGTCGGTGTCTAAGGTACCTGGTACTCTGCATGCCTAGACCTTGTCCATTAACAAACAAAAACCATTTAGACATACTGCAAAACTGGCTATAGCGATGTAGAATCAAAAAGTTAGTACTGATAAATCCACAAGTAACCTTTACTGCAAAACATAGCTCATCTCCGCGAGTCGCTACAAATGATACTCACATGCCAATAAAAAAAGAAATTAAATACCTAGGACTATATTTGAACGAAAAGCTGACCTGGAAAGCACACATCAAAGCAAAGAAACAACAAATTAACTTAAAAATTAGACAAATGTACTGGTTATTAAGAAAAAAGTTACAGCTGTCACCAGAAAGTAAACTGACCATACATGTATAATTTTATACTAAAACCGATATGTACACATGGGATAGAGTTATGGAGTTGTAGTCAACCGTCAAATACAAAATATTACAAATAGTACAATCCAAAATACTCTGCATAATAATCAATTCTCCCTGGTAGGTATCTATGTCTCCAACCTCACATATCATAACGACCTGAACATACCATTTGTAACTGATGCATATTCCATCAAGTATATAGAACGCAATAAAGGACATAGCAACTAACTAATAGACGGACTACCAAACCAACCTACAATGCAGAGAAGGCTGAAGTGAAAATGGGCAGAAGATCTGATTAGATAAATCTTGGTGGCCCATTAATGGATGGTTGCCTGCATCAAAGTAAGTGACATACAACACACTTAATAATCTGTATTATAGCTCTGGCTAGATTGCAAAAAAGCTAATCAATAAAAAAAATTATCACAAGGCTGCTAGAAACATTTAATTTTAAAAACAGGGTTGCCTAGAGTACAACTTTCAATTATAGGGGAAAGAGGCTGAATGTACAGTTTCGGCCAAAAAGTGGGACAATTCTTATAACAAATTTTGCTTTAATTTTTTTTTATTCTTAGCTTTTAAAAATTCACTGGAAAAACATAGTAGTCGTAATTCTAGAAACGTCATACATTTTTCAACGATACAGTTTTTCTTGCCACATGTTAATATTGTTGATAAGGCAAGAATAATTACTAAAAAAACTGTCTCATTTTTTGGCCGTGCTGTACTTAGATATCAATCACGTTTTAGACATATCGTTTGTTTACTAAAAATTCAAAACCTGCTATGTTCGATTTTGCGATGTGAAGTCTCCGAGACACTCAAAATAACTTTTTAAGTCAGGTTTAGTATTACGTATTTAAAGCAGGCCATTAAGTAGGTAAGGCCACAGTTACTGACACGATCATGTAATATTATGGATATCATTTCTCAAACCTAATTAAAAAAATCTTTCTAAATTTATTAAAAAGGTTAGGGCAGTCAGTAGTAAGACTATAGTTAAATAGTAAATTGAAGCGAAACCTAAAGCTTTGCATGAGAACTGTCTTTCAATTCCATATTATGAATAAAACTAACTACAAAATCTAAAAGCTACTTTTTATAACGATGCCACATACATTTCTGTTTGAATTAACAGAGCAGCAAATGCTATATTTTTTTATTTTCAATCCTAACGCTTAGATGATACGAGTTTCATTGCCAAAACGAGACGGTGAGCCGAGTTTTGCGGCAATCAAGTGAGTCTCGTTAAGTGTCATAAGCAAACGCGTATTTTTCAATATTTTATCTTCATCAATAAATTCTGGTGCACTATATCTTTTATATAAAAAGCGTGCGGTAATATACATTACCGCACTCAGTGTTGTAATGAAGTTCTCAACGATACTAAAATTAATTTGGTTAATAGATAAAGAATTTTAACCTCGGGCTAAAACTGGCAACAGCAATATGGTATAAAGTCCATTTTTTTCTATAATAATTTTCAAGGTCAACTTTCTAGGGGATAAGTTGCATTCCTGCAGGGTCCCTAGTTTTAATAATGTTGGTACATAGATTTTTAGTTCTTTTTTCCACTAAAAAAATGATTTGTCATTTTGACAGATATTTCATAATAGTGGGTAAAACGAACCGCATAGTAATAGTAAAATATTGCAAATTTATTAATTATTAAACTTACAATAATCGAAAATAAACATAATGAACATTTGATTCCATGTAAAAAAAATGAAATTTGTCAAGAGTTCAAATTAAGAAACTTTGACATTCACAATTGACACATAACCATAATTTTGAAAAAGTTCTACCAACAGGAGGTATAAAAATTTCTTAGCGTTTTACTCACATATCTACCAATATTGTTACACTTTGACAGTTATTATAGAAAAAAAAACGTACTTTATGTATTTACACTCTTTATGTTTAAATGTCACTGTAGCGATTGTCACTCTTCAAAATTCAAGGTCGGATAATGAGATTTCAAATATTGTGAAGATGGAAATACGTTTACAAATATATTTTAGTTTCAGAAACGTGATGCGGCAATACATGTCCTATTTAACTAGAAAATAATTTCCAATCTCTTTTACCCTGGAATATAAGGACGCAACAAAAACGTTATTAGAACGTAACTACCTTTTATTTTTCTTTGGTCCGTCTGGTAGTTAACTATTTTAACTACCGATCGTATATTGCAGCAGTTGGTTTACATCTAAAGTAATAGTTTTTGGAACACCCGCAAAACGGTGGTAGTCAAACATAATTTTGCACGATAATGTTTGCAGTAATTCTGCTGAATTTAACTTCCTTGTTTACTTACAAGTACAATAGAATCCTCAGTACAGCTTGTGTTTGCCGATTTAGAATACACACTCAGGAAGCGAGATTACGAAGGTGCATGAAAGTTTCCGAATATATCACAGCTTGATTGTTTACGGTAAAAAGCTGGTACGTAAGCAATGTTGTTGAAAATAACGAGAAGTGTTCCCGTAGTTGAGCTTGTGTGTTAATCAAGTGAAAATTGGTTTCATCGTTCTGAATATTCATAATTTTGTCAGAATGAATTTTCGACGATGGAAACGGAATAGAAAGGGGCGGTTTGAGAAGTCACGGAATATAAGCAACATTTTGTTATATGACGCAATTTCCTAATTGTCTCTTTCATTATAGCCAATTTGTTGACGGATGCTATTTTCTGTCTTAGTCATATTCAATTTAGTGCGGTCTGTATTTTCAGTGTGCCTCTGGGAATTTTGGCAAAGGAAGGTTTGTCAATAAATAATTTTTTAAGACAGCCCGTGGCGTATCCTGTCTCTAGGGCAGTCAAATACGATATAAAAATCGTTAAAAAAAAGTTTTTAGACTCGAAATACAAGCTACGTTATTTCCACGCAAATCGTGTGCGATTTGCTAAATTGGAGAATATAAGACGACATATTTCAAGGAGAGCGTCCTCAAATATTGACAGGCATGTCGTCGCGCTTGCGAATCCTTTTGATCCTCGTTGTTAATGTAACTTGAACTTCACTTGGCGTCGTTTACATTTCTTTAACAACGCATATTTGAATCTGATTATACACACGTAGGATCTGCGTCGCGCGCTGCGATAAGGAGCTCTGCCGGAATTTAATTACACCTTCCGATTGCAATTTTTTGCCCCGCTTTTTGCTAATCCTCGGGGTTCACTTTCATCAAAATGCAATGCTTGGTTGTAGAACCGCTACTTTTTTATCCACTTAGGAGCGACCCACGTTCGGCGAATCTTGTGACCCTCGCAACACGCACACCAACGAACGTGTGGTCACGCCGCCTCCAATTGATTTTTCTACGATAATGGTCCACGTCGAGGGAGTTCAAGAAATCGAACAGCCACTAGGAATTTTAAGAGAAGCGAAATTCTCTGTACACCGGGCGTTTATTGTAGGAAATATGAACAACGCTTCCGGTGGTCGCAGGCGCCCTTTGTTCGCACTACGCGCTGCGCCACCAAACAATAAAAATTCCGGCCCTAAATTTTTAAACAATTGTACATTGCGAAAATGCACGGCTCTAATTGCATAGCTGTAGACGCAGGCATTGTCGGAGTGGCAGTAGTATGGTCCATTGGTAAAACAATATTTTATTCTCCCTGTAAAATATAGCAAACTTCTCAGTGTCGTATCATTTAGAAAGTCACATTAGGCCATGGCTTTTGGAGGCATACTGTGGGAAGGCAAAATCGGGAACAAATTATATATGTAGGAAAAAGGAAAAGACCATCGAAGGATACGGTAGATGTGTATGTTCCAAGTTAGAGGATAAGTGCCACAATTTTATTAGCAGCGAAGGAAAATGCAGGAAGATTAATAAAAGTTTTTTTTATGTACAAATGAGCCAGATGGGGTCTATATAGTGTTGACACAGACTGAAATAAACCGGAAACAAAGAAATGGTTTGTTGCTATCATTTGTTGGGCTAGTGGTAGATCTGCGTCGTGTAAATATTCTTTGGTTGATGGTTACACCAATGTAAATAGATATAATGGCTACGTTGTGGATATCATCATCAATCCAACAAAATTAACTATTTTCGAGATAATAGAGATCAATGCACAAATAGGAACATAATTATAAAGGTAATTTGTGTGTGCTAACAAATAAATCTCGAATCAAGTTAGAGTTCGGTCGACGACCATGTTACACCAAGGAATGTCTTGGGTTCTTGCCCCGATCGTGTTTATATTTATTTCTATCTTATTGTCGCTGCATAGAGCTGTTTGCGCCAGCTACAATTCCTAATGACTTGAAAACAGAATATGAGTTATTACTGTTTGCAAATAAACCAATCCTGTCTAAGCTTTCCCCACTTTAGTGGCGTATTTTACTTACGTGCACGGGTATTAACAGTGATTTTTGCCAGTAGTGTGCGCATTTCGTCTCTACAAGCGAGTTAAATGGCAGCAAGCTGCGATATTTGCAATTATTTATGGTCCGTCTGCGTTGTTCTTTACTACAGCGTTTCTACAGTTCTAAGCAATACATCTAATTAAAATTAGTTGGTAATTGAAGGACTGGTATAACATCCTAGAGCCTACATCCTTAAATCAAATCCATTGTGCAGTTCTATTAATTCGACGACGAATGCAAACAATTCTGTCTTCAACACTAGGTGTTTCGTAATTAGTGGCAATCTTTACTCAGCTTCTAGACTTCGTGCCTCTCTTTCATTAAGGTTGTTTCCATGACCTACGCGAACATCCCTTATTCTATTCTCTTTTGGGAACTCTACCATCGCAGTTGTAAAGATGATTGGTTATATTCATATGGTAGAATATTTTGTTTTAGTATAATTATTGAATGTCGCACCCATACAAAAGACATCGTATTCCTTCATTTCTAATGTGATCTTGCAGGAACATCCTCATACACTATTACGTGTAAAGTATGCTTTACTGAAAATTAATCTAATATTCAGGGATTGTCTTGAATATACAGCTATCTTCCGTTATCATCATGAGTTGGCCGAGACTGCAATTTTTACGTTGGTGTATCCTCTTTGCCTATTTCTGTGTGGATACCTGAGAATCCTTAGCTTATACGCATTTTTCCGATTTTTTATAAATGTGATTGAATTATGCAGAAGTGCACAATATGCGGATTTGAATCCTTTAAAATTTTTGAAATTTTTCTTCAGCATTAAGCTGCTGTACAACCAGTAACTAAAGTTCATATAGTTATGGCGGGATTAGCAAACATTTCAGAAGAAAATCTTACCTCTGGCCGCATTCTAACTTCCATATGTCAATCTGTATTTTGCTTTTGTACTTCGCTTCACAATTTGGTAATATTTCAGGACATTCTTTTACCTCATTTGGAAGTTCTCCCTTTTGGACTCTGTTGCCACCACGTGATGCACCTAGAAAACATATTTGGAAGCAGTTTTGGGTGTACTGATAAGATAAGCTAAGATGGCAATTATCCTGCTCCGGAAGCTCTTCCGAAGCACCTTTTCCCGGGCAGTTCCACATCTCCACATGGGTAAAAGCCTGCATCACTCAAGCATGACATTTTGAGCAGCCTGTCCAGAGCTTCCTGTGGTCAAGCATTTTATATCACACGAAAAACGCAGAACTAGAAAATACGGTTTGCAGCCACGATTCTATGCAGGTTGTTGGGGAATACATCGACAGAAGCTTTACTAATTGTGTGTCTCATTTAGTTTGAAATATTTGCGACATGTTAGCATTTTTATAGTATTTGCATAGTGGTTGTTGGGGTTCAACGATTTTGATTGAAATCAACTCCCTACTTAGCGTAGGACACGTACAACAAGCTTTCGTTGCGATAATTTTAACGTTTGAAGTGTTTTCAAGCGGTCTCGCACGAACAGAAGTCTGCCATAAATCGACCGACAAGAAACTGTTTAGGGTATTTCGCTTTCTAACGTAATCCAACCTCGAACTCGTATATGCGAATTTCAGCTCCCGCACCCCGATTTCGTTTCGATCTCACTAGCAGTTGGAAGATGTGTGCCCGTGAAAGGCATTGCCAGGAAACCGTACAACTTTTTGCTTTTTATTCAGCGTAGTTGAGTTAAATTTCGCAAACGGAACTATCTACGTATATAAACTTTACACACACTACCTACAATTACAAAAAAAAAGGTTATATTAAAATGGTATTAATACAAACACATTATAATACACAAAATGAGAGGTTTATAACTTTTATAATTTTATTTGGATTTACACGACCATAAGCATTCGCCAGTTCGCTTTTGCGGTTCCGAATATTTTCGGCTGTGTAAGATCTATATGCTTTTTGAGCTAATTATACAGCGTGATCAGAATAAAGGCTAACAAAGAGGCAACTTTTTATTTTCCTTTTCATAGATTTTTTTGTTAAAAGTCCCTTCATATTCTATAACCCAAAATAAACTTCCCAAAGTTTAAAGATCTCCTTTCGTATACGGGGGAGGTTCAAAAATATGAAAATGGCTTAAGAATAAAGTACCGTTAAGTCTAAAAATACACAAAAATATTATTTGGAAAAATTGCTTAGAATTGGGAGAAGGTGTAAAATACGAAGTCACAGCCACCTACTCAAAAAAATATTTTTTTACCACCCTGTGCATTACACTTCAGATTAACGTATTATCGGATACGGTAAAAATATACTGTCAAACGTCGGTGTCGCCTACTTAGAAACGAAAAAATTAATCGAAATTGGTACTAATAAATTTACTTTTTCAGGTTTATTCTAAGACCGTATTGTAAACTAATATCCCTAGTCTTTTCTACTGCTCTTTGTCGATCGATTAGATTCCCTGATGTAATGACAGTATCGTCTGAGTACCTTAAATTATTGATTGGCTGACCATTTACTACAATTCCAGCTTGTGTTTTTGACAACCTCCTTGAATATGTCCTCAGAATATAGATTAAATAACATGGCGGATAATATACACTCTTGCCTTGCTCCCATTTGTATTTGTATTTTCTCTGTAACCTTATTATTCACTGGAATGATAGCTGTTTGGTACCAGTATAACGTTTTATAATCTGTATATCTCGTGAGTCGATGTTTCTTTGTCTAAGTAAGTTTATCAAATTTTCATGTCGAACTTTATCAAACGCCTTTTCGTAGTCTATGAAACAGTCATGCATCCTGGTTCATGTCAAGACATCTCTGTGCTAATACGTTAAAACTGAAAAGTGCTTCTCTTGTACGACGGGATTACCTGAAGCCAACTATGTGTTACTTATATCTTCTTCTAATTTATTGTAGATATTCTTCTGAACAATTTTAAGGAATTTATTTAATGCCTGACTAAGCTAATAGTTCTATAGTAATTGTATTCGCTGGAATTTGGTTCTTCTATGCATTCTTTCCACCGTAGGAGTTTTTGTGCTGCTTCTATTACGATGTTGTCGTTTTTATCTTTAATAACGGCAGGTTGTCTTTTTCTGGCTGTTCCTGTTAGCTCTTTAATTTCTTTATGGAGATTGTGAATATCATGTTTTGTTTGTAGTTATTCTATTTCTTCGAATTTTTCTTTTGTTTTCGGTTTGTCTTTGTTAGATTTCGTTGTAGTTCTTTATATTTATTAGAAGTGGTTTTACTTTTTCCTCGTTCTTCCAAAAGGAGTAAAATTTCCGGTGTCATCCATTTCTGCGTAGGTTTCCTCTTAACTGGTGTCAATCTATTCTTACTTCCACTAGTTATTACTGTTTTTATGTTAATCCACTAATGACCTATATCTGTGTTTATTGTATTCTGTCGTACTGATCTAATTTTGATATTTACCTCTCTTTGTACTTGTTCCTTTATGTCTGTATCTTTTAGCTATCAGTATCCTGTTAGTCTTGTTTTTAGGTGTTAATTGTTTAAGTTTCATATGAGCTTTAGCAACTATAGAGTTGTGGTCTGCGCCGATGTTCGTTCTTGGATAAGGTTTCACTGATGTTATGTTATTTCTAAATCGTTTTTTGATAAGTATAGAGTCAATTTGATTATTTGCTATCTTATCCTCGGTGTTTTGGGGAGATTTCGACGTACATAGCCTTCGTTTTAGGTAATTCAAAGCACGTATTAGTAATTATGAGCTTCTGTGTCTGACAGAGTTCTATAAGCCTGTGTCCCCTTTCATTCCTATCTCCCAGTCCAAAACTTTCTACAGTATCATCTACTTCTCCATATCCTATCTTTGCATTAACATCCCCTATTGTTATAGTAACAGCAATCCCTGATTCAGTGCTTTGTGTTTTAAAACACTATTTCATAATATTTAAGTTTTCAGGTAGAAATTCCTCGTGTAGCGACGGCTTCTCCAAGAGTCTATTACTGCAGTTATTTAGTAGTTTCTATTTATCTTGTACTGTAGACGCCCAATTCTTGAATTCATAGATTATGAGACCACGACATCAAATTTTTGCATTGTTGGTAATATTTCTCTATTTTAAGATGCCTACAATTCGCTTCCCATATGTCCTTCCTTGTATATAAACACCTCGTAGTTGGTTCGGTTGTTTTACTAAGTGTTTATATTCCGAATATTTTAAGGTTCTCCATCTTTCTCTCTATTACTAGTTTCATTATTAAATTGGTAGGGTGGCGAAATACTTATAAAAAGAACACGAATTGTATGACGCCAAAAAAGGTTTTAGAGGTTACTAAACTGTGGGAAGCCGTGCATAGAATAGGAACAAAGAAATGAATTCTTTTAAGGCTACTTTACAATTGTGTAAAAATATCTAAACTAAAAATAAGGGTATCAAATATCACCCACATTATTACAGATATTTGTGGTTGAAGCTCCATAAATGCAGATGCAATCATGTGAAGAAATAGAACTGCCTTTAGAGGATGTTAAATTACCACTTTACCGATGATCAAATCCTCATATTCAATACCAGGACGGTATTAAGTAAATGAAAAGGAAGTTCAACGAAATATATCTAGAGTAATTGCTGCATGTAATTCATACCCATTATTTTGTTTCCATGACTGTACGCAACCCATCTTCATGGTGAAACACCAATAAATCTTATCTTGAAATTCTGCCGCTGAACCCCATTGCCATGTACTACACTTTGTAATTTTGGTGATTAAATCCAAAGCAGTATCTGAAATATCCTAATAGACTGATTCTAATGAACTGGTTCATAAATTAACTGATATTATCGGGAAAGGTTTAGTAAACCTACTTCTTTAAATTTTAAACACCATGTAGTCACAAACATTTACTTAATAGGTAGTTAAGAGATCTCACGAACTGTTATTTCTAAGCAGAATGTAATTTGGCATGGTCATAGGGTTCCTAACAGCACCTCTTGGCAAGCCTTCGAAATCCCATCTTATGAGAAACAAACAAAACGAAAAATTCATCTGCAATACAAACATAAATAATACCTCAGCGCATGAATCAGAAAAAAATTAAAAAAGTAAAATTAAATGGATATGTGCAAAAAATAAGCACAAATATTAAGCAATAAGACAATAAGGCACATTATGAATTTCGAGGAGTGCGTGACGTAAAAAATAATAAAACGTAAACCAGCCTGATTTGAACATATGTGCGGTATAAACAATATCCGCTAGGCTTTAAAGAAAGTGCTTGAGTAGGACTCCCAAGAGTAGCCAAAAATGGTAAATTCAGAGAAAACGGAGATAACTGATGAGCACTGGAAGACCGGAGAAAAAATGTGGAAGCCTTCTCATAGTAGTCATAGTTGTCAAAACACTTTTAACTTTGTATTTCGGTAACATACACCAGCTGCTCTTATACCCCTAGAGATAAAAATCCATCTGAGTCAGGTGTGGTAAACGAATCGGCTATGCCACAAGATCCCCTATTCCTATCAATATTCCTGGAAAATGCTATATAAGCCAAGTTCTTACAAGAAGACTTGTATGACATGGTGACTCAATGGGCTGATGTCACATACCTATATTATATATAAAAAAATTCAGTACAAGCCATTTTATGTGAAATACGATGCGTAAATGTTACAGTTAAAAATACAATCCATAGCCCAGGTGATGTTGGTTACCACATATTATTAAAGACCCTGCATATAATTAGGTAAGAGTCGGGCAAACGCGGGTCAACTTTTGATTGGTTACGATCCAGTGCGCATGCGCAGTAATTCAAAATGGAAATTTGAACGGTGGTTATGGCAATGACTATTAAATGACTTACTGTGAAACTTGATTGTCAAACTAACTATTAAGCGTCATGTAAAATAACAGGCTTTTGTACCTTTGGATGTAAAAATCTCTCAGAACAAGAATTTATTTTAAAAGCATTCCCAAAAAATGCAACGCAACAATATGCGAAGCCCAAACTGAATTTTCACCGATGGTTCCAGAATATTCAAAGTGTTGTATTTTGATAGAAATCAGTGGGAAAAACTCGATTAGATATAAAAAAGAAAATGGGGTAATCTGCGGTTTCTAATTTATTATCCTACAATACGATTCAACAACGACAAGACAAGCTTTTAGAGGTTATATGTTTACTACACCACCAAAAAAGCGCATATAAATTATTCAATCCGATCATCTACCGCAAAATTAGCTGACCACCAAACGGTAAACGGTAGATACCTACCAGTGTAGTTTTCGCAAATGCTTTAAATTTGACCATGTTAAACTGACAAGTAATTAAATTCATCAAAGTGACACATACTAAGGAGGAGAACTCCGGCCTTGAACGCTATCATTTATTTTTGGATCACTAATGGCCGCTGACATTTGTGTTTGCCCGACTCTTATATAACTATATACAGGGTCTCTACATATAAGGTAAGCAACAACGCAAGGTTACTTTTAGTTTTATGGCACATGTGTGTCTGCACTGTTTGGCTAACTAGATACTTTGTATACCAATATATTTTACCTGACTGAAGGAATTGAATCTTTCGCTGTTACTGGGGTGTTCTGCTAAGTTTCTTAGTTCTAAAGTCTTATGGCACCTGTAAATATTTGTTTTTATTTGGCATTTATCCAAAGGTATACACTACTGTATCAGCTCTAGATCTCTTTATATTCTTAATAAAGGTTAAGTGACAAATATTTCACGTAGTTTT
Source organism: Agriotes lineatus (assembly GCA_940337035.1). Classification (NCBI taxonomy): domain Eukaryota; kingdom Metazoa; phylum Arthropoda; class Insecta; order Coleoptera; family Elateridae; genus Agriotes; species Agriotes lineatus. Next base: position 125,613,430 of record OW679195.1, read on the forward strand.
ATCTATTCTGTCACATTTGTATTGTTGTTTCTTATTTTTATCCTTGATATGGTGAGCATTCTTTCCTTCTTCATTACCTTCTATATAATATTTGTCAGTTTCCCAAGTTCTCTGTTTTCTGTCATTTTTCATACGCTTATGCTTTCCCACAGACATTATCCTTATCCTTAAACAAGTATTTGAGTCTTGAATTTATATTGTCTCATTAGCGCCAGCGGTGTTATGTATGCAGATCTTCAAATTTTCTTCTTTTTCCAATGTTGCTCCAGTGGTTAAGGTTCTTATTCGATTTTAATAATAATTAAGATAATAATAATAAATGACTTTATTTTCTCGCATACAGAATATCGTTGTTGTACGGATGTCTGTCAGGGATTTCAAAAAGTATATTTAGCTCAAATTCGTCATCTAAAGGCAATAACAGTAGTAATAATAATTTTTACATGTGATTAATAGATTATTCCCATTTTAATTGTTTTAGCTTTTAAACCTTTAGGAGTTCTTGAACTCTATGGCTTTCCTTCGTCTTAAACCAACTATTTTAGGGCATTAATTACCCAATTGTCAGTACTGATCCTGTATATGCAAGTTTATTGACGTTTTTCGGAAACACACGCATGCTATCAAAAGTTTTTGAGATTTACATTTACATACCTTACGGCTCTTCACTAATTTCTTAAATTATACCCATCCTTCATTAGTAGTATTATTTCTAGGGGAAAGGCAGAAAACGGTGCTGTGACTTAGGGCGACAAATGTCATTAATGTGACTCTAAATGTTCTTCAAATTTCTAAATCGTGATGTGGTGAGAGAAGAATGAATGTATCTGTAGATAGTATAATAAAAGCAGGAATAGTATAATAAATATTTTATTTGTCATCTTCAAGCAAACCAAGTTACAATTCGTATGACGTTGGAAAACGATACATGCCAATGTAATTCAAAAAGTTTTCTTTAGGACTGTAGTGAATTCGGGGAAATTCCTAGTGTTTTTTGACATTGTCCTAGTATAAACAAAACCTTTGCGACGATACTAACAGATAGAGTGTGTATCATTTTACAAGCACGATTAAATAATTGCTGCTAATAAATTGTTATTGTTGTAAACAGGTTCTGACTCATCTAAGCTTTGTATAAATACTACCGTTTCCTCGTCTACATCAATCCCTCTGTTTACTTCTTAACTGCTAGAGGAATATTTAGTTAAGGTTCTGCAACATGAATCGTGGGCCCTGTAGCAGTTATGATAGTGTTTTGGATCTTACTTGCCCTTGCCGTAAGCTGTGGTCACATTCCTCCTGATATGCACAATTCTTGAGAAATGCAGATTTACAATGTTTGGGATCATTTAAATTCTGTTTTAATGCAAAGAGAAAACCAACTTATTTAAATGAACACAGCTTGGCAACGGAATGATAATTACGACGTAATACGAATATTTAGAAAATTGCAGTTTTCACTAAAATTCTTAAGATTTCCTAATATCATTCGAAATATTAAAAAGTAAAAATCCATAGCAATATTATAGCTATTTTTCTTCAATAAGAGCTAATTTTTACAGTTTAAAATTTTGTATTAAAGCGAAATTTAGAGTTGCTATATTGCATTCAGTAAAAAACACTTTATAAGCAAACGTTTTTACTACTTAACATCACAAATAGCAGCAGGGGAAAACGCAAATAATTCGTTCTTTGTGAAAAATCTACCAAAAGGCTATACATTTTTGAATATTTTAGACATTTGAAATACCATTACTTGGCACCAAATTTATGATTTATCCGATTGGATACCCACTTATTGCGGTTGTATCTCTAAGATAAAATAACAAATGCCATTGTTAAGTACGAGCATATTGATTTTGCATAAATCAATAGTTGCAGGTTTCTTACACGACCTAAGAGTTGAACAATAATTCTTGAAATTTCCAAACGTGATTGGTATAGTTCAACTGTCGAAGACCCACATGAGGACGAGAATATTCCATCGCTAATGAATCGGTGCTCTAAGAAAGACTTATTGGCAACAAATGCCTTAAAAAATTAAATGTTAAAGAATTTCAGATGGGGTATTTATACTATATGGATGTAAAATTTGACTGTGAGGAAACATGAAAAATAGAAATGTTCTTATGGATGGCTGCTGAAATTAAGAAATGTTGAGGCAAATACGCAAGGATGTCCAGATATAAAAATAAACAATACAGAAAAGAAGAACTCTCCTAGCAGGCTTCAGGTTATCCCTTAAAAGCCATTATACTTAGGATTTGAAGAACTAGCTCCAAACATACTCCTCAGCTCTAACATTCTCACTATCGACGTATTAAATAAATAAATATAAAGAGGCATATATCAAGCAACTTGACATTTGTCCGCTTATCAATAGTTTTCTATGCAAAAACTACATAGATATCGAATTGTACTCACGAAACTCTGAAAAGCTGTTATAAGGGTGGTTTATAGCTTCATAAAATACAAACAATTTTAAGATACTTTGGAAATGTATTGTGGATCGGTGAGGGGTTACTTAGCAGTTCAATAAAGCATAACCGATGTAGACAACAATAACACCAATTTCATTTATTGCGGACACAAACTAATACTAACACATACATACGTACATAATGTAACAAATACGTTAATATGTACGACATGAATATAGCGAATTATATACACGAACGCCGGTATCTGGAATATAGGCTATCGAAGCTGAGGAAAAACCCTCGACTTGGTTAAAGTAAACAAGTCAGAGTATTGAAATGCAATGTTGAGACGCCAGGCTGTCTGGTCTCGAATACTGCTCCCTTGCGCAAGAAGGGATTCCCGAAATAACGCCTTCCCATAAGAATTTCTGGACATTCCTCGAGGACAATACTTACTGTCGGCTATGCTGGGAACAAAGGCTTCATAGTACAACGGTATTTTATTACCGGATTCCCGTGACTTGCTTAAATGTTCTTTACTCGCTTTTTCTCCGCAGGTGGTCTGTCTGGGAGCTAAGCCCTTAGCTGCTTGGTACCACTTTGGGCCTACAATGGCCCTTTGTCCGTTGAGTAGGATACCTGACCCGGAGATCGGGTGTATTGCTTTGGTTACGTCAATAGCCCTCACGTTGGGACAAAAAGTTGAACATACTTGCGTTGTGCTGAGGAAATCTTTTCCCTTTCACTTCTTGCCGTTCGGCTACACAACTGAACACTTTGAAGGAGAGGTGATTATTCTTTTGCACTCCTATTCGCTGGATGTTTCCATGCTGTGGCAACACGTAGTAGTTTTTTTGCAGTTCGTTGAAAAGTGCTTGACACGTTGGCTAAACCGGCGAAAGCAATTTGTCATCTCTTGCTACAAGAGCGACTTATACACAAATCAGTTTTTGATGTTTAGAAAGCTTTCTTACATGCAACACACACAAATTGATTTCGAACTCTCTATGGTTTCTAGACTACGTTACAACATCACGAGTTTGACCCCATTTATAAAAGTTTTCAGCGAAAAGATAATTGTCAGGTGCGGACCTAGCAGCTTAATCCAACTTCAGTTGGCACAATTACATTCTAATTATGTTGTATACAATTCGATACCCATAAAAAATAGCGGTTTTGGACAGTGTGCTTCTGATCTTGTTACACGTCTGTCGGTTATTATAAATATTCTCCAGAATTAGAATAGCAGCTATGATAGAGGAATTTTCAATATTCAGAGTTATTGAGTTACGTTTTATCAGCAGAAGTCCTAAACTCAGGTAGAGCCACAAAAAATGAGTATAACCTGTTAGGGGTGAATGTTTACGCTTAGACGTCTAGGTATTAATGTCGCAATTATCGTCTCGACCGTTCTTTTGCTGAAGGCTCTCAATTCGCCTATGACAGCTTGTTAATTTTAGTGCTTCTTCGCTTTCCGATTTTTCAGTAGTTAAGACGTGCTGAGTCGTTGCTTTTATTGGCATGGTTTTTGCGTGCATCATGATTTTTTTTATCATGTTGATTTGGCTTGATGCCGACATTAGATTACTTCCACGTCGTTATAACGGATTGGTTTAGCTGTATTTCTGGAAATCGAAATTTCTAGTATCAACACTTATTCTACCGATAAGGTAAGTCACATGGTCAATTAGATGTGTTCACTCACTTTAGCGGTCGTTCTAACGTTCCGACATTTTTCAACGGTTTTGCTGACGTCGATGCCTTATGTTGGTCTTGAGTTGATAATATAAGCTCTCTTCTAATGAAACCACGTTGCGACTTCATCCGAACCTTTCGTCGCCTGCTGGATGCTGTACACTAGTTGCCCCTCTCATGTGCTGTGGCATCACGGTCTAGGACAAGTGGGCGCAGCCAACTCGGCGCGGCCATCTCGGCGAGGCCAACTCGCCGCGAGCCAACTTGGCGCAGGGACAACTGGGCGCAGGGACAACTCGGCGCGGGCCAACTTGGCGCTAGCCAACTGGGCCCGAAAACTAAGCATACTGGGTCCGGCAATTCTGCGGGGCTGGAAAATATTTCATGAACTACGCGAGTTGCATAAAATTTGCTCATATAAAAGTTGAAGGTACGAAAATTTTGCAAATTGCTAAAATAGTTTTGGTTATACAGAGTGGCTAAGAAATTTATTGCAGTTAGCAAGTTTTTTTGCGAAATTGTCTGTACTTGGGTGGCTTAAAGGTGTTGCGCCAATATGCTAATTATTTTAATATAAATGTGTATGGGTTTTACGTCACCTCTTTTGGAGATATTAACGATTGTTGGCAAAAATTCTGAATTTTGGGCGACTGCTGTAACAGAAAACAATTGAATGAACGAAAACGTTGCCAAAAATATTTTTGCTGAATTACCTTTTTTAGTGTAAAATGGTATCTCTGAGTATTAATGCAATGCAGCGCGCTCAACATTGTCAAATTGAATTGTTTTTACAATGGCACACTATTTTTATCTAAATTCAACCGTTTTTCAGAATTAGATTGAACATAAACAAACAATTTAAACTTTTTATTACTTTGCTATTTGTAAAAATAAAAGTATCATAAAGGGATAGAAATGGCCCTGTCTAAAAAAGTACAATGTTTCATCTAATCTGCTTTACGAGAAAGCTATAAATCACTTCTTGTAGAAAATATTAAGAGGATAATATTTCTGTGCGGATAAGGATTGACAGCCAGCAGATTCTCATCAGATAAGCAACGAAGTACTTCCTTTAAAAATTCGCGTTTCAAAATTATTTCGCTCCCGCTTGTCTCGCGCCCAGTTGGATCGCGCCGAGTTGGCCCGCGCCGAGTTGTCTCTGCGCCCAGTTGTCCCCGCGCCAAGTTGGCTCGCTCGGAGTTGGCCCCGCCGAGATGGCCGCGCCCAGTTGGCTGCGCCACTTGTTCCATTACGGTGGCATCACTCTACAGCTAATTTCGAGAACCGGTTAATTGCCTTCTGTTGAAGATACCGTTTTGAGCTGTTCTACTGCAACGATCCACTATGGGTGCTTAACGATAATTTGGCCGAGATAATCTAGCCTAGTACCCTTTGAGAGAAGTCGATCTCAACTAGCTATAGACAACATCAACCCTTACATTACATTACTAATTCACTTTATCAACATAATTGCGTTCACCAGGAGCTCCTCAAGCCCCTTAGAGTTTTTATTAGCTTGTGTAAGCGCTTTTTTCGGGAATTTATTACATTTGTATGTATCATTACATGTCTTTGACATTTACAATTAGTGTTTAGCTGCGTTTGCAGTTGTTCCAAAATATAATTGCTGGTTTATAGCGGTATTCATTTATATTTAACACTTTTAAAGAGGGTGCATCCTATTGTGTTAATATTCGCGAATTTAAGCTGTATGTGTTTGGTAATACATTCCATGCGCCAATTAATACTGATTATTATTAAACCTGTTTTGCCATAAAGGTTTTACTTATTGCAATCCGGCCGTTAAATGCGTTTGTTTTAGATTATATAGATAACTATTATGTTCTGAGTTTATGACTTCTTGTCACTATCGTGGGCATGTTTGTTGTAGTAAACACTCTTTGCAATTTTATTTTATTTAAGCTTTCGTAAAAGTACCCACCATTTCCAGTGAACTAGTCGGTACTCAGATATGTCCAGAAGTTTCACCCATACACCTTTTGTGTAACTCAGACAACGAAAGTATAGCGGAGTATACATTTTGCATATTGTTATATTTCATATTAGTTTGTTTCTCTTTTACTTAGACAACCATTTAACAGACTCACTTAATTTTCCTGATCCCCAGTTTGGCTACGGTCCGACGCTGGATGCGGAAATTTCTACCCTTCGACAGGACGTTGTCTTTATTATGCTGAAGGTTTCCCAGCAAACACAAGCTCCTCAATTTAAATCGTGGCACAGTTACAAAACACTGCCTCGATTTATCCCTCCGCGAACTGGTATCGTACAACTCAATTATCAAAGTTAATTAAACGCAATTTCTCAAGTTAATTGCTACACTTTAACGGCCGGTTGCAGAAAGCAATGTTAAGTCTGGTGTTAGCTAACATCGCGTCAAAGTGAACAAAAACGAATCAAATCTGAAATGTTTATGGTAACTAATACATTAGTAAACAAAATTTGATGCGATTTTGTTCACTTTGACGCGATGTTAGCTAACACCAGACTTAACATTGCTTTCTGCAACCGGCCCTATGTGTTCCTATTACGCGCCAACATAAACAACTTGCAATTGTGGTTATTACAGTTTTCAGTTTATGAAACTGATCCCGGGCTGCTCTAGCAGCAATTTGCCGTAGGTAAATGTCACGGTTTCGTTCCCAAGCAGTGGAAATTGTGGACGCTGTGGTTATCAAAGAAGATATTATTCTTTTATGAGCTTGATTTATAAAGGCCCGCGCGCTTGTAAATTTGTCCGAACTCAAAACAAAAGGCTCAAAGGTGACGCTCACGTGCAGCATATAACTGGGAAATTCTCCTGGGGAATTTATGCTCTGACATACTTATTTTTTCTTCATGTTTAATACAAGACTTAACAAGCGTGGCGCAAGCTCGACACAGTCGAAGCACTAATACGAATTCTAAACTTCAAACTTCTTGCAGAACATGTTGCACATCCACCTCGAAATTTTTTATTACCCCAAGAAGCAAGGCAATTGCTCGACGGATGAGGTGGTGTAGTACGTCGCAGTTCATAAACTAGTTTTACGCACAATTCTCCCGAAATTGGCTTGAGAAATACTTGGAGCGGGGTAATTTGATTTGTAAACCTGGTGAAAATGTGGGCAAACGTATATTACGGGGAACTGTTAGCAACATAGTTGCATAGCTTCCCGTTTTGCGGTTTATCTGTACTTGTATGGAACATTTGCCCGCTGCATTCAGCTATTGACCTGCATAAATATCTTGGACAGGCTATGTATTATGGTTTGGGAAGGAAATTCTATCTATAGTAGAATTAGCAGTTTAGGTTGGTTTACTCTAAATGTATGCACCATTTGTTCCAGGAGCGAATAGGGTTATTTCGCCCCTGTTCTGTAGGGGCTGTCAAGTCCAAGCAATAATTTTATGGTAACAGTGCAACACTGTACTATGTAATACTTCTGAGAAAATAATAATGCTAAGAATCAGATGCTGCACAAAAGTGCACAGCTGTATCTATATATTTCCACCAAATCCCTTTCAATACTACTTGAGCATTACTTTAATTCTTTCATACTAAGAAAACAAAAACCATTTAAATCAAACCTCTTAGGCTGCATGCACAATACTTACAAAGAGCATGGAAGGCACATTTCATAAGAATGATTAAGAATGTCATAAAGAATAAGATACATGTCTCACTAGTTCTTAGTTGAATTTCCGGACACCAGGTTTAATAAAAACATCGTTTCAATCCTTATATAATAAACGCAGGTTGTGCCTACCTGCTTGTGTATGTCACTATTTCATCTTCCCCGATCGACAGCACTCTCGTATATATACACTGGCGGCAAAAATTGCGGGATAAAGCTACTTGTTTTATTGTCTTATTGTATTCTAGTAGTAGATCTTTCCTCTATTAGTATTTAGTGCTATCTTACATTGTAAATAGTAGGCTGAGATTTTATACCTAACAAATACTTTATATAACTAAATAATTTGCATTTTATAGCGTGTTATGCACATAAGGTGCTTGAAACAATAAAGAAGCCGACCTGCGATTAATTAATAAAATTTATCGATGGTAGAAAAAATCGTAGATCAACCCCCTACAGTTTATACACCACGGCAGCTCTGAAAACTCTTTACTCGCCGCGATGGCCCCAACTAACTCAAATTTCGGCGGCCTTGGATCGTAGGTTCAAATTATCAGCTGTGTACCCTAAAATGTCTTCAAAAGAGGAACGGAAATGGGCGTCAGAAATCAAGAGATTTCGAATAATAAGAGGAAATAAACTGCACGTGACTAAGGTTTAATTAATAAATAATAAAAAGTCTTGAAGTGTCAGTAGTAAATAATCAGGATAATTAAAATGCAAATAATGTGATAACAAAGTTGTGTACGTTAACTGAAGGTTGCGACACGCATAAAATCAAGAACCCCTTTCGGGTTATTTTAATAACTTTAACAACAAATTATTCGTGAGATAAGCTTATCACAGTCATTTAATAAAACCTTCTGTTAGGCTATTAAAAATTAAAAAAAAAGCGTGACTGTACCTTTTACAGAGGGTCAATACACATCAAAATTGCAGCTTTAAATACTGAGCATAATTAACTATAAGCATAAAAATTCAAATGTAAAAAGCAAGAGCAGGTGTGAAACTGATCATTACATGTTAATAATTGCAAAACGTATGAATTTAAATTCCAAATAATTACTGGTTTAAAATGTATAAAAGTAAAAGCCAGGTATTGAAGATACGATAAATCCCGGAATAACACAAACTAACCTCGCTTCTCCAACGCTCATAAACGCCTAACAGGCAAACGCCGGCCGGGGTAACTATACCCTTCGGTTCAAAATAAGCTGGTCGTGAACTGCTACCATAATGGACGAAATCGCCGTGGATGCAAATTATAGCAAAAGCACCCTCGAACGGCAGCAACTAAGTAGAGCGCCAGCAGGTGTCGAAAATGCGATAAGGCTAGCGTCTTGGCTTCCGAGAAAAACTCGTGGTTGAAACTGGTAATAAAGAGCTAAGAAAAAATGTAATTACTATGGGAATAACAAAACAGAAAAGCGCCATCGTACCTGATCATAATCAGCCCTTAGGAACACAAAGCTCATAGAAATCGGTTGAGCGCACGTAATTTGAATTGAACAAACATAATTTAACCACGCCGGTCACGGCGGGCCAAAAATAGCCAGTGCGAGGTACGAACAATTCGATCCCAAAGGAAGGCTCGCACTCTGAAAAGAGATAGCGCGGGTCGAGAGTCCATCGCGCGAAAGAAAGAACTCGAACCAGGTACAAAATGCGCTGGTTTGGAAAATTTAAGAATTCGAAATGTAAAGGATTTATAATTCAAATAAAAATATACAGGTTAAGCTTGAAATAATTGAATAACTGGCGAAACAATTAGGCGAAGCCAAAAAATTGTTTCATGCTGTATACAGTACGCTTACAGTAATGGGGTTGAGCAGTGCATTATATGCCTATTATATATATATATATATATATATATTTGCGAGTAAATAATTCTACATTAAATTATTCAATACATCATTGTTGACGTTTCTCGCATGCCCTTTTCCATATAGCTCGGTCTTGCCAGTCTTCTTCATGTAATCCTCTACTTTCCATAGCTTCTGTCACGCCTTGCATCCACGTTGTTTTTGGTCGCCCACGTTTCCTTCTTCGGTTTGGAATCCATTCCAGCATCTTCTTGGGCCACCTTTCATCCGGAATTCTCTTTAAGTGATCATACCATTTCAGTCTTTTTCGTTCTATTGTCTCTACCAAGGTTTTGTCCACTATCATCCTTCTTCTAATCTCGACATTTGGAATCCGGTCCATCTTTGTTAAACTACAGCTGCGTCTCCAGTATTCCATTTCAGTAGCGCTAATAGTTTTAGCTTGTCTTTTTGTTACTTCCCATACCTCTGAATTATATGTAGCAATACTTTGGACAATTGTGTTGTATATTTGTTTTTTGTTTTTACTGATAATTTGTTTCCCCATATTATGGGGTGCAGCTGCCTAACAGCCGTCCTCGTTATTATTATATATTAGAAAATATTGCCGTTCGTTTGTCAGCAAACGTTGGCCCACATTTTGTATTTTTAAGTGACAACGCAACTCCCCATAGAATAGTCATCGTGAGAAACACCCTGCCTATTTGGCATTTGGAGCAGTGCCTTCACTTGACCTAAACCCGGTTGAATATGCATATGGCCCGCTGCAGGGCTATAAGCAGTCATCAACCCCCAACAAAATCTATGCAAGAATTAAGGAATATTTTACAACTATGGGAAGATTTACCTCAAGTAGAAAATGATAATTTAATTTTAAGTAGGTTCCAAAAGATTCAAGACTATCATCGTAGGCCATGCTATATTAATCAAGATATTGAACACAGTGAATATGGTAACTAACAAACAGAAATTTTTGTAAATGGCCATGAAGTAACTATTTTTTCAAGTGTTTTTGGTTTGCTTTCTTTCTAACATATACATTTTTATAGAAAATCGTTATATTTACTGAGCTCATACGTATTACCAAAAGGTGATACAGCAATATTATCTAATTTTTGCCCTCAGCGTAAACGCATTCTGTACTTGCCTGCGTGTTACTTTTTCAACTTTGTTTGTTCTTTATTTAATGGTAAGCACGGTTTCGTGTTACACATATTACTAATCAAACTGTGGTGCCTTCAGTTCTAAAATAATACGGAAACTGATGTACAAGCATTTGTAAAACAAAGCTAATGCCGAATTGGTATAACTAGGATATTGTTAAGTCCTAACAGAATAGAGAAACGTAAAAGTGATCTTTACATTAATGAATATGTAAAGGATTTTATTCAGAACTTCTGAATTGGACATTGTGACACTAAATAATTTTAAAAATCAAAGGAAACTAGGAGTAAACATATTTTCACGTTTCTAGTAATACTGAAACAATAGAAGGAAACACTTGGAAATGCAAATTACATGAATGTTCCAATAAAAAAACATTCCCGGCGGTCGAATTCGAGCGGCCGGAGGCTGCTAATGCGATTCCAACGTTTGGTGCAAGCACATCACTCGTTGCCTACATGCACCACAAAGCACTGCTCGCGTCTGTGCGTCGCGGCTGCCTTAGAAAGAACTTATTTTTCGTTGACCCCTTTTTTATTTTACAGCATTTACGCTGTATCAGTTGGGTCCCATTTTCGTCAAGGGTGAATCCTGAGCTATGTGCAAATAATTACTTTTAGCTATTTATCAATTATTAAACGGGAAATAAACAAAATTATATTTTTTAAGGTGCTCACCCAGTATATATTTGTCTCAAATTTTCTCGGTTTCATGCCATGGAAATTTATAATGTGTATGAAAATTATCGTCTTCCTACAACAAATAGTTTTTTTTATACCTAACTGACAGGCAGACAGGCAGACGGAGTTGAGAAAACCTGTTTTTATTCATCTAGGGAGTCTGAAACATGAAGATCTGAAGGAATATCGGAAGGTGATTTTTTCGCGATTACAATGATTTCTTCGTCTTTTAGACGAAGAAATTAAAAAAAATGCTGAAAATCCAACCTAGAAAAATATCGTTTAATAAGTTTCCTATCGCATTTACTAGTACAATTATTTATGAGAATAATGGCAAAGAAGCGCACCAGTAGAATGAATTTCTATTAACCATCGGAACAAGCTCATTGGTATAGATAAAAATAAACTAGATGCTGTATATGAATGGTCAACACTTAAAACTAGGAAAAGAAGATCAGACTACGGAAATCTACATGAGAATATGACTCGCATTTGGAAAACACTAAATTAAATGACCACACCAATCAATATCAGAACAAAAGCTGTCGAATCCTGTGTTCTGTCAGGTTTTAACTACAGAATGGAGAACATCACCCTTTCAAAAAAGCAAACTATGAAACACTCATGTTAGCAATAGAACTCAGAAACAAAGCAGAAGATCTCAAGATCAGATGAAGAATTAAGTCACAGATATTATAGAAAGAACCTCACAACTAAAATGGAATTGGTCAAGGCATTTAGCAGGCATGGAAGAACAAAGATCAACTACGAGGGTGATGGAATGGCTCCTCAGATTATCCAATTGGCGACCTCCACAAAATCACGTGACAGAACAGCCTGTAGTATCTTGAGTTAGACCTATTTCCAGCAGTGGACACTGCACTATTCAGTTTATAAATTGATTATTTGTCGGGAAACCAAAATAACATACCTCACAGCTTGGCTGCGCTTCTCCCTTCCTTTTTTGTTTTCCATTCATCTTGCAGTTTTATTCATCATTTCTAAGCCTGCTCTAATTACATTTTATGTTTTAGGCAAGGCTAATACTATTTTTAATACCGTTTTTACAAATTATTAGCTCAAAGGCAATGCTATTCATACAATTTGTAGAAATGAAACTAGCACATTTATAAAATATCGTGTAAAATAATATTCAAAGTGCTTGAAATGTTATTAATTATTGCTCTCATGATTTTCGAGACTCGAAAAGTGTTGATTGCAAAATATATATAGTATACGAGTTGGTTGCAGCTGTAGTGGCCGTTTCTCGCAATCCAATCGCTATCTCTCTCTATCTGTCCATCTTCCTCAATTTCCCGTCCCTTTCTATTATATCTTTTTACGTAGTACGAGGTCCTCCCCTTCTTCCTCTTTCGGGCGCTGTTCATTTAAATATTCTTTTTGACCATCTTTCTTCCATCTTTCTTTGTAGGTGGGCATACCCATAGAGTTTTTGCTGCATCCTAATTACCAAATCTTGTCCAATGGTCATTTCTTCCCATATCTCTTCTCGTCTCTAATCGTTTCCATCCCATCTATTTTCTACTGCCAGCGGTTATTAGGTTTTCACACCTCTGACCCGTTTGTAACACAGTTCTCACCTGTTGTCTTAAAAGTTCTTATTTTCGAGCCACCGGTTATTGCCGTATTCTATAGCGGCTAATTCAGTTGCGTATTATACCTTCCTGCCTCCTTCTAGTCCGGCTGATGTAATCTGAACCGCCAAATAATATTCTGCCAGTAGCACCTGGTCATCTGCAAATAAGATAGAATATACATGTTCGTCTCCTATCCTTATCTCAATTGGATGCCGTTCCTCTTTTCAAGTATATTAAGTGCAGGTTTTACATATAATTTCCATAATGTAGGAAACATACAGCAGCCTTGTCTAAAAACTTTTATTATCAGTGAACTCGCCAGATATAAATGAGGCTGGTGATATGGCTGTATATTTCCTTTGTAGTGTTTACTAAATTTTTATTCTGATATGCTATCATATTATGTCTTCTTTAGATCCACAAATAGCATCATATGCAGTTCTCTCCACTGTGCCAGTTTCTTTTCTGTTAATTGCTTTAAGCAAAATCCGTTGTCGATATTTGACCTGCCAGATCAAATTCCGCCTTGTTCTATTCTTCTTTTAATTACTCATCCATATAGTCTACCAAATGAGTCAGTAACATTAATCACCCTGTAATTTCCAATTGCCGTTCTTATATATAGAGCGTATATAGACTTTTTCCATTCTTGTGGTCTCTGAGCTTCTCTTAAACATTTTGTTAAGTGTTGACATGATATCTATAACATCTGGGGAATATTTTATGAGCTCAAATAGTATAGGCCCATTTTTATGCCGCGCTTACCTTAACTTTATACCTTAACCTGATGTTATGTACAGTGATTACCTAACGCGCAATCTTATACTACATTTATTTTACGATAGAAAACCTTGGATCAAACGAACCTAATTTATGTTTATGTGTGTCATTAAAATCAAAAATTACCTCACACGATAACTCTGCCTAACACAAAATATACTTATTGCCTCAACTTCTTCTGTATGTCAAACTAACCTATTCATACAAAGTGCGAAATCTAATTTATTGTGGAATTCAAGAACTGTGTGTAAAATACTCAGCTTGTTCGACTTAGGAGATCAAGAGAACAAAAACTATCTATAAAAGCATAACCACGACATTTAAAGTAGTTTAACATTGTTTAGGACAATTCTCTAAAATTGTCTTATTCTCAAATATGTGCCCCAGAATAAAAAATTACAGAACTTAAAAATGTTGTATTTAAAAGCTAAAGCAGGTTAGTTTACTGAAGTCATTTCGCTGACAAGTATTTACAGTTTATATCACCAATGCAATGCCAGAAATTTTCAAAAATAGGTATGTGAATTTAATTTATAGCTTGTGTTGTCAATTGGAACATTTACCTGCGATAAAATATTGCCCCCTAAAAGCAGTTACTGGAAGCTTTTTGTTACAGTGCACGTTTCCTTTGCGCTTGAGGTTGTGAAAGGGGGTGTAGCAAACATACCCTGCAATATATCACTGCATACTTTACGTGATAAAGTACAGACCGTCATTTGGAATAAAGAAGACGTAGTACGCAGTCCGACGCCGATATACACGTAAGTACAAACCTCATCTCGTGCAATCAGCTCCTTGCTTTTATATTTAATCAGGTTTGATGTTCGGGAAAAGAAACTGGAGGAAGGAGAACACTGGTCGGATGCTATGCTTTTAGGAGAAAGGGGGTCATTCCGCTACCAGGACGAACCTCCGAAGTTGGTGCTGAGGGACGTTAAAGAGAGCGACTCAGGGATTTATCAGTGCAGGGTGGACTTCAAGCGCACCCCCACACAGAACTACAAAGTTAACGTGACAGTTATAAGTAGGTAGTTTATAAACGTTTTAATCTGTTATAAGTACCTAGATGTGCAATATAGCAACAACATGCATAAAGCTTACGTATATATCTTGAAATATTTGCTAATGTGTTCTTTAAGGCATTAATCGGTACACGAAATGAGTAGCGGTTAGCTGACTACCCACTTTGCGGATTAGGCGTACTTAATAGTGGTTACTTGAGTGTTACCAAATGAGAGTGCCCGCTACGATCCTATATATTTTGTATTAAATGTTAAGGTTGTTACTCCACTCATAAGTAAATAAATGCAATAAATGCGTAAATTACCAAACTGATTTACATTCAAACGCATAGGAACAAAAATAATATATGAACAACCACAGAAAATGCTGAGGCTTGTCCAGGCTTACCTGCAATGAAGCAGTTTCGAGTGTCAAAACTATTCTAAGGATTATGATGTCACTGAGTAGTGAGCACGATTCGTTGCTAAAAAAGTCCAGTTTTTATAAAATTGTGTGTAATTGTGTATAATTAACCATTTTTAACAATACTTTTTCAAAGAAACAGCTTTCTGTGTGCTAGCCCCAACTAAAAGGAAGCTAGTAGAAAATATGGGGTATAGGAGGTTGTGCTGCTCATTTTGTAAAATTTTTGTTTGGAATATATCGTTTTTCTTAATATTAGAGCTTCTTGTTGGCGTTGAAGATTTTTTAAACAGTTTTTTTGTAATATATTTTGGGCTAGAAATCACAAAGAATTACATTATTAGAGCCGAAAACCAACTTGCCATCACCAATAGATGCAGTGTGTACAACATTCTGATGCATAATATTATCTTGTCTTAAAAATAGCAATTTTATAGATTTATAAACTTAGAATCTTTTAGATCTGAGGCAGTTTTCTACATAATTTTATATATTATGTTTTCGGTGGTACAAACTGAGTCATTGTAATATAAATTTAATTTAACTTGTAGTGGCTTGGTCTGTACGTAAACAACGTGTTGCTATTGCCGTACCTTCATCATTGTCACCATTTAATAATATTCGATCGCAATGCACACCGTCGTGAACATATACCCGACGCCTCTTGACCGTCTCAGTTCACTCTAAGAGATTGTTTTGCTTCCAGTTCTGAATCTGCCGCTTGTTGCTACTGAGAACGATTTCTTACTTGCTTCACCTGTTTAGCCCACAGCGGATAGTCGAAATTTATGACTTTACCAATTAATTAACAGATTTTGGCTTTAATATTACACATATTTTTATACTGTTACGTTTAGCCATTTATACCAGTACTGTATTGATAGAATAGCCGATATTCTTACCATTAACTGTAATTCAGAATATTTGCATATTATTATTTTCTTCGTCGTCAATCGTCTAGAAGCAGAATATTTTTTCAGATGCCCGCAGTTCGATTATTATTTCAAACAATGCCGTAAATTAAAATGACAAAAATACAGTGTAGAACGCAATATTTGAAGAGTTATTCGCCACGTTGTTGTCAGCTGACTCAGTTTACAACAAGAGAACTCTTACCTATGATTCCCAGTCGAGTTTATAATAAAGTTCTGGTGTCCTACCCACCACACCTCAAGATGTGAAACTAAATACTCCACGCTTCCACTCCCAACAAAATCCAATCTGTTTACAATATGTGTAATATACATATACACTGGCTTTACACGCAGATGTATGAAACAAGGCATCAAATACAGGAGCACACAAATAAATGCCGATTACATACACAAACGGTGATAATTTATGTCATCCAAACTGCGAGAGATAATGCATGTTTCTAAAAGCCATGACGCATGTTTTAAGAGCATTTAACATTTAAGATAGCTGTAATATAATATTAAAACCATAAATCGCCGCTTGACGCCAGAGATGGCCAATATGCTTATGACCCCACCGATAAATCCACGCGTTGGAATGTGATGATCCGGCGTTGTGCTATCATTCCATATATGCATTAGCCCTAAAAGATCTCCAGCAGAGAAAGGTACTTATTGGTGGGCCGATGATATGGAAAACTGGATGGAGGAGAAAAAGCATCTACTAGATCCGGCTAAGAACTAATGACCCGGAATATAGGAAACAATATATTAGGGTAAATAGAGAAGTAAGAAGAGAAATCAAAGGAAGACAAAGTGAAATATGGGAAAAGAATGATGACGAAGTACAAAGATATTTGGAAGGGCAAGAATAAAGAAAACCTAGATAACGATAAACGATTTGAGGAAAAGCTCGCGATAAACCTGTAGCATTCCACTGATAACTCTAGAAGACTGGAAAAAACATTATACGAAGTTACTGACAGAACAAAGACAGAAATACAAAATTGACGGGTCAGAAAATGAGCAATGCGATTTGGAAGATTAAAGCATTGAACAAATAACGATACCAGAAGTGAAACAAACAGTCAAAGTTATGAATATTGGGAAGACGCCGGGACCTGGAGACATTTCGATATAGTTTATTAAAAACAAATAGGTTAATAGAATTACTGGTTAAAATATTTAATAAAGTTACAGTTCAATATTTAAAAAAGGTAGTAATGCTTTAAAAAATGTGTCATTACCTATTCGGGAGTTTTCCATCCTTTTTCGGTTTAATTTTTCGTTCCTTCTGCCCTCCATTGTTTCCACTGTTGCTCATTACATTTTCCTGTTTGCTTTTGATGTTCTTTGTAATTGGTTCCTTCGATCTTCTCTTGTCATAAATAATTACATTAAATCCCCTTCACAGTGTAGTACCCGTATTACGGTCACTACTTCTCTGTCAAGCAGAAAGATAAAGAAGGAGAACAATAACTAATGGAATAGATGGTGGAGATTGCATTAGATGACGGCCTTCAGGGTAGTAGAGGAGAAGATGTGCTACTAAGAAAACGAGTTTGCAATAAAAAACATGGTATAGATTATACACAATAGCTTCAAAAAATTATCAAATTTGCCATCATATTACTGCAGGTATTATTTAGAATCAACTCTTCAAAATACGACGGACATTTACGGAAAGTACGAGAAGTATATCGAAGAATATAAAAAGAAGGAACTATCTTCCAGTCTACCCATCAACCTAAACATTAGCGGTAGAATTAAGGAAACATAAACAAAAGAGAACAATCATAACATTCCGATACATCAAAAAGGCACTTCATTATTTACTATTGGTGTACAGGATACAAAGCGAGCCCCAGTATTACAAGCAACTGCAGTTTATTATAGGTAAACTAAAATTATATCCCAAAATTTTACAACGCTTAGTTTAACACAATAATTTCTAATACATTAAGTAAATTTTCAAATAAAAAATAACGTTATCGGTAGTCGAATTCGAAGGGCAGATGGACCGCGTATGCAGCCCAACGTTTTGTGAGATATTGCAAAGGAACAGACTAGCTCTACCCGAGCTACGGAGTACCGACCCTTCGAATTCCTGCTTTGCAGCTGTATTAAGTAATGCACTAATTTGTTGCTCCTTTTTGTATCGTACAATATTTATTCTGGATTTATTGAGCCCCATTTTTGGTAAGAATAAAGCCTGCGCTATGTACAAATTATTGCTTGTATTTATTGCCAAGTTAAATAAAAAATTAAAAACTTCTTCTTTTAATTTTTTAAGCTCTGTATATATTTGTCTGAAATTGTCTCGGTTTCATGCCAGGTAGATATATAGTGTGTATGCAAAATATTGTCTTCCTCCAACAAATAGTTTTTGAGTTATACCGCCAACAGACAGACAGACACACAGACAGACAGACTTGCGGAATTGAAAAAACCTGTTTTTCGTCCTCCAGGGACCCTGAAACGTGAAGATCTGGAGAAATTTCAAAAGATGATTTTTTCCCGATTACAATACTTCCTTCGTCTTTTAGACGAGAAAAGTAAAAAAGTAATAAGCCAATGAAAATGAGCACTCAGATTATGCGATGTGTAACACTGTCGGTTACTAGAAGTAACTAGAAGTGGAGTGAACAACAATGACTAATTATTGTTAAATCATTGTCTTGACCTTTCTAATACAAAAATTTATCAAGAGCCAACAAAATGGGTAAAAAATAAATAGAACCTGCCCAGAGTGAGTTAGTAAATAAGGTTACAAACAAATATTATTGCTTAAGGAAGACACCAGAACCTAAAGTAACAATTTCAGACACTAAATTGCACAAAATTTGGCGTTGTGGTTACTGAAGGCGAAACAAAGAAAGTGAAGTCTACCGTGGTATGTAAAAAGTGTGATATTGCATTGCATATAGAATGGTTTCCTCTTTTTCATGAACCACTACATAGTTTTTAATGATTTCTAAGGTTTATAAAAATAAATTCCACTTTAGAAAGTGATCACTTGTTTAAAAACCAAATATTTAGTTAATATTAGCACCCTAACGTTTGATGGTTAAATATAGTAACCATCGCCTACCGATGTTTTTTAGAATTATGGAATATTTTTATTTATTTTACAAGATTTTCATTGCTTAATATATAATTTAAAAGGATCTGAATAGATACGAGAAGTAAGATTTATATTTTACAGTTCCCCCTGAAAAACTCCTAATACTTGATGAGCGGGGTACTCATATCGACCACTATGTCATTGGGCCTTACAACGAAGGTGACTTAGTTAATGTTACCTGCATTTCTATTGGAGGACGACCGCAGCCCAATGTGACTTGGTGGAAAGAAAACACATTGCTGGACAACTTTTCCGAGTTTTTCTCCAAGAGAAGAATAAAAAATACTTTGCATTTACCCCGCTTGCAGAGAAAGGATCTTCACACAGTCTTCACTTGTCAAGCTTCCAACAACAATATGGCACTTCCCGTGTCAAGTTCAGTTACCCTGGATATGAATCGTAAGTTTAAAATAGAATATGTCTTCTCAAACTTATTTCACCAAACATTAGTTGAAATGAGTATCTTGGAGTAATCCAATTCACTGGAAGAGGTAATTAATCAAATATTGCGGATTCGTTTTGGGTGCAGTGGTGTACTAAAACTAGTGAACTGTTTCACGCCAAGCATGCTATATATCTTGGTTTGATGCAATTCCTTGGGTGTTCCAATTAAGCACCGTTGCGCAGTGGTCCGCATCGTGAAGCTGACAGACGAATAAACCAACCAATTTAACCACCTCGTCTATATTGCTCCAGCACTCAATTTTGCGGCAAGCCCGAATCAAATATTCAGGGGATAAACTTGGCTTGTCATATAGACATTGTAAAACCTGCGAGGCAAATTTTGGAAGATATTTGTTACAGGGATGCAGGTTTCCGCAAATTACTCTTGTACCTTTGTTTGCCACCAACTAATTTAAGATTAAATAAAATACAGGTAGTAAATAAAGGGGAGAGTTAATTGTCCTTGTGTAAGAGGATTACAGTAATTGCTTGTGTGTGCCTTTATTTGAGGGTATTAAATAGCCTGTAATTTTGCAAAAGAATACTCAACTTTGCAGCGCAAATTATGCCTATTGTGGCAAAGAAAATAAAATCAGTTGAAACATCTCGAATGTCACTTTGCCGCACATCCTAGTTAAATTTGCATTTCCAATTTCCCCGTCCTCATTTTTAGTAAACCATCAACGGATTAAGCCGGCTATTCGGAGTAACACCGAGCTCTAATTTTCTACCGGTACGGATACAGGAAAATGGCGAAATAAACCATTGTAGCGGAATTTTCCCGGATTAGTTGCATGGAGATTTTACATACTCTTTCAGTCCAGTGCATTTTATCTCCTCCTGTATAATTGAGGGGTAACCGTCCTTTATCTTATTATGCCCAACCAGCAGCTGCAGTGTAGAAAACAGGACCGATGCAATAGAAAATGGAGGAAATTAAAAATCGCCACTTGTTTCCAATTAACTTATTTTATATGAGCGCGAGGATAACGAGCTCCGCAATAAAAAGGAAAACGCATATTTGAAGCTAAAAGGTAAAAGTTTTGATGATGTAAATTGCCTTTAAGGCTTTATCGTTCACTTAAATTTCAAAGAATAATAATATACTCTTAGGTGGGTAGATATAACAAGCAACATACAAAAACTGACTGGGGAAGCCTTTACAATGTGAAATTTTCTTAATTCTTTTTTATAATAGTAAAAGTTTGAGAAACAAGATCCTTTTAATTTTGTATTCCTCCAGGCAATTCCAGACTTCTTTTAAAATGTGTTCTGCAAATATAACTTTATAATTAGCTTCGGCATCAATCTGATCACACAACGATATCAAATGAGGAGCTTTCAGTTTTTCCCACTGAAAATCTTTGTTGAAAACAAAAATATAGACCGTTTGCTGCCGGAAACTATGATTGCGAAGCTGAGTCTTGCCGTAACTTTATGGCGATTTGGCGTATATCTCCGCAGCATTTCAACTAGGCATACGTTAGCTTTTGAAACATTAACCAAAGCATTTTGCATATTGTATGACTCGATCTCGAGCTATGAATATAAAATGAGGAAATAAGGGTACATAAAATCAGTTTCGCAGCTGCCAGTAGACAAGACGAAACAAATCAGAGCGATTTTACGAGGCGAACAACGTTATTGCAATAAATCCGATCTTGGAAGGGTTGGAATTTGTAATAACCGACAGAATAAGCAATAAGAGGAAAAAGATTCCAGATCCAGTCGATAACCGAGAGAGTTCGGATGAACTGCTGAAACGGTACACGAGTGGTTTAGAAATACGTTAAGGATATCGAATTTTCACAGCCACTTTTACGATGGGCTTGCATTTGCGTTTCTCTAAGACATTATAGTTTACTATACGAAATAGTATCCTGTCAAAGTGTTTCACCTAATAAACGGGGTTTTTAAATTCAAACAAATTTAGCCAATCAAATGGTCATGTGCAAAACTCAGTAATTAAAATTTTGTAGTAAAAGGTTACGATAAATTGGTTTAAGGAAGAAAGCAGACTTAAAACTACCCGCCATCCTTCCGTACAGTGTAAACCTATTCGAGACCTCGGGGATTAACTAATTATGATCTAACCAGAGCCCTATTTTAAACCATTCTTTCTTACTATTTCAATGTAAAAAAGAAGGGGCTTATCCTTTAATTGAATTAAGCAGTGAAAAAAAATCCCCTGAGAAGATTTCAACAGAAGGAACTGAGAATTAGAGCGATTTAAGTAGAAACAAAATACTATGTTTTCTATTTTCTACAAAATCCTACATTACTAAACGCCTAGCAACCTCAAACGTTTGTAACAGTAATGATAATAATAACGTTAAACAATAAAGAAGCATTTTTAGATTCGTTTAATTCGAGATAAGTGGACATTGATGACAAAATATTTGAAGACGTTGTCTTGTTAATCCTTTAGGTCTATTTACACATATCAGTGCCGTGCCGGTTCCGTGTTAGCTCCGTGTCAGTGACATCCGTGACGTATCAGTGACGCCTATGCACACATTCGTACAGTATGGTCAGTTTTCTGTCAGTGATTTTGCAAATGGTAATGTGCACGGATAGGAAATTAGCAATAATTTTAGCATGTCTGAAAACTGTTTTAGCATATTGCTTCCTATCTTATTCTAAATAATGAGTTTCCATATATTTCGGATTATATTACAGATCATGAAGAATATCATAATTCCGAACCAGTTCTATAAGTTGTTCGTCATTCATATTCGCAAATACGCAAAAACGATTGACTATACACCAAAACACGTACTCGAAATAGCAAAAATGTCGTCGGCCACGATATATAAAATCACTGTACGGAAGCTGCACTGACACTGAGGGCTAAAATACGGTACGGTGCCGGACATGTGTAGATGCGTCGGTTAAATTCAAATAAACGATATTATTTTCATGGAACTGAGCGAACGCGGCACTGACTGACACTGCACTGATATTTATGTGAATAGACCTCGGCAGCACTAGGGTTTCCAGTCCCGGGATCCGGTCCCGGGACAGTCCCAGGATTCTACCACAAAAACCGAGTCCCGGGACCACAGCCAGCCCAGGCAAAGTCCCGGGACCATGTCAATATGCGTGCGTATACTCGATATCAGAGAATTAGGACGGGTATTCACCGGCGTCCCGGCGTATTATCATGCCTCTTGTACATTCTGCATTATTTGCGTTTTTCGTAACGCAGGAGAGGTGTTGTTTTCGGTAGGTTAGAATTAAACCTGCGTGTTGTTTCAGCCACATTTGCATATCTTCTTCTATTTATGTATTTGTCTGTTTTTTGTTGGATTTAGATATGTGCGAAGAAGCTGAATAATTTATATTTTTGGGTTTTCAGTGTGTTCGTTATTTGTCTGCTAAAGCGTTACAATTAGAATGAATTCCGATTCGTAACCTACCTTAATTCTACATTTTAAAAAATAACGATTTGACGTCACTATGGCAACAGTTTTATATATTGAAGATAAACAATTGGCGAAATGTAAAGTGGGTTCTTACAAAATTATCATAATCAGAGGCAGCTTGACGAAAGGATTACACACGCACTTTGCAGTTCAAACAAAAGCAAAAGCGACAGACATTTTTAGTACCAGAAGAAAGCAATGAAGTTGTAGACGAGCCCCAACGCAAATTATCAACACAGAAATACTTTATTTAACTTAAAACACTTGTTTTTCTTTGGAAATTTTATTCGGAAATTTCACCTGAACACTCTTTCTCTTTCGGGACCATTTTCGGGATCTTCGGGACTAGTCCCAGGACCTGAAATTTAGCTTGTAAGTCCCGAAAACACTTCTGGTCCAGGGACTTGGAAACCCTAGGCAGCACATAGGAATATGGAGTATGCAAGTGTTTTGACGAGCTTAATTTTTTTTTCTTTATAGATGTTGCGGTTGGATTTTTTTCAGCTTTGCCATAGCTATTCTAACGAGTTGAATTCAACGTCGGATTTCATGCTCACAATTGCATCTGTTGTTAATAAGGGCTCCCAGGTATATTATTTCAGACACATCCTCACACTTCCCTAGAAATTTGTATATCAAGGTGGTTGTCATGTTTACCGTCAACAATAAGTACTTTTGTTTTGTGGTAGTTTATTGCTAAACAATATTCATGGCTAATTAGCTCAAGACGTTGCAATAGAGTTTGAAGTTATTTTGAGTCGTTTGCTATCAAGGTAGTATCATCAGCAAACCTTAGGTTAGTTATTTTTGACAACCAACTATAATCAACATCCCTGTTCTCCAATACAAGTCGTATTACATATTCAGCGTAAATATTGAACATAATTGGCGACAGTACACATCCCTGGCAAACTCTTTTTTGGATTGGACAAGAGTCCGAGATAACACCATTGATTTTTATATGTGCCTTACTCAAACAATACAAATTACGAATGAGCTCTGCCAGATGCAGAGCTACCCCATTTCAGGTAAAGCTGGCCATAGTTTCTGCCATATTACGTTATCAAAGGCTTTCGTGTAATCAACAATGCTGCTAATACACCTTACACCTATCGCGGATTAGTACCATATAAATATTCTAGAAAATTAAATAGTATACCATTCATATTAAAATAAATGAAGAAGGATCGTCTTTGCTGAATATTTTACAAAACTTGCAACGTGCTGCTCCTAGTGAAGGCATTAAAAATAAACTCACTCACCTAGTTCATACTAAATATAGACTAACCCATATCTTATGTTCTTTAGAAACCTTGAGCCATTTTACAAGAGTAAACTTTATATTATAGTTTATGTATGAAAATGGTTTTATGTCATAACAATAATTATTATATTTTAGCTGTTGCATCTGATTTTTACTATACTTTAGATTTTTAATCAATTCTGTTTTAAAAATTGAATTTTAAGTAACTCATTTGCCCCTTTATACATTATGGATTATCAATATTATAAAATCTCTAGCTACGGTAGAAACATTTTACTCTTAACTAAAACACATCGGATTCGTTTATAATCTAGACCGCTTCTATTCCTAAAATTTCATTCTTTTAGTTCATGACAATTTGTACGTCTGTCACCTGTCACTTCAAATTATGCAAGTGCAAAATCAATTACAAATACCTCCTCGTTACATTACTTGTCGTTCAACAAATATCAAATAGTAAGTACTCCCCTCTTTAAAATTACCTTACTTCATCCTTTCTACATTTTTCTTTCAGTTTTTTCATAAATACCTGCATTCTGTCACCTGTTCATGGACCCTGACAGTCTCCTTTACCAAACCAAACGCATCCAGTAATCTCACCGAGATCTCTCAAAGTCCAACAAATCCTAGTACGAACTCTAGCAAACACCAGGATCCACAAAGACTTCTGGGCCAAACACGACACGGCACCTACCACCTTTCTTCGACAGAACTGTCAACAGCAAACGCCTTCCACGTCTTCCTACCAAAATTCTCAAGCTACCGACGACCTAGTATCACGAACCTCGACTAGATGCAAGTTATAAGATGTCACTTCAATGACAAGCTTGTCGAATTAGAACTCCATAAGACGAAAACGTTCTATCCACCCCATAAAACGTTCACTCTGATAACAATCTCAATGTAAACTACTTCCAGTAAAACAATTCCCTGTTATCCAATTCATGTGATGTAATGAAATTTGACAATAAACTCAGTTCGGCATCCCATTCCAGAAATTGCTTTTGCAGATTATAATTGTATTAATTAGGGAATTCTCACCGTATCTATTTTCTTTCTCCTTATTCTGTTCATATCTTTAAATCTTTTACAATTTACTTTTTTATTTTACTCTCGCCAATTTTAATTTAATTTACAACTCTTTTATATTCCAAACAGGTTATAACTTTCATAAAGGGTTTATTTTAATAATTTTAACCGCTTACAGAGGTATTACATGTATTTGTATAAAATAATTTTTTACATACTGATAAATATTATTATCTCCTTAGTGATTTAGTTTAGCATATATTTCATAGTCCAACACTCTATAGAAAACTTTATCATATTTATCTAACACCCACTATGCTGAATGATATTTCTATATAGTATCATTCAATTTAGTTTTAAATTCTATTGCATTTCTTTACCAAATACATTTTAATAATTTCGACATCCTTCTAATAGTTAAATTCATCTTTGTAATTTAATACTGTATCCTTTTAACTTTTTTTAAAATCTGATATTAAATCCTTATACTAAAGATTACAATATTTATAAACTACCAAACAAGTTTCCCAGCAGTTACTAAAGAATGGAAAAGTAAATAATCACATAAACAAGTCAAAGGTTAAAAGAACAAAAAAAAAGCGAAAATCTTCGGATTTAGATCATATCAGAAACAGATTACGCATTTTGAAGAAGCATAAAGGAGTGCTTACTCTAATTACTTAAATCCTGTATAACAAGACGTTAAATTAAAAACAAATTAGATAATCTCGTGTGAGAGCGATATTAAAACCGGAGAAAGATCCATCTGTTCCAAAATTCTATAGATCTATCGCTCTTTCAAGTCACTTAACTACGTAAAATCTTAAAGAGAATACTGTTTCGCAGAATAATTCCAAATATCGAACCGTTACTCGTTTGTCAGTAAGCGGTATTCTGCCCATAAAAAAAAACTGAAGCGCAAATCATTAACTTGACATAGTATAATCATTGTATTGAGAATGAGTGTGAAACAATCACAATAACAGGCGTATGTTTTATTTATTTGTTTGGATGTGTAAAACACAGTTGATCACCAAATTCTTCAAATCGGTTTGCCGTAAAATCATAAGTCGTAACTATACAGGGTGAGGCGCATAAAGTGTTACAGAGCAATAGCACTCAAACTATTGATCATATCCAAAAATGTTTCAGACAAAAGTTTCAGTGTTCGAGAAGGCCGTCATACTGGACCACCCTATTTTTTTATCGGTGGAGGCGCTGAAGCTACGTCAAGGTCAACTCCAGAATTTTAAATGGAACTATGTATTTTTTTTCGATGACATTATTACCGATTTTAAGACAAATGCAGCTACCTGCAACACAAGGTCATTCTAGTTAGCAAAGTGTGAAGATAGTAAAAAAATCGAAAAATATCGGAATAATCACTTTCAAAGGATCCACTAACCTTGGTTTGGTTCTACCTACAGAAGATGCTCGAAATGATGACCCTCGACTTGTAAGCACTTGTTAATTCGCTGATGAAAAAACCGTCTAACTTCAGCTAACATTTGTGGTGTAATTTCGGTACATGCTCATCGTATTCTGTCTTTCATGTCGTCAGGCGTGGTAGGTGCTACCGCCATTACGCGATCTTTGACAAAACCCCATAAAAAGTAATCTGCTGATGTTAGATCTGGCGATCGAGGTGGCCAAGCTACAGGACCGCCTCGTCCTATCCACTTTTCGCCAAAAATCTCATTCATCCCTTGTCTTAAACACAGAGCATAATGGGGTGGTGCACCGTCGTGTTGACTTGTGTTTGTTGCACTGTTGAATTTTTCGATTTTTCGACTATTTTCATACTTTGCGTGACTAGAATGACCTTGTGTTTCAGGTCGCTGAATTTGTCTTCAAATCGGTAATAATGTCATCGAAAAAAAATACATAATTCCATTTAAAAAAGTGGAGTTGACCTTGACGTAGTTTCAGCACCTCCACCGATAAAAAAAATAGGGTGGTCCAGTATGACGGCCTTCTCGAACACTGAAACTTTTGTCTGAAACATTTTTGGATGTGATCAATAGTTTGAGTGATATTGCTCTGTAACATTTTATGTGCCTCACCCTGTATATAGTTCTTATTGGTCTGTCTTGTACCATCCTCATACACTGTGCCAAAGTTGTATTTGTGGTTTTTGTGACGAAATCAGTGTATCGTGTTTATGACTTGCCTATTCCTCTAGAGCCATTAACTTTGTTTTTCAGCTTTGTAGTGTCAGTTTTTCTAGGCCGTCCTTTCTTTCCAAAATATTTCGCTATCTATCTCTTTATTGTCATACTCAACCACCCTTCGATCTTCAGTTCTTTCAGAATAGAATTAGAATTGTTTCTTTCAGCTGTCCAAGGTAATCTTGGTATTCTTCCCCATCATACCATTTTAAAACTATTCATTTTGCACAGGTCAATTTCTTTTAACATCCACCACACTGAAGGCATTCCATTAGCGTTATACCTATTTGTTTCAACATGCATACCGGGAACTTTATATACTCTTGCTAGTTACGCTATGGCAGATTTCGCCATCCTCAATCTTTTTATTATTTCGTCTGAGTTTCCGCTTGTGTTTGTCAATAGTAAACTAAGGTAAATAAATGTCTCTATTGCTTGTATGCTATTGATCTGTTTTATAAAAATAAAAATTTCTCTTATGTTGTTATTTTGTCTATGATCATAATTTTTGTTTTATTCCTGTTAATTTTTAACCTTACTTCCTTACTGATTCCTTCAATTGCCTCAATTAGATATATTGATCACCACATCCCGCAGTTTAAATTATACAATCTCAGAAAGAATTATCGATTTGCTCAAATAGTTGCTACCAGCATTGGTAGTAGTAGATCCTTTGTGGAGTTCCAGAAAAAACGTGGGACGTGCAAAATGCAAAAAAATTTGTTTACCTCAGAGTAGTATTTTTCCTGCTTTTTATTTAATATGTAAACAAACGATCAGCCAAAAACCTTCATATCCGCTGAGTATTTGGCACTTGCAACTCAAGCTAAAGAATACGAAACAATTGAACATACTCTAACCAATGCCCTTGTGCATTATGCAACGTACTATGAAGCTATCCACCTGCTTCCCATCCATCTTAAGAAATGAGAGGAAGAAAGGTAACCCCAAATTACAGGGAGAAGTGCTCAACTAGAGCACTGTTTGACTTCAAAAATACTCTGGAGTCACACTTGATCCTTTCTGAACTTATAAAAGGCATTGTAGTAACACCAAACAAAAATAGCTACCCAGAACAATCTCTTGCCAAAAATAATTGGTACAGACTGGGGTACACGACCTCGGACAGTATGAATCTTTGCTTTAGCCTTCTATTATTCGCCAAGGGAGCATGCTAGCTTAGTGTGGCACATATCCTCTCAACATATCGATCTATGAATCGTCTGGGTATGTAGCCGGGTGCCTGAAAACAACACCAGCAAATGAAATGCAGTATCCTGTATCTAGCAGGTATTCCAAAAGTTTGAAGTGACGTGGCTACATATAAGGAGCCGTTGAGGGTCTCTCGGATATTACACAACCTCTGCATGGATTACGAAAAACTACGAAGAATCTTACTAAAGATCCAAGGAAGGCTAGAATCGATATGTGGAAAACTAAAACTGCACATACCGACCATGGGGAACGCTGGTTTATGCGGAAATCCCTTAACAGGTTGAGTACCGGCGTTTTAGGATCCAAGGACAACCTTTAATGGTGGAAATTCTTAGTGAAAGGAGACACGCTTTGTGATTTGCGGAAATATGTGTCAATGCTCCCGACTACGAGTACATGCAGCAATTACGACCTTGGAAAAATCATGAAAAAAGAGAACGGTAAGTTATAATTTGCAAAGAATAAAGATAAAATTTGTTCATCCTTTTTGGAACACATTAATTTAGTTTTGTCAATCTGTCAAAACGGCGCATTCACTGTGGTATGTTCGTTACTATACTGTGTTATATATATCGTGCGTCCACGAGACTGCGCACCATGGCGCTGGAGTGATGTTAGTTTATTTTAAGGATCTGCTCTTCCGGTGGCAATTGATAGTCAAACGGTTGCTAAGCATGAACTATTATAATTGAATTTGCAAGTAACAAATAAAGTGCCTTCGAACGTTTTTGAATGGTCATGGCTATACAACGTATGAATAATATGTTGGTGGCACTGTAAATATATGTCAAATTCAAGGTTAGCAGGTTGGGTTTTGCGTCAGTCTGTGTCAAAACTGACGCAAAACCTAACCTGCTATCGTCGAATTTGACACCATACGTCAAGTTGAATACGACTAATCGTTTATTGCCATAGAAAAATAAATATAATAGGGTTTGTCATTAAGCTGTTTTCGTAAAAGCAAGACCTGATCTTTGCGATAAATTAAAGTTCCTCTGATTTCATGGTGCGAAACCTTGTGGACACACGGTTTAATCGCGCCACATGTGCCACGACTTCGAATAACGAGAATTCTGAAGGAGAATAGGAACTAATCATTACCAAGCCTAAATGGTCGAAAACGATTTGGAATCGAGTCGGCGATGAATCAGTTCCTACCGAGAGTGAAAATATGGCGGAGAACGTCGATAATAAATCATTTTAGAGTTAAATGTGAGAAAGAATAGACATCTCCATCTGCCTCTTTAATAACATATTAAAAAATCTTACCTGCACCGAGGTTCGAACTCGCTGTCTCTGGCTTGACAGTCGACTATGTATTCTAACCGTACTGACAGCGGAGCTATGTTACCGTTTAACGTCTATTAGTGGTAACAAGAATAGAAATCCATAAATAAGTACAAAGAGAAAAGCTACCAATCTCGCTAAAAAGCTTTTCAGTTCTTTGCATTAATATTCCACACAGGTGGGCCAAAAATCATCCTGATAGATTATGTCGTTCTCAAGATAAAGTGTTTACATCCATCCGGGAGGACATTTTTCACTGTTACTAATTTTCCGACTTTCTTTTAACGCTAAGGTGGTTTCTGTCTTAACAAAGCTATGGCTGTAGATTGGCGACTGTCGGCTTAGTGATTTTGGAAAATCGTAGGAAGTGTAATGATGTTACTGTTCTTTATAAGATTGTAAATATTATGTTCAACTGTTCGGATTTAATTTAATGTATCACTTTTAATGTGCCTCAGTTCAATACCAGACATTTTCAACTGTTCAAATCGGAATTTGCTAGTACCAATGTTATTTTAAACTCACCGTTTTGGAGAATTATGCGATCCTATAATCAGTATGCTGGGTGTATCGATATTTTCTGCATGTCTTTTCCAAAATTCAAAAATCTCCTTATGCAAAATCTTTAAATTTGTTTTATTTTTTGTTTTCATTACTTATAGTTTTCTATTCTCATATTATTGTACTACTAGTACCACACTACTGCCGTGCTTGGCTGGAGAGTAGTATTTCCATTGGTGAACATTGGAGATGCTGCTGTTTGGCTAAGTACGGCAGAATAATAATAATAATATCTTGTAATTAGTGTCAACCTGTAATTGGATTCTTACCTGTTGGTTGTCCATGTGATATTCTTTAAATAAATAAATAAATAAATGAATAAAAGACTATTCAGTTTTATGGGATCATTCTTATAATTTTGGTTTCGTTGGCTATTGATCAAAAGGTTTTGGTGAAAATTGAAAACTAGTAAAAGTTGTTGTGTCCTAAAGTAATGCTTAGGCACGCTGCGCCGAAATACTCATAATATTAAAAAACCTTTATTAAAGATAGTTGCTAATATCAATATTCACGCCGCGCCGTACAAAGAATATTCCATACTTTTGTGCTAACTCGTGTGGTATGTGCTAATATTAAACTTAGCACATTTATTTATATGTAGCAGGACATAATCAAAACTTGCTTAGATATGAATTACTAGTGGTTTCATTAACTTAAGTATATTAAAATCAATTGCAGTAAAACTTGGCATACTAACATGTGAGCAAACGAAAATGAAATCAAGCTTGGCTTTGAAATATTTGTTGTATCAATAATATGTTGGTAGCACTGTAAGTCTATGTCAAATTCGAGGTTAACAGGTTACACTTTGCGTCAGTCTGTGTCAAAACTAACGGAAAACCTAACCTGCTAACCTCGAATCTGACATAGACTTACAGTGCCACCAACATATTATTCATACAACAAATATTTCAAAGCCAAGCTTGATTCCGTTTTCAGTTGGTCACATGTTACATTTCCAAAGATTCTTAGATAACCAATTTACAAATGTATTAGAAATATTAACGTAATTTTTGAAATTTGCGAAAAACTCGGGAGCATCAATTTTATTTTCTCACTCTTATATTACTATAATTTGCTTATGCGTTGATATTAATCGGGTTCCATTTTAAAGATTTGCTTAATTTAATCCAAAGTGTTCGCAAGAGTCGGTCAAACGGTAAAAAATCTTAAACATATTTAACAATAAAAGCCTCGGATAACTTGTGAATTTGAAAGATTGGGGAATTATTTTGAACATTTCAGGCTGTATTTGTTTTCCACTCAGTTAGCGGCGTATTTGACCAAGCAATTTCTAAAATCATATTTAAAATAAACAACGCTGACTATAAATCGTATTTGTTTTGTCTCAACAAAATTGCATATATAATGAAAATGGAAAAGGTACATTGATACTGCAATCATTTTTAGCTTTTTAATATATATGTCACCCACAAACTTTTCCTGGACATGAGGGTAATATTGTAAAATAAATAAAACAAAAATGACATTCAGAGAACAAAAACATTTCATATTTTATCATTATCGAAAAATCCGTAATAGTAGATTATGTTATTAGGAGTGAAAGTGATACTTTATGTGGCTAAGCTGAAGTTTATTTAGCCGAACGTTAGTGAGGCAAATAATTCAGCTAAGCCACATAAAGTCACTTTTACTCCGAATAACATATACTATTTTATCCGCAAACGCATTCAGGTATATTTTATTAATATAATTTAAAAAAAAAAAAGGATGCATCAGCCGGGAATCGACCACAGGCCACCCGCGTGACAGGCGAGCACTGTATCCCTGCCCCAACCTCTGTTGTTCAAATAACGCGCTACTGTAATGATATATGAACATACTGAATCACCCGAGCTAATAGCACACGGCCACAGCAGCTATCACACCACAACCCACGGCGACAGATGCTCCGATCCGCTGCTTAAAGGTTTATTTAAATTAAAACTTTTTCGTACTCTTTTTGAAAATAAAAACCGGCCTACGATCTAAGTCTAAAAATGAACAAAATTTTAAGCCATGATACAATTTAATCGGTCCAGTATCTTCGGAGGAGATAGTGAACAAACATAGAAATAAAGAAAGAGAGTAACGATTTTGAGTGCTTAGGCAGATAAAGTACGGAAAAGTCGCTATTTTATCTGCTTAGGCAGATAAAGTGACACTTTTACCTTGTGAATAAAGACACATAAGTTGTCACTTTTGTGACGTTTGCGGATAAAATGCATTTTTGAGAGTTGAAACTGACATTCACGATCTTATTGCAGTATAATAGTAATTGTAATGTTAATAAACATTACTATTTTTTTAAATTGTCTACAACCCTTGCTATCTCCGAGAAGTCTCTACCCTTACTTTAAGAAGTTTTCACTTAATGTATTTCTCCTTGCAGTCCGGCCACTTTGGGCTAAACTGTGGGGCAAACAGCGTGTCCTTTCTGCAGGAAGTCCTTACGAATTAAGTTGCGAAGTTGTTGGATCCCGCCCTCGTCCCCAAATCACCTGGTGGTTAGGCGGTGTGCAGATGGTTAGCACCAGAGAAGTGGTAAGCTTTTAGTGGGCTAAAACACGCAGCCGCTTTTCGTGCGGTATATTTTCAGTTTGTTGTTTTTGTGGTAATACGTGTTCAAAGTAGAATTCGGCGGGAGCACGTATCGGATATTTTCAGCAAATGCGATTCTGAGCTTGGTTTGTTGAACGTTGATATCGTAACCACGCAGATATATATCTTACTGTAATGTCAACATTCCTCGCCTTTGCTTTCTCATGTATGTTAATTCGAAATATTGCCTTTGAAGTTATTTTGAACGTGGCGTATTTCCATGCAGTTGTGTTTAATCTCCTTCGGTTTCATGTTAAGGAGGAACGGTGCTTTTGAACCGACACAGATTTTTATTTTCTAGATTAACGGAGGTAGTAATTCGACGACGAGTTTTTTGATGTTTATACCTTCTATTGACGACCACAGCAAACACCTCTCCTGTAAAGGGGTTCATCCGTTCATTTCAGGTAGTGAAGTCGAAGATGGTTGGACCTTGAATGTACATCGTAAGACGCAACGCAACAATTAACTTACCGACAATTCGTGAAAGCATTTTACAGACGTTCCTTGGAATACGGTGACATTTGACTCTACGATAGACGAAACTAACATCAGGGAAGGCATGGATGTTACTCTCCACTGTGAAATCAAAGCAAATCCTTGGATATTTACAATAGGATGGCAGTTCAATGTATGTCAACACCGTTGCTCTTTTGGGTTTATTTTGAAAGTAATTTTTCTACAGGGTGAAGCTTTATATAATAATCCTGAAGGAGGAGTAATAGTCACGAATCAAAGTTTAATTATACAAAATGTGGACAGGTCTAGAAGTGGGAACTATACTTGCATTGCTAATAACTTGGAAGGACTAGGCGAAAGCAGCGTAGTACCGCTTAGTGTTAGATGTAAGTACTCGTAATTTTTAGACACAATTAAATTAACGGCCCCGCTTTAGGCTTACTAGGCAACATGTTTAACTTTATAGCTACACGAACTTGTTAAAAATTACTATATACTTATCCTTATGCCCTTGACGCATTTCTCCCAGGTGAATATGAATATGTTCTAGGCGAAATTATTCATTTTATGTGTTAAGCTTCTTATTTCCGCTAATAAATCTTAATTTACAATTTTCTAAGAAAATATATATGTTAGATACTATTTTATTCACATTCAGTAATGCATCTGTATTTTATTTTATCAGTGGGAGAACCGCAACGTTAATTTATTTGTGCTCATAGCAAGATCAGTTTTTTATTACAAAATCTCAATGTAGATTAATCTAAAATTTATGCTAAAATACAATTATATATAATTGCAGCAATTATTTGTAAGATTAGTCAAAAATGTTAGGAATTGAAAACATCCGGTGGCTTGACACTTCTCTACTCAGCAAGCCCAAATAATGAAGATGGACCCTTTCATGGAGTACACTTCTAAGGCGGAAAATGACTGTGCCTTATAGAACGGAATCCAGTATTAGAAAAGGTCGTCGTAATTAGACTACAAGGAAAAACAAAAAATGACAGCATATTGATATGCCCATACAAACCGAAAAAATATAGGAAAAATAGGACAAAAACTTGGAAATGAAACTGAAGAGGTTTCAACAGATCAACAGCAGTATGGGGAACGTTATTTCCAGATCAAACAACAGATCATAAGAGTGACAATTTTGAATTTAGACAATGGAGAGGTTCACTGTTGGAATTAAGAATCAAAAGAGGCGCAGACATTAATGACAATCATCAAATGATGCAAGCAAAGTAAAAAATACAAACTAAATAAACTTAAGGACTAAAATGGCCCACCGTGTGAAAATAAAAGGATACTTAGGACAGCGTATCAGAGCAATTCTGAAAAATTATAGAAGAAATAAAAACTTAAAAATCAAACTCAGCGCACAAGCAGACTGTAACGATGGGCAGGGAAACTTGCAGGGTGAGCTGGAAGGACATCAGAGAATGGTGACATAAAGGAAGTGTTTAATATAATTCGAATGTAAACTCAAGAGCAGCCCCCCAAGGAACCTCCGGATTACAAACGAACAACAATAATTTCTAGTAGATAAGAATGAACAAATTAAACGATGGAGAGAACACTTTGTACAAATGCTAAATTAAATACAAGAATCAGCAGAAGAAGATCAAGAGCAGGAGACAAAAGAAAACCCGAAGAAAACAAAAGGGGAAAGAATAAGAATAGTAGCACCCAAGGAACTACAATTAAAAACCAGGTAGGTTGTAAGACGGTAGGTATTGACAAAATCTCACCAGTAATTCTGAAGGAATATTATGTGAATTGCGGTCATAATATTATATCGACTATTTGTCAGAATATGGCGAAGTAATACAAGGAATGGGGGAAAGGACTTCTAATAACAATCCCAAAGAAAGGTGACAATACCAATTCGACGAATACTGAAGAGGGATCATCAAAATTTCGATTTCAAGCAAAATATGCTTGAGGATTTTGTTAAAGAGAATAAGAACAGTAGT
Organism: Agriotes lineatus; assembly: GCA_940337035.1. Classification (NCBI taxonomy): domain Eukaryota; kingdom Metazoa; phylum Arthropoda; class Insecta; order Coleoptera; family Elateridae; genus Agriotes; species Agriotes lineatus. The sequence goes on from OW679195.1 coordinate 125,649,126, forward strand.
AGAAGAACAACCAAGCACAATCAATGCAGGTTTTTGCAACCTCAGGTCATGTATAGACCAAATAAATTCAGTAGTAACGATTACAGTGTTTTCTAACTGCTTTTCACCATGTATCACTTGCGTTTCACTTTATCTCAAATGCTCTTTCCTCTTATCAACACTTGACATTATTGACAAATGGGAATTACATTTGACAAATAGTGAAACACAATTGATACATAGTGAAAAGCAATCGGAAAACAGAACAAAAGAAAAAACGGATGAGTTAACTGGGGCCCCAGAAAACAAACTTAAGATTTAGTCTTTCCTAATAGTATCTACTTTATCTCTCACACCCAGATCCCAAACGTAGCACAAACTTGACAGTACAGATGGGAAAGTAAGAGCCACTACTTTAAAAATTCATTGTCAAAATACCGAATAACTACGACTGAGCATCATTAAAAGCAAGTACAGCATTTATACAGCTGTACCCGATATGAAAAACACCAGAAAGATCAACTACAATCAAACTAAATGTTGTTGGAGACAATGCAAAATCTGTACCTTTCTATGGTAGTAGGTGGAAAACAACGAATAGCATTATAGCACACCTTCAGTGAAAGAATTATAATGGTGAGGATACATTCGTATCCGAAATACACTGTAAAAGTATGTGCATATACAGTATGTCCGCGGATTGAGTTCACATAAGGTGTAAATAAAAAAAAAAATTCGACTTAGAAGCTGATCTTAGGATTCGCTCCTGCTTGGTCTTAAACTAAGATAGTGTTAAAATTTGTCAAACTAATTAATATACCTACAGCATGTTTATAGAAATAATTTTCAAAAATTGTGAAGACTAAACAACCTTTATTTTGAGAGATATCAATAAATGGTATAATAATAAGTTTGTGAACTCAATCCGCGGACACACTGTATATCTACCATTAAACATAAAAATGAAGATATCGAAAGAATATATGAACAAATAGAGAATGTTGTGAAACATTTCGAAGGTGAAGGAAATGTGATTATCTTAGAACACCACTCACAAACGGCACTCCTGGTCAAAGCCAGGTGACTTAACTTGATTCCAGATAGACTTTATACTAGTCAAAGATTTAGTAATCAAGTAAAGAATTGTAGAAGCTACCCAGGAGTAGGTGTCGACACGAACCACATTAGCAGTGATGACATGTAACCTCAAGCTTAAAATGGTAACCACACATATTATTGCATAGAAATTGACAACAGTGACACTAAAGGACGAGACAACAAAGACCAAAATGGAAATTAAAGTAAAAGGTATTTTATTAAACACAATCCCTAATGAAGAAGAAGTGATATTGATAAAGCCCTGGAAACTATAAGAGAGTGTATAATAACAGCGACAGATGAAAGCACAGGAAGAAACTGAGAAAATAAGAAAACCGTGGAAATACGAGAACGTATGTGAAACGAGAGAAATGCATTTAGAAATAGCAAAAGTGTAAAGGGAGCTATAGCGAATTAAGGAACCGGGTCAACAGAAAATGTAAAAAAAGTTAAAACAGCGTACAGACAAGGAAAATGCAAGGAAGTAGAATATAATGTAAAAAATTGAAAATAGGACGTGCCCATAAAACCATCAAAATACACTTAAAAAGAGAAAAAGAGAGTATTTTTACTGAAAGATGAGCAAGACTGCTACCTAGAAAACACCATAACATAGGAAGAAAGAAGCAACATAGAAATACGGCAAACAATTCAATAAGCAAATGTGATATTCAACAGAAAGAAGAGAATACGAACATCAAATAATATATCAATTAAAATTTTTTAAAAATCTGGTGTGATACACTCACACAACTTCCTTTTACAGCGATCTAATAATTAGCCAAAAATTGATTTTTGATTTTTAAAAATTATAAAAAATTACAAATTGGACAAACACGGTACAAAATAGAGCGTTAGTTCAAGAGATAAATTTTCTTTAAAATTTTAAGCTGTTTTTAAAAATGTAATAATATACCGAGTGTTCTATTTAAAATAGGAGCTAATAAAAAATATAGGAAGAAAACAAAAGAAACCCATTTTAGAGGTATTAATCTGAAAAATCACCCATCTCACATCGATACACATTAAAAATGTAATAAAAATATAAAGTTTTAAAAAGATCGTTACAGCCGTTTTTGAAAAAATCTAAAAAAACTGAAAAATCACAAGAGTAAACACCAAATTTGCGGTTATGCAAATTTCTTTAAAAGCTTGCTGTCGCATCTAGAGAGTACACAAAACTTATATATGACGTTTCAACGCAGTACCTCTTTTCGTTTTTGAGATATTCTGTTCACAGATACACAGACAGACAGACAGACACACGGATACACAGACAACAGACAGACCAATGAACAAAAACACGTTTTTTTTGTTCAGGAGACTCTAAAACGTAAAGATCTGTTGAAAACTCAATTTCGAATTTTTGGGGTGAATCCAATACTTCCTTTTATCGTAAAAGTAAGTAAAAAATGGATTCTCAGAAAACATGTTTGGAGTGCAACCCCTTATGCATGTGAGACATAGACTATATCTACGATTGATACGAAAAGATTGAAAACGTTTGAGTTGTTGTATTATAGAAGAATTATGAAAATTTCTTAAATAGACAGAGTAAGTAACGAAGAAGTATTAAACAGAATTAAGAGAAGAAGGAAGTTGATTTACAAAATAACAAAAGAAAAGAGGAACAATTGTTGCGAACATACTAAGACACGATGGACTATTAAAAACAATTATAGAAGGTATGACAGATGGAAAACTCCACCAGGAAAACCCAAATTAAAATATATTCACCAAGTTTTGGAAGATAGAATGACGAACATATACAAAGTTAGCTGAAACGGGCAGCTCAAGACAGATTAAATCTAAGACAAAAAACCAGAGTGGAATTGGATCAAACACACTAAGGAAAATAGGTTTTGGTCTTAAAAAATTTGTACAAGCAAGGCATTTGCTATAAATGTTGCATTTACCTTTTTGTGGAATATACTAAAAGTACCGTAAAATCGAAGTTGTGCTACGGCCACCATATTGAAAAATGGCAGCTCATCTTTGGTGTTTTCTATATAATGTCGTAACCGCTGCAGATATAATGAAAAGGTTCAAATAAAAAATGTAGAGCAAAATAAAATACACTTTTTTATAACCTTTCAAGTAGAATTCTATAGATTTAAAAAAAAATCCTGGTTTGAACAAAATGCTCTGCAAAATACCGCTTATTACGTCTCCAGTCAAAGTTATTCAAAACTAAATAGAATTCAACTAAGTAGAAAAGTAGGTAGAAGATTAACTGTCAACCTCAGGGTCCTCATGCCACCTCAATCCTTAACCCTTGACAGGGATGTGGTGACTTCCACTGCAATGGTTGTCTTCTATTCTTCTCGATTAGGCGCCATTAAAATTGCCTCATGGACAGAGGCCCAGTTATCTCTCAGACCTGGTCTGCCAGCGGCAGGGGGAGCATTAACAACTTTATGCCATTACTACCTCTTGATATGCGCCCGAAATATCTCAGGATACGATAAAGAAACTGTAGGAATTTTCTTATCGACGCCTAGCTCTTCTATGACAGATGTGATAGTTCCACGCCTCGTCCAAGCAATACGAAGTAGTCTCCGGTAACACCAAATCTCAAGAGAGTTCAGTTTTATTTGGTCTTTAGCTTTGAGAGTTCAGGTTTATCAGTTATATAACAAAATTTAAATACGCAGGTATGCAGGAAGCGCATTTTTGTAAAATAATGTCTGGGTCGCGCTTGTAGCTATTTCGATTCTTCTGCAAATTTCGTGTTCAGAAGTCCTATCTTTTGTAATCTCATAACTTAGGTAGATATACTTTTAAACTTTTTCATATCTAAGGACTTTCTGGATTTCCTGTCTGTTGTTATAGCAGGCAGTTATTTGGCTTTGAATAATTGCCCATCCCCAGGGGATTTACAGTCATGTCTAATATTAGTGACTGGCAGCTGCTGCATTTGTAGTAGGTAAAACTGTCAAGTGAAATTTCGAATGTAATTGCAGTTTACTAACCAAATGATTACAGTAAAAATATTTATACTCATTGAGCTTTTGGGACTTTGTTGTCGTATACTATAAGACAAGTACAATAGAACTTCTATTTAACGAAGTCGTAAAATCCAAGAAAAAAATGGTAAAACGGAAATTTTGTAAAACAGTAATTCATTTAAAATAGCGTAATAAATGTAGGTGGTTGATTTAAAAGCAGAATTTTATCTATATAAAGAATGTATTCTCTATTTTTAAATAATTATTGCTAGAATTTGTGTAATTTGGAATTTTATTTCGTAAAATAGAACAAAAATCATCAGGTTGGTTAAATAGAGAATTTCCTAAAATGCATATTCGTTGAGAGGAAGTTCCACTGTAACAATTTCTCCCCTGTAGATACTATGTCATCATAGATTTCAGTATCCCCAATAAGTAAAGCAAGTCTGTCGCAGCTTTAGAGTTTATTTATATGAGGCATTCGTCTTTAATCTTTATTCTTTCCAAAAAGTGCTAAGGGGTCTTACAATCACAATCTGTAATCGTATGTAGAAACAGCAAACGGTTAAGGTATTACTGTGCAAACTTCCCCCCAAAAACCAAAAATACCTGCAATCAACAAGTATATTTTTCTACAAAATTTATTTTTCTTCCATTCTGGAGTCGGTGCTAGAAAAAGACTGTACTAATATACTTTCATGTAAGTCCCTTGATTTAAAATGTGTTTTCTGTAATGCAAGAAAAACAACATTTTAAATTTAAACAGTAATCCTTGAGATGTTACAAATTGCGTATGTTTGGATTTGTGATATTTCTAATGCGACATTTCCTGTGGTTAACTTGTCACCCCAGTTCCAGACAAACGTTTATTGGACATACGTCATCAAAGATGTAGAAAATATTGTGTATAAAAAGTTACAGCTTTGCTCCCACATCATGCCAAGTCATAATTTGCAACATCAAATTTTTTCTGAAGCTCTTCTGGGTATCTTTGCCCCAAATACTTTAAATACTCTTCTTGGGTAAATTATTTTTCATTTTTTTATTCCTCTTACAGTCACATTCCATATTGTAAATCACCGTTGTTATCGTATTGCTAACTTCGTCTTATTTGCTCAACTGTACCCCTTGGCTCTTCTAAATATTATTTTCGCAAAAAAAATTAAACGCAGTCTTTTAATTCTCTGAGTTGTATTTTAATTTTTCTCAGCATTTAGCATAGAAATCTCAACGTACCGCAGTATTCTCCTTAAATAACTAAACTATTTATTTTCGTCTTAACTGTTCGTCTTAACGGGTGTTGCAAATATGGCGGATTAACTCTATGTCACGCTATTAAGGAACCCCTCCTGAGCAGAAAAAATAATTAAATAATTCCCTGTGTTATATTTTTGAAAGGTATGGGAGTCCAAAGTTAGATTATTAACTAAGTTAGTAGTCAGTATTAGGGTAGAAAAAGATTAGAAACTTAAAGCTAATTATAGGAATGTAAATATCTATAAATAATACTATCATTTAAGGTATAAGCACACAAGTATATTAATGTTGCATTATCACACATGTATTGTAAAAAACTTTACCTAAAACTGCCTAAAATTGAGAAAAGTACATTAAAAGAAATGTCAAATCTGTCATTTTCAAAAACATTTTAGTAGGCAAATGTCATTATGTCATTCATTTAACACTGTTTCAGTTAGTTAATGAAGCCATTACACCACTTAGTTACGTAATGAAGCCATGAGTGGTGTAATGAGCTTCATTACCTAACAGAAATGTCAAATGAGTGGCGAAAAGAGTTATATATCCTACTGGAGTAGATAATAGTTATTTGTGATATAAGTGTGTTATATTACAATGAATCCACGACAGAAAAGTTGAGCCCTCAAGATAGCCAGGCCGAGAGGGGTCATTTCTCGAGTGAATTATTTGTAATAACACACGCGTGCTATACAAAATTCTATCCAACCGCTCAATAAATATCTAAAAAACGTCAATTATGTATTGACAGCCGTGAAATACCATAATGACAAATTGGGAAGTACTGAGAGATCAAATAAATCTATAATTAGAGTCGCCTGTGATTCGTATTACACATTTGGCAGTACTGAAGTGTATTGCCAGTTTATGTCAAGTTCGAGGTGAGTAGGTTAGGTTTTGTTTGTTATTTGACACAGACTGACGCAAAACTTAACCTACAAATCTTAAATTTGACATCGCTTCACAGTGCTACCAGTACCAGTAGTGAGTGGTACGGCTTTTATTTTACTAGTGGATTATAGTGTCTACCTCACTAGTGCGTTATGGACCACTTTAGAGGTCTAAAATCGATCTAGTGATAGCCTTATAACTACGAGGTGTTGGATAACAGTGGTTTTTCTACTTTTCACACATAACGCGCCACTTTTCAAAACTAACTGAAGTTTCGAAACGTCACGCTAGTTATAAAATCAATGTTTCCCAATTAGTGATAAAAAGCACAGCAAATTGAAATGCTTAAGAGCGAAAGCGCACCTGCTTGACCTACAGTACATTTACATTTCTTTGACAGGGCATTTATAATTTCCTAACTAGTTGTATAAATAGCTATTATTAAGTGTTTCATCCATGGAGACAATGTAGCCTTACCTATTTGTAATAAAAAAAACTGCTAGTTCAGCTAGTCTTTAGGTTAATAAAACTCCGCTATATTTTCAAAAACACAACATATAGAAATTTTGTATTATTCCTTTCCTACTCAGGAAGTGCCTCTTCATAAGATAACATTAAGTTAAGCCGTCATTTTTACAACACGCTGTATATAGCGTCGAAGCAACCAAATATAATATATGTTAAATAGTACAGGAACTGTTACATTATTTTTGCTTTAATCGTGATATGAATTTAGTAGCGTCAGTTTGGACGCTTGTTCAACTTTAATGCCAACATATATTTAATTGTATTTGACAGTTTCATTTTTAAAGTAGTCTTATAATATGTTAATTGAAATTGTAAAATTGAAATTGAGAAAGTGATAAAAGATTGAGAGTGGAACTACTTCATATGAGAAAAATCAGTTCAATTTTTCAATTTAATAAACGTTGTCCAAATATAATAAAATATGACAGAAAAAAAATCCGGTTGGTTTTCGAGTGTAAGAAACAATTTACAACCCTTTTTCACAAAGGAATACTATCTGTAGAAAAATATATGACAAGAACATATTCGTGAAAAATAATCGAATTTACGTAGAAGTAAATATTAATCCCCATAGCAGGTTTTTAGACAATATTTTTATGATTAATTAAATATTTTGTAAATATCAACGACTTTCCAGAAAATTATCCAGTTTATTGCTCTTGCGGCATTTTAAGTGTAGCAGCTGGTTTGGTGATACTCGTCTGGGAACCATAGGACACTTGAAGTAAAAATAATCAGCAGTATGGCTCTTTTAGTCTATGATTTAAAAAAGTACCTAAGATGATATTCCTATACAGGTTTTATTTGCATTTCTACGAGATCCTTTGATATATAAATGCAATCGTTTCTTTATTAAATACTAGGAATCCTTCCAAAATAATAAAAACCGTATCCAAAAAGAAGATAACCCCACTTCAAAATCTTCAATAAATTGGATGTAAACCGAGCTGTCGTCTTTCCAAACATCCGGCAAAATATAAATTACCTTTAACCCATTTGATCCCATTGCTTTCAACAGAAAATACAGAGGTCATGGTATTTCCAATTTGAAAATAAATTACAGGGTCCGGCAGAATGCCGTATCCATTTTCAAAGTTAATTCATTTCATAATATAATGCGATATAAATTCAAATCAGGTCGCCATGCTTTCGCGATAGATGGAAATTTAAGAAAGTTGTCAAAGTGTTTGCGAGAAATATCAGTTTAGCTGTGAATATAGAACATTGGTTAAATATTCAACGTTCTTTTGCGGTTGAAGCTTATTTTAAAAATAACAATCCTTTTGTAACCACCCAGCGTTTATTTCGTCGTTACTTTCATTTAAATCCACGAGATGCAGTTCCTAGTCGAATAATAATTAAAAAGTGGGTACACAAGTTTCGCACTACTGCCTCATGTGCCAAAGAAAAAGCAAAAGGAACAAACTCGTGCTGTACGCATACTTGAAAATGCTGAAAGGGTAAGAGCAGCTTCAAGAGTGCCAGCAGCGAGAAGGAGGTCACTTGACTGATGTAATGTTTAAAAAATAAAATTTCTGTATTTCCTGAAGAACCATTTGTTTGATTTTTGAATAAAAATTTAGCGGTTAACAAAAACAACTCAATTTAAAATGGATACTTCATTCTGCAGGACCTTGTATAAATCTAACAAATACAGAAGTTTGATATTTTTTAATATATACTCCTTGTAGATGAATAGAGGTATTACACCATCTCAATCTTCTTTTTTCTCTGAGGGTGTAGGCATAAATACCTGTTCTGTGGTTATATCTCTATTTCCATCGAGCGTTTCCTGAGCCATGATATGCCTCTTCCTTTTCGTGCGCAGTTTAGTACTTTTTTTTGGTGTTTGTGATCTTCCAACCTTTCTATGTGTTCTCTTTATCGTTTTCGGTAGTTTGCTATTGTGCGGTTGGTGTTTTCTACTTGTAATTCTTCTCGTATCATTTTGAACGTTTTGATTGAGTTTTATACATATGTTATTGTTGTAATTCATGCGGTATTTTCAGCATCTCAAACTATGATTAATGTATATATTGAAAGGTGTGTGTGATAATCCACACCCTTGTCGTAATCTCCTTGTTCATTGTTCAATTACAATCGTAATTTTTTAAGTAGGATTATAATGTTTCAAATAAGACGTATTGAATATTTTTTTAATGTCTCCCAATGGAATTTCTTGTTTACATTATGGAAAGCTTTGTTGATAAATATAAAACCTATATATGTGTCTCTTCGTTGAATCCTCTAGTTTTTATGCGTCGTTTGACCACGAAGATATTATCGTTTCACGAGTGACCTTTTCTAAAACCGCTCTGTGGTTGTCTTAGTAATGCTTCTGAAAAATTTCTGAGGCGATTATTTATTATATTGTTGTATAACTGATATGTCACATTGAGTAAAGTTATACGTACCCCTGTAATTATCGCTAACATCTCTTCATCATTTTTAAATAGACCTCTGATTTGTGCAATAATCCATTCGTCAGGTATTTTTTGTTTAAGTTCAGCAGCAGGAATTTCAAGATGAGACCTCCATATTTAAAAATTTCCATTTTATGTTATTGCCATGCACTTTTCTGCTTTTAGAGCTTTTAAATGCCTTATTAAGTACTTTTATCTTAATAATATCTGCTTCCCAATTTACTTCTAAATTGTGTACAGTTATTTCGGTTCATTGTTCGTTGTTTGTGCACCACAGCTTTGTGTAGTGCAGGATTCAGTTTTCTTCTTTAATTACTTCTATGCTAGCTGTATCTTTGTCTGTTTTATTGCGATATTTAGTGATTTTGATTGCTATCTCGTTCCTTCCATTTAAATCTTGCTTTTCCGGGATTTGTTCTGCACTTTCTTAATTATGCGTCACGCCCGATTGTTCATTTGTATATATTGGTTTTCTGTTTTTTACTTTTATGTTGTAGATGAACAAAATAAGCTGTTTGTTTTTGTTTTGTTGCTCTTTCGATTTCATCGCTTATAGTGTAAGTGGCTTTCCTAATTAAGGTATTTGGTTAGTTCAACACGGTATAAACTAATTTAGAAAACACTAATCCTCTTTTTTAATTACATTAGTAAACAAATTACAAACATAATTTACAAACACATCAATATGTTTTAAAATACAATTACTAGCGAATTAAGTATGACGAACGCCGAAATCTAACTAGGTAATTAGAAGCTGAGGAATCTGACCCGCTCTCTTACCTTGGCAAGAGTGACGCAAGACGGATGGAGATGCAATGCTGCAATTCCAGAATGTGAAGGGTTATATACGTCGCTTGTGGAAGGCAAATGATTCCCCATTCTTTTGATACAATAGAATATCGTCAAACCCTTGCACGAGCTATAACTTTCGTCCCGCAAAGGAATCCCACTTTACCGGTTCGGGTTTACTATCCATTATTCGCCGGGCACGGCTTGTCTTAAGAAGAGTTTGCTCCTAACTTTTCGCTGGCCCTTTGTTATTCGAGTAAAACATCCATCCGTTTATTGCCCCTGCAATTCGTTCTATTCCATGACCCAAAAGGGTTGATGGAGGTGGAGATGTGTTGGTCAGGAGTGCCTGCTGTTTAGAAGACTGCTGTCCGACGTTTCGGGAAAGTTCTTTTACATTATTTGCTGCACCCGGAAGGGGGGGGGGGGCACCAACATCAGGCCAGGAAATGTATTACACACTTACTACTGTTAGGGACCCAAATATATAGCTGGAACTCGAGCCTCTTCCAATGACGATCCGCCAATCTGAAGTGGTCATTTTAATATGGCGACCTTGACGAGCATCATCATCTAATGATTTTCGACCACAATTATGACCATAGTAGTTGCCTTGGAAAGACAATCGTTCCCGTATAAAACTAAAATATCTTTAAGGAAGTTTTGGAAATTTTCTTTGTTCTGTAAGGGCTTATAAGCAGTTAGGTATTCGATTTTATTTGTTTTGAGATTCAAATGAACAATTCGCCAAAACAGACTGACGATAATCAAGCGATAAATGCGAGCATTGTTCTTTAAATTGGAATAGAAGATAACCAGGCCTGTGTTATTAAAAAAAAAAACAATTAATGAAAATTGTCCTGTTAGAAAACATAGAAACGACCTTTTCTAAGTATACTACACAGTATACAGCCAACACATTTAGTTAGTCTGAGATTGTACATTTTAGTGTATGTTTCTATATCTTACAGTGACCGTTATTGGAATTGTTTGATCACCAGATCTAATTATAACCCAACAAGACCATTAACACATGAAAGAATAATGCAAGAAAATTTATCAGTTTGATCTAATTTTCGATAGCTCCTCCGTAGGAATAAATTCTAGTACTCAAGCAAGAACACGGCATAGCGTAATAAATCAACAAACATTATACATTCAAAAGCGGTATGTGTGCTCAAATAATGCCATTGGATATAAAGGGAAATTGCGGTTACGCATGCCACCGCTAACTCATATAAATAAAGGGAAACTAGTTGACAAATTCAGCCAAATATCAATATTTACATTTCTGCGGTGTAGGGGAGCGTTCCGAGCGCTTGTTCTGTTCTTTCGCTAGCGAACAACTTAATTTTACTAGGAACTTCCCTGCGGGTTGAATCATTTCTAATTTCAAATTTAGTCGCTCCGGTGTGCCGTCCTGGACAAACTAAAATCTACCGGGTGGCTGCTCACAACCGGGTGGAGATTCGGTGCGAATTAGATGCAAACCCTGCGGATGTGCAGTTTACCTGGAAATTCAAATACAGCGACGGCAACGTAGTGGAACTTCCTGAGCACTTTGTCGCTGCGGATGATGCCAACAGCACTGTTCACTATACGCCTTCATCCGACGACGATTATCCAACACTCATCTGCATCGGGAAGAACAGCATCGGGGAAGTGGACCAGCCTTGCATTTTCCACCTCATGCCTCCTGGTAAGTACTATCTGAAAAGCTGCTGAAAATTAGACGATTTCCTAGAACTGTTAATATGATTCACGTGTCTTTAATTTTTGTTTACAAATCCTGAGGATTTCGATTTCCCATGAGCGCAATACACGGATGGCTCTTGTGAAATTCAATGGATTAAAATTAAGCGGGAAAACGACCCATGTGGTTCGCGGAACGTAGGCATGGAGAATAGATTGTCCTGGACATTCTAGGGAATCGCGAAAATTAGTCACCTATCAATTCGCCATTGTTAACCGGATTTTATTCAGATTTCCCGGAAGCGCCGTCAAATTGCAAAGTAACAAAACAGACCGAGAGTTCCCTGCACGTGGAATGTATTGATGAATTCAATAGAGGTATTCGCGGGGAATTTATTATGGAAGTGTACGACGCACAGACAGGCAAATTAGTCCGCAATGTCACGTCTAGAGATCCTACATTCACCGTTAGGGGATTGGAATCCGGTATTGGATTTGATGTTGACTTATACGTCGCTAATAAAGAAGGAAAAAGCCTCGTCACGCACTTGCAGACTTTTACCCTCAGCTATGAAAATTCTGGTCGTGAGTACTTTTAAATGTCAACTTGCGAGGGGCATGCCTGTTTCGCATTAAAATTAATAAGGTGTACAGGACGGAATATTGGCTTGGATTGTTTCAGATGATTCTGGTGCACTGTTGTCGATAAGTACGCTGCTCTCCATATTGATTGGAATAGTCGGAGCTCTCATCTTGCTTGCGATAATTATAGTTGTAATAATTCGTTGTCGTGGAGATTCAGAGTCTTGTGATGTTTCCGAGAGCAACAGTGGACGGTATATGCCCATGGCCAACGACAGATTCAATAGAAAAACCGATTCTAATACTAGCTACGATAGTTTTGATACTGAAAGTCCAGATATTGTTACGTAATAAATATTTTATCTCTTACTTTTTGCTTAATGATTTTTATTACCCTTGATTTGGTGTGTTACTGTCTTACGACTGAAGATTTTATGAAACGTTATCACACAGTCGCATTTTATATTGATATTTTTATTGTAATAACTAGAGAAGAGATATGTATTTAGTCGACAAAAAACTTTATCATTTAGGCATTTTTATATATTAGAGAACAGTAAGTTTATTATAGAAATTTTATTATAGATTCAACATTTTGAAAAGTTGACAAATAAAAATGTGGCTGATCTCTTATAAGAACTTATCCCGATACGGCTATTGAAACAGAGCTGTGATATTCTTATTAGCTAACAGTTATAGTATTTAAACACGATATCCTTAATGATAATCTAGATCATTCCTTTTCTGCTAAAAATAAAAAATTGAATTTGTGTAAAGTTTATTAGAACGTTATTTTTGATACAAATAAAGCTGGGCGTTGAAGTATTTTCAGCGGTTTTAGGTGAGTTTATTTATTCCGCCGCCTTCAAATATTTTGGAAAGTTCTCTATCGAAGCGCTACAGACAACACGTGTGGCTTCCAATTACGTTTTACAACCATTCGCCAGCTGAAGCTCTTAAAAGTACGTGTACGTTCGGCTTCGTAAGCCAGGTGCACTACTAGACGGAGTTTCTACGCTATGAGAGCGGCAAGTGTATTGGATATAAAATATATAGTTAGCAGCTGTGTCTTAGGCAAAGAAAGAAAAGTAACTGGGGCTTGGAAATAAAAACTAACAGAACATCAGTTGTATGCTGCGCTTCGAACACAATAGATGTAAACACGAGTGTGCCGAAATATCCCCGGGTCGTCGAGAGAGCCACTGTTCGAAGTTTTGTGGTACTAAAATCTTCATTCTAGTGATGTGTGTTGCATTGGCTAATTGCCATCCACTCGGACCGTGGTCCGGATGTTAATTAAGTCTTGCTTCAGCTTACTCTAGTTATTACAATACAGGTGCGTTTTTCTTTGCTTCAGCGGATTTGTATAAACCTGGGGGTTTGCGCAACCTTAGGTTGTGATTCGTCGCTTGGGGATGAAAGATTCACGGCTCAGGTGTGCATCTATTCAGCTCCAGCCTTTCCACATAGCAGTAATTTGGGTGTGCTACGTCGGTCGAAACTGATTGGGAGAGAGAATGAATAATGGATAACTTTCTCAATACAAAAACGCAACAATATTGTACACTTTATTTAATATGATTAGAAAAACTAATTTACTAATCAAACGCATAAACCACACAATTTAAAAAAAAACTATAGTAAACGGTAGCACGACTGACGATGTAGCGAGAGAGTGGTCCAACTTAACCGAGCCTTTTTATAGAGTGCTGCTCGTTTAGTTAGAGGGCTGAAAGATTAAATTACTGCTGTATTTTTTATCAAACCAGAAATGATTAACCTCATGGTATTGAACACCGGGAACAAGACAATGGGCATTGCAAATTTACAAGTGAGGCGCCCAGCAGTTGCTGCTCGTCAGCGGTATTCTTCTGTTTACTGAAAACGATTCGTGTTCTCGGAGATTATTTTCCAAACCTCTAAACGTCTTATGTTCGGGATGCCTTCTATCTGGATATTGCTCTCTGTATCTTCTACCTGCCTCTCTTGAATTACGCCCATACAAACCGTACATTAGTATCATGTCACATTTTTCGGAATTAGAATAATTCATAATTGCTTAAATTAACTTGACAAAACAAATTGATATATATGCGTTAATAAACAAATGCATAAACTCTTATTTGTCTAAATTGCGCTATTGTTTTCATCGCCAACTAGATAACATTTACAAAAACCAGTGATTTCCATGGCAAACCATGCTTAAACTTTGAATCGTATTTTTGTCAAAAATTTTCTCATGTAACACCCATATATATTTAGATGGTTGTAATGAGAATAAATAGTACTACTAGAAAAATTGAGCAAAAGTATAGCGTCTTATTTGAACAAAAAAAGTTGAATATCGCTACCGTTACACAAGTGCAGATTTTGTAAAATTTGTTTGGCTGCCTTATAGACAATTTGCTCCCATTTAAGAATATATTATATAATCTAATATAGTTATTTTTAAAAAATAACAAAGTTATAAGCCTGGGGAGTGTAATCTGGGACACCCTGTATATTCTTTTAGGCAAAGTTGGTAAGTAGTTCACATTAGTTACATATCCGTCTACATATCATCAGCGAGTAGCTAAAAACTGGTCTAGGTGCCACTAGTTATGCAGCTGCAAGTATATTATACAGAATAAATGCGTTACTGTTGAAAATTAATGTATAAAAATGTCAAATATCAAAATGCAACGAATATATGGTGATGTCAATTGGATTGTGTAAGATATTAAGTGTTTCTTATTATTGTTACTAACAAGAGGTTATAGACCATATTATGTACAATTTAAAAAACAGTTTCGTTTGAACAGCGAAGCGCGCTGAACGTTCGCGGTCAGTGCGGTCAAGCCTGTGTTTTGAAATAACTTTTTTTAATACGATTTTTCAGATCGTTGCTATAAACCCATAGTGTTGTTAAAACTTAACTTAATCCATTCTAATAAAATATACAGCAGCCCTCTCGGAGAGGTTTCTATTTACAAATTAGATAATTGAGTTAGAGATAGAGTTAACGCCACCGAAAATTATTTTTGAAAGTTCAAATGTGCCTGCACAAACAAATAACGACATTGTAATGATCGACTCAGTAAACACAAAAAACGCCCTCCACAATCACCAGATACCAACAACGACACAAGCAAACGATATCAATGCTTGATACCTACTAAAAATCGTTATCAAATCCTGACAAGTGAAAAACCAGAGGAAAGTGAACCATCTGGATCACAACAGCAACCGCGAAAAATCAAAATTCCACCAATATTTTTACACGAAGTGAACTGTTAGCAGTCTCGGACTAATAAAAAATCCTAAAGAGCGAATATACTACACAGCATAAGAATAAGGACTCAATAAAAATTAATACTACAACAACAGAAGACTTCAAAGCTCTAACATCATATTACAACGCATCTAAATTAAAATATCATACGATCATGTCACCATACGAGCGTTTATTATCTGTAGTATTAAGAAGTGTGCCTCTATCACTTACATAGGAAGAAATAAAACAGGACCTCTGTGCGTAATTGATTTGGATAATAACGAGAAAGCAAAAGAGATATTCAACTTACGATACCTCATGCATACTGTTATTAATGTTGAACCAGGACGTAATGTATGCAGACGACACTGCAATTATTACTCAAAACAAAAACATCGATACAGCGATAGATGATTTACAAACTAATCTAAACGTACTAAATAGCTGGCTGAACAAATGGTGCATACAACTTAATTATACCAAATGTAAAGAAAAAATATTTACTTTGGGACGCTACACTATATTGCGCAACATAACACTAAATAACCACCCTAGATACTGGAATCTACCTGATCGAGGTGTTAAGTACTTAGGAATATTTTTTGATAAACCTCCAACTTGGAGACTTCATGTGAACAAAAAGTTAAACGAATGCCACGTAAGATTGTCCAAACTGTATCCTATCTTAAATCGCAAAACACCACTCAAATTATCCTGCTCCTTACTCATTTAAAAATCCTTATTGAGACCGATAATAGCCTATGCTTGTCCGGTTTGGGGTGCAGCGTCTAAATCAACCATTAAAAAAATACAAGTGTTCCAAAACAAAGTCTTACGCATTGCAACAAACGCTCTTTGGTTTGTCCGGAACAGTCAATTACACCAAGACCTACAAATTCCATCGGTAGATGTCTTTATTAAAAACTGCATAAAAACATTTAATAGCAAACTTAGTGAGTGCTCAGGTGCGGTACACTATTCATTAGGAAAAAAACTATTCATCGACGACTAAAACGCAAGTTACCGCAGGATCTACTAACAACAGAAGAAGAGGTCAGTGATTGAGGGTCTCCACCGGAGTTGACCTCGTACTGCCAATATAGTGAAAAGTTTCGGTGAATAACAGTTAACCTTTCTGTGTATAGCTAGATGAAGCTGGTCCGGAAAACTAAATAAAAAAAGACGTAAACAGAGAGATGTACTCACTGTCAGCGCTATAGACACACAAAAAACTTTTGTGAATTAACACCCAGGTGCGTCAAATGCAAAGAGTCGCACCACTTTACCGAATGTAAAAGAGATAAGGAAACTGAACCCACTTGCGTACATTTTTGTAACAAGCACCCTGCGAATTACAAAGGTACGTATTACCACAGCCTAAAAACAAGAATACTTCAAAAGAGCCTCCCTACTTGGAGACAAAACACTACTGCAACAGTAGAACAGAAGAAACATGTAACACCAACTGTAATTCCCAACGTAAGTAATTCAGATATAATAATATAATTAAACCGCACACAAACAGCTGCTTCTACTACGCATGTTGATGGTCTACTACAAAGTTTTCTTTAACCGACGTACAAGTTCTTTAACCAGAGCTGTTCAGTATGAAGCTTTTGCTGATCTGATCTCTAAAGGGAAATCAAACAAACCATTGCCTAATTGGTTAGAAAAATGTACATCCTTTATAAATTCAAATATTAGTATTCTCCATATTGGCGAATGCATTTTAAATTCAGATGAACCGTTTACATTGCTTTTGGTTTTAATTCCTTTGACCTGCTATTTTGATCCCGTTAATAAGTTTGGTGGGCGGTATGTTACATCTCTATGTTACACCAATCTATTTTCCATTCCTTCGCCCTTGCATTATTTCAATTACCTATTGTCAACCTCAATACCTCTGCTGTTCCTCTCCCTTGCAACTTACTTCCAATATCGGCTCGTCGCGCAGCCAGAACTAAACAACAGCTCGCGAAGCTAAGAAGACCTGCAAGAACTGCATATCGTATCGTTTTGCAGTGATTTTGGTTTTGTCGTCATCACCTCGGTTATTGATCATACATCAACCACGTCAATCGATCGTCACACCATCAACAGAGCTGTAGAACTCTCAATTTATTGGTAAGTTGCAAATCCTGTGTTTTGTTCCCATAATTGTTTCGTTATTTCCTTATAGAATCAACCACCATTTTGGGCCACCCATCATATTCAAGTTTTAATTTAATATATTTTATGTATAATATTATTGCTCAATTAGTTGTATATATATATATATATTTCAATGTTATTAAATTAATTAAGAAAAAGTCTCTAACTTAATTAATTTATTGTACGTTATCCGCGTTTATCGCCTTTGTTTGTATACTTGCAGTCATAGCCGTGATGTATGTGTAAAACACCTTAGAATGTATACCCCAAGACCATAACATACTGTATTTACAACGGAATTATCTAAATATTTATTTATATAAAACAATTTTCAAAACATTTGTTTTCATGATTGAATGTGGTTCTTAAACTTTGGATTTCCTGAATGCGAACTCTTAAATTCATTTGCAAGTATTATATTTATTTAACCAGAGAATTTGCGTCCTAGCAATTTCAAACTTACTGTTAATACATATATAAACCTAAAAACCTCATAAAATGGTAAAAGCTAATATCACAGCGAATTTTAGTAATCCCAAACCAGAAGTATAGAACTTTTTTTGAACGTTTTGCAATATATCGTGACAATTTATATTTGGTTTTGCTGTGCATGTAAAAGTTATATTACATGTTTTTAGATGTTTCGTTTTATATTAACTAGAAGTTACACTAAAAGGCGCATTTACAGGTTACACGACTATGCTCTAGAAAATGTTGCCATTTTTATCAATCAAATCTAGTTTTGAAATGATCAGAATGCGGTTTCGACGCTACTTGTTAAACAGTATAACTTAAAAAAATAAAAATGTTTGTCACACTAAAAATTTCTGATAAAATGGATATTAAAAAAAATGTGTTTGTACTCGCACGAAATCATGCAACAAACCAGAAGCGTAAATATCATTTGCAATAAGTGTCCTTACAGAATATTGACGATTATTCGGTCATCTTTTCCCCAAGCTAAACGATATTGGCCTCTCTTTAAACAGGCGAGTCGAAAAGCAGGCGCTCTGTATAGGTATGCAAAATTAACAAAAATTTCAGAAAAAAATATTTAATTGCAAATCAACGAGGACGTACCAAATGCAAATACCAAAATTCAAATAATATAGCGGAAAGCTTAATTAATAATTCATTTAATAAACGAAATTCATAAAGTGGGAACTTTATTAAGTGTGCACTCAATTATGAATGCAAAATTATTCTTGGGAAATAATCCCAATGCGCAATATTGTACATTCTAGGAATTCCCTCAGATTGTTTAGGAGCAACAAGAAACCGTAACAGCACATTTTCCACTTAGCTTCATCTATTTAACTTTTCAATTTCCTCGTGAAGTAACACCGTGTTGAATGGAGATAAGAACGACACGATGTTAGAGTATTTGGAATTATTACGAAAGTTTACGAAATGTCGCACAGAGGAGCAGCATAGTTGGCGTTAAATACTAAAGCGAATTAATTTAGAATAACTTTCTCAGTTTCAACTTAAGATTTGCTTTTCTTTCTTTAAGTGTGAATAGCAAATGCGGCTACGTATTATTCACGCAAAATTCTTAATCGTAACAACTTTAAGTTACAAGTTATAAAATACATTGAATTTTTTTAATTAATAATAACACGAAATAATACATATTGTTTACATTAACTTAATAAAAATCTTAGATTCAACAGGTAAGTGAAGAACTGCTATATTATACTTATTACGTGACTTCTTAAGGTTTAACGATTTATGAAGAACAGATTCGTTTTTGCATTGAATTGGGTATATTTAAAAATTCAAATGTGCGTGCATAATTTTTTTTAAATAAGATTAACCACTATTCGATACTCCTCTCGCATTCATTATTAGGAGCGAAAATGTTTCTGAATCCTCTTTTAAAAGACAGATCAAGACAAAAATATTTAAAATTCTCTCAACTGAGCTGTAGTGCAGATTAGAAATATTGTTACTTACTACATCAAAACGTTCACTCTTTCTTTCGTAGAAGTTTAGCCCCTAACACTGAACTAAAAATAATGTGATCGTCAATGAGAGATGCCACGTTAAATACTACCCAAATTATTATTTTAAACACGTTAACTGAAAATCCATTAGAAACTACTACTGATAGGCTAATGATACGTACGAACCTTAATATTAAATCGAATTGACGAATTTAGCTGAAATTACTGTTTATTTACTGAACGAGCTAGTGAACGGAGATAGCTTACAGCTTACAGACTTAAATCCACTAGATTTCTACGTCGAGAAACACCTGAAATCAATTGTATATTCTATCGGGTGTTCATAAACAGTCGTCATCCCAGTTGCTTTGAAAAACAAAATGTTATATCTTTGATTAATTCATGCAACACAATGAAACGTCATTGAGTACTGTCATAGCGCATTTTTTCTCAATTTTAATAGACATACGTTTCTGAAGTCAAAACCTACTGGGATGACGACTGTTTATGAACACCCGTTACAATATTTCACGACATCGCAGAGATTATATTTGCACTTTGAACCTATCGCCTAAATGACTTATTAAGTCATTGTTTTATTTTACTTAATAGCTGTATTAATGTAAGTTGATATGGCTAAAACTTGGAAAGAATGAATGTTAGACTATATAAACAAGTATGGAGATCGAAATATGTTGACTTTAGTACTAAACGAATCTGCATAGCTAGCCCCAAATTCTTCTTGTATTCTGTGTCTCCTTCTTCTTCCTTCTTTATTTAGGCAAGCGCCTGTTTTTCGTGAACGTTAGCCTTGTGCATGTTTGGTCAGGGTGTTTCCACCGATGTTGAGATCCAGCTCTGTTTCCATCGTTTAGGTGGTCGTTCTACTCTTCTTTTGCCATGTGGGGTGTTGTCTCTAGCAATTTTTGGTAATCGATCAGGGTCCATTCTATCCACATGAGCGTTCCATTCCTTCCTTCTATATATATATATCGAGAGATCCAAAAAAAACTGTTCCTCAGCGGGCTGTGGAAATTCAACGTATGAATAATATGTTGGTGACACTGTTCGTCAATGTCAAATTCGAAGTTATCAGGTTAGGTTTTCCGTCAGTTTTGACACAAAATGATGCAAATCCTAACCTGCTAACCTCAAATTTGACATTGACGTACAGTGTCACCAACATATTATTTATACATTGAATTTCCACGGCCCGCTGAGGAACAGTTTTTTTTGGATCTCTCGATATAAGAGCACTAAAGGCCTAGAAGGCCCATGGCTTGTTGTGATAGTTTTGCCCATTCCTTTCTATTATTTGCCTTGTTCTCCCATTCCACTATGTTCAAGAAGCGTATGTCCTCGTTTAATTCTGTTCTCCATTGATTTCTAGGCCTTCCCCTTCTTCTTCTGCCACCCAGTTGCGCCCTGTATATTTTCTTTGGTGTTCGCTGGTTGTCCATTCGTATCAGGTGCCCTAGCCATCTCATTCTCTGCGCCTTTACCACCCCAACTATGTTTGCTTCTCTGTAAAGATTGTATAACTCTTGGTTTGTCCGTTGTTCCCACTGACCGTTCACACATTTCCCTCCATAAATTTTCCGCAATATTTTGCGCTCCCACACTTTCAAGCTAAGCTGGTCGTTTTTTTTTTTCAGTGTCCACACTTCACTCTCGTATGTTACTGTTGGTCGCACTATTGTTTTATACACCCTTAGTTTTAGAGATCTTGAAAACAGTTTACTCGCGAAAATGCTTTTTAATGTTGCTGCACTTTTGGTGCCTGCTGCAATTCGCTGTTTGATTTCCGTGCTAGTTTCTGGCTTTGTAGTGAATACCGTGCCTAAATATGTGAACGTTGTTACTTCCTCAAATTTGTATTCTTGTGTGTGGTCTATTTTTATAATTAATGGCTTGTTCTGTTGGCAGGGCCGATCATTCCATGTCATGTATTTTGTTTTGTTTTCGTTGATCTTTAGTCCCATTTCCTGTGCACTTAATAGTAACCTCTTTGTAACCTCTTGCAGCTCCTTTTGCGTTCTCGTGATAATGGTTAGGTCGTCTGCGAATGCCAAACACTGGTGCCGTCGTTGATAAATCGTTCCATCTCTATTTATTTTTGCTTTTCGCATTATATATTCTAAGGTTAGGTTAAATAGAATAGCTGACAATGGGTCACCCTGTCTTAATCCACTTTTTACGATGAATGATCTTGTTAATGTCCCATTCACTTTGACTTGGTTTTCAGCTCTGTGTGTGTCATCTTTATGAGTCTTACTAATTTTGTTGGAATTCCCAGATGATATAGGGCTGTGTATAATTGGGATCTTCTTATGCTATCGTACGCTTGCTTAAAATCGAGAAATAGCAAATGTGCGTCTAATTGATATTCATGTCCAGAGGCCTGTATTTCACGCAACGTGAATATTTGATCCGCTACTGATCTCCCTTTGCGAAATCCACACTGATATTCTCCTAATAAGTTTTCCGTGTACCCTTCCAGTCTATTCTTAATACACGTTGCTAGTATTTTATACATGACGCTCAGTAGTGCTATTCCTCGGTAGTTTTCGCAAGTTTCTTTATTACCTTTCTTGTGAATGGGACATATGTGTGCTAGGTTTCATGTTTCAGGCATCACTTCTTTATTCCATATTTCGCAGAGTATACTATATATTTCGCGATGCAGTTTCTCTCCTCCATATTTAATTGCTTCAGCTTGTATTTCGTCTGGACCCGGACTTCTATTGTTCTTCAAATTCTTTATTATTTTTGCTATTTCCTCAAACTCTGGCATCTCCTCTCTGATATTATCTGTCCCTTGACTTGGTTCCTCTACATTTCCAGTACTTGCGTTTTCTTGTTTGTTAAGTAGCGTTTCAAAGTGTTCTGCCCATATTTCGTTAATCTTTTCCTGATCTCCTACTAGTTCTCCGTCCTTATTTTTGCAGAACACTGTACTTCTCTGGTATCCTACTTTGGTTCTTTTAATGCCTTGGTAAAAGTTTCTGATTTCTCTGTTATTATACTTCTCTTCTATTTCTTTGAGTAACTGAACTTTGTACATTCGTTTCTTTTCTCTACATATTTTCTTGCAGTTTTTCCTCTTCTCCTCATAGTCTTTTTTATTTTCGTCTGTACGTAACATTAGCAGGTTTGTTCTAGCTTTTTCCCTCTCTTTGACTGCCTTTTCACACTCTGTGTCAAACCACTCTTTCCTTTTAGTATTCTTCTTTACTACTTGCTCGTTGACAGCCCTTTTAATGCATTTTTCTATCCTTGTGTACTGTTCATCAACCTTTTGTTTTGCCGTTGTTTTTAATAGCATATCATTTATCCTTCTAACAAAATTGTCTTGATTATCTTGTACCTGTAGTGTTTTGTATGTACGTTTTTGTCCTTCTACCGTATATTTATTAATTGGTAATATTAATTGCATGATTATCCCTACCATAAAATGGTCAGAGTCACTGTCCGCACCTGTTATGCATTTTTCGTTCCTAGTTTCTAATAAGACATGGTCTATTTGATTTATGCTTTTTCCATCAGGACTTCTCCAAGTGCCCTTGTATATATTTTTATGTTGGTAAAATGTACTCATTATTTTCATATTTTTCTCTTGAGCGAAATCAATTAGTAGTCTGCCATTCTCATTTGATTCTTCGTGCAAACTATGCTTTCCAATTGTTGGGTAGTAGATATATTCCTGTCCTACTTTAGAGTTACAGTCCCCTAATATCATTTTTAAATCATATTTAGTGATTTTTTCATATTCTCTGTCCAGACTATTGTAAAATTCTTCTTTGTGTGGATTCTGGATTCTGGATTAAAAATGGAGGGTGAGTTACCTCACACGCACTTAGGCCGCATTAGGTGGGCCCATTGTGCTACCTCCCAGCAGCTCTCCAAGTTGGGTATCACTCAAGCCATCCAATCTTTTGAATGTACTTAAGGACGACCGCAACTGGAATGTTGCTAATTCTGGCCATATCGGGCCAGAAGTCCCCCAACATGGATCCTCTGACTCTTGCGAGAGCTGGACAGTGACACAGAACGTGTTCTGCTGTCTCGTCATCCTCGTTGCATCCGCGACAGTTTGGGCTGTCCACCAGTCTCATCCTGTGCATATGTTGGTTTAGAGTGCAGTGTCCAGATAGGATACCCACGACTAGTCGAAGGTTCCTTCGGGACAGTTGCAAGCAATATTTGGCTGTCTTTGGCGAGGGCGCTGTAATAGCAGCCCGTGCTTGACGACAGCTTTGCATGTTAACCCATCTTCGTATGAAGCTGTTTAAGGTTTCTTGATATAGCATAGAGCTTAATATTGTCAAGGATATGGGGATTACGGGTTCTGGCCCCCAGAGAGGTTGTCCGGAAGCCAGTCTCGCAGTCTCATCAGCCTCCTCATTGCCGTAGTTACCGTCATGTCCTTTCACCCATACAAGAGAAACAACAATATTTTTTGAGATATCTTCGAGAGCTTCACGGCACTGCAGTACCACACCTGAGGTAATTGTGCAACTGCCCAGGGCTAGTAAAGCGGCTCTACTGTCACTGAAGATACCAATACATTGATTCTCGATTTTCCTTTCAAGAATTGCTTTTGCACCATGCATTATTCCAATTACTTCCGCTTGGAAGACAGTGGCCATTTTGCCTAGTGGTATGCTTTGGCGGAGGTTCAGATCGTCAGAGAAAACTCCGGCACCTGTTCCGTGCTTTGTTTTAGATCCATCAGTAAAGATGGATATATCTATATGCTGGGTAAACCCGGCATTTTCATAAACGTTAAATTGTCTATTGAAGGCATATTGCAGAGGGAGGTAGTCCACCATGGCGTCCAGAAGAGGGATCTTGTCGACGGCCTCATTCAGAATGCGGGTATGCCTGCCTCCCTTGCCTGCTGTGTGCCACAGCCCCTTGTTGCGCAGCCTCAAGGCGGCCCTTACGGCTACTTCCTCCACAAAAAGATCAAGTGGTGGAAGGCATAAGATCACCTCTAAAGCGGCTGTAGGGGTTGAGCGTATAGCACCTGTAGAACTAAGACAGGCAAGACGTTGCACATGTCCTAGTTTACTTGCTGCCGTAGCCTGTCTGACCCTGGGCCACCAGACAAGTGCTCCATAACATAGCATGGGCCTAATCACGGCAGTATACAGCCACAAGGTAATTCGGGGAGAGAGTCCCCAGGATTTACCTAAAGTGCGGCGACACTGCCAGAATGCCATGCATGCTTTTTCAGTTTTAACTTTTAAATGTTTCTCCCAATTCAGCTGTCTGTCAAAAATAACTCCCAAGTATTTGACATTGTCTGAAAAGCTGAGAGAAGTGTTGAATAGGAGAGGACTACGTAAAGGTCCCACCTTCCTTTTTTTGTGAAAAGTACCATTTCTGTCTTCGAAGGATTGACAGAGAGTGACTGTTCATTACACCATGTTTCTGTTATTCGAAGAGCTGTCTGCATCAAGTTACAGAGCGTGCCCTCGAACTTGCCAGTAATGAAGATGACGATGTCATCCGCATATCCAGTAGTATAGAATCCAGCATCATTGAGTGTGCTTAGAAGGCTGTCTACCACTGTATTCCACAGTAGTGGAGACAGAACCCCCCCTTGCGGACAGCCCTTCGTCACAACACCTCTAATGGAGTTGCCTCCTATATTAAATTGTACTGCTCTCATCGTAAGCATGCGTTTTATCCACTCACAGAGAGTGGGTGCCACACCATGCCTGCATAAGGCAGAGTTAATGCTCTCAAATGAAGCCTTGTCAAAGGCTCCTTCAATATCAATGAAGACTCCCAGAGTGGACATTTTATTGTCTAGCGATCTCTCAATGCGGTTCACTACAGCATGTAGCGCCGATTCAGTAGATCTCCCTGAGATATAGGCGTGTTGGTTCAAGTGCAATGGGTGTAAAGCCAGCATCCTTTCCCGTATTTCTCTGTCGCAAAGTCTCTCAAGCGTCTTTAGTAAGAAGGATGTGAGACTAATGGGACGATACGATTTGGCCTGGGTATAATCCGTACGCCCTGGTTTAGGTATAAAAACTACCTTCACTTCTCTCCAGCTCTCCGGTATATATCGAAAAGCGATACACGCCCGGTAGATGCGCACCAGGTGAACAAGCATCAGGTCCAGTCCCCACTGTAGTAGGGCTGGAAAGATACCGTCCACTCCTGGCGACTTGAAGGGGAGAAAGGAGTTTATAGCCCAGGTTACCTTGTCACCCCGTACGACCTGGTTTGCCACATTCCAATCCTCCTCTGAGGGAGGTGGAATGTTGGGTCTTGGCCATACATTGTCAGGGGTGACAATACAGCCTGGAAAATGTGTTTGAATTAGCACTTCCGCTGTCTCTTCGGGTTTGGTTGTAAAAGAACCATCCCCTCGCTTGAGACAGCCTGGCTGTTGGTTTGGATCCTTAGAAAGGATCTTCTTCAGCCGAGCCGCGGAGGCAGTGGTCTCTATGGAACTGCAAAACGTTTTCCAAGAGTCCCTCTGTCTCTGGCGGATTTCTTTTTTGTATAAACGTTTTTGGTCTTTATAGACCTCCCAGTCACTAGTAATTCTAGTTCTTTTTGCTTTGTTAAAGAGTTTGCCCAATGTTGATTTCATCCTATCGAGTTTTGGACACCACCAGGAGGTTGTGCGACTCGCTTTGGATATCTTCAATGGGCATGACGATTCGTAAGATTGTAGGATCGAGTTCTGCAGGATATCCACACTGATTTGCAAGTCCTCTACCTGATCAATCTTTTCTGGGAAAACCGAATCCGCCAGATGAGCTTCCAGATCTGTCTTGTAAGATAGTCTGTCAGTCCGCCTAGGGTTTCGATATTGTTTTGGTTGAGCTATAGTTCCAGATAATTTGAAACAAAGCCATCTGTGGTCTGACATAGACACAACAGGTGATACCTGCCAGCCCACAATATTATTGGAAATATCTGAAGAGGCCAGAGTGATATCAATCACGGTCTGGCTACGCGTTGTGACAAAAGTTGGTTCACATCCACGGTTCAGTATTTCTAAGTTTGTACTTATTAGGTACTCAAGTAAAAACCTACCTCGGGTGTTAATGCCACTGCTACCCCACGAGACGTGGTGAGCATTTGCATCACAGCCAATAATTAAGTTTTTGTTGTTCCTCTCACAGTAGTTCACCAATTCGATCAACTCCGCGCTAGGTGGAGGGTCAATTGAGTCACTGGGGAGGTATACCGATGCGAAAATTACATCTTCCTTCCCTTCGTTTATACTACAGCTCATCTGTATCGCCGTAATATCACGCGTACAGAGGTGTGGCAAAGCAAAGGCTTGTAAATGCTTGGGACAGTAGATGCACGTCCTTGGTTTCTCATGGGTGCTATCTGTAAAAACAGTGCCATTACGGTTAATTAATCCACAGATCTTTGATTTTACAATCCAAGGCTCTTGTATTAATGCAACAGTGTCCTGCTGGCTGTCGAGCTGTCTGCGTAGAGTAACAGCAGCCTCTCGACAGTGTTGCAGGTTAATTTGTATAATGTTTAGTCCAGGTTGGGTGGACATGAGGTCGACAATAAATTATTCGACCTCGGTGTCCGACCCGGACCCTAGAAGCATACTCATCAGCTCCCTCTCCTCCTCAAGAGTATCCATGGGGGTGGGGGGTTGTGAAGCTTCTCCTTCGGATGGCTGCTGCGGTAGCAGCGGCTCTCCTACTGGCGGTGGAGGGGTATCCGAGGACGCACCCTGGTCTGCAACAACAAGGGGTTTAGGGGTATCCGTAGACGCACCCTGCCCTGGGGGGTTGGAGTCTGGAGGTGCATCTCCAGGCCTCTGAATTTTTAATTTTAAAGTTGTAAACTGATAGTGCAGTTTACTACCTTTACTTTTGACTGCTGTTTCAGCCTCTTGGTTTAGCCCAAAAACTAGGAGTCTGCCAACGGGCTCCTCCTTTTCGGCTGTGTGGAAGAGGGGCCAGTCCCGAACACCTATCCCGGGATTCTGCACTGCCAGGCGGCGAGTAACAGTCTCCGTAGATTCAGGTTTCCCTGGAATCCACAGAGCTACCTTCGCCAGCCTGGGCAGCCGATCCACCTGGACGACATTGAGACGGGCGCCCTCCCATAAAGTGGGCAGGTTTGACACTGCTTCTGTTAGCCACTTCAGGGTCTGGTCATCCTCGCAGGTGATTCTAAGAATCTCTCCGGAGTACTGCCAGCCCTTAAAAGTGGGTGCAATTTGGCCTTCAGCTAGGGCGAACATATGGTTGTCCAGAGCCACCAGCAATTGGGCTTTTATTAGGTCCGCTTGGACCTGGGTGATCTTACCGAGTGGGGTCCTTAGATCCACGATGGCCACGCGGAGGTGCCTCGTAAGGGCCTCTTTGTAACCACCTGTCCTTTCGGTTACCTTTTGGTCTGGCTTGACCTTCTTTTTCGGATTAGAGGTGGAGGGCGTGCTTCCATCCGATCTAATCCTTTTACTTGTGGAGGGTGTAGGCCTACCGGAACCAACCGCCTTGGGGCTAGCTCTGGGAGCCAGTCCCTTGGTAGTGGTTGAGGAGGGCCCACGTCCCTTCCCACTTCTATCCTTCATTTTGCCTGAACCTGCCACCTTAGGGTTAGCTTCAGGAGCCAGCCTTTGGGTGGAGGTAGAGGCAGTAGCGCCGGAGTTCTCTGCGGTTAAGCGAGCCTTCCTCCTGCGCTTCTGTTCGGCACCAGAGATCCTCTTCCTCTTTGGAAGAGTCTGTTGCTCCTCCTCTGTATTTTGCTGCTGCTGTTGTTGCGGTCCTGCTTGAGGGGTATCCGAAGACGCGCCCTGTACGGTTTCTTCAAACTTCTTATCATCCATGCTGAAAGAAAATTTCATCTCCCTAGCTCCCCACCCACCACGGAGCCCAACAAGGGGACGCCGAACTTCGACGCCAAGGATACTAAGGAGATATAGCTCCCAGAGATGAGTTGCACACGAGCAGGCACCTTTAGGCGAGCCCCAGGGTATCAGAAACCGGAACCCCTAGGGACCTCAAGGACCCACTGCATGCACCTTCACCCCCAAAGAGCTCACCCTTCCGGCGGTCTGAACCGACGGAACAGCCGATTGATCGAGGTGGGTTAGTCTCGACCTCCCGTCTAAGTGAAATCAGGGCCAAAGAGATGTGTTACTGCGCTCCAGGAAACCAAACCGTCCCAGAGGCAGCTCAATCCCCAGGATCCCTTCATCCAACCGACACGGGTCGCCTCGCACGGCACAAACACGAGGGTAACCTAAAACCCTGTGAAGTTCATTGAGCGGCCACAACTCAATGAAGAGGGGGGATGGTCCGCGGTGGCAGCTTTCGTTCCATCACACAGGAGTTTAGGCCCGGGATATCCCTACTAGCTAACCACTAACCTTAGTCCGGAGGACCTCGGCCGTTCTCCTATCCGCCACCTGGAGAGGCGCTCGGTAGGTGTCCCAACCCCCGAGCTTCTTTGTGTGTAATTTCCTTTTCCTCTGTTGGCATGTGAACGTTTAAAAGACTTATTTTTTGGTGTTTACCCCTTAGCCTTAACCAGCACATCCTGTCCGATATAGGTGTGAAACTTATTACTGCTGGTTTCAGTCGTTCTTTAATTAGAAATCCTGTGCCCAATCTTCTATTATCTCCACTACTTTTAAAATATATATAGCCTTCTATATCAATGGTTTCAGTATTTTTTTGTTTGGTTTCTTGTACCGCGAGTATGTCCACCTTGTAATTTTTTAATACTCTGATTAGCTGCTTGAGAGCCCCCTCTTCGTATGTGCCTCGTACGTTCCAAGTTGCTATAAATAATTTTCTGTTTATTTTATCGTTATCCTTTGTCTTGCCACAGTCGTCTCCATTTGTCCTTAATCCCTTATTCATTAGTAGTTTTCTGTTGATCTTGTTAACTTATTTACGGGTTCTCCTGCATGTTTACCACTCCCCTGCGGTGAGCGTTCGCTGATTGTTCTACCTTTTTTTGTCACTTCCAATATATTTTCGTGTATGTCATCATGCTGGTACTCATTCAATTGATTTGCCGAGTAGCTTTTATAAATTTTCGGATGTTCTGTATGTTGCATTGTTGGCGTATTTCATGACTTAGAACTCTATCTCTTAATGTTTTTCCAGCTATTGTTCTTAGTGGTCTCATTTCTGTTGTTTGTAGTTGTTGTCTTGTTCTAGTGGTGTCGGCTCGAGTTTCCGCTCTATATGTGAGTATCGGCCTCACGGCACCCTTATATGTTTTTGTTTTTTTAATGGAAATGTACTTATTTCTCCATATGACGTCCCTTAAACACCCTGATACTACAGCTCCTTTATTTGTAGGGTGTTTTACATCTATATATATGTCCCGTGTGCTTGATATGTTTATGCCTAGATATTTAAATTCCATGACTTGCTGTATGATGGTTCCTTCTATCTCTAATTTACATCGCAAGGGTTCTCGAGGGATTGTCAGACATTTTGTTTTTTGTTTGTAGACTTCCATGTTTAAAGTTCTTGATATCGTTACAAGTTGGTGTAACATTCATTGTAGATCGTCTTCATTATTAGTTAAAATGAGGTCACCAGCGTAGCATACTATTTTGATTTGTTTTGATCCCATTTATATCCTTTTTTATTTTTACGCTATATATAACCTTGTCCATTATTACATTGAATAACATAGGGCTTAGAGAATCTCCCTGCCGTACACCTACGTTCACTGGTATCTCGCTTGTTTTAAGGTCGTTTTGTTTTTATACATGTTTTGGTATTGCTGTATATGTCTTAAATCAGGTTTATTAACTTCTGTGGTATGCTTTCATTTTTCATTACATGCCCTAGTTTTCCGACTGCTGCCCAGGTCATTCTTATGCGTCTACTTATTTCTGCGGTTTGATTCGCTTTGCCGAGTGTGATCTTGTGTGGTGGAAAAAGAAAGGGGAGGCCTATACCCAGGAGTGGGTGGTAAAAGGCTGTTAAAGAAGAAGAAGAAAAACTTCTGTGGGACATTCCTCTCTGAAAACGCTTCCAGCACATCACCCAGCCTGTCGCGATCGAAAGCCTTTGAGAAATCGATGAAACACATAAAAACCGGGGCCTCAAATTCTATTGGTTTTTCGCTCAGTTGCCGAATAATAAATATAGTATTCTGTGTATTGATTGCAATTAGCTTACAGTCTATGGATAATAGTTTTATTAATTTTAGTTTAGGGCACGCTGACATGAACGCAAATGAAGGTTTACAAATTGAGACTAACTTTCACTGCCACCACTACTGCTTCTTTTTTCATTACTATTGATTAAGCAGTCATATGATATTGACCACGAATTTTCCCAAACTAATTCGAAAAAGTCAAAATTGATGAATGTGACGTGTTTACTCGTTCTGCTTTACAGTGGTAAGGATTTTGAACGAGTTTATTCGTTAACAATTATTGATGTATAAATATACAAGGGCTCGTTATATTCCAAGGGCCCTGAATTTAAATTTACTAATTAACAGAAATATGGGATTGTTAGAATCCAAATGAACCCAGAAAATTAGAATAAATAAATACAAAATTACCTAAACGTCGTTCGTGAAATTCTCGAAACGACGTTTCTAAAGATAAATTATTAAATCATAAAATTATCATTACGTAAAATAGTGAGCGGGGTTATATAAGGAAATTCATTTTTTTAAATTAATTATTCGTCTTAATCCGAAATCCAAGTGAATTAGGGCACTACTTTAATTAATAAGTAAACAACATTAATGAAAATCCAAAATACGCAGAATAATTACTTCACGTGACAAGAAGCCACGGTTATTTAATTAGACCTTTTAAACTACTAAATTATCAAAGAATAAAAATTGAAAACACCAAACGAATAGTACAATTTCGCATATTTTAAATGCATTGGACCGATAATGGCAAACATTATATTAAACCTGTACGATCATGGGTTTTTTCTTTGAATTATTTGGTAGCCTGATGAAGCAAGCACCATTTGCTTCTGTAGTTTTTTGTATCACTATCTGTGGTAGCTTAATTACACCAAAATTAGTTCAGCTAAATTTTTTTCAAATTTGTTATTTCTAACAATTAAAAACAAAGTGTTTAACGATATCATTTTTACACTTTATCTCCTAATATTTGATTTCTACCTACTATTTATTAGTAATTTATTATACAAGACGATAAAGTTAAATTTTATCCACGAGTGAATCGTTTAACGTCGAGACTCAGTCGAGACGTTAATGATTCAAGAGTGGATAGAAATAACTTTATCGTCGTGTATAATACAATATTTTTTTCTATAGCAAGAACTTTAACAATTTCAAAAGAAAATAATGACAGTTAATCACATTTCAAAATGTCAGTAGCTAGATTGGGTTGCTACGATAATACGAAGCTGTCATATTTAATTTAAACAAAAGTTAGAAAATTAAATTACTTTATCTATCCTTGATGTTAAAGTGCTACTTTATCTACCCTTGCTGTTAAAGTAAAACTTGACCTTTTGTTTTCAGTTGATAAAAGCACACTTTAACATGTGCTATAGAAAAAAATAATTTATTTCAATTAAGTATTTGCATTTCCTTCAAACCTTAATTTTTTAAAATATAGTATTATTATTGAATCCATCTCTTTCTCCATTAGCCATATTCCATTCAATTATAAATTCTATTTTCCTTTCTAATTTCATAATCCTTTTTATAAAATTGATTTTTATACCCTTGTGTATATCATTACAGTATGTTTTATATTTTACCTACTAAATTCTTGGCGTAATTATGTAATTGTTATCTTGTTTTGGGTAACTTTTTGGTAAAGTCAGTGTGCATTTTCCAGTGCAGCTCCAACCGCAAATTCACCATGTTACCCCACCTCTCAAAGAACTACTGTAAGACTTTATCTGATTTGACAAAAATCATCAAAATATGGTTTAGAACTAGTAAGTGACTGCTTACCTTATATGTTAATATAACTCCTATGTTTGTCATACTCACTAATACTTTTGGGTTTCCCAATATCACCCCCCCCTTTTTTGCCCTTCTTCGAAGAATTGCCACTTCAGGGATGTATTTGGAAGTCATCATCATATCTTCGCGTTTGTCTCTCCACTTTTCTACAAATAACCCCGAAATGCTTTCTTCTGCTATAACTTCACCCTTTTTTAGTTTCCTGTTAAACACATCTTCGGGATTATTCCTGCTATTACTACTCAAGGTTCCAGAAATGTAGGTCTGATTGTCTCTCAATTTATGTGCCAAGTCGACAGAAGTGTAGCAATTATTGTCTACATATACAGTTCTTCCTTTTCGTACAAAATTTTAGATATCCTCCATGTAGGCACAATTTAAATAATTTTGTGCCAAACTTATGCCTTTATTAATACACTGTTTGGACTATAGTCGACCTATAGGCACCAAAGTTTCGTCGATCACCGAATTTTCATCGATACATAAATATTCTCCAGGTGTAATATGCTTTTGACTGTTATATTTCAGTTTACTGATATTGAAGGACATTGAAGGATATTGACACAAGCCCATCCACATAAGAATTCCCTTAATTTTTTCTAGAATCTTCTTGATTTGCATCTTTCCTCCTAGAAATATTTGCACTGCGTTTTTTCGTTTGTGCTGTTGCCATTTTTTGTCTTTCTTGGTTGGCCTAGGGATTAGTTTCAGTAGCAAATAGTTGAAATAAATCACCGTCACTTATTATTTTATAAAAATCGTATGGCGTTTTAGCATCATTATCATACAGTTTTGGCACTATTGCTGGTTTTGGTTCCAAAATTTGAAAATCTTATAGGTATTGTCCAGTTATCGGACCCTAGGATAGACTAATCTCCTGTTCATCTTTTTCATGGGATAAAATGGAATCAGCAGCAACTACTTGATTGATAATACCATCCAGCATTGAGTCCCTGTCAATTGGCGTTCAAATATTTTCACAATCATTTCATTTACTCTTTTTTGCTTCTGTCCACTACCTGATTCTGATGATGAAGCACCGAAATCCCTATTTTTTTATCTTGTTTGTTGAACATTTTTGGTTTTCTTGCATTTGTCCTGCTGGGAATCACTGCTTTTGGAACTACGACTTACCATCCAAGTACTTTTATCAACTTCATATTTCGAATGCTCCATAAATTCGCAAAGACGCTCATCTGATAACAACGCGTTCTACAAATTTTGCAGCCTTTGCTGCTTTTTTTAGCAAGACATCTTGATAAAGTACACCACTTGTCACGTAAACTGCTAACACCTGCACAGACGCTAGCTAAATTTCCCGAAGATCAGTAATTTCACAAAATATGTGCAATTGCTGCAACAATTTGCTATGCGCAGAACGACCATTATAAAAAACGTAGTTCTTATGGCCCTGGTGCTCAAATGCTGTGCACCAAATTAAAGCTGAAAAATATGTATATATATGGTATAAATAAAATATAAAATTTATAATTAGGGCAAGGGATACTACACTTTAGGATATGAAAGGTTCAATTGAGAATTGCCTGTCAAACTCATGGCAAATTTAAGGAATTTAATAATAATTACCAAAAATAAAAAGCGTTTTCCTTATTTTATTTAGTTGCAATAACTTAGGGTTTAGCTCCGGTGAACATGAAACAATTCTTAACTCAGGGGGTCGGTTCATAAAATTAAGTAGAAACATTTGTATGACAAATAATTTGTTGTATGAAAATTACTTTCTGACATTAGGGCAAATGTACTGTTCCCATCTGACAGTTAAATAACCTCTAAATTTAGTGCAATAGACAAGATGATCCGTCAGTGCAAAAATAGTGTAAAATTTAATTTTAAACACCAAAATGGCACGAATGCATCAGGTAAATACGATTAATTCTGTGAAGTAGCAACTTCGAACCTCGTTTTGTTTCTAGTGTGACGCAAATCCAAGCATAATTCGCTTTTGTTCAATTTCCGGAAAAACCTCAACTGTCGCCTCAATTCCACTTTTTAGGGAAGCTAGCTAAATGATTCGAAGCTCGATGGATCTGGAACCCTGGAAACACGTTAACGTTCTCGGGAAAGGTCTATTCTTGACAAACTACCGTTACTAGGAAGCTGCTGCTCCTAGTTTTTCTGGAATCCTACCTTTTTTTTTAAGAGGTGCTCCGCTGGTAGTTGGCACACTGGAAGGACGCCACGAAAAATAATCGCTTGGAAATGACTTGCTGGTTCTAATTCTTCTACCCAGGGATAGCTGTAGGCCTCTTCTCCATGTAGCACAAAAAGATCTGCCTTCCGATGTTTGGAACTACACCAAAATCTTCACCGATGTAGACTCGCACTCAACGACACACCAGGTGGAAACTTGCTGGCCCAATTTCACTATCTTTGGAGCTCGTACACTTGGGAAAATTACATCCACAGATGTCCAGCAACTTGGTGAATAATTTTAAGACGAAACTGGTATCACAAATAACTTTTTATTCACAATTTAATACAATAAATGTGGAGATCAATTTGCACCCATCATGAAAAACTTAAGCTTGTTTGATTCATTATAACAATTGACTGTCTCGTAACTAATCAACTAGATTTACAATTGTTTAAAAAAAGATATGCTTTATTACATGTTTGAACTTATGGACTACAGTTCTGATGTTATGTATTTTCACTAAATTGTCCTTTTCTTAGGAAAGATGTCACCACACTTTGCTCTGCTTTTAATTTTCACTTTGGGTTATAATGCTATCAGCGCATTATAACCCACTTGAGTTCTTTTAGCATCTCACTAATTGTCTTTCGATCGGTTGCCTTACATTTTACATTGCTCTAATGCAATTATTGCATTGCTAGCACTATTTTTCGTTTACCTTTCAGTTAACTTGCCGTTTGCTGGCTTATAAACCTTTAATACATAACGCTCATACAATTTCTTTACTTAACAAAGCATTCTATATCATTTTATTCACATTATGTTTGACGTTACTAACCTCAAATCCGTCAGTTACAAATTAAATTGCATTGGCCTTTCCGAACATTTATCATATCTGAAACCCTGAACGTAACCCTTCTGAAACCTGTCTTATCTCATGCTAACTTTTATCTCTCAAATTATTAGTTACTGCTGCTTACATCAAGTGCACTTATTAATGTAAAATACTGATTATCTTGCAATAAATAAAATATTCAATTCAATGCTCATGTTGACCTTATTAATTCTGTTACATACGCAATCAGAATTGCTGTGGGCAGTAAACCATTACAATATAAATATATAAATGTTTTATTGGTATTAGGATTAATACAATAGGTGTTACAAACAGGAAATAGAAGCAGAATTCCTAAAAGGAAATGGGCCACGTAACGAAGACTGTTTTGTATTTGGGCACTCTACGTATTAATGTATCTGAACACTTAAACACTTAAAGTTCACCGATGAGATTGTGGGTGTAATATCGCAAAGCCAACATATAGTGCACACAACATCGAATGATTTCGTTTAAAAAACTTTGCAAGTGGTTGAGTTAAAGATTGATTTTATCAAAATACAATATTATAACAAAAACAGTCATAGATGTGATATTAAGATCGAGAATTGTACGATGGAAAAGGTAAAGACACAGATAGCCCGACTAAGGAAAATACTTGGAAATCGAAAGAAATATGATATTGAGAACGAGCATGATGCGCAAAAGTGAAGTTTAAGTAGTGGGGATATATAATTCTATCTAAAAGCGAACATATGTAATCAGCACATCATATCAGCCGCTGTATAGGTTACCGAAATGTAGGTTCTCACCTAAAAAAAGTATTAAGGCTCTAGCAAACCAAGAGCTATTTTAATGAAAAATAGTATTATCTGTCACTTCTAATTAGTGTAAAATAGCCACAAGTTTAGGGTTAACTTAATAGAACAACGTTTGGGAGATGGAACCGGACAGGACACAGAATTTGACGAAATAGTAGATGATGCCAAGAGATATTAAGGATGAGCTCTGATGAAAAAAAGATAGAAATGTCGGAAGACCGTAATAGAGACAGAAAAGCCGCCTGAAAAAAACTCTAAGGGTTAACTGATACAATATAACACAAACCCGAGAAGTGTGGAGACATCTTTTCTAAGATGGGTAAAAAGGCGATGAGAATACCCTATTCTCCATATATAACGTTTTGATAACACGCGCTTATTTTTATGGGCAAAACCATAGTGAAATGCTAAACTTCCTGCACTAAATTGAAAATCTGTAAAGAGGTTTCACGGAACTTTTCTAGTACGAATTTTAGCAATTTGCAAATAAAAAATATGTAGTTCTCAGTGATTTGAAGTACGTGCTCCGAGGCGAATATTTCGAGCCATCTTCTTGTCCGCCGCTAGGATAACTGAGCCTTGGTCGTGTTTCAATGCGACAAGTTTCTGATGCGTTATAAAGCACCATATTAATCTGTCTCATTTGTGGTGTTTACCCTGCATCTACTAGGTTTTATTTTCGTCAATGATAAAGCCAGAGCTATTTACAAATTATTACTTTTATCGTTCTCAAATAAAAAATTTCTTCGTCTTTCAGACGAGGGACGTAAAAATGTAATCTGCTGGATTACGCACTTCGCCTTCCGCTGCTAAAATAACTGAGCCCAGGGCGTGCGCGAAGTGGACGGGTTTCTGATGAGTTACAAGGCACTATACTATTCTGGGTAATTTTTGATGTTTACCCTGTATCTTTTAGGTCACATTTTCGCCAATGCTAAAGCCTAAGCAGTGTGCAAATTACCACTTTTATGTATTTCTCAGGTAGGTACAGCAAAACCTAAAAAAAGTTATATTTCTCCGAAATTTTCTCGGTTTTATACCAGGTAGATATATAATACGTATGCAAAATATCGTCTTCCTCCAAGAAATACTTGTTGAGTTATACCGCGAACAGGCAGACAGACACACATACAGACAAAGAGACAGACAGACAGATAAACAGATAGACAGACAGGCAGACGAAATTAAAAACATTTTTTTTCGTCATCTAGGGACTTTTAAATGTGGAGATCTGAATAAATCTCGAAAGGTGACTTTTTCGTGATTACAATACTTCCTATAGGAGGTAAAAATTTATTAATTTTTAGTGGGCGTTCTACCGCTATTGAAGAAAATCGTCTGACCGTTGTAGACGTAGGGTGTACAAGTCACAGCTGATATCAACAATTGAAGTTATTATAATATATGGTCCTAGACGAACTGCATACGGTCTAACCACATGGAAAGATATTAAATAGGGATATATGCTACCATGTATGAAAACCGATACTATTAATGACGTAGATAGGTAAGCAGTACAACATTTGTCAAAGTTAGGAATGACTAGCTTTCTGATTGAGAGAAACCAAATAATGGTTGAAAAATTATACAAGTATAACTAGAGGGAAATTATGTGGAATTATTAGTTTTAACTCATATTATCAACTTATACCTTCGCTATTAATAACAAGTGATTGAAATAAATATTCATGAAAGGGAGTCAAGGAAGAAAAAGATGGACATAAGCTTTATGTGCAGTATTAATTCATAAAGTAAGTAAGTTTAACTAACACAACCGTCACTTTAAGTCAGCTTATTTGACAGATTTCAAACACCTTTTGAGATATGCCCTTTAATGTTGTATATTTTATATCATAGTTATCATTGATAATCAGATACAGTGCATGCAAGAAATGTAGTTTGAAAACTTTGAACGGGCAATGAATATTAATTGTGATTGAGTTTACTCTGACACAGTAGATGCAACATTAAGTAGTTCAAATGTTCCACATGCAAGCGGCGACATACATAAATTTTGTCTAAAGTAACTTTGATGAATATTTTTTTTAATTACGCGTTACAATATTGGGTAGTCAGTAACTTTACTCTTTTTAGTTTCTTGACGAAAGTAACTAATAGTTTGTTTTTATAGAAAATGGTATAGCATCTTTGTATAGAGCATGTATACTCGTATGTATAATTCAAGCTTTGAAACAAAAACAAAAACACCTTTTTGTTAGAATTTCAAAAACATACAGAAAGTATACTCTGAAAATACGTTTCCATAAAGAAAATATATTTGTAAACTTTTATTTACGTCTGCTTTTCGTTTCTACTGTAGCAACCTTCCACGTAACAACTCAGCGACTCTTCAAAGAATGTCGATATCCAATACTACTCCATTGGAAGGAAGACAGGCAGGTAGGATTTTGAAAAAAAATCGAAGAAATAAGGGTAGCACCTTATGAACAGGGTTTTCCACTGTTGGGACCGCTTGATTGACAGTTCCGTCCGTAGTTACTATATAACACTTTGAATCTGTGCATTTTTCCATTTAATTATTTAGTTTATTTACTTAGCTATTTTATTTATTTATTTCTGATTTTTTTTTCTTTTTTGCAAAGTATTTAATCAATAACAATAACTTATTACATTGCAATATTTTGATTAGTCATATTAATTCCTCTTATTCAATTTTGGTAAAATTGACAAAAAAATTTACTCGAAGGTATTAAACCACTGCATAATCTGCTATTCTTATAACTGAATGGCTTAGGGCAACAACAGGTCACATGCAGTTTACCTACTTTAGAGAAAACTCAGAAAAATTTACATTTTGATGCAGTTTCCGGTCTGAGCATTCCATTTCGGCACTTGAGCGAAATTCGCATCTGAGTTTAACATATATTTGTTATATATCATTATATGTCCTACTATTCAGCTAGTTCAACGGAAATGAGATCCCTCCAACCTTATTTTCCTTAATCCTGGTTAAAGGAGTTAACATGTGCTGGTCCAAAGCGAAAATTATTAGTTGCAAAGACTTACTGACTAAATAGCTACTTTGTTTACACTAACATCTTTAATAGAGCACATTTATATTTTCTGGTAAACGACAACGCTAAGTATAAACCTAAGTACTAATCTACGAAGCAAATGGCTTTTTCTACTGCGCATTTGTTTTAGCAACCATTAAACCTACTTGCGAAAAGCTGTATCTACTACGCAGTTGTTTCAGCACAGCAAATAACCCAGCCAACAGCTGCTTATATCACTTTTTCATGCTACTAGTCCATGGGCATACGCCACGGCACTATTATTGCATGCTCAAATAAGGTAATAAATCAGCCTCCTGAGGTGATGACTTACTAATTCCAGTTGCACAATACTTGAACTAGTTCTCGTAGCTCTTTACGGCGATACCTTCTCTATTGCGTCAACGGACGACGCGGCCGGTTGCTTTGTGGAGCGCTGGCTACCAAATTTGCGAAAGCGCAACGTGTTCGAGATTTTGACACCTCCATACAGTTCACAATTGCAATAGGACTCTGCTCTATAACTTCCCCGAAACAGGTAACAACTTTGATTTGAACTGAAACCACTTTTTTTTAATAAGCACAAGTCATCTTTTACCGCACTTCGCAGCAAGCGGCCTCATTGACACACTTTTTAAACTACTAATGGCACGCTTAGTGTAAATTATAGATACACAACAGCAAATAACAATGATCACAGTTCCCGTTTTACGTTTCGAAAGAATGTAGTGTCCAAATCAGAAATTTATCTTCAATCTTGAAGCTCATGTCGATGCACACTTTCTTAAAAGGAAAGAATATTCGCTTGAATTGTTTCAGAGATAATCGACAATGTCGATTGGGGGGTTGAGCAGTGTCACACAAATTAAATATCATCAAAATGAAAAGAAACCCTTCTCTTCGAATGCTTGTTCTAAAAACAGGAGTGGATACCATTAGCTTTGTTGATCAATATCCGTGAAGCCTTGGCTTTTTACTA
Organism: Agriotes lineatus; assembly: GCA_940337035.1. NCBI lineage: Eukaryota > Metazoa > Arthropoda > Insecta > Coleoptera > Elateridae > Agriotes > Agriotes lineatus. The sequence continues at coordinate 125,689,412 of OW679195.1, forward strand.
GTTATAAGAAAGAACTACCAAAATTTTGCTAACTAAATTGAATTTAGTTTCGCTCCTAAAAGGTTTTGTAACGTTTTTAAAGTCAATTTAATGTGATGGTTCCTGCTACTACGATTATTATTCTATTTTGAATTTTATTGTTGCTTGGAGAAGCCGGTGTTCATGTCGATGCGAAGAGAAGGTTCTGGTGTAAATAGCAACCGGTTTAATGCATTACAGCGTGATGTGTCTTTTTACAGAACACACCTTTTCACACGTCCGAAACTCGCTATCAGATTTTTGTCAACACCAGCGGCAATGATACATATGTGGTGCAAATTGAAAGAATTTATAGCCCTTATCCCCGAGAAATTTATGGGACGTTTGTTTTAAAATCAGCTATCGGCTGCCTGTTTTTCCATTTTAGGCCAGCAGATTAGTATCTACTTTAAACGACTATTGAATCCCATATCAATGGCGTTAATTTATTGATTCTTGCCCCTTCCGTTTTTCTTTTATAATATTGCCGGCCATTTAGATTTAAGACTGTTGCGATAATTGGAAACTTTCATTTATATGCTAAAAGTATCACTTACATCTCCGTTGATGTCGAAATTGACTTTGCTTTTGGATTATGTACAAAAGGACACGGTCGACATGCACCCGGACTTAGTTTTGCACCTTCCAGTCTTTGTTCAAGCGATGGCTAAAGCGAAAGAAAGAGTTGTTTGTTGGCTTGTTTAAAACCAGGACTTATATTGTTTGACGCTTTGAGAGAAGAGAGGCTACTTTACACAAACTTAGACAATGAGCTACATAGAAAACAAGTTCTTTTTTGATATAATAGCCTGCATGAAAACTTCTAGGCTTACATAGAGCTTCCTTTCATTGTTAAAAATATAAACATCTTATAGTAAACTATAGGATATCTCCAGCCTTTATCTAATTTTTTGAACACCGCCGTCTATAAAAACAAAACCTACCTAATGAAGGCAACTGAAATAAAAAAGCAGACAGACAGCTACAACTTCATCTAACAGTTTTTATTCGATACTGATGTTTTCCCGTAGCAGTTAAAAATGGGCCGCCGCTTTTATGTCGTTAATTTATCGGAAAAAGTTCAAACGCACACAGGTGCCGCCGAGAATAACCGTTTTTGAAAAAAGTGGTGATTCTATGTCTAACTCCCCAACTCCGTGCTCCATTAGCAGTTATTACGTTTTATTAATTTCGTTTTATTGTAACACAATCAATTTTAATTGGGCCAAAGAGAATGCCGCTTCGCTGAAATATTTCTATTTTATGTACCGGCAGATGAAATTACTGTTCATTCCATTAGCAAAATTTCTAAAATTCCGTCTGCTAAGTGCTGCAGATTGCTCCAAATTTTAAAATTCCGAAAATAAATATAGGTCTCCTTTTGCTCGCCTTCCATCATATAATATAAGAATTTCGCCATGTTGTCAATAATCATTGAAGTACTGTAAAACAACAGATTAAACACGTAAAATGTTCCACGTTTCAGTCGCCTTACACACACATATAAAAATATTTCAGGCACGTTGGAATATTTCTTTCCTCTGGAATATTTGTATTCATCCATCCTCGTTCTCGATCCACTCTTGTTCATTGTTATCCTTTTCCTTTGCCGTCTTCGGCAACACCATTCTCCCATATTTTTGTTGAACTACCCTTTCCCCTTTTTTCCTGACTTTTCCATTGTGAACTCTTTGGGTTCTCATTTATTCTTACTAACGAAGCATCTTCCCAAATTAAGTTTTTGGATTCGCATATACTCAGACAGTAGAGGTGTTTTGTGTTGTTTTCTAGATTTTATAATGGTACCTGATTTTCCATATTTTATTTTGATTAACTACACCTAAAATGCTTCTCAGTAGTTTGCTTTCTAAGGCTTCGATCGTGTTTGCTGATCTTTATGTGTATAACTCACACCAATCGGCGACTATAAGTCCAATTATGGTGTTATATAGACGCATTTCGTTGCCCCAATAGACCTCTCTGCAAATTCTGGTGACAAAGTATGGTTTACTTCCTAGAGTAATTTTTCTACGTTTTTCGGCATTTTCATTTTCGTTTTTGGTTACACTTATACCATATCATACTGTTCTACCATCTCCAAACTGCCCTTCTGTACTTTCTTGTTTGACTAATGATCTTTGTTTTTTTTCGGTGTTAATGTTTTAGCTTATTTTTCTTGATTTACACTTTAAGACTTAGCAAATATAATCCACATTTTATATTATCTGCGTATGTTGTTAGTTGTGTCGATTTATTAGTTAGCAAATGTATACGGTTTGATGTCGTCATTTTCCTTATACGTAGCATGCTCCAGTCATGTTAAATAGTGGGGAAGCCAATTCATTACTTTGTTTCAGTCCCTGGTTTATATCGACGGAGCAGTTACCTGGTTTTGGATACATAAGTACGCATCTGTGTCTGTTATTATTATGTTTATTATTCAGTTCAAAACATTATGTGCGATCTGCAATGCACCAAACCCTGTTATTTATCGGGATCTTCAAATCGCAACTATCCAAGAAGAAATTTCCACCCTGACTGCAAGATTCCAGAACCATCTAAGGAATCACCCGAACACCCTGGCCGATGACGTTATGGTCGCTAGCAGTGTGAAGAGATGCAATCGACACGACTCTCTAGATCTTCCATAAAGAAATTTTTGTGTGAAGCACATTGGTTTGTTTTCTTATTTTTACCTTGTGAACACATCCCATTCCCTTTAATCCCGAAAGACCCGTTGTATTTCTATGACATACAGAATTCAGAAGAGTAAGTAATTACAGATTTAATTCAGTGTGTGGCCTATTCTGAGCACATTAAGGAGAACGCAACTCTCATTTTCTGAATAAATCATATTTTTTCTACGAGAAAGAGGCAATCTTAGATGATCTTTAGAATTATATAGCCAGTTCTAGCTACTCAAACTAATTTTTGAAACTAGTATTGTGTTTAGCAAACATTCGTAGCCTAACGTTAAAATTAAAACAAAGGCTGTCGACGAAATATAGCATAATCTAGTACGGCCGTGAACATGCTAACGCTTTTAAAATTGGCCTACAGTTATACTGTCAAATGTTCTTATTAAACATTAACACAAATAAATTGTCTATTATATTAGAATATTACAGGGAATTTATTTTAATAGTTAACATAAGCGTTTGTTTCTATTACACCATTTAATCATACAGGTCATTTCCATAGTTACAAAAGGGACCAATAGATTAGAACGAGTTAAAATAGGAATTATTACTTGTTAAAAAGACAATTAAAAGTTATCCTAATGTATACCACTAAAGAAAAGATACAACACACAAGTTGTTCCTACGTATCTACTTTTTAGTTGCATACGTACATTCCGGTAACAAAATTTAAGTTTCTTATGAGCAGGTGCCCAATTAAAATTTCTGTGTTAACTCGTAAAATAAACGCTCTAATCTATTGATTTCATTGGTAACTATGGAAGTGACCTGTATGATTAAATGCTGGCATAGAAACGAAACTGCTATGTTAACCATTAAAATAAATTCACTGTATATTGAAATAAACGAGTAGTGTAATATTTCAGCAAATAAGTCTGCCCCGATCGAATTTACACTTGCCCTAAAATTTTTACTAAAAATTAAAAATTATGCTTACACGTTTATTCACCAAGTAAACTTAATTATTAAACTGCATAAGATGTTAACAAATATCTGTCTTCTTCTTCAACACACACTGCAACGTGTCTCTTCATGTCATCTTACACTTTTTGTAAAAGCTAAGCTGTAATCTTGTTACATTATTCCAAAATTCTTTCTTGTAAACCGTCCACAATATGTACCGGTGTCTTACAAATAGTGTTTTTAACAAGGAAAACAGAAAATAATCGAGAAGACTAAGATCACACAATTTCGTCATAAAATCTTCGCAAGAAGAAGCTTGTACGAGCCACATGGGGTCGAGCATTACCCTCCTGAAAGTAACCTCTTTGCAGTGCCTCATGGTTCAACTGATTGATAAATGATTGCAGATTGTTGAGCTGGAATATTTAGGCAGTGATATTCTCTTCAGAAGGTATGGTACTAATCAACATTCTTTGCAAAATAAACGTACAAATACTGATTTTCTTACAATGGAAGGGAGTTTCTATCATTAAATTGGAATCGTCGGTACTTTACATTCTCATGACTTGCGAATTCACGTATCCAGATAAATAGAGCTATGATTAATCTGGCAAGAACATAAAATTCAAAGAATTATCATCTAGATTGTCTCGGAAACAGGTACAGTATTATAATCTGGTGGCAGCAATTTTTGATGAAGTTGTGCTTTGTAGGGAAACAAATCTGTCTTTTTTTTAAATGGTTTTACATGTTGCATAACTGACATTAGCTTTTTGCGATATCTTTCGAAGCAACAACGTGGATGCTTCCTGCATTCGACCCATTGCATGTTCGTTGTAACATCCTCTGGTATTCGTTCCATACGTGTTCCAGTTCTGTAACTTACATTACCAGTTTGTTCAAAATTGGTAACAATATGCTGCAGTTGACGTAAGAAATTATTTTCAATTACTTTTACTGCTATTACACACTCTGAACAAGTTTAAACGCAAAAGTGGATCATGCATCCACTCATTACTTTCTAGATGTTGCGAGTTGCGACAATATGACGGTATCATAAAAATTTCTTTTTCTCGAGAAAACAAAAAACATTATTATAAAAATCTTAAATAAAGAGCAATTATAACAAATACAAGATGTGGCAGTTGTCTAAAATTTTGAAGTGAATGGATGGCTCGATACCAAAAGATAAAGAACGCTATATATGATGAATAAATGAATATATCTGAGCCAATTTTAAAGGCATCAATAGCCATTAATAGCCATACTAGATGAAAATTATTTTTGATCAGACTTTATTATTCGGAGTTTTTGATAAAAAACTGAATCATCAGTATGTGACATTGTCACCAAGTTGGTTTGTTTTTAGGAGCCCATATTTGAGCAGACCAGAACTCAATAAGTATGAGGAGAAATTTGATATGAGATATATTATATGTACTGAACATTATCTAATATATTTCACAGTAGTCATTTAAAAAAGTAGAATAAATTATAAGAAAATTGCGCTAACATAAGTCTTTGCCCCTCCTACAAAATTTGCTATTTGGCTCCTCATTTTCAAATATTGAATTTTTATTTGTTCCAAGACTGTACATTCAAATAGTAGGCAATTTATATTGGTTGTTTGTAAGGTTACTGATCCCTCGGCCAGTATAAAATTTAGCAACAGGATTAAAAATCTGCACAAAAACAAAAATTGGTTTAAAAAACCTCGACAAGGATTTCACTTGATCTTAATTAAAACTTCGTTTTTGCGTTCGCTTAGGGGATGTAATAAGTCTCCTTTTCGCACAGTCTTTGGAATCAAGCCAAAACAGCGCCTTCAAAACTACCGGCTGTACAAACTTACTTCTCAATTTCACCAAAGTTTTTTAAAGTTGGAGCAGTCATATCCAACCGTCAGAACAAAAATTTAGCCATTAAGCTTTCCTTTGTGAGAACTACCTACTAAAATAATGAAAGACGTAACTTACGCTCGACCACCCGTTTAAAGGAGTAATGTACCCCAAAACAAAGTATCGTATTAAAGCTGTCATTTCTGATAAGGGAATCAAATTAAGTTTTAATAAATGAAGAGCGTGCTGCGCGGCGTTTACGCTTCATGTTGGACTACTATTATCCTTTGTATTAATTCCTTGCTATTTTTAGGTCATTTCACCCATGACTTTATCTATGTATGCTTAAGTAGTGTCTTCAGAAATTTGTATACTTTAAAATAAATGTTTATTGAACGTACAAGTTGGGATATCTAGGGTGGCCCATGCTGTCAGTTTGACAGCAAGGAATGCTGCATGTTTATTTCCAATTATTGTTTAGTTTAATAGTTCTAAACGTTTCAACAAATAATTCCAATTATTATTTATTTTATTAAATTAATTCTAACTGGTAATAATATTTTTACTGTAATCCACTCTTTCGTAATTTCTTATTTGGACATGTTTTACAACTTTTAGAAAATTTGCAAATGGAGCCTTTTCTAGCGACTTCTCTCTAATATGTATGTATTTTGATTAACTTTTCAAGTTATAGATAACTGTGGCCAGTGTAGAAATGTCATTCAGTTCAAGGGGTAAGAAAATATTTGGTTCAGAGTGTCTGTGACTTAGCTGTGATCCGATCGAAGCTAATAATAATTGATTATGAAAATTTATTTAAAACTGTGAGCAGAAAAGAGTTATTAGAGAGATATACGTCTTTATGTAAAGAAGCTGCGTGGCGAAGTAGGTAGGCGCTTGGCTTGCATTAAGCAGATCGTCGGTTCGAATCCCGTAGGGCCGGATGTTTTCGCAGCCTTGGCGATTGGAAACAGGTTCGGTGAGACCATTCACAGCTGGGCACCAAATTAACTTTGCTCTACTCAGAACAACAAACCTAAGAGATAGAGTAACAAGGTCAACACACCATGACACACACCTCACACAATGGTTGCTGCGCAAGCACAAAAGAAGCGCTCCAGATGTGTATCCCGAACCTGGGGCAAGTTGAGCATTGTACCGCCAGATGCAAGCGCGTAAAGCACCAGCCTCTACATCGCAAAGTAAAACGAGGTTATCTACATACATACGTTTTTAAGTCAGGTATTTACTGTAATTTCCAACAGTTCGCTGATGCAAGAAGAAAACATACGACAAAATAAGCAGCTTACGTATACAGATTGGTGTTGGATAATGTGAACATAGACAGCCAAATGAGCTAGAATACAGTTTATGAATTGTGTATGCGTTAGAGAGAACTAGGCTTATACGTCTTGAAATATAGTACTCTAGAAATCAATGTTTTCTAAAAAAAATACATTAATTCTGCGGATACTAGATGTGAATCGCATATTAGTCTATTTCTGTCTAACGCATACAAAGTCCATAAACTGTATTCTAGCTACCGTACAGATACAGTTGTTTTAGTATGGTAATGGTTGCCATGTACGGTAAAGGAATATTATCGTACAGATAATATGACTTAGTACTTAGTTACCAACCAACTTTTGTATATATGTAAACAAAGGCTTAATATCCTGAAACAGGTAAACAGTATAACACTCGTAAACGCTTTTCTCTGTTTTAATCCAGCCCGGTGGAATTTTCGGGTCACCTGCATTTCTGATCTCATTTTACAGTGGGGCGTGAGGATTGACTATATCGATTTTGGTAATCTTTAATGGCAATTGGCATTCTTCCCTTTTTTTAAATTTTACGTGTTCCACTTTAGGGTAGATTATTTACGGCTTTCTTTTTTGGAAATTTTGTGAATCATCGCTGTACTTCTTGTAATGATTGATTAAGAAGCGGATTTAAACAAATATGGTACAATGGTTTGTTGAGCTGGTGCACCTATCTGCTTGAATCAGTATATAGAGAACTAAGTTTACCTTTTGAACCAGTCAAACTCTCAGGTTGTAAGCACAATTTTTGCATTTAGCACTTTTCCGCATTTTTCTGATTTTGTATCCTAAATTTTAGTATTTTTCCCGTTTCATTTACGCTCAAATTGAAGGTTCAGTGATGTCTTAAAACTTAACGTCTTTCCTTTTAAACATTGGAGTTTTTCGGCCCAATGCATTTGATATCTTGGGAAACGTTTTATATTGAAATTTAGATGCGCTTGCTTGCCGTATGGATGACGTAATTTGGATTATTATATATTAATTATTCTTTTTCTCCAAAGCGGCGGCCCGTATCATTTGGCAGGGGCTCACCCGTTCTTCTTGCAAAATTCTGATTTAATATTGCGCCACAATGATGCAACGCTGGTACTTTCCGTATGTGTTAGAGTACAACATAAGTAGCGCTTACGCACGTTTATTTTGCTTCAGGATTCAACCAGCAGAGCTCAATAAAGAAACAAGTGATAGTTTTGTTCCGCCGGCGGAAGCCTTGCACTTCGTCGGCCGACGTCGAAATCATCAAGTAAAACTAAATAAGTGTTACCGGTCAAGTCTTGGTCAATTAAGTGACGTTTTGGTGAAGTATTAGCGTAGAAATTCCGTGCTGTGAAGCTGGCATCTCCAGTCATCGTCTTGGACGGAGTTTTAATTGAAAACCTCTTCTGTACAAATTCATTTGTGATGTTTCCCGCAGTTTTTCCAAGCGTTTCGAAGGCAGTCGTTTGAACCCGACCTGCAGCTCCGTTGGACATCATCATCGAGCAGCTGAATCTCTCAAAAGGTATTGTCTCATTTTGTAATAACAAGCGCCATTTTGGGTACCGGTGTTGATAAATTAAAAATTTTGAATAGAATTAACCGCCATTAAGTCAGTTTGAGCATTTACCGTCAAGTTTTAATGTTCGTACTTAGCTTAATGCTATGCAATTCAAGTTTACCGTCTTTTAGTCAGTTAAATTATTTGTTGTCAAGTTTACCGTCAGTGTTTGGCTTAAACGTTGGGCAATTTACCCCACTAGCCTTTATTAAACTTATCCTTTAATGTTCATTGTTCACTTATATGTTTTTAGATTCATAAAGTTCATTCTCAATAAGTTCTGCTTTTCTTTAGTAGATTTATCATTCTTGCATGTGTTATTTTGTGATGAAAAGGGATTCAAACAGCGGTAAGCAAATGCGAGTAAGGTAAGTCCGACCATCTGTTCTTCGATCGGCGTGTAAACTCTGCCAACGTAGAATCAGCAAGGTAGGGCCATTGCGGTAAGCAAATGCGAGTAAGGTAAGTCCGACCATCTGTTCTTCGATCGGCGTGTAAACTCTGCCAACGTAGAATCAGCAAGGTAGGGCCATTGCTTCCACTTTCTCATTGAGCCCACCTGTGTTTCTTCCGATTTAGTAAGTAAAGTGGTGGCGTCTAGCATTTAACATCTTTAGTGATCATAATCATTTCGCCATAATCGGCATCGTTTGTAGCGAACCGCCCTTCTCCGTGATGTCCGAGCCGGACAAATGAACCTGTTACAGGGTAATTAAGGTACAGTTAGGGTGAGCACTGTAATTCTTTCATTTACGTGTCGTAATGTGGATTTCGGTTTCTAACAAGGTATGGAGTCGTTATTACTTTACATTCTCGTGGTTTGACGTTTTATCGAATCTGTTTTAGACTTTTTTCGAATAACCCTTGATATCCCTCACGATACCACCGATGATATTTCATAAATCTTCGAATGCTCACGGAGCCGTTGCATGCTGGGGAAAGACAGGTAACATGTTATTTATTAGTAGCTTCAGCGTACTTATGCGAACGTTTTGTCCGTCTATCTGTCTGGATCGCCTTCAACTTTCGAACGGCTACAGATATCGAAATTTTGAAAGGGGGAAAAGTTGTTGCTAAGGTCCCGAGCACCTTCATGCGCTATTTGGTTTTGGGGAAAGGTCAACCGTTGTTTTCGCAGTGCTGAAGCTACTCTTTAGACCTGTACTTGAGCAGTTTATTTGAAATTATTTATTCAATTTCAAAACTTATTTATATAACTAAATGTAGGTATTGGATAAAAATTATATGCCATATGTGAATAAAGAGAATTGACCCATTCGGGGAAATTATCCCACTCGGCTGTTTTCCCATTATAGATAAGATGCCTCTTTATTCACCTGTAGCATACATAACTATTAAATATCTACATACACTAAATCCATCAACCGATCGGCCAAGATCCCTTCTCATACTTTATATAAAACTGAGCAATATTCGAAAAGGGAAAAAGAAGCAACAAAGGCATTTTTAAAAAGCCATAATTACATACAATGAAAGCGGTACTGTAAATCGCCCAGAAATAATCATTAGATAGTGATAAAATATTTATTAAGAAATTGGGCATCGATTAAGAAGAAAGGAAAAGGTATGTACCACACGACTACAGATGGGCCATATGCACTTCAATCATTCTCACATTCTAGCGAAAGAAGAACCACCAACATGTAAGCAATGTAACTTCATGTTGATAGTAAATCACCTGCTACTAAACTGACCAAAATATAATAATGTACGAAAAATGATACTGTTAGAAACAGATATCAGAAAGATCCTTGAAAAACCACCTGAAATATAAAGTGCTTGTATTTCTTGAAGGAAGCAGTAAATTAAAGTGCCAGCAACCCTGTCAGTTGAGTCCCTGTAATTTTATAATAAAAAAATTAAATAGTTCTAAGGAAGAGTTTGTGAGCATTTCTGCTGATGTCGGAATTTTATTTCCATCATTTTCCAAATCTCCCATAAGGTTCAATGAAAGATTGGCTTTAGATACAATTATTTTATGGAAAAAGTAATAGTAAAGAAGTTTAGAGGATTACAATTAAACTACTGCGTAAATATAAATGGTAGAGACATACCGTCAAATGGGGTAAAACGGATCATACAGGGTAAAGCGGCTCACTAGTACACTATTTTACTAATAATTGTGCATCCCCAAAGTCACGCCACTGAATCGTGCCCGCGCATGTGACCACTAATCAGCTGATCTCTGTTGGTATTTTGTTGCCGGTTGTGATATTATAACCTAGTTCAATCGTTCCAGATTAATTAATAAAAATTTGTGTCGGATTTTGCGTTTTCCACAAGTGGTGTAAACAAACTGTTGTACAAAGTGAGTAGAAATAGCTGTGAATCTGTTGAAATACATGTTTGTGTAATAAACTTTCCGCAAAATAGTCATAACCTTAGTTTTGGTACAGACCGGAAATTTATGTACTTACAGATTTTTTTATGAAAAATTGTATGTTAATGGGGTAAAGCGGATCAGGGTTTATTTAAATCCAGAATTTATCTTTCAGACGTAAGGATGCCTCGAAATTATCGGAAGAAGATTGGACCGCGCGGGAATCGGAATTACGTTATGGAATATCTCAAAAGGGCAGTGGCGGCGGTACGTCGGGGAACTTTTAGCTTGAGAAAAGCATCCGAACAGTTTGCAGTTCCTTATACAACATTGAATCGATGGGTGAATGACAAAAACAATGAACTTTTGGCATATGGTAGGCCGCCAGCGCTTAACACTTTGGAGGAGGAGAAATTGGTTGAAATTCTTTTGATTTGCGCCAAATGGGGATTTCCGATGAAAAGTTATGATGTGAGGTATATGGTGCAGCAATATTTAAATCGCAGTGGAAAGAGGGAGGCAAGGTTCCATGAAAATTTACCTGGTTTAGACTGGTTCAAAACTTTCATGCTGAGGCATCCAAATTTAACAATAAAATTAGCTGAAAATACGAAACGAGTTCGAGCAGCTGTATCTTATGAAATTGTAGAATCATATTTCAGTGAATTGAAAGACTCTTTGAAAGATGTATTGCCGTCGAACATAATCAACTATGATGAGACGAACTTCTCTGATAATCCGGGTTCTGTGAAAGTTATAGTAAAGCGTGGGGTAAAACATGCCCATAGAATAATAGACACTTCCAAATCTAGCACCAGTGTTATGTTTGCCATATCAGGAGATGGAAAGTTGCTACCACCCTATGTGGTGTATAAAGCTAAACATTTATATCCTGGGTGGACAGAAGGCGGGTTTCCAGGTTCAAGATATAACCGTACCTCGAGTGGATGGTTCGATTCCTGCACATTTGAAGATTGGTTTTCAACAATTGTTTTACCTTTCATGCGCAATCTAGATGGTCCCAAAGTCATTATTGGTGACAATTTATGTAGTCATTTGACGATCAGCGTTATTGAACAATGCGAAAATAATAACATTAGATTTGTTCTATTGCCACCAAATTCTACACACCTCCTTCAACCTTTAGATGTCGCATACTTCCGTCCATTCAAAGGCGCATGGCGCGATGTCTTAGAAATATGGAAGTTGAAAAATCGAGGAGTGTTGCCGAAAACAGTGTTTCCAAGATTATTGAATGAAACAATTGAAAAATTGGAGTAAAAACAACGGCCAATGTTGAGGCAGGATTCAAGGCTTGTGGCATCGTTCCATTTAATCCAGATGCGGTTTTAAGAAAAATTGTTAGCATAAGACCACAGGAAGAACAACAAGATGTTGAAAGAGCAATGGAAACAACGTGGTCCGATACTATTGTGACACATCTCAATCAGATGCGATCTGGAGGTGAGCAGGCTCCAAAAAGAGGGAAAAAAGTTAATGTTTCAGCAGGAAAGAGCATTGGAGCAGCTGATCTTCTACCAACATTAATTGAACCAGAGCCAGACGAACTCGAGTTTGACAACCACTTGGAACAAGATATAGAAACAAGCGACGACGAAGGGTTGAACGAAATATCTGAAGAAAATGTTTATGAAGGAGAGGAAGATAATATGATAGAAAAAGAAAATTCACCTTCAACGTCAAAAGAAGATGACCCCCAAGATATTGCCAGAACTATAAGCGTAGGGGATTTTGTCATCATCAAATTTGAAACAAATAAGAGAGACAGGATGTATATTGGCAAAATAGAATCCGAAGATGGAAATGAATACACAGTTAATGTGTTGAGAAAAAAAGAAAGGACAAAACAAATAGTTTTTGTTTACCCAGATGTCAAAGATGTTGCAATCATAAAAAAGTGTCAAATAATTGAGAAAGTGGTAGGACATGCTGGGAGGAGGGGAGAATTCATATTTAGACATGTTTGTGATTCAATTTTAGAGTAGTCCGAAGTTCTGTGCGAAAAGTCCAAGGAATTTATAAATGATTATGTTTTTATTTTATTTTGGATTTCAAGGAATTTTTTGTAATATTATTTTGCCAAAATGTACATATATAATTCATTTATTTACACACTTTAATACATTTGTATAAGAGAATACTATTTTATTTTCATTAAAATGTTTGTGAAACACCGATTCTACATTTATTTCACCTTGTTTTGCCTCTCTCTCCTTCAGTATTCACGGAAACAATTTAAAAAAAATTTTTTAGGTGATCCGCTTTACCCGCAATACGTTCAAAGTGGTTTTAAAACCAAATAATATAGGTGATCCGCTTTACCCCAAACGATGAGGTAAAGCGGATCACCTTTAAAAAAAATATACGAGGTGACACATGCGTTACAGAAAAAAACTAATAAGTGGATCAGATAGCAGAAAAATGCACAAATAATATATATTTTCTGCAAAATTTAACTACGTACCTTACAATGCAAAATCGTAAAAAAACCTGAAATTTTGATCCGCTTTACCCCGTTTGACGGTACTATAAAATATTAAGTCAGCTTAATATAGATTATTCCAACTGTAACGTTAAATTAAAAATTTAGAAAGCAGATTTAATACAACACACGACTAGTTTAGCAGAATTATCTGGCAAGACTTCACTTAAATGCACCAGGAAATTGAAAATAAGTCGAAACGTCTTCGGCTTGATGTAATAAAAAAACGATATCAAGTATCATTGGATTTTTAATTGTTTAGGAAGTATTCACCTAGGAAAATGGTTATCAGGAACAATTACAAATTTAAGGTTCTGATTGCAAAAGAAAATGTATTTAAATATTTGTCCACGTTGTTATCTCACGTTCTTCTTACATGGATATGCATATATTTCATAAAAATACGTCTGATGGTAATCGGAATAGAGAAACCAGATAAAAAATTTTAGATTTTGGTAATCAATTCTTTAAACTTCAAATTGCTTATTTGGTTTCGTATAATTTGCTTGCACTAATCCCGTTGTTAGATGAACTGTCTAACTTCTAAAACAATACAAAATTCCAGATCCAAAGGCATCAATAATTTCATGTTAATTAAAATATTGTTGCTGCTATTGCAAATTCATACTAAAAACATGCGTAAATAAAGATATTGGCGTGTGTTAGTATAGTAATATGAACTAGCACCCTACTTTATGCCTAGCACAAGTAGATGCTACAAATTAAAAAAAAACTTCTAAACGGGCTTTATCATACAAATTACTCACCAGACTCGTTATAGCCCTCAGTTTAGTTTCAAGGTTACTGGAGCATTTAGTAAATGATGGATTATAACTTAGCCATCTACAAGAGTTTAATAACAATCTAATCCGTCGCCGACCTCGGTGTCAGCTATAATTTAATTGATGGTAACAGTCATAATGATGATGAAAATAGGATGTGCCTGTAATAAAAGTGGTTTCTATCTGCCACAATGTTTCCGTTTTATTAATCACAAATCAATACCACTAGTATCACGATACCTAGCAGCACTGTCAATTATGAAATAAAAAATTGGGACATAAATGTAGTAATTAAAGCAGTGATAGCGGTTGAAAATAAATACCTTGTAAAATTTAGATATACATATACAGGGTGCTTCAAAATTGCATAGAACAAATACCAGGTGGATAAAAGAAACGACCTCTGTTTGAGGCCCGATAACTCATGTTATAGTAGAGATACAGGTTTGAGATTCTCAGAGCTCGTACAGAAAGAATGAAAAATTATGTACGCAATATTTAAATCATTTATTTAAAAAATAACAAAACCCCAACTTTTTAAAGATAACATTGAGAAAATGCTTTTACAAGCGTACTTATTTAACTAGTTAAAATCTAGGTATAGAAGCTACTTCAACTTATTTAAAAATATACTGTATTGTCCCTACATTTTCCATATGCACTGCTCTTAACCTTTTCTTAAATTGCTAAATTGATTTTCCAATTAAATCTAAAGATATTTTGTCACCAGGTTTTTCTATCTTTTCACGCAATCGTCCGATGTTCTACATTGAAAATAAACCAGTGCCTGCCAGATATAATAATCCAATGGAATTACCTCAGGTGAATTTGGTGACCATTCATCAGCTACTAGATTTAGTGTGTTCAAAACCAAACAAGATTTCGTGTAAAAAGCACTTTCGAAAATCGATATTTTTAAGTTTCCTGTTCTGGTATTTTTTAACAAACTTGTGTGATACTTAGCATTCATATTTTACAATGTTTCGTCGACAACTATCCCGAGATTCGCTTCATTAGCTGATTTAGCAGTTGAGCTCTACGGTGCCCAATTTATAGAAGTTTTTTATCCACCCGGTATAAGGTGGTGTTTTGTTCCAAGACATGTTTTTTTAGTTTACATACAATATGTGTGCGTTGTTTCATAGTAAAAAGTAGTAAAATAATAAGCATGCTTTCCAAAATAAATGATTGCTGGTTTGTCTATTTTTCTTTATTTTCTTTCTTTAAAGTAAAATTTGTAGTAGCAGTTCGGAGTAATCTCTTCCTTCGGCGTCACTCATAGTAATTCTGAGAGTTGTAAGTAAAACAAACAGATAGTGAACACGAAACACTAGCCTACTAAATCTAAACGTCTTAAAAACGAATTGCTTTCTTTAGTTTTTGTATAAAGGATAACTTTGAAATGAATGATTTTAGGACATACGTTTATTAGAGTTTTTCTTATTTTTTAGTGCAGAAGTCGTTTGTTACTTAATGGTAATGGCCGTGAAAGCCTCCGAAACCAACAGTAACACTGAACAACAAATTATTGTTTTTTTTTGTTGCTAGTTGAAAGTAGCTGGCCCTGTATCAATTCCCTATGCTGAATCCAAATCTGCTTTGAATTTTTCCTCATCACGTATAGTTTCGTAGAAGAACATGATGCTGTTTCGCAATAAAACGCTATAGTAACTACATGTATTTAATATCCAAAAATATACATATCACCTACTAACATGTTCTACTCCATAGTTTTCTGTTATGGAATGATGCATTAGGGTCTTCCCTAATCAGTGACCAACAGTAATCACCAAACATGTTCCAATTCCATCTTTCTTGGTACCGATTTTCCAAAGTTGAAGGTTCTTGATTTTAGGGAAAACCTAAATGCAAATGCAAATAGTGTATCTTTAGTGACATATTACATCACATTTTATCGTATCCTTTTATTTACTCCATATCATATACACTGTGAAGAGCATACTTGCACGGGAACCTATTATCCACTGTCAAAGGCAGTTTGCACACGAAACACAACAAATAGTGGTATCCATTGCTTATCCTGATCTCCAACTTTACATTCAAAGTACAAATGATAACCTTTCTTTTCATTATAGGAGTAAAACAGCTTTTTTGTTTTACAGTTTTACTCGCCTGCTTTCTTAGAGAGAGTTGCATAACTTTTTCCACTAAAAATCATGTTTTTAATGAAAAACTTTGAAGTCTTCTAATTCCTTAACTAATCGATATAGGGCATATGTTTATAGAAACTTTTAAATTACATGAGATTTTATCTCTCAAAGTTTGTTAGTGAGCTAAAAAATCACACTGTATATCACATGAAAAAACATCACAGGTCATGCATGTGGGATGCTTACCTCCAACAAATCCCCAAGACATTAACTGCTGAGTTATGCTCGAAATTTACTATATACTAGCAGTGCCAAACCAATATTAAAATTCGATTAATTAGGAAAATAAACCCGCATGCTGAATTCATATAACCTCAATTCAACTTCTCAAATAATTTCGTAATATACCACGAGTTGCTGAGCATTCAGACGCCTGTATGTTCGCCTATAAATCGCAAAAAACATGGCAGCGTGCAACCCATCCTGCAAATTCATAAACTAGCGAACTAAACCTGGAAACGATCGAACAAATTATTTCAATACTTGTTCAGCTCTCAAAATCACATAAATATGGCATTAGTTTATTCCTGAAATCCTCCGTCAGCAACAGCTAGCGAGCGAACGTTATTTGCAGTGTTGCACATAAACTATAGCTATATCTGAACAGTGAAGCCGAATAAGTGAATTAAATTATATTATTTAATAACCAAATATAGTGCCACTTGTGCAATTTGTTACACTCAAATCTCAAAATACTGGAGACGTACGATAACCACAAAGACAGGAATGCATTGGATGGAACGGTAATCACATTTCCTTGCTCCGTGGCTGAATTATTGTAGCATCCCCAAAACTCCCACTGCGATCCAAATTCCAGCGTCCTGAAAGCTTTCACCCGACCAGCAAATTTTGATTCCCAGCCCCTTCCAAGAAAGGCAAATCTGCCTACCTTTTCCTCAAAATAAAAGATCAGCACAGTACCTGCGATGTGGAATTACACGAAACGATTTTGGGAGACTTTCGAGTTGTACAACGGCTTCTATCGGATTCTCATCTCAATGCAGGTCGAGCTGTCTTACAAATACTAAAAAATGCGCCCTTATGTAAATGAACTTAGAAAAATCGAGCAGCTAGTTCTACACGCTAATCATCAATTCGACCAAATTTTACTGGAAGCAAAAAAAAGTGTTTCCGAACAGCACCAAGCGGCTGTAAATAAAAAAACTCTCGAAACATTTACAGCAACGGTTATCTACCTACCAAGCGTTCAAAGCGTTACAAATTAATAGAGCGCTGCACTAAAAATTGTTTCATTACTTAGATAAATAACTGGAGATATGGCCGTTTTTCTGTACAACTGACGTAGATGAAACATAGATGAGAAATACGTAGGATCATGAGGATAACAGCCGTCAATCTAAAACATGCAAGTATAGAAGAAAAAAAATACAATAAGTAGAGCTGTAACACAGCGTCTGCTACTTCTTATAGTGCTAATAATAAATCAGAGTGCGAGCACTAAATTTCCAGTAAACCTTATTCTGTTAGTGAATAATAAAAACAAACTAAAAGAAAGGATTTATGAATGGAGTGATACACTTACCCAACACGATATGTTAACAAACCTGAGGAATACGGAAAGAATGGCCATAGTCAACGAACAAGAAAAGGTAGAAATGTAGAAGTAAAGGAGAAAGCAGAAATTAAACAAGAGATATTTACTGGCATAGCAAAAGGCAACTTGTAAGCATAATTTTCTGCAAAAGATTTGGAACTGCGTTTTGGAAGGGTGTAAGATCGCAAGAGTTTAATTTTAGAAGAGATTTCCTGAGCAGGTAATATGGCATTGAGTACTTTTACAGAGTGTACTTTGCGGCGCTCAGCTCGATTCTAATCCCTTCGAAATATCGCGGTAACTTTGTGTAACACAGCTTCTGTAATTACAAGCAAATCAAATGTAAATTGTGGATACGGCGGTAGTGTGTATAATACAACTACCTACAACACTCCTGCATAGATTCGCGTCTGAGATGCTTACGGTGAAATGAAGTAATTCCCTGCAGTGCAGTAGAGCGGTAGCACGAATGAAACAATTCACACACTTGGGATAATTTAGTACACGAGTGCATTATAACCGAGATTCGTGTGGTTGACTTAATCAGATGAACATCGAATGAAATTAAATTGAATGGAAAATCGCCGGTTTTCAATTTGCTTTGGCGTTCGGGTTTTATTGAAGCATATTTACAGTGCAAAGTTATTGCGAATGCTGATATTAGAGCAAAAACAAATACACATATCTGTATCCTAGAAAATTTACTTAAGGACAACAGTTAATTGTTATTTATGCTCCATAATACATCGTAGTTCGATAACGTTTATTAAAATTTACCTCAAACTCAAATGGAGGACATTCTGCGAAGGCTACATTTCTCCAGAAGAACGTACGCTGGAACGATTACGAAATTGCTTTTTCAATCACAGGCGAAGCATATTATGCATTTGTTATTTCCGAAAACATTCTGTTTGAAAATCGGAATTGTTTTCCCAATAATTTGATTGTATACCGTTTATATATTGGTGAATTAGCTCATACAAATGTTATACGTGTGTTATACGAGTATCTTATAAACTAAACTTTTTAATTTCAGAGGCACACAAAAATTTGATGGGATTTAATTTATGATAATATATAATTTTTTTTTTCATTTTATACAATTCAGAAGTTTATATCTATGTTTATCATTATCATACACAGCTACAGAAGTTTCAACGGTACCATATACACCTTCATACTAATGATGCTACTACTATCCATAAAACATGTATCAATTTTTCGTTGCAACAAGGCAGACAATCAATACACACAAATTGGCACAAGTTAACTTAGCAACACAGGCTCTCTGAAATACATTAAAATTTACGGTTCCAAATGTGTAATGTGTAAATGCCATTTTTTAAATAATTTTACCATTTTCTGTATAGCGTGACTATGCTGCAATGTTTTGTCTATAACGAACTTTTGCGACATATGTGACAAATTTGAGGGCAAACAGCGGCGGATGTAAGAACAAAGGAGGTATGTTTGAGAGTGTTACTATATGTGGCTATAAATGGGTCGGAAAATTATTTTAGAGACCTTCCAATTCTAATTGCTGATTCTGAGATCTAAGGCGTTGAATTCACGTCGATTCGGATTAAAAATATTCTTACAATTAAGCACTTATGTCAACTTCTACTTCTAATTTATGAACATCTTACATGCAAAAGTAGGTCGGTAGACCATTTCCTTCCAAATTGTTTTTATTGCGGTGAACCGCTTACTCTGTGTGTTTAAAAACTTTGTAAGACAAAAAGCTACTTAATCATTTAAACGAGTATAAGCTGCTTAAGCGAATTGAAACCCTGTGGGCGACGTTGTTACATGGAAAGAGGTTGGAAGTCACAATAAAATAACAACCGGCAGTCTTGGAGTACTGCACGGCACGCCTACGAGAACAGAGCATCAGTAGCGGCGATTTTCCAGAAGCATATGATGAAGGTAAAAAGTGCACGTTTTCGTTGCTATATTAGAACGCGAAATTAGAAACGTTTGTTAGAAAAATACATAAAATTCAAAATTTTGTCAATAACGTTGAGATTCTCCCTCTGACATTAACAAAGCCCTTTGAATATATGATTAAGATTTTAAATTGTTGTTTTTATGAGGTCAAACAATAATCTTTAAAATATTTGAACCCTGAGATAAAATTTTGGTGTAGAGCTTTATGCTAGTGCATTAAATGATGATTTAAAGATACAAATCTGTTGTGGTACCCCAACCATCAAAGAATAGCACGATCTTTAAGAATTAAATTAAAAAGTAAAGCAACCCTAGTCTCGAGTGTACTTGATCTTCAGTTCCCAACGTTTACGAAGTAAATTTATTCCGCTGTTGATAACAGAAATTTGCTACTGCACAGCCTACACTCAAGTGAAAGTTTACGTTTGACAAGCTGTAGCTTTAGGTAGAATTTATGACTTTCACCGGTCTTCCGCTAGGTCCCGTCTATAACGTAGTAATTTCCTCTACGTTTTTCTTAATATAGTCATCTCCAATTTCATGCCATGTGATTTCATTTATAAAGCGGAAAGAAGCTACGCGAATTCTTGAAGTAAGGTAATCCATATCTTGGATCTGAGCACATTTCCCGTAACCGAGGAAAAATCTTCCTGGTGAGAGACTCCATTCCATCCCCTGCAGATAGTTCAGGTGGCGCTTAGCACAAATTACCCGGATATGTTCCCGTAGCTTCAACGTATAATTTGATTTGCTCTTCACAAGAAAGTATTTTCGTCTAGGTTTTAACCGTCCTTCTTCACACTGAGGTATTGGATCAGAGATCAGCAATGGGGATGAACAGATTTCGTGAGATATGCCGATTTATCGAAATTAAACCCAAAGTGAGAGGGTAAAATCAGATAAGACAGCAGCTATTACAGATATTTGGTTAATGTTGAACGCGAATTAATAATCCAAATATGTGCCAACCGATTCTGTTACTGTAGATCAGCAGATGTTTCC
The DNA here is from genome assembly GCA_940337035.1 of Agriotes lineatus. NCBI lineage: Eukaryota > Metazoa > Arthropoda > Insecta > Coleoptera > Elateridae > Agriotes > Agriotes lineatus. Next base: position 125,710,033 of record OW679195.1, read on the forward strand.
TTATAGAAGCAGAGCTAGATTTACTCAGTATATTCCGTCCAAACCTGAGAAGTACGGCATCATGGTGTGGTGGGTTTGTGACGCACAATCTTCTTATCCAACCACTGGTCAAATTTATACAGGAAAAAGACCAAATGGTCTCAAAAATAAGTTCGGCATCCCAAAGGAAATGAAGAACAGTAAGGAGAAGGAAGAGCACTCTTTAACATGTGGGTTCAGCGAGGATGGCAAAGTTAGCATTTTTTCCTATGTGCCAAAGAAGGTACGGATAGTGATATTGTTGTCAACTATGCACAACAATAGCAACATCGCCGGGCCGAAACAAAAGCCAGAAGAAGTTATGAATTATAATTCGACTAAGGGCGATGTGGACAATATGGGCAAAATGGTTACCTGTTATTCTGCAAAAAGAAAAACCCTTCGTTGGCCACACGCCATGTTTTTCAATATGATAGATGTAGAGGCCCTAGCAGCCTACATCATTTACGCGGAAAATAACCCTGGAACTACCAGGTCAATCTATAGCAGACGGACTTTCCGCTTTGGTCTAGGAAAGCAACTATATATACTCACAATTGAAAAGCGTTCAAAAACTCACAGGTTTTCGAGAAAATTTTCAACAAGACCGGGTATTTAGGCAATCTTAGGACATCCAGTTATACATCCACAACCAGCACAACCAAAGAACGCTTCTGGAAGAACTAAACACGTGGGGAGCTGTTTCATCTGTCGCTCAACAGCTTCATTCCAAAGAAAAACCAGAAAAGCTTGTAAAATGTGTAATCAGCCTGTTTGCAACGAGCATCCAGAGCCCATAACAAAAAGTGTACGATGTGCCAGGTGAATGTTTATAATGTCATGTATTTTAATTGTTTATAAAAAAGAAATTTTTACTCCATACTGGTAAGTTACCTAAATTATTTTCATTAGAGATGGCCAAAGTGTAATAAAGGTATGCAAAATATATATAGGTACACCGGTACCTATATGTGCGTTTAAGGTATAAGCTTTTATTTTACTGTAAATATATTGTTTATACTATACTGCTGTAGTTGTTTTTATTTAAAAACGACTAAAATATACTGGTTTAGAATAAATATGAGTGTAAATATGAATGTAAAAAAAATATGGAGGTATGGAGATTCCGACAGATGATTATATCTACGCACTACTCTTAGTTGATAATTAAGTAGTGGTTGCTTAAGATGAACATGATGATCACCATATGCTTCTAAGGCAAGCACAACAACGATTAAAATAGAAATATCCATTGAATACAAATATTAGTGAAAATAGGTTAAAAATGCAACTCATTATTACAGGGGAAACCCCGTTTAATTCTACAACAACCCAGTCTAGTAGCTTAGTGGGATGAGACTAGATCTTGAGCTTATTAATATAATTTAATATTGGGGAAGTGGCAGACTGGCTATGCCAAACTCCTACCATTTGTGTACCAATTTCTGTGTATGCAATCAACTGATTTATTATTATTATTACTATTATTATGATCGATTCGCACTATACGGAATGTCACTGTCACGTCACGTACCGTGAACGTCACGTCAAATTGCTCCTGTTTCACACTTTCCATCTTCTTGCCAACGTTATCGTCACGGTATTGAATTCTGAGCAATACCTATTCGCAGGAGGCCAATTAATGAACTTACAGTATGTTAATTTTCGATGTGATTCAGAGTAGGCTGGAATCATTCTTAAAATTGTTATGACAGTTTCTACATTTGTTAGTAAATAAACGTATAGGTTAAAGATTACGGCACTTTTGACGTTAGAAGAATAGTAATGTTGACATTTATAAATGCAAAAGAATTTTTGATTGGAATTTGTTTAACAAACGGGTTGGTACGTGTCACGCAAATCGCCTATCGATATAATTATATAGGTAAAACTCTAGTATTCAAACTGAAATTACAAGTTGAAGTTGCCGATTCTCTTTCACATTATCACTTTTCAACAAAAACGGACAAAAATTCTTTTCGAAAATGTTTTTTTGCACGTGACGGTTATGGTCCTTAACGGTGACCGATAATGTGAATGTTAACATTATAGTTGCATTTAACAATATTTTGACGTAACGATGACGGTACGTAACGTCACGGTGACGTTCCCTATAGTGCGAATCGACCTTAACGGTATCCCTGCACACGACGGTGATGGTCCTGGACGATGACACATAATTTGAATGTTAACATTATACCTAGTTGCAATTAACAATATTTTGACGTGATGGTGCCGGTACATAATGTGGCGGTGTCATTCAGTATAGTGCGATTCGACCTCTTAAAGAACAGGGGAGCTCCTGCACGATAGTCAAAACAATGGTATATCTTATATCAGAAAGCAAATTATTCTTATATTATGAGGCCCACCTGGTGTGCAGGTGATGTGTTGTGAAACTTCCGCTAAGTAAGTGTCCCTTGGCGTTGGAAAAGATGTACGTCTGCAGCTCCAGCATTTATATCTATCTTGTTTTATGATTTCTGAAATAGCTTGCTTGATTTCCAAGTACACGAGATTGTACTGAGCTTTACAAATGAAAATATACAGTACAGCTAAGAACTCTATTGCAGCTGCATTGCAGCAAAGAATGGTAACAAAACAATTTTTAACAATTCTACTTGATTCGCGTAACGTCAGGACTCGCACGTGTTCGTCTGAGATATAGAGTGCTAAAAGCATTACTGAAGTTCTAAAGTAGATACTTTGCAAAACGTATTTCATAATATTCATCTCGCTTATTAAAACGCATACAAATGTGGTGATAAGAAATACCTAGATCTCTGTCACCAGCGTTAAGCGAAAATCTAGCCGGCGCGGCGGTGACGCCCAGCTAACGGGAAAACGTTCGTCCAGAGTTGCGTGCTCACAAATGTAAGCCTTAGTTGAAGGCCGTGTTACGATACTTTTGGAGCGTCCCCCGTAGTATTGAACTTTTGCTAGCTGAATTTTTGAACCTGAATATTTATGGTTGGCTTTTGTCAATTTTTGCATGCTTTAGACTGGGTATAATTGGCTATATCTTATTTTTAATTACTCTCCTATAATTATCATGCAGTTTCGTAAGCAACCCCTCGTTTAATTACCCATATCTTGCAAATTAGGTTTATTCTTGCTATATTTTTACAAATATTTGGGTACGGCCGCCAGGCAACCGGTGTTACAATTATTTTAAACTATTCCATTTGTTGCTAGAGCAATGTTATCTTTTCCTGCAGTCAAACTTGCCTGACTGGTTTTTTTGGCATCTTCTGGCCCAAATTTTGTTATCATATGACCTGTAGGCTGGGTTTTTGGATTTTTCGGCTTTCTTTTCAAGCTAAACTGTCGTGCTAGTAGGTTTTCCTCTGCAGCTAAGTGCTTCATAGCCCTTTGGTAGGGCTCGCCTCTTCGAATAGATTGTTTGAGGGATCTGGAAGCATTTCTGCGTTATCGTGGGCGTTCGTAATTATTGGTTAGCTACTTACTTGCGTCCTTTCGCTTTTGGCGGATCTCCTGGAACCGACTTTAGCACGCTTCTTTCGGCTCCACCCCCAGCTTGAGGTAAGATTAGGCCAGTTTCTTCTTAATCGGGAATACATTTGGGTTCTGTGCGTTTTTAGCCATTTCCGGTGGGAGTTAAAACACTCCCCATCTGGTTGAAATCCTTCCTGTCTCGAGTAGACCTACCCCGTTCGACTGCACCTGCTGGAATCCAGTCCGATGCACTGGGCCCCTAAGATGGTCGCATCGCCTGTGAATTTTGCAACTCTTGTGGGCTACGCTGAAGATTGAGCGACTGCTTTACACCCACTTGCAAGCTAGTTGCAGCCTCCATAGCTGGCACTGCATCCCGCAGCTGCGGCCGTCCTCGTTGCTTCGCTAGCTACGTCCAACCACAGGGGAGCAAACGGAGAGGATAGGTTCTGGTGAACTTTCCTGCAGGCAAGACGTTATTGTAGTTAATATGCATTGCGCCTGTTGTAACTTATAATTTGAATCATACTGTTTCATGCCGTTAGTACTTAGGGCATGTGTGTTTTCATCAGCACGGATCGTGCGATAGTAGGTTTCGTGCATCGTTAGCTTATTAATATTTGTAATTGTGTTATTCTTGTCAGGGCCGCCGAGCAATGATATGCGGTTACCCTCTGCTACTTGCTAAATTGAGGTCATAAGGTTTACCTGTGTACTGCTCTGGAGTTGTTGCTTCGGTGGACACACCCACTGACCTCTGCGTTACCTGAAAAATTTATAGAGTAGAACTTGTAGGGCTTTGAGCTTCACTTGTGTCCTATCTGGACGTCGCTTTTACTCACCCGCTTGCATAAGACACCCGGGTTTGGCAGCATAACACAGTTCGGACGCCTTAAGCTTTGCTATTTTCATGTCCAACGTTCAGCGTGAAGATAGGCACACCACGGTGGCGGTGTCGCGTGAACTCGCTACGGGAGCATTGTGATTATTTGCCGATCTCCGCTAACCGGGTAAGGGGCAAATCCAAGCCTTCGCTTTCATTAGCATGTAAATATACATACTTATACTTTAATGCATTTTTAATATGGACACCGTCGTTCATGTGTGGCCACGCAAACGCACGTTGATTCCGCCCATTAGAAAATTTTGGATATAGAGATAGCTTCATTTAGCGCTAACCTTCGAGGTTAAAACGTTAGCCAAGGTGGACTTGTATTGCTCTGAGCCGGTGCACGCGCAATTTTAAACCCGCTCCGCGACTCGCGCTTACTCAATTTACATTATTTTAATTGTCTCCGCGACGCCCTGCGTACCCTCGTTTCTTTTTAGAGTGTTTGTATTGTCCAACGTTTCGCGGCCTAAATTTAGCTTTACGAATATTTGCATGGTAATATTTATTTTCGGCTCGAAACTTCATCTCTTCTTTTTGCATGCATTTGTTGTAATTTACCTAGATATATATATATATTTACATTGAATTTATAATTGTTACAACGTATGGATACGTATATGTATTTGAACGCCTGCCCGATTTAGTATATAATTGTGTTTGTATTTGCACTATAGTACATATCCATCATTTAACAATAAAGCTGTGATATTTTCATTGGTGGTTGGTTTGATTATTTTTCTTTGTTCTGCTGGAAATTGTCCTTACCTTGTGTACGGTCCGGCACAAGGATTAGATCTGAGTCGGGGACCTGGCGCCCTCTCCTATTTTTTTTATTATTCTCTTTCAGCATAGCTGGAACCCTGCGACCCTCGCGGCGAGCTAGCCCAATTAGGCCGATAATTACCAGCCAGCAAAATAACAAATACAACTTTCGCCAAAAGGTAAGGCCGACCGTTTATCCCCTCTTTACAGCCGGTATCGATGAAACCAAAATGGGCAGCTTCGGGATTGTTGACGGGCAAATTGGTGTTGCTTTGCACGTTGATAACGGTATCTTTTCTATAGAACTGAGTGTCCAGCGAGATGAAATCAGAACTTCATATAGAGAGGCTGTACTTAGGGAAGCTGGACAAAAGTTACAATATTACGGTAAGGCTTTTCTAAACAGCTGCCTTCGCGGAACGATATCGATCACCTACGCACAACCATTTTGCTTGAAATGCTTGAAATAAATTGCACGACTAAATATCACCCACCCGTTTATACTAGCTTGGAGTGAAAATTAGACAAGATGAACCACCGACCCTCCTCAAACTGTCACAAACTCATTGAAATACTTATCATTTATAAGCAAATTTTATTAAATACATCTATAAAATAAATAGTACACAAGGAAACAAACCAAAGTGGGAATTAAATTTGTTCTCACTGACTAAAAAAATTACGATAAAAATGACAAAACAAATGCTTTACAATTCTATGACATGAAAATGCATGAGCCAGAAACATGATCCGACAGCGATAAAGAGAAAATGACTACTAGTTAGTCCTCTAAATTTATATTTTACACAAGTGTAAGTAAAGGAAGGTGGCCAGTTAGAATATGGAATTGAGTTCAACAGGGTCGAAAAACAAGAGAAAATAATAACATAGGTTTAGCTAAACTATTATGTTACCCGAATTAAAGAAAACACAGGATTGAGATCTTCTAACCTTATTTTTCCCAAACAGCTTTTAGTACATGCTTAAACCATCAATTCCATTCAATTACGTCAACTGCGTTTTGGAGAGATCAAGATAGATTCAATTGACAAATATGCAAAGACAGCTGGAAACTATAAGATAAAATATTCAAATACATAACGTTTTAGTAACCTTCCTTGGCACAGTTTAAACAAATTATCAAACCTAAGGTAAGACATAGGTCCCTGCAGCTTGCCTATAAACATTTGGTAGCTATTTGCAATATGCAAGAGTAATAATTATCTGAAATAATAAGACGTAGATTTGTAGCGTTTTATTTCTGTTAACTTTTGCATTTACTTACAAGGCAGTTCCTCATCTGCAAATGCTTCCTTAATATTTTAACCAATAAGGCGATGAAGAATTTTCAGTTTCGTAAAAAGGTTGGTCCAACGTCCAACAATCGAACTTTATAACACTCCCAACTTCTAAGAAAAAGTTAAGCAGTGTAGCAAGGTAAATCGAGCGCTTATGTACGGAAGCGTTCAGAATCCATTTCCCCCCTTTGTACTTCGTATTGAAAATGCCGATACTGTAATTTATGACATTTGATTGATGTCGCTAGATGGGGCTTTTAAATTTATTATAATTTTTCTGAAGACTCCTAAGGATAAGCAGCAGATTTAACATGCCTTTACTAATTGAAACGTTACGTAATACGATTATAAATTACGTAAAACACTTTGCTCTACATAATTTCCTGATATATTGATTTACATAATCAGATTCAAAGAGTATATGATTTTACAGCCTAGATGGAGATAATTTTAATACGCTTTTCTAAATTAAAATTATCGCAGAACTTGTATATCTAGCACGACAGCGAAAATTGCCTGTGTGGCTATAACATGCCCATACATCAATTATCATATCAGCTATGTCTACTAAGAACCGCGTGTAACTATTAAATATGACAGCATTTTATCGCCTCTTTATATATATTACTTCTACACAGTAAAATGAATTCCTTTGCATGTGAACAAATGTACAAAGCTATAAACCCATAATTTAATATAAATTTTCTAACTCTTTAATATTACCCAATATTTGACTACAAATTTGATAAAATTGAACGAGGTTATATCATCTTTTGCAATATCCATTGGTTTTGAAAATTTGAAGCAATTACATGCGTATTATTCGGATGCGGTTTGTTTTTATGGAGAAGGGGTATATTCGATTCGGAATTTTCGCTTTGCTATTTTCGTTATTCAATTGAGTGAAATAAAACAAAAGTAGCAGTTAATTTGGTAGACAATGCCGAACAACCGTCAATGTCAGCAGCAATTGATTATGATAACTAAGTACTGTTAATTAGTTAGTCTGAACGAATACCACTCGAATCCCTTTGTATATTCAAAATCTTCCATTTTGAAGGAACCCTTGTGCTTTTAATACTCAGAATGTGTTAAGAAAGCAGTTTTTCTTAAATGCTAGTTATAATTTGCTGCATATCCACACTGAAAAGTTTGCTTTAAGGCACTTACAGGCAAATGCAAGAGAAAACAATAGGGCATTTAAAATGCAGACTTTTGTTACGTACCTCCTCCCTATTGTGATGTCCAGTTTCAATGTAGCTTAAATGTATCTTCCACCAACAAAATTTACAGCCACGGCTTCTGCGGATGTAGTTGTATTGAAAGTTGCGCATTATGTGTAAACACTATGAATATAAACATTTCTGTTTCAAAATTATGACCAGCATTCTTCGCTAGCGCCCTGCAGAAATTTTATAGGTCATAGAAGTATTATTTTTAGCATTATATTTTTGTAACCGTCTTACCTACAAATTGCTAGAACTAGTGGAATTAAATTAACTTTTTATCAACTCGGATCATATATGAATGTTTCTGCCTCTCATGAAAAAAATTGGCTTTTCCGGGTATCCTCTTATTTAAAAACTAGCGATTTTAATATTATCATTTGAAATAGAGATTTTCTTAAAATTCTGAATTCAATTTGTTATTTTATAGGCTTGCTATTTTTACTTCCCTCGTCTGAAAGAAGAAGGAAGTACTTATTGTTTTCTTTAGATCTTCACGTTTCAAGATACCTATATGACGAAAAACATATTTTCTCAATTCCGTCTGTCTGTCTCTCTGTCTGTTGGCGGTATAACTCAAAAATTATTCCTTGGAGGAAGACGATATTTTTTATACCTATTATGTATCTACCTAATTTCAGACAAATATATACAGGGTGAGCACCTTAAAAAAAATTATTTTGTTTAATTTTAATTTAACTTACCAAATAAATACAAGTAATAATTTATACATAGCGCAGGCTTTATTAGTACCAAAAATGGGCCTCAATAAATACAGAATAAATGTTGTACGATACAAAAAGTAGCAACAAATTAGTGCGTTACGTAATGCAGCTGCAACGCAGGAATTAGAAAGATCGGTGCTCCGTAGCTCAGGTAGAAATAGCCCGGTCCCTTGCAATATCCCACAAAACGTTAGACTGCATATGCCGTCCGCCTGCCTTTAGAATTCGACCACCGGTAACGTTTTATTTAAAAATGTATTTAATTGATTAGAAACGTGAGGATATTTTTACTCCTAACTTAATTTGATTTTTTAAATTATTTAGTGTCACAATGTCGACGAGGCAAGTTCTGGGTAAAGCCTTTTACAGATTTTTTTTAGTTTTACGTGTCTCTGCAAACGTCCTGGATATTAGTTTTGTTAAAAAAGGTTTAAAAAATGTGAACATTGTCTTATACGGGCGATATAGCAGTTAAATCGTTATCATTAAGTAGAAATATAGAAATGTCCATCAGTAATTCGAAAATTCCCGTCAATGAGAGTGAGAGTGATAAATGAAGAGATTTTCCTCACATATTTTAAACAAAAATTGAAAGTCTTTAGATGCTCCACGTTATAGAGCTTCTCTCAATATTGAAAATATTGTTATCCAAGAAATCAAGTTACCTAAAAGCTAAAAGAACAACATTTATTATGTGTTAAAGTTTTCTCAGTAATAAAAGTAACACCTAATCTACCCCTTTGCTTTTTTTTTATTATTCTCGTAGTGCTGATTATTGAGGTTAGGGATGCAGACAATATTACTGCCACAGTCCTTAAATCTATCTCAGACATAATTGCTGAACCACTTACAAGGATATTTAATGAATGTTTTTTATATGGTTACTTTCCCAATTGTCTCAAAACTGCTATTGTAATTCCATTATATAAAGATGGCTCTAGAGATTCTGTTAATAACTATAGGCCTATATCATTAATAACAAACACTGCCAAAATTCTTGAAAAATTAATAAAACGTAGACTTATGAACTTCTTATTAAAGTACAACATTATATCACCAAATCAATATGGATTTATGCGAAATAAAGGAACTGAAGATGCAGTAACCCACCTTTCTAGCAATATATATGATTTATTAGATAACTCTAAAGCATGTGCTGGTGTATTTCTTGATTTGGAAAAGTCCTTCGAGACCGTGAATAATGACATATTACTGAAAAAAATGGAAATTCATGGGGTACGAGGAGTTCCTCTAGATCTGTTCAAAAGTTATTTATGCAATAGGACTCAGGTTGTAAAAGTTAAAGAACATATAAGCCCGCCTTTAACAACAATGTGTGGAATTCCGCAGGGAACCATATTAGGTCCGATATTATTTTAAATCTATATTAACGACCTGTTAACTTCCACGGTACTAGAAGTTAATATTATTGCATATTCAGATGACACTGTCTTAGTGACTAATGCTGAAAACTGGGATATTGTTAAAAATTCAGTTATACGAGATCTAAATGTTATAAAAAAATGGTTAAATGCAAATATATTAACGTTAAATTTCTCTAAACGTTACTTTGTTTGCTTTAGTATTTATGAAAATACACAACCGACATATTCAGAAATTATAATACACAGTAGTAACTGCCCTTTAAGCAACTGTATCTGCATAAAAATTCATAAAGCTACATCTGTAAAGTATCTAGGCGTTATTATCGACCAATATATGAGATGGGATGTCTATATTACTAACCTGTGCAGTAAGCTCAGAAAACTATTGTATACTTTTTAAAAACTTAGAGAAATTTTAACCTTTCGTCAGCTTACTGTTTTTTATTATGCACTAGCGCAATCACTAGTATCATATTGCATTATTGGTTGGGGCGGAGCAGGTGGGATGTATGTGTAGTGTGTTAGGATAATACAAAAATGCATCTTAAAGGTAATTCTGAAAAAAAATAGTTTATATCCTACTCACCTCGTTTATCAAGAAACTGAAATGTTTAACGTTTCTCAATTGTACTGTCTTTCTATATTAAAATATATAAATAAAAACCCGTTGTCTATTAGTCGATTTGCTCATGAATATAGTACTAGAAACAAAACTGATGCTATTCCAATAAGAACCAATAAGGCAATTGGCCAAAAATGCTTAAAATACTATGCACCAAAAGTTTTTAATAAATTTCAGAGATACATTAAAGAATCAGATATACATCTAAATTTCAGAAATGTTAAAAAAAGTTTGTAAGATCTTTGTGAGGCACAATATTAGAGACATGACAGATTTCAGTTAAGTGTTTCAACAAAAAACAAAGAAAAGATGGAGTTTGGAGCGGGAGCTGTTTGTGTGAATTAATTTAATAATTCGCATAAATAGTTTTTGTTTTAAAGTTAATTTGTTAATTAATATGTTACACATCATTTATCGTTTTTACTTTAAATAAATGGACAAGTAGAATAATTATGATTATACAGCGCAATACCACACGCGACCTTTAGCGGTCTAAGTGGTCTAATCCTGTTATTCCTAAACGATACTTTGTTTATATTATTTTTGATAAATAGCTTCTTTATTATTACTATTATTATTATTGCATATTCATGTATTTAATTTTCGAATAAACATTATTATTATTATTATTATTAACTATGTTTATTGTGCTTGTATTATAAAATTGTTAGGTTTCCCACATAGCAATTATTGCATTCAATAAAAAGGCAGAGCCCTTAATGTCAAAGACAGTATATTATTAACTAATTTTACACATTCAAATAATAAATTGTCAGGATGTAACATCCCAAACCATGAGGCAAAACCGTTAATTAATTAAATTATAAAAACATACCACAAGCAAGAGCCGGACAAATCAAAGTACAGGCGGCAATTATTATAAATTAATAAAAATTAAAACACAATAGCCCAGCCGTATCATTCACAGTAATAAGTTATGGTCAAAACATGCAGTTTTTATCCAAGAGTTAAAACCTGAGCTATGTGGAAAATATTACTTTCATTTAAGTAATAGTTCTCGAGTTAAAGCAAAAATACACGGTTTAATTTTTCAAGGTACTCATTCTGTATACAGGGTGTTGCAAAAGTAGCGCATTTACTCAATGTTCTGTTATTAGGAGGCACTTCCTGAGAAGAAAGACAATAATTTAAAAAATATTTGTATTCTATTTTCGAATATAGCGAAGTTTAATTAACGTCAAAACTAGCAAAACTGACAACATCGTTTAATTACAAATAGATTAGGCTACATTGTTGCCATGTACACAACACTTGGTAAATAACTTTTATCTACTCCAGTGGGATAAGTAACGCATTACGTCACTCATTTGACACTATTTCAGTTAGGTAATGAAGCTCATTACACCACTCAGTTATGTAATGGTTTCATTACGAAACTGAGTTGTGTAATGACTTCATTACGTAACTGAAATAGTGTCAAATGAATGACATAATGACATTTGCCTACTAAAATATTTTTGAAAATGACAGATCTGACATTTCTCTTGATGCACTTTTCTCAATTTTAGGCAGTCGTAGATAAAATTTTGTACAATACATGTGTGATAATGCATCATTAATATACTTGTGTGCTTACATCTCGTGCTACGCACTCGTTTGTAACTTACACATACGTATATTAGTGATGCTGTTATCCCACTTGTATAGTAAATAACTATTATACAACTTATTTGGAGCGCTGTTGTCAAATGAATTTTTGATTATTTTCAACAGATTTTATGCGTTTTGAATATTAACCGTTCTTAAGGTTCTGTGCGTTATTTGACAACATTATTTATATGTATTTACTTTCGTATTATTAGCTTTAAGTCTATAATTTTTTGCTATCCTAGTACTGAATATTAAAGTAATCAGTAATTAAACTTTAGACTCCCATATCTTAGAAAAGTAAAACACATTCTTAATAAACTGTTTTAGTAAGTTAAATTGCAAAATTTTGCATTTCAATTATTTAAAGAAAGGTTTTTATGAGATTTTATCCAAAACAAATATATTAAAATTTTAATTTAAACATGACTTTTTTTAATTAACTAGATAAAAGTCGTTTTGTCGTAACACATTTTAATAAATGATTTTAAGACGTTTGATAGCTTAATCAGTGACAGATTAACAGTATTCAATAAAATTTTTCCATTCTGAAACTAGAAAATAGGTTAGCGAACTCATTTATAATTTTCTTGGGTTTGTGTACTTAGGAAATCTTAAGTAGGTTTTTAATAAAAGTTTATGTTTAGAGGAGATACATTACGACATGTTGAAAATAAAAAGAATGAATAGTTAGTTAAGAAATTATCATAATTATAATAAAAGTACAACTTGAACTGGTACATGATGGAGTGTACAAGTGCTGTAGAAACATGAATGTCAGGTTACTTTCATTTGCATGCCTATCTGAATTGCACACACTGAAGGAAATTTGAAGCTTGTTCTTAACCTAGACTATTTTTTTTAAGAAATATTTCTTCGACAAAAAAGTGTTCTTAATTTGGGTCGGTTAACAATTTAACATAGCACCACCAACTATTCCAAATGATCTCCAAATCAAGCGCTTGATTCTTTATATCTAACGCAACCTAGCGCCACAAATTATTACGCTACCGCCATTGCAGTTTCGGATATTTTTACTGGTCTTTTCGGGGGGTGCTAAGTTAACGGTAGCACCACCAATTTACGATGGGCTTCTCAAAACCTAGCACTAGATTCTCTACACCTAACGCCATCTGGGGCCACAAAGTTTACACCTAGCGCTTTCCCCATTTGAATTGTAAGGCATAAAATTGATGAGATAATCAGCACCACCAATTAACGCCAGGCTTCCAAAAACTTAGCGCTAGACTCTTCAAACCTATCGCAATCAGGCGCCACAAATTATTACGCTAGCGCCATTGCAGTTTCGGATATTTTTACTGGTTTTTTCGGGGGGTTCTAAGTTAACGTTTGCAATTTGCAATTTTATGCCGTACAATTCAAATGGGGAAAGCGCTAGGTGTAAAATGTGTGGCCCCAGATGGCGCTAGGTGTAGAGAATCTAGCGCTAGGTTTTCAGAAGCCTATCGTTAATTGGTGCTGCTACTGTTAACTTAGCACCCTCCGAAAAGACCAGTTAAAATATCCGAAACTGCAATGGCGCTAGCGTAATAATTTGTGGAGCTAGATGGAGCTAGATATAAAGAATCAATCGCTTGATTTGGAGATCATTTAGAATAGTTGGTGGTGCTATGATAACCGACCCTTTTAATTTTAATAACGCCCTGCATTTAAATATTTTAATAATTTTTTTCCTACCCCGGAAGTACTCCTTAATAGCGTAACATGGAGTTAATCTGCCATTTTTGCTACACCTTGTATATTTAACCGACAGTTTCTCGGTTTTGATATGCCAGGTATACATATAATCCGCATATAAAAATCGTCTTCCTCCAACAAATAGTATTTGAGTCATACCGGCAACAGGCAGACAGACAGACGGAATTGAGAAAAAACTGCTATTACCAAGTTTCCTATACAACCTCTTGTCTAATTTTCAATTAAAGATTTAGCCATTGATAAATTTGATTTAAAATAGATATTGCATTCTGTTGAGTTCTGTATTAGGGAATAAGTGTCACGAGACGAACCGAACTCAGTAAAGCTGTTTTTCGTATCAAAGCTCTACTATAGATATTTCAGTTTGGCCATTGTTTATGCAGAATCAATGGTTCCTTGGTAACATGGAAAAAACGGAAGACTGATTTTCATTCAAAGTTGTTTAATTGTGAAGGTAAAAAATGTTTTAAGTGTTCAATTGCAAACATCTATTCAACAAAACAACGTGCCGAATCATGGATAAAGCGAAAGCCGCAGATACAGAACAGACAAGGGCGCATTGAAAATAATATGTTATACTGATTATGCTGGCCTCATGATAACAGAATGTCAGGATAATCGTAAAAAAGTTCTCCACACTCATTCTACATGACAGGTTTGAAATACAACTTGGAGATTGCAATTAATAGAATCAAAGTCGGATAACCTCAAAATGGCCAGTTCGTTGTAACATGTAGTCAACGATAAAATAGTTGAACAAAGAATGTTATTCATAGGAAAACTCTCGCTTAGAACAGGTAACAACCCTAGATATTGCTCAAACTACCTTTAGTGGGAACCCGTTTTCACTTGATATAGTTCGAAGGCCGAAAAAATCAGGAACTCGATTCCGCTAACGGGTTAACTGTAACTGGAAAATTACGGGAAGAAATTTGTATTACTTTCGTCGCCTGGAGCTTTTCTGCCAGTAGTGTGTAAGGGGCATTTCTAGCGGGAAAATTTTGTAGTTTCTGCAAGCTTACCTTACTGCAGCATTGCGCGGAACTACACTTAGCTTTACAAACAAAAATCACACAGTAAATTTTAGAATTTAGATAATGTTTATGAAAATTACATTTAAGCGAGCCCCAGCTGAAAGTCAAAATCGCAACGAACAATAACCACAAAACAACTTCTAAGAAACATATTTCCTAGTTACCTCACCTCGCGCGATAAGCAAAAAGTTGGTAAATATACGCCCGTAATACTGTTTCACAGGAGAAATCAGTATAATTAAAGTGGCGCTGAGTACTTAAGACACTACTACACTTCCAGGAGGTACGCCCTAAAACTGATCTCGCAACTGCATTACTTAGTGATAAACGCAGGTTACCGATAATTCAGGCATGCAAACTTAGCTTACTATATACAACATATTCAAAATTTGCGGTAAATCACACATAATCAAATTCAACCGAAGTAAGCGAATAAACCAGGCTAGCGGAGAAAAGTGTTTTGGAACTTGAAAACAAAAATCATGGCTAGAGATTGACTTAACGAAACCTGCTACTTCAAGCATGACAACTAGTGAAATAAAAAAAAATCTTTCCTAGTGCTTCATCAAGAAGAAAAGACAATGGCAGCTTAAAGATTGGCTACGAGCGTCGCGTCGGCTTAGATATACACACTTGCAACGGTATGTTTTTCAGGACAGAGTGGGAACACATAGGCGAATATACAGAGTGTTGGCATACAGGACATAAATGTACAGGGTGTCGGCGGGGCGGTACGAGTTTCTTTAATTGTATTTAAATTGAGAGTGATATGTAGTATCGCTCCACTCTAACTTGAAAGGATTCGAGCATTCCAGTTGGGTAGGCTGCGCTTTGGGAATTGGGTATATCCGACATGTCGTTGTAAATTGTCAAAATTGGATCTCCCAAGCAGCTACATTCAAAAACTATAATTATCATATCACGCACAATCGCTTTGCTTGGCGAAGTGGCAGTGTTAATTTTTAAAGTGACCTGACAACTCGTGAATGCAAAAATAACTAATAAAAACAGAATAAATGAAATAAAGACAACAATCAACAAAGCCGAAAGGGGTGCTGGGTGTCTATGGTATGTAACATGGAATAAAAAATATTGAGATGTTTTTAAGCTCACAATTTAGCTCTGTATGCAGAGAGAAATACTTTATTTAATTGCAATCTAAACAGTAGTTAAAGTTACTAAATGCATTGGTAATGAGATGCAAGAAGCACAATTAGAGAGATAAAGGCAAGCATAAGCAAAGCAGATTTAAGGAGGATTGAATTTGAAGTTTGAGTAAAAGAAAGATTTAAGATGGCTAAAATAATATAAGTAATATGACAGGTTTAAGCATATTTGAAACCGGAACAAATAAAAGTATATAATACAAAAGGTTGGTTATGCGCATAATGAATATGAGCGTAGAGTTATTAATAAAAGTACAGGCCAGTAAAAAGCAAGGAAGCTAAAACGTAGATGGAAATCGAAGCAAGTTAAGATAAAATTTGCAAAGAGCTATACAGAACGAGAACAACTGAATTGAAGTAAATCAGTGAAGTGTTGAAAATTGAACTCCTGCCAGTGCATTTTAAAACTAAGTTTTATAGCAGAGCAGTGATTATAAAAACGTTTTATGTGATGAGAAAGAACAATTTTTATGTATAAGAAATAAATAAAATTTTTAGATTTAAGCAAAAAACGTGTTATCAAATGTTATTCCTTTATGTGTAATTGTAACTAAAACTAATTTCCGTTAAACAAATTCAGATCGCGGTTACTAAGCAACGCGATGCTGTTTTGTTAACAATAAGAAGTTAATTCCTGTAAATTGACAAGTTGTGGCCAAATTGTGCTCTTGAATTTTTACTGTTTTCATGTAATAAAAGTATTTTGCCAACTAAAAAACGTTTACTCTTATGTTCTACAAGTAATCAGGCACATGTGGAAATGTTAGCAGAAGTTTCTACGATATAAAAATTATAAATTTGTGCAAACCAACTTCGGCTGTGGAACGGCACCGAGCACCTGGAGATTCCAAACATCGACACCGGCCCATTTGAACTTCAGAAGCCAGGGGTCTTCAGTCCAACAGGCCAGGGAGGTGTGTACGATCATCCCGGAACAACATTTGGGGCCAGGGAAGCGACTTCAAATGGATAAAGCCGTCGGTGTCACCTACACCAGCTCCGAGGCGAAAATAGATTTCAAAGGTAGGATTTGGCATGTTTTTTGAGTGATTAAGGTCCGGAAAGCTAGTGGACTTCAAGAATACACCTTGCGGAGGAGAGCGTCCAGATTTGTCCCAGTTCAAGTAAATTTCGTGGCGTCGGTAGAAAATGCGATTTTGCCAGGATTTGCAGAGTATCACAGAAAGTGGAACAAAAGAGTAGCTCGCGTCCTTTTACGTCACAGCTAAAACAAAATCGAGATAATTGTTGCTAGGCGGGAGTTTTAATTTAGTTTTCCTGATGGTTCCTTGCACAATTTTCACTTTTGACTTGTAAAATAAACACTTTATGCTCTAACGACCTTTTGTGTAAATTTCAAGTTTGTGGGGTTATGAGTAATCGAAGCGAGTAGCACAGTTGTACTAAAATTGCGTATTTAAGCTGCTGTGAGTCAAATATTCTAAACAATAATATCAAAGTGGACTCGAATTTGAACCCAACCTGAAAGATTAGTCTTGTGTTTTTCCGAAGCAAGCCCAGAATATTATTGCAATTCGATAAAATATAGAAAAGGGCAATTAACCATTTTATTAAAAGTAATAAATACATTCCATTTTGATTAGCCTACAATACTGAGAGGCAAAGTTATACATTTCTCAAATTTAATAAAAATACCCTGAGTAGTGTGGTGATTTGCCCTATCTAATTTATTTATCTTGTTCCATAAAAACAGAAGGCAGTCATTACAAACAGGCACCGCAACGTGAGGCTACAGTCATCATAACAATATATACAAGATTTCTTTTCGAGTGACCTATAATTTTTGTAAAAAAATATCACACCACAGCCTCCTTCAGAAGATATTAAACGTCAAAAAAACTTTAAA
Source organism: Agriotes lineatus (assembly GCA_940337035.1). Classification (NCBI taxonomy): domain Eukaryota; kingdom Metazoa; phylum Arthropoda; class Insecta; order Coleoptera; family Elateridae; genus Agriotes; species Agriotes lineatus. Next base: position 125,727,811 of record OW679195.1, read on the forward strand.
ATGCTTTCAACAACATTTTCAAGCTTCTGTCAAGAATAAAATTTCAGATTATAATGAGTTAGAGTGAGGGCACTAGTTCAAATTCCAAGATTTACTTGACGCAAGATCTTAAAATACCAATTTATAAGACGTTCCTTACACCAGGGTTGACCCTACTCCGCAGAAGCAAGAGTAGAAACGACTAGAATGAAAAGCATTCTAGGAACAATCAATATAAATACTCAACATAGGACACAGTTTAATTGAACGAATTAAAAATTACAACTTAGTAAGTGAAAAAAGCATCCCTTATACAATCAAATAGATAAAATAAACAAGATGTGAATAGAATTAGCATGAAACGCATTTAAACCGTCTGTTACAGTGTTACCTGAAAAAATCATAAAAATTGCACGAGATAGAAAAACCAATATATCGACCATCGGACCATCCAAGTGTTGGACGAAAAGTTGGACATCTGCATCCCAAGAAATTTAAGTTGGGTAAACTAGTCGTAGGTCTGATCAAAGAACAAGAAGAAAGTCTCACGTTGCTGGTCAGAGTCAAAAAAATAAATTTAAAGAATACTTTAGCTGTAAATAGTCTGCTGTCCTCGTTTCTGTCGAATAGCGCTAGATAGAAGTGGTATATGTGTTTCAATGAATGTAAACAAGAAATTCAACATGTGAGAAGTTTATTTATTGTTCTAAATGCGGTATCCAAATCACTGAGGATTTCATTACCTTCTAACAATGCAACTAATTCAACTAGTGCTCATTGTTTCTTCTAGCTCGCTCTTAAATTATGACAAAATTTATTTGCGGTATTCTTTATTATAAGAAACTATCTCTTCGTACCAAATAAAACACTCTTGACGTTTGGATGAAAACATTTGTGCAGACACATATATACTGGTATTTTTCAGCTGCACAGTTCGTATTCCAACATCTTCTTGAACTGCAAACATGTACTTTCGCCTGACCCCTGTTGTCAAATGCGATGATATACTAGCAAGAGTTGGGAGATTACATATCGATTATATGTCTTTGGAGGTTTATAGGTTTTTCAATTTTTTATACCTACCCATAGACGTTTCAACCAGAAGATGTAATTTTAGTTTGCTTCTTTTCGGCTTTCTGAGCCACTTTAATTATTTCGAATTGCAGTTCTTAATAGCCTAATTAAGACGGGACAGTGCAAAACACTTTCTAAAACGTCATCTGGGAACAATTGTGTTTTTATTCCGGCAATCACAACCTCAATTTCGGCATATCTTGTTTATTTTGAACCCAACAAAAAGTTAAACCGGCATTATAAAGTTTAAGAATGCAGGAGGCTCGCCTTATCAAACCTTTCTCGGTGTCACGTTTTCCTTCTTTTATTCTTAATAACAATAAAGCCCGAGGAGCACAGCTACCACGCCCTGGAAATGCAGGGAGAATATTGCTATTTGTTTAAGAGAATGGCGTGTTTTGTGTACAGATGAAGGTGACAGCACGACGTGAAACATTAGCTCGAGCCCTAAAAGCCTCCAGTTTGGATAATTCCCTCCACGTTAAGCTTTGTTTATAATTTGAGGGCATTTTTGAAGCATTGATTATATTTAATAACGCTTAACAACACCGACGTGTCGGTGTCTGGCGGAAGGGTTGGCCCTGCGGGAAGGAGATAATTTCAAGTTTATACTTCATTGGTGTTATGCTCATGACAAGGGAAATTCGCAAGTGACAGGTCTGATGTAAGCTGTGAAAAAGACGCACTTGGGGAGATTGCTTCGCAGGTAGTTTCTAACAACCACTTTAAAAGTATTTTAGAAAGAAGCGGGATTTTGGGAATCCATATTGCTGCCTAATGGAGAAAACATATTTACTTCAACATATCCCCCAGATATTAAGCTTTTATACATTGAGAAAACATCTAAACTGTAATTTGGACTAACAACGTAAAACAATATCATCTCTGTAACTTTTTTCCAGTGTTATACTATTCAAGTTGTTTGTTTACTTATGTCACCACATTAGAAAATTAAAAATACTAAACTACGAACATCAAACAATTTACTGTGATGTAGTTAATTTTTTATTTATTACAAATTTTTTTAATTGAAAATGGGAACTGCGCATTCCCGAAACTTTCTAGTTTGATATTTCTTTAGTGCGCACCAGTTTCGATAGATATAAAAACTACATATTAAAACAAAGTAAAACAGTAAAAGGTAAAATTCCTTTAATTTTTATATACGAAGTACGAATTTTAACTTGTCCTGTGGTGGCTAAGAACTATTGGTCATTTTTTAAATAGGTATGTTACGTAGATAACTCACATTTGGCTTCAATGCTTTCGTATTCAATCCCATTAACTTTCAATTTAGAAATCTCTACCTGTTTATGTAGAATTCTTTTTAAGGTATCGTTAGGTATCGTTATGGTTTTGTGTCATAGACTGTATTATCCACATTGCTGCTTCTGCGACTTTTATTGCCAGCTTTTGTCAATACAAACTTGTAGATTTAGTTGTAGAGGTGAGTTATAGTTGCATTCATAAATTAGGAAGTATATCATGGTCATACTAGATGAAAATAATTTTTGAACATACTATATATAATTGTTAGATGGCTTACGTTTTCAAGATTGTTTTTAATGGATGTTGGCTATAATGGTTCAAGATTAGGAAGAGTATGTGGATGATTTAGGTTTTGTTCTTACGAATAGTGTTAAGCCACCTGATGCTTGTTTGCAAACTTGTTATCCTGTGATTCGTGATAGTCTGTCGTTAACTATTTGAGTTTAGCTGATCAATGCTATATATTTTATAAATAATGTGAACTTTTTTGTCTAATATCATTTGTATATTATTTGCCATTGTCGACGAATTAAGCTATAGAACCCGAAATCACTTCGGCGATGAGTAGTTTAGTGGATTCTAGAATTTTATTTACTTACTTGCTCTATGGCTTTGGTCCGTAAATGTTCATAGCCCCCTCTGGGTTTCGGAACCTGACGTTTCTCAGAACGTCGGTGGCTACCCGCACTTCCACGATCTTTGATTTTTTCCTCCGCTATTCTGTCGCATTCTGCTGTATTTAACACTAAACACGACTTTGTAGTACCCTGCCTATTCCTTCCTACCCTAACTGTACCTTAATTACCCTGTAACAAGCTAATTTGTCCGGTTCAGATATCAGGGACAAGGACGGTTCTCTACAAACGATACCAGTTAGGGAGACATGTTGATCACTAAACGGGTTAAATGGCAGACGCCACCACTTTGCTGACTAAATCGGGAAAAACACAGGTCGGGTGATCCAGAAAGTAGAAGAGTTGGCCCAACCTTTCTGATGCAACCTTGGCAGTGCTTGAGCGACTATCCAACGAACAGCTGCGTTGAACGTACCTTACTTGCATTTGATTACAGTTGACTGAATCCCTTTACATCACAGAATAACACATGCAAACATCATAGTTCTATTAAAGAAAAGCACAACCAATTAAAATCTACACTGTGTTTTTTTTTATCTCGTTGCAACACATACTACGTCCAGCGTTTTTTCATGAGTGTTTAAAATGTTATCAAAATGTTAAACACTCAAGAAAAACGCTGGACGTACTAAGTGTTCTAACACGATAAAAAAACACTGTGTATATTAACATAGAAAAATATGTGTGAACAAGGAACATTAAAATAAATACTCAATAGGTTAGTGTGGTTAATTGTTCAACGTTTAAACTAAACACAGGCGGTAAACTTGACTGCACACAGTATGAGTAAAAAACGGAACAACTTTTAATTGCACAACAATTGAACTAAATAGAAACGATAGATCTTGACGGTAAGCAATCAAATATGACACAATGACGGTAATTACTTTAATCTCACAACGTGGAGCTAAATAAAACATTAAAACTTGACATTAAATACTCTAACTTAATTATTTATCTATTTATATATACAGGGTGTCACAAAAAAGAATGGAACACCGATTAGTCATAGATTCCTTACGTCATAATAAATCGATTAAATCTAATATACCTTAGTACAAAGTCCCTTCAGCAAGAAGTTATAGGGCCTTAAAGTTCAAATGTTTATTTTTTTGTTAATTTCCACAAATATAGAGATATCGATTTGAGTTTTGGTATACGTACCTACTATTATATACTGCACTAATAGAAAAAATGTCGTAAACTATACTTGACTTTAAGGGGCACTTTAGCTATCTCTCAAAACTTTTTTTAGCTCTAACGTCGATATATGTATTTTTTTTAAATTATAGGTTATTGTATGAAAGAAAATTAAAATACACACATATCCGGTTTCACAGCGAGTGTGGTCGCCTTCCGGTTCCCAGTTTTCAGTATTTTCTGTCTTCCCATTCTCCTTCACGCAGGTTTCTCTCAGACATTGCCTTGGTGATTCCCTTCTTCCATGTTTCTCTTGGTCTTCCTCTTCTTTTTCTTTCAGTTGGTGCCTATTCCATTGTTAGCTTTAGAAGTCTGTCTTCATCCATCCTGTTTAAGTGGCCATACCATACCAATTGCCTTCGTTGTATCTCCTGTATCACTGTTTCCTCTCTATTCACTATGTGTCGTATTTCTGCATTTCTTACGTGTTCAGTTCTTCATTTTCGTGCCGATCTTCTGAGGAAATCCATCTCGGTCGCTAGTAACTTTCGCTCCATGCCTTTACTTATTTGCCAGACCTTACATCCATATGTTAATATGCTTTCAACTACAGCGTCATATATATGCACTTTTGTTTTTTTTCTGCCAAAGGATCGAGTTTAGTGCACCAGTTATTTTCCTAGCACTATTGGTTCTGTTTTTAATCATCTCATTGCATCGTCCGGTATTGTCAATTGTAGCTCCTAAATATACATAGCTGTTGCAGTTTCTTATCGATGTTCCATCTTCCATTACGATATCTTGATTTGCACCACCTACGCACATATAGTCAAACTTCTTTAGGTTTATTGTTAGTCCCCATTTTGAGTATTCTTCTCCAAGTTTTCTAACCATGTACTCAATGCCTTAAAGTCTTGAGCAACTATCACTTGGTCGTCGGCGTAGTGTAATGTAAACAATGTTCTATTTATTTTCTTAAACATAAAAGAACAAATTCGTGTCACTAATGTCATTAATTGATTTAGCATTGTTTTATACTAGATGACCATTGTTTTTGTAATCATGGCTACTTGATAATTGCACGTCTTAATCACAACCAAAACCCTTTGATGGGCATTTTAAGGTATACGATTGCTTTTAAGCTTATGAACCAAGGAGTACATTAGTTTTGTGCTTTTAATTCTCTTTCAGATAGTAACCTAAAATTTCAAAAAATGTTACAGATACCGAAGTTAGAGTTAAAAAAAGTTTTCAAAGATAGGTAACGTGCCTCTTACAGTCAAGTCTAATTTATGTTTTTTTTTGTTAGTGCCGTACATAATTGTAAGTACGTACACCAAAATTCAAATCGATATCTCTATATTTGTGGAAATTATCAAAAAAATAAAAAATTGAACTTCAAGGCCCTATAACTTCTTACTGAAGGGACTTTGTACTAAGGTATATTAGGTTTAATCGATTTATTATGACGTAACGAATCTATGACTAATCGGTGTCCCATTCTTTTTGGGACACCCTGTACACAGAAACAAACAAGCTTTCGCCAAATTACAAGTTTCTGAAAATAATAATAATAATAGTAATAGACAAAATTAAACAAATAAAATATTGAATGAGAAACAATATTAGCATATAATCGTAAATTTGAGTGAAATAGGACCTGAAAGGATAAGGACACAACAAAATGAACTGTTTATTAAAATTTTATTATAAATAACTGAACTCTTAGACTACGAAGGGTAATACTAAATAATTCTATGACATTGTAATATTGGTTTAACATTTTAATCATGTTAACAATAGGAGAGTGCCAGAGAATGTTGGTACGAACGTGACGTATGCAGAAAGCAAAAATCGGTCGCACTCCGTGGGGTGGTACACCAATTTCAATGTGTGAAAGCAGCTGTGCTATAAAAACATGGATAATTATTCTGTTATGTAATGTACGTATATCTAAATCTTCACATATCGGTTGATAGGAATCAATTTTAGGACTATTTGCAAATTGTTTGTAAGCAGACATTTTGGAAATTTATTTTGAACTCTCTCCATGGCGGTAATAACTATTCAAAATCTTCATCTTAAATTATCAACAGCGCTGTGTACATTGTGACACTTCGAAATCACTTCACTGCATAAAAGCGCTTCTTAAAATTACTGCAAACTTACACAACACCTTTTGAAGGAATCAGCTGCTACAATAATGATGTCCAATGGAGCAGCAGGTCGGGTTCAAGCGATTGATACAAAATACTCGAAGAACTGCGGAAAACGGCATAGTGTGCGATGTGTCGAACGTCTGGACAGTATTATATCCCCAAGAAGGGTGGAACGAACAACGTAACAATAGGCAAGAGTTGCGGTGCCGCACACGTAACTTTATCACAAACCAATTAGCATAGAAGAGGTTCCCATTTATATACCGCCCCAATAGGCGTTAATTGGAGATGCCAGCTCCACGATACGGAATTCCTCAGCTAGTAGCTTCACACAAAACGTCATTTAAAAGACCAAGACTTGACTGACAACACACATTCAGTTTCACCACTTAATAATTTCGGCTTACCTGTTGAAAACCCCCAATGACCCCGTCACCGGAACAAAAACTGCCATTTCTTTCCTGCGGGATAAATCGTCAAGCCAATGCCCGCCTGTGCGACTCAACTCGCTCTTTTACTAACTCATATAAAACGTACGAATTAAGTTATGTTGTCCAAGTTAATGCTGCGCTAACATCAGAATTTCGCTTGTAGAACCGGGGAGCCCTAAACGATAAGCGGAAAAAGGCATAAAAGTGCTAAATGCAAAAATTGTCATTACACTCTCCCAGTTCTTTACTTCTACTTCCTGCAAGTCATTTTCTACATATCAACCCATCTGTTTCTTGGTCTGCGTGGTGTCTTCTTGTTCTCGTTTTTTTTTCTCTCAAACTTTTTGGCACTTCATGTATCCTTCATCCGTTGCAGGAGACTTGCCCAAGTGCGACGTGGCCTTCGGATATCAAAGGCGATACTTTCGCTTTGAAACAGTAGTCTGATTTCGTGGTTTATTCTTGCTCTCCAACCTTCCTTCTCTTGTACCGGTCCGTACATTTACCGTCAAATCTTTCGCTACCATATTTTCAGCACCTTCTCCTCGCTTCCTGTGAGGCTCTAGGTCTCTGCAGCGTACATTACCACCAGCCTGATTACCATTCTATACACGTTTATCTTACAGTTTGTCGAGGAAGTTTTTGATTTTCGCACATTTTATAACTCATAAAAACACCTATTATCTTCCTTCACCCCCGTATTTCCATCTTCCATCGTTTCATTTCTTCCTATGTTTATCGCGCCTAACTAATTGAAATTGCCCGCCTTATCGTAGCTCTGCCCGTTAATACTTATATCTGCAACACCCGATGCTGGTTGCAGAGCCTCATGCCTTAAGGACTGGTTAAACAGTCTCGAGAATTTAGCAACGTTCGTGACGGTCGGCGCTCGGAGTAAAATCGCAGCCAGCCGTGCCTCTAAGAGCACGTTAAGCCGTCAGTCCTAGTTATCACTTCGGTGGCAGTCTTTAAGTTACTGCAGAGGCTATCGCGCAACCTTTTATGCAGTGGGCATATGATGGCAACATTTCATTCTTCTAGGATTTCCTCTTTCTCCGAAATTTTTAATATAATGGCGTACAGATCTCTTATACTTCGAGGGCTTCCATATTTTATCATTTCTGCCGTTAGGTTGTCTTGCCCTGGTGCCTTGTAGTTCTTCGTTTTCTTTAAAACCTGTTCTAGTTCTTCGTATGTTGGTGCGTTTATTTCGGTGTCTTTCCGTTTCACTGCCCCTTCTCCAGCATTACCCTTACTATTGTCGTCTGTACCCAGAAGCTCTACTAAATAGTCTTTTCATCTTTGAATTATCCCTTCCCTACTTCCAATCAACTTCTATCATTCGTTCTGCATACTGTTGTTCTTGGTTGAAAACCTCTCTTTTGATGAATCACTTTCTTGTAACATTGTTTTATATTTCTTCTTTCTTCATATTCGTCCATCCTTTTCTGCTGTTGCTGATCGTACTGTCTGTTTTTGATTTGCCTTCTTTTTTATAATCTTGGCTTTACCCTTGGATTGGATGTTTTCTCAGCCTTGTTTTATTTCTCTCCACCACTAATTGTTTACACTCTTCATCATACCATTTTTTATTTTACTTCCTTCTATTTTCGCTTACTACTTCTTTTATTGTTGTCATTATTGCTGTTTAATTCCTTTCCACCTATCATCCACACTGTCCACTACCGCTTCCTTCCTTTGCCCTGTCCAGTTTTGTTCCTAGCGTTTTCTGATTCTTTCCTTTTGGATCCATTATTACCTCTTCCGTATTATACAGGGTGTTTCGCGAGGAAATGGAAATATTTTAAGGGCATCTCTAGGAAGCCAAGATAAGCAAAATAAGCTCAAATCCGATTTTTATTTGTTTCAGAGATACTTTGATTAATTGTAATTTAAAAAGAAAATTCATTACAAAACTAACAAAACAAAACAAAAAAATACACAAATTGCATTAATTCACAACAGATTTTCGAAAACATCACCGCCCACTTCGATAGACTTATTTGCGCGTTTATTGTATATAGTTTTTAAATTACAATTAATCAAAGCATCTCTGAAACAAATAAAAATCGGACTTGAACATATGAGCTTATTTTGCTTATTTTGGCTTCCTAGACATGTCCTTAAAATATTTTCATTTCATCCCGAAACACCCTGTATATGATTTAAGGTGGAATTAGTTAGAGAACTACTGCTGCATTGCGCTGAAGAGAGGTTGAAAGCGTTAAAGTTAAGGTTGATTGAAACATGTATTTATAGCTGCTTGAGCATAAGAATTAAAGCGAATAATAGAGTTCGATTGAGTGGGATACTTTTTATGTTACTTCCATTTGTCATGGGTTGATAATAATGACACCCTTTATAGTTCGCTGAGTGGATTCAACACAATTAATGCAAGTTGAATGCACTATGTATAGAGATGTTCACCGTTGCATCTAATATAAGGCTCCGGAAAGCGACAATAGTTTAATTTGACCGTATCGTTGACACCACATACACTGAGGGATGCTTTTGGGTTTTCGTGTAGGTTCAATACTGATAACAGTATAGAAGAATTTCTTCAGCTAGAAAATGTTATTCCTATTTTCGTTTTTAGTTAGTTGAATGGTGCACAAGGGCATTGGCTGTTTATCTCTGTTTGCGAGTTTTTTTGCAGTTTAAACAGGGCAGTACAGCGTAGGAAGTTGGTACATTACCCAGAATTATATAGAATTCTCTGATCAAGAATATGGTACTTGTGGTATAGTAAATCATATTGTATGTAATATTTCGTTGTTAAGTTTCTAAAATCGCTTATAAACGTTAGATTAATTTTCAAACCATTGCATTGGTTCGATGTTAGGTTATGAATTCGGTTATTGTGACTGGCTTCATATAATTTCTTATTTTTTGATAGTTGTTAACTTTGTGTGGAAATATGGGTGGGATTGTTGGATTTTCTGTCTAATTAACAGGGTTATAGCTTGGATGCTCTTCTACTTCTTCTGTAAGTAATATCTGTTGTTTGATATCAGTGATAATTCAGAAGAAAATTATTTCGCTATGTTCGTTATTAATATGTGATATTTTTCTTCCATGACATTGAAAGTGTGGAATTCTGACACGAATGTGATAAGAAGTAACTCGCAGCGAGACCAAATATTGCAAGTACAAGAATCACGAGCACGTCCGCAACGTGCTGACCGTACTGACTTAATGATTTTAGATGGTATTATTTCCAATTTGGTCTAATAGTGCCATAGCACATCTTCAATAACTGTTTCTCACTAAAGTTAACCTTCTTCTAAGACTCTGATTAATAGTAAATATTTATGAGAAGTAGGCTGTCCCCTATTGCTACATACTGTGTCCCTTTGTGTTCATTTATTTGCTTACAATATTATATTAAGATAATCTAAGAACTATTGCCAATGAGTCGCATACATATACAATTTTCCATATACGTACAGTCAAAGGTATGCTATCATAGTTACATGTCTATGATATGTGATTTCACGTTAGTCATACAAACGTTTTTCTAAGGAAAATTAATTCGCATTACCATAGTTTTTTAATTAAAGTTAGTCTAACACAAAACATCGTCTCCCAAAACGATGGCGCGATAACTGTCTGCTTTCAGGGGAAATCCTAATTCAATAGGAATAACACTACGCTACAAGATCATTGCAGTTTGGCTTCAAAAGACGATGTTTCCGATTTATGTTTTTGCTGAAGATACATTTCTTTGAAAATGTAATCAGTGCAATTCATTAATCTATCGTTAAAGAGTTTTAAACTTCTTACTTACTTTATATTTAAACATGAATTAGCTACAATGTACTTTTAAAAAGACTTCAATCCATTATAGCACAAATGGTGTAAATTAAAAGACTACGTGCAACATTTTAAGCAGCAAGACATAAAAAGTCAAATAATAAAGACTCATAGAAGTGCGATAAAAGAGTTTTAATGCATTCGAGGTCTGGAATTTCTTAATACGGGCTTTTATTATTTCCTTTTGTCATTTTAAATTCAGTTGTTAAGTGTAACGAAGTTCCGACTACTTCCTCTGCAAAGCTATAAACTTACCATACGACACAATAAAATTTGGGCGTGTACCCCCTTTTGCACAGAAATATGTTAAGGTGGTGGAATCTTGGCTAGGACTAATCATTTACTATTATTGTTTACGTGATTTATGCCAATATGCACATACTCGCAGTAGATATAAAAGTTTACCTAAGTGTTTTGGCTTATCACGCTATCTTCCAGCTTAGATCCTAAATAAATAACCGATTAAATTCATAATTTCCTAACGTAATCGTAAAGCATCTGCCAAAGCATAAACCGTTGGACCCGAAACATTTATGTGCCCTCCTACATGCCTTTGGCGAACATTTTTTATTTCGAGCGAACGGCTTCAAATGCGGAACTCCTGTACAAGGTTTCGAGGTTTTAAGGATTTCCGAGACCGGTACTGCGTGTCGTCCCTCCTGCATATCCCGGCCCTTCATTCTTTTCGCTTCAGCGGCTTTAATTTACCGGTGCTTGTTCTAATTCACTTTCCATAGCTGTTGTTCCTGGAATTTTCATTTCATTAGAGATAAATTTGAGTTAGGCCGGAACTGCGAAAAAGTGTTTGTCGTGTAAGTTTAAATTGCACTCCAACTTATTAAAAGAGTGGGCGCTTTAATACTCCGTTGTCGATGATTACCATAAAATAAACTTGCGACATTCCTTATTTAAATGTCTCAAATAAGTTGACAAAGAATGTACGATCGGAGATTAGTATTTTGTTATACATTTTCAGATTTCTAACAACTGTTCTGAAATTCCATGCCTTAATTAGTGAGAGCCACAAAAGTCTATTGACTAGTTCTTATCTAAGCAAAGTAGAACTCCACATTTCCAACGTCCAGTCATTTAAACTCCAATGCACCTGCGGACTGATAAAATGAGAATTTATATGTATTATTGTGCATTTGGCAAGTAACTTACAATGCCAGAAGCGTTTTAAGAATGATTGCAATTAGCAAACGTTTATACAAGCAAGGTGCTAAATTAGAAGTTGCAAACCATATGCCAACTTCACTATTGTCAATACTTCCTAAAATTTTAGAAAAAATATTTTTTCTTTGGAATAATTCCTTTCGCAAACGCAATATTTGTTCTGCCAGCTTCTTTACAAAAACTTACGCAATAAAGAGTGCACTCTTGGTTGTTTTTGTTTTGCATTTGGTCCGTTATATTATTTAAAAAACTAGAATTTTATGGTATTATACGACTTTCTCTCAATTTCTTAAATCGCATTTAAACAATATGAAACAAACGGTTCAAATGCAAAACTATAATAAACAAGGTGTTGCAAGTACACATCTGCTAGAGAAAATACGTAATGTTTTGTGTATATAAATCACTTAGTAGCTAGTGTATCTATCTGTCATAATACATTATTTTCCGATAATACTAGCATTGTACTAAATCATACGACTACTACCACTACCGGTGGCAAAATGAAAAGAAAATAGTTTTAGCTTCGCGGTCACGGCCGACTCGTTTTTCCAAAACTAAAGATATTCTTATAATTCTTTTCAAGCCAAGCAGGGCTTAAACCCACAACCGTAAAATAAAATTCAAAAATTTTTAGTCCATTGTACCTTTTGTAACATCCTGGGACACACTGTATAAATCCATGTACGACAATGCGAAAATCTAAAAAGCCAGTCTTGCGCAAATTTCCCAATACGAAAACACTAAAATCTTCGCTATGAAAAAACCAGGACCCTAAAACCCTATAACAATAAAACGCAATTACCTAACGGACGATCAGCTTATTCAGAAAAACTAACTTCAGGTGTAAATCGGCTCAGTGCTATAATCTCCAGAAGAGGTGGTAACTTATCGAAGCCGTCTAAAATAAAATGCGTAAGGACAAGTTACCAGCAAATGCTTTCCTGCAGATATTGCCTTAAAAACGGCTATTTCAAAGAAGAACCAACGTATAGCGTTGCTTTTGGACTTCTTTTAACTAACAAACAATGGAAAATTGGGAAAAATGACGGACGTATTACAACCACTCCATTATAAGGCTCTCATAGAGGGAGCTCGACCATAAAGTCCTTCAAATAAAAGACAAAAGAAAACTGACCGGTTGTTTTACTACTATACTAAGACGAAATATTAGAAAAAAATCTGAATGTAGAAGAAAAGTCCTAAGTGACCGGACTTTCACTCACGGTAAATTTGCGGAATAGAGCAGGTAATACGCCGAAACCCAACAGAACACTTCTGATCAACCAAGACTGCACGGAATATTACGCACTTCTTCTTTTTCTTCTTTCTCAGCCACTTTCTGTCCACTCCTGGACATAGGCCTCCTTCATATGTTTCCATGCTTCTCTGTCCTGTGCCTGTGCTACTTGAAACCATCTCTGTCTTGCTAGTTTTTTTATGTCATCTAGCCATCTTTTCTGTGGTCTGCTTACACTGCGCTTTCTTTGTCTTGGTCGCCAGTGTGCTATTCTTGATGTCCATCTATCTTGATTTTGTCTGGCTACATGTCCTTCCCATTGTCATTTAAGTTCTTCGGTACGTGTTATTATATCGACGACTTTGGTTCTTCGTCGAATTTCCTCGTTTCTGATTTTGTCTCTAACTAATACCAAGCATAGCCCGTTCCATCTCTCTCTGCAGTACTCTTAGATGGTCGGCACTCTTTTTTGTCATTGACATGATTTCCAAGCCATAGGTCGCTACTGGTAATATACACGCGTCAAAAACTTTGCGTTTGAAATTTATTGGTGTATCCCTATTTCTGAGTGCATGGTTCAATTTACCAAAACCTGCCCATGCTAATCTTATTCTACGCTTTATGCCCCACCTGTCTGATTTGCTTTACCTATTTTGATGATATGATATATATATATATATATATATTCTACTACGTTTTCCAAGATCATGTTATCTATATTTATATTTTCTTTGGCATTACTCATTACGTTGGTCTTGGAGAAGTTAATTTTTAAACCCACTTTTTTCGACGCTGCATTTAGTTGTTCTAGCATGTCTGTCAGTTCTTGAATATCACTACTTATTATCGCAATATTATCGGCAAAACGCAAGTGGCTCAAATAGGACCCATCGATGTTGATGCCTTTGGTCTCCCATGGCAATCACTTGAAGATGTTTTCTAGCGCCAGGGTAAATAGCTTTGGAGATAGGGTCTCCTTGACGCACACCTCTATTGATCTTAATTTTATGGGTTATTAGGTTTTCGTTTATTTTAACGTGAGAAATTGTATTTTCATACACATATTTTAAGAGACTCGAGTATCGAGAATCAGTTCTAGCTTGGTCCGTTGCTTGCAAGAAAGCCCATGTTTCAATAGAATCGAATGCTTTACGAAAATCTATGAATACTAAGTGAAGGAGTATGTTATATTCAGTTTTTTTTCTATTAATGTTCGTATCGTTTGTAAGTGTTCAATGGTACTGAACCCTTTCCGAAACCCCACTTGTTCCACCGGTTGGTAAGTATCGAATTTTTTTGTTAGCCTGTTTGTAACGATCTTGGTTGGGAGCTTATGTAGATGTGACAAGAGGCTGATTGGACGATAGTTTTCTATATTGGCGTTACCACGCAAAGATTCGACGAAATACACTAAACACTGCAGTACCCATAATAAACTCTCGATAAATTGACACACATAGAACAAGAGGCACTGCCTATTACAATGAACAGGCTTCAAAACTTGATAAATGTACCAAAAAAATCCCTAACGGCATTAACTACCAAAACATCAAACGAAATAATCCCTTTACAAACCGGTAAGTGTAAAAATTACCAGAGTTAATTAAACGAAATAACACTTTCAGAGGTGCCTAAAAAAATTAGGAGACATCACATTACGCGCAAAGGGGGAGAATGTGTTAACCGCAGCAGATAAACCCACTAATATCCGCTTAAATTTCTATAGCCATTAAGTCGTTTTAGGGAACACTAAGGTGAGTTAGATCAGTAGGGCTAACATTCGCAGAAAAGCTAAATATGTGGATGCCTACGTCAAAATAAACGTAACAAGATATAAAAAACTTTGATGGAGCTATTAAATCTGCAACTCTCATAAAATTCGTTGGATTTCAAATATCATACAATTTTTAAGTAAAAAAATAGCTAGACATTGGCTAAGCTTCTGGCAAAAATTGTTTATCGTAGGTATTTTGAAACATTATACGTTGCGGAATTATAGTTTTGGATAAGAATTGACGCATTGGTATTATTTTTAAGACACAAAAACAAGCAATACCTGGGGTATATCATCATCATCAGCCTGTTGACTTCCACTCCTGGACATAGGCCTCTTCCCTTTTCCTCCATGTGTGTCTACCTTGTGCTGCATGCATCCAATTTTTTCCTGGTCTTGTCTGAATGTCACCTCGCCATATCCTCTGTGGTATACCGATGCTTCTCTTAGTTTCGTTTGGACGCCTTTGCATAGTCCTCTTTGTCCACTTTACGTCATGACGGGTGACTAGTCCTGCCCAGCGCCAATAACTTCTGGAAATTTTCCCTATAATAGGCCATTGTTTAGAATGATATAGAAATATGTTCGCCAATAAAAAAATGTAGTTTCATTAATAGTTATTTACCTAACAAGTTCGGGAAGTTAATTTTCCCGAATGAGCACTTTGTTTGCAGCACGACCGAAGGGAGTGCTGCATGTAGTGCGAATTCGGGAAAATTCTTCCCGAAAGAGGTAAGTACAATGTTTTTTGTAACGAATAACGCGAAATATTTAAAAAAGTTAAAAAAATATTATTTAGTGTTTTACAACTTTACTGAGTTGGCAGCACAAATTACTAAATTTTTAAACGTATCCTAGCACCTGTTAGCTTTTGTTGACGTTTACAGCGCCCCTGGAACACACAATTGCCATAGTTTTTGTGGGAAAGTAAAAAACACCCCGGTGCGGGAAAAGTCATTTTCGGCGCATCGGGAATGACCGGGAAATATAAATTTTGAAATCATGAGTGCAAAAAATAGTTTTTGCCTAACTGAGGGTTTCACATGTTTGCATCCCAGTCTGTTGCTTGGTTAAAATTGATTTTGTTTTGCTACAAATGGGCATTTTCCATGTTAAGGCTTTCTTGTTTGTTTAGATGTTTGATTTTGGTTGTTGTGTCTTTTCACTATACCGAGTGCTCCTTTTATGCTTCCCTGTAAAGATTTACTAATAGGCAACACATCTTACAATCTGCAGACTACCTTTCCTTAAAAAGTTTAACCTTTGATATAATTGGTCATAAGTGTACTGTGAATTTAAAAACTGATATAGGTCGACATTTGTCTTTTATATCAGTTGTTGTTTTGCAGTTGTGTGGTTATTTCACGGTATTTTTTAAATAAAAAAACGTTACAAGTTGATCATCTTACTTTTTTAATCTGAAATAGTGATATCAGGAGTTATATTGAAAAAACGAGTAAGAATTTAAAAAGTAACATTGACTACTAATTGTGTAGCAATTATTCAAACTGTTTTCCATTGCTTTGCTGACATAATGCAATTCTTAGCAGACGTTATTTAAAAAAGTTTAAAAAGTTAGGTTTGCGGTTAAATTATTTTTTAAAATAGGCAAAACCATATGCTTAGCTTCTAAAGGTTTTCCATTGTTCGTTTTTACAGAGCCTTTGCCAACTTGAAGGTTTCTTGACATTTGGCTCTGGATAACGTGGGGGTTTACGTTTACCATTTCAATTAATGCAGCTTGAACTTCCCTTTTCTTTTAATGGCTTTTCTAAATTTCTAAATATTTTTTGAATTGAACTATGTGTGTCTGGATAGCGTCTAGCATAAAGGTATCAGATTTTTTACTGCACTCCCTGTATAAGCATCATAACTATTATTTATAAATTAGAATACATAATGTTCTACTAATGCAACTTTGACTTTATCTTACACAAAACACCAACTGGCGCAAGATGGCGACCGTTGACTTGTGTTAGCGTTTATATTCGCAGTGCAATGTGATTCAATCGTCAAAGGTTAATTTTTTTAACAAAGAGGAGCTTGAGGATTGTCAAGTTTGTTGCCTATTTGCAATCCTTCAGATTGAGAATTATGAAACGGGCACCCTGTAAATATTACACATATATTTTGGAAATAAATAAATCAATACAATGTTTAAGAATGAATACAATTTTAGCCAATGGGTTTAAACAGGATAATATCATTAAAATTCGGGTAATGACGTTGATGACCAATGGATATTATCGTAATTGGACAGGCAATGTCATTAATAACCCCCTATATGACCAATGATATAAACACCATATACTCATCGCTACTGTCCGGGTAAGTGCGGTCATCTGTGTCAGATGATGTCTGTCTGTAGATTTTTGGTTTGTGTTGCATGAAGTTGTGCCAATAAAAAATAGAAATGTAGGTAGTAATTAAGCCAACTTGTCCTTTTTTAGATTTCAACATTGTCCAGTAAGAAATGATCAATACTTGGACATTGTCGTTAATTATAATTTCACATAGTTATAATTAACAACATTGTCGATTATAATTCAGAATTATTAGTGAACGCCAGAAATTAATGTAACTTACCATCAGTATAGGCTAATAACCACATTTCCCGGCCATTAACGTGAATGACCCGTTAAAGTTTTTTACCGTACCATATATACGAGGATCTCGTTTATATTCAGAGTTACAGTGGGTTAACTTGTGGCAAAGTTTCCCAATTTAATGCTGGGAAATATTTTAAAAGAAATTAGTTTTTCTAGATATCTGACAAATATCTAACACTTGTATTTTTGCGTGTAACTTTAAGCTGATTTACACTGTGTGGAAAGTTTCTTAAGGTTTTAATTACAGATCACACGCTTTGCAATTAAACGTAGGGTATTTAGGGCTTTTGGAAAGCCTTTGCTAGGAAACAGGTTATTTAACAATAAATTTTCAATCGAGAGTTATACAAATAATCATGTGGTTTATTGCCGTTGCTCTGGCACATATATTCGGCAAATAGATGTAAGTCAGAATTTCAACTTAGAGTTTGTAAATACTTAAGAAAGCAGAGTCCATAACGTTTGTAATCAACTAACACTTTATTTAGTGGTTAATTTGTTCAAGAAACACGTACTTCAAGTACTCCTCAGTCCCTTTGCAAGTTTTATTTTTTACGTATTTGCTAGCAGTGTAGTACGCTTGTTGTTTTTTCTTTTAGCTAGTTGTCATCAAATTCTAATTCTAGATTATGGGTAGGGCGTTAATGAAATAAACCGTTTTTAAGAATTTTTAATTAAATCTACAGAGGATGGCCATGAAAACGGTTGGGCAGCATAGGAACCTCGTTAACTAGAGGATCAGCTAAAACGCGTTGCTCTTTTGGAAATGCTGCTACACAGTATGGATAGGAAAATAAACAGCAAGCTAGAAGGTTTTGAAATATTAATTCCTGTGGATTATTCATAGATCATGAGTACCCGTTTTGACAGCCTCTCTCGATGATGTAATATTAACAATATAAAGAGCTTAATTGAAATATAATGTTCATTTAATGCAGAAATGCTTAGTTGCGAATACAAAAATTATTTCGCAAACCTTTTTAAGGAAAGCTTCAGCTGGAAAAGTAACAGTTTATGTTTCACGTACCAAAATAAACGTGTTAGTGAAAAATTAAAATTACGTTTTCTTGATGATGTATTATATTTCGGATATTATAAAAACCAACAGTTTTAAGTCACTGTTAATTTTTTTCTAAAATGTGTAGATTGTAGACCAGGTATATTAAACATGTAGCCCAGAACGTTAAAGTCTGATTCCCTTGAAGACAGTTTTGACTACAGGAGAAGTTACTAACACTATGGTAAATATAACAATGAAAATTTCGGATTTAAATTTACGATGACAAGGAACAGATCAAATTATAACGAATAGAAGTAATCAGGTTATAGATATTAACAATACAAGTTTGATTATGAGCATCTTAACGAAACGAGTTTGATTGCCAAAACGAGGCGGTGAGCCGAGTTTTGCGGCAATCAAACGAGTTTCGTTGTGTGCCATAAACAAACGTGTATTGTTCAATATTTTATCTTCATCAATAAACTCTGGCTCACTGTATAAAAAGAGTGCCGTAATATTCATTACCGCACTGAGTGCGGTAATAACTGTCCATTACCGCACTGAGTGCGGTAATATCCATTACCGCACTCAGTGCGGTAATGAAGCTCTTAACGATACTAAAATTAATTTGGTTAAGACGCTATAACAACACGGATGAGGATAAAAGGGTTTAAATGCAAGTTACTTTGGGAAAACAATTAGAAAATAATGATTAACACATTTTCAGATTAGAAAAAGGTATAAAAAACGTAAATTATCTGAAGGTTTAATTTGAAAAATAGTTTGAAGGTTTGAAGTATTTAAAAAAACAAATTTTCTTGGTTTTCAGCCATTTTTACAATCGACATTAAGAAAGTACCAAGCCATATGCAAAGAAATGTAATACAAATTTAGTGTGATGCGCATTTGAAGCTGAAATTTAAAGGAATGTTTGTAGAAAAAATACTTGCCTGAGCAATTTGAAGAAACTCGCAAATGCTCTAAAGAAATTATTTCTATATTCAGAAGTACTTACGGGGGTGGCCAATTATTCTCACTAATGAAAGAAACGGTCTCTTTATGAAAATAAAACTAGCAGAAATCACAAAACTCATACAAATGCACCAACGAGTAAGGCAGGGAGATGTAATGTCGCCCAAACGATTTACATTGGCACTGGCAGATGTACTCAAGGCTTTACCTCAGAAAGGAAAAAGCCTTGAAATAAATGGAAAAAAAATCAAATCGTTTTTGATTCGCTGACGACATCATTCTGATAACAACAACTTTGAAGATTTACAAAGCACAATTACCGGACGGTTTCATGAAAGTTGGATTAAACATGAACTTCATATAAACAAAGATGATAACGAATATTAACGACCACAGAAACATTTACGTCAAAGGAAGAACTGCGAAAAGCGTGGTTAGTATGTATATTTAGGGAAAGTAATAAAACCGAACCAAGTGAATCACACTGTTAAAATTAAAAGGAGAACTAGGTTTGCATGGGCAGGGTTTGGAAAGTTAAAATAAAATTTTTAATGTTGTGCTCCAATATTGAAAAACCCGTGTATTTTATCAGTGCGTGCAGCCAGTATTAACCTATACGTCCCAAACATGAACTCTGTCAAAATCAAATGTGGACGGGCTCATCCAGACGCAGAAGGCAATGGAGAGATATGTTGGGTATCAGTTTCAAGAACACGAAAGCCAACATCTGTATTCGAAAAAAAAAGAAAGTAAAGTATGTGGCTAATCACGTCGCAAGACTAAAGTGGAGCTTTGCATGCCACAACGCAAGGCAAGGTAATGAAATATGAAACGCAGCATACAGCGATGAAAGCCATATCTGGACAAAAGAACTCGTGGAAGACTTCAAATAAAATTGGACGACGATTTGAAAAAGGTTACTGGTTTCGAATGGATTAGAAAAAATTCAAAACGTTAGCATGAATTGGGAGAGGGCTACATCCTAGGATGGACGACAAAAGGCTAAAGAAAAAAAATAAAGAAAACAAGTCTCCTGGTAGGATGAGACTGATTAACACCCACTTGATTCAGTTTTAAAAATTTAAAAAATAATAAAAGGCAAGAGTGTTCAAAAATTGGGTAATAGTTATTTACTATGCAAGTGGGATAACAGCATCATTAATATATGTGTGGGTAAGTTACAAACGAGTGCGTAGCACGAGTTATGTAAGCACACAAGTATATTAATGATGCATTATCACACATGTATTGTACAAAATTTTATCTACGACTGCCTAAAATTGAGAAAAGTGCATTAAGAGAAATGTGAGATCTGTCATTTTCAAAAATATTTTAGTAGGCAAATGTCATTAAGTCATTCATTTGACACTATTTCAGTTACGTAATAAAGTCATTACACAACTCAGTTGCGTAATAAAACCATTACATAACTGAGTGGTGCAATGAGCTTCATTACCTAACTGAAATAATGTCAAATGAGTGACGTAATGCGTTACTTATCCCACTGGAGTAGATAAATAATATTAAATACTGTAGTTTTTTATATAATTCTTACAAAACTTTTGAGTTGGTTTCTCTTGCGGTCAATCCAATCTTAATCCTTAATCATTTGGCCCAGTTGAGATTGACATGCTTGGTGGAGACCATATTAAAAGAATATTAAAAATTTTTACCCTTGGGTTAGAGGTCAAAACATACAGCGTTTTAAGAAAAGTATAAAATTTATTAACGATTTGGATGCTAATCTATCTTCCAAAAAATTACCAGTTTACCTACTTAACGTTGGATTAGTTTATGGAACGACTTCATTCTCAATCTAAAAGATATTTTAAGTAATTAATAGAAGATTTACAATGATAGGTTATGTTTCACCTATTATATAGGAAAAATAACTTTTTTCTACAGCCGTCAAAAAAACGTGACATTTATACATCGCTATAGATACTGGAAGTTTAACTTTTTTTAACACGTGAAAAAATAATATTTCTTCACGGCTAGAAGTGAAAAAACGGTTCTGAAACACCAGTTCCTTAGTTACAACACATATAAAACGTTACGTACGTAATAATATTACTCTACTTATTTGCTATATACGTATGATTTTGTTGCAGTGAATCATTTTTTTTTGACGGTTGTAGAAAAAAACGTTTTTTGTATTTCGTGGCAAAATTCGTGTTTTTATGGCGCGTTGAATGACTTTTCTGCCTCGACCTAACGGTCTCGGCGAAAATTGACATTCTCATGCGCCATAAAAAACACTCATTTCGCGCACTTAATACAAAAATTACTAATAAATAACTAATATAATGATTAATTAACTAATATTAACCATTTTTGAAAACTATAACACCATTCAACATAAATACTCCTTTGATATGGTACTAACCTTCACAAACAGAGCAAGTGCCTGTGACTGTCGACTTGAAAGAAAAATGTATACCGTTATCTTTGTTGGCAGAATAAAACTAGAAAGACATGTGCAAATCAACTGATTAACCGTTTACTTTGAAACTGTTAATATCCTATTACCATAACTATAATTACTTCGTAACATTAAACAATCTTAGTAAGATTAGAATTAAATAGAAATATCATGCAAGAAACATGCCAGCATACTAAAAACAACATTCACGTGTTTCTTACATCATTTATTTCGATTTTTAAATATTTAAGAAGTTAACAAATTTCAATTGTGATAATAGTTTATCACACAACCAACTTCTTTTAAAATCGTTATTAATATAATTATCAACTTTAGCATTGCAAATACTCACGAAACCCAAAATATATCCACCTCTCAACTCAAAAGCTGCCAACAAACTCAAAATTCAAAATGTTAACTATCAACAACGCTGTCCGTTATTTGTCTAAGGACTCCTTAATAAATTATATTTAGGCTTTCTATATCGGTTTTAAAATTTCTAGAATTTTTTTAAAATAAAATCCACATATAAGAAAATTCGCTTATGAGGGTCGGCGATACACAAATCCAAAAATGCCTATCTACGTCAAGGCTGAAACTGGAGTTAAAGCTAAAATAAACCAAATTTTACTTTTTAAATTGCTCTCCGTGTACATTATTGGACCAAAGGTATATTTGCTTTTGAGCGAGGTAGGCGACTAATCCACATTCAAAATATCGTCTTCCTCCAACAATTGGTTTTTGAACTATAACCCCAACAGACAGATCCAGATGCAGACAGACAATGAGACAGACCGACAGTCAGGCGGAATTGAGCAAACTGTCGTCCTCTAGGAACTCTGAAACTTGAATTTCTGAAGATATTTCAGAAGGAAGGTAGAAATGAATATTGAACATTTACGTGTTTTAGCTGTCCAGTTAAATCATGTAATATTTAAAAATTTCATTGTGTAGACGTCAAATTTTCTTCCGCTTACCATATAGGCATTATATGGGAAAATTTTTATTTTAGATTTTTCAAAAAAACATTTTACGTCAATAATTTGTGCTTGTCTAAAAACCTATTTATCCCCTATCATATATACCGAGTGGTTTTTACTTAGTTAGAAAATGGAGTCTTTCGAAATTGTCAAAATCGAAAAAGGCCAGAAACCCCCAATTTTTTTTTACTTTAGCTAACAATTATTTTTTCAATTTTTTAAATATTTTTCAAAGTTTCACATACAACAACTTAACATTAAAGTTCAAATTTGTTTTATGTGTACACTTTAAAAAATTATAATTGGTGAATATAATATAAAACGTTAATTACTTCTTCAGATTTCTTATTATTTGCCGAAAAGTAGTGTTTGCATAATGTTTAAGTTTTCTATGCAAGGCGCTTTTTAGGAGAAATATTTTTCAATTCTAATTAATATCTATTTAAATGGCTTCAAGAAACTAATCTAGCCCTGTTAATGAGTCACTGTTACAAAAATCCTGTAAATGTTCTTTTACAGTTATCTAAATGAGGAAATTGTTTAGAACATGTAATTGGATAAAAAAATAAGAAAAAACAGAGATTAGGTTAATAATAATAATAATAATAATATTTTATTTCCATTAGTCTTTTCTTAGTCTTTTTTTAAAGAGATTGAATGATTCAATGCTTTTAATGTTTTTAGGAAGATGATTGTATATCTTAATTGGCAATACATATGAACTATTTGCACTGAGAGCAAGAGCATGCTTAGGCAGAACCAGTACGTTACCGTACCGTAAGTTATAATGACTGTTATCACTAATTTTTGTTAAATTTGACAAGTTATTTTTAACATACATTACGGATTTATAGCTGAATAGAGAAGTAACAGTCAATATTCCTAAGGTACAGAACGCCTGTCGACATGACTCTCGCTGCTTCAGCTTCAAGATAATCCTGATAATACGTTTTTGAATTTTTAGGACATCCTTTATGTTTATGGAATTTCCCCAGCAGACGATAACGTACGAAATTATACTGAAAACATACGCATTATAATAGGATAACAATACTGCCCTATCTACACAATTTCTAAGTTTCCAAAAAACAAAACACTGCGTCGATAAAGCCTTTAGAACTTTATTTATATGGCTATTCCATGTCATGTTATAGTCTAATTGCAGCCCCAAGAAGCGTATAGTTTTGTTATTTTGTAAGCTTTTGCCATTCAGTTTTATTAGGTGACTATACAACAATTCTCTAGTTGAAAAAGAAATCACTTCAGTTTTCTCAGAATTTAGAATAAGGCCAGTTCGGTTGCAGTAGTCCTGCATTTTGGTAACACACACACGTTAATACCAGGGTGAAGCTATAATTATAGAAAAAATAAAATCTACTGCCGCTTGAAATATATATCATACAGTACTATTTAAAACAACCCTTTATCTGCCATTTGAGGTTTAGTAGTTGCAGTTGCGTTAGTTAGAACCCGAGTTGTTAATTTTTTAAATCGACATTAAAAGTGAAAAAAATGGAATTAACTAAAGAGCATTTTCAATTCATGATTTATTATGATTTGAAAAAGAGGTTAAGCGCTTAGTAGACCAAAGGGAGTTTATATTCTGATTTTAGTGAGCAAGCATCTTCCTTGTCTACTATTTACCACGTAATAAAGAATTCGAACTATTCTGTTAAGCATCAAGAAAAGGCAGGGGATGTTCCTACGACCGTTACTAAACACAGCATTGCTGATTTTAATAAAAAAGTATCATAAAGTCACTTATGCGGTAGTAGAGCATCAACTCAAGGTTGGTTTAGACATTTAAAAAAATAACATTGGTTTTGTGCCGCATTGCTCTCTGATTCCTAAAAAAGAGCGTTTCAAAATTGGTCTAGGAACTTTATATCTCTTAAATAATAGCTGCCATCTTTTTCTCAATATTCTGATAAGTAGTATTCTTTTTTAAGACATTCCTACCGACCAAGATAGTCGTGTATGGATTCATAAAGATAAAGAAACTTCTGCAATGACCAAGAAGCAGCCAAGTATAAAATAGTTATGTATGCAATATTCTTTAGAAGTAAGGATCTAGTCAATGCAATTAAGATAGATAGACAAAAGACAGTTATAGCTAAATACACTAACAGCACACTGAAAGATGTGTTCAGTTAGGTTACAGAGAAGGGGTTATGCTACATTATGAAAATGCTACAAAAATATAAAAGACACAGAATTCTCGCCGTACTCACCCAATGTAGTAATAGGCGAGTTTTGGCTATCTTATAGGCCTAAAAGACATTTGCGAGGTAAAAGGTTTTTGCTTGAGGATGAGGTTGATACCGCAGTTTGAGATTATTTTGAATATGTTCCTGAAGAAGATGATTGGCAGCTTTTAAACAATGAAAAGAAAGAATAATCAACTGTATTATTGCTGAAGGGAATTGGTTTTAGCATATTCAAAATAAAATCATAGCTTGAGCCTCGTCTCGTATTGTTGTCCATTTTGTTTTCTCTTCGACTAGTGCCCGTACTTTGTCCCATCACTCTCTCCTCTCGTCTTTGCAGTGCGTCTTTAACTCCGTTCTCCCATGTTCTTTTTTTTACTTGAGCATGGATCTTCTAAATATTGCTCTTGCTTTGTTTGCTTTCTTATTATCTTTAGCTTTCCATTATGTGCATGTGGCCCAACCATCTAAACTGTAATTGTTCTATTTTGCCATCTATGTTGTGATTGTTCTGTTCCCTGTTGTACCGGTTTCAAATTTACCAATTTTTATATGTTCTTGTTTCTGCATCTATTCATTTTTATTCTCCCTTTTATTTTTCATAAAAAAATACCTTTGTCTGGGCACTGCAACAGTATTGCATACTGCCGCCTTTGTTGTCTTGGTTACTTCTTTCTTCTCCAGGAAACTCACTTTCAAGGTTAGGAATATCCTGGTGTTTCCGATTATATGTTTTTTTTCTTGTTCTATTGTACCTTTTCCGTCTATTGATATTCTCAGGTATTTGAACAGCCACACTTGTTCCAAAGCTTCGACTACTAGTTTTATTCTTTATTTGCTGTCTTCTATATTCTATATTTATATTCTTTTGATTTGGCAGTGTTAATTTTCGTGTAATGGTTTTTAAACTCTGCGTTGTGCTAATTAAGTTCTGCTGCAAATCTTTCTCTGTGTTCCCAGCACTAGCACTTCATCAGCGAATATTAGTTCAGCGCATCATAATCGGTTCATTGTCCAGTTTTCTAATGTTTGCTGCTCTTCTGGCTGTTCTTAACGACTTTATCCATTTTCAGTATACATACTAAACGCTCAAGTTTTAGGCCAATCATTGTTTCAAATATTGATGGCATACCATGCCTTGTCCTGATATAGTTTTCGAATGCCTGGTACAGGCTTCCTCTTGTTTCAGTGCCCACTTGTTTCTTCTTTCTTTCTAAACAGCACACCAAACTAAATAAAGTTCTCGTCGAGCAAAGCTGCAATTACTGAGACCCGCAATAAGTCACCGATAAAAATCTACCTGCACGCTACGTCACACGGCGTACAAACTAAGGAAGTCAGTTTTGATGACAATTGAGTCACCGACGTAAATAGCCACTGTAGAAGCACGGACGGGGCACTTCATTTATAGAACACTCTATTTTCAAGGAAGTACTGGCAAAGAATTGTGTTAAAAAACTCGCTGGACAGTTTAAGTGAATGACTTTCTAACCTTGGATACACGTTGAGCAATATTATATTGCTAAGATCGACTGAAAATTTATTGGAACGTATTGGTCAAGTATACATCGTGTCACCAACTACCTTCGAAATAGAATGTTCGTTAGAGTTCTGCAACTCCATCGTAGTAGCCTTGTCGAAAACAAGATGATCGTCATCTGGTAATCCTACGTTGAGTGAACTACTACAGTTTAATGTTTTTAATGAATTGATGTAGTGACCATGGCAGCATAGAGCGTATGTAGGTTTTATATAAATAATTATCAAAAATTAATTTCATCTGGTCTGGCTATGGAATGGTTCCTAATTTATGAATGCAACTACGTTTATAGTTAAATCTCAAACTTGGCATTTGATTTTAAGTGACTTATAGCTGCATTCATAGATTAGGAACTATTACATGGTCATACTAGATGAAATTAATTTTTGATCATAGTTGAAGTAATATTAGGTTTCCCATATCATATTCTAAGTACGTAACATGATGTTTTAGCTTTACGATCGCCTTCACCAGCGTGTTAGGGTCATGATCTTACAGACACTCTCCAAGATCTGAGTGACCGATAACTGAAGTGATCTGCATCTTCAAAACAGTAATTAATATGAATTGCTGTTTCCTAAACGAAATACATTGTTTATGAAGTAAACCAGTCCCAACACAATTTTCCACGACAGAAAGGCTATCTTGTACATACACAACAGAGTGTTACCAAAAAAGCTTCAATTTATCTACAAATGTACTGTAGGCAGAAGTTATAGAGAATGTATATTAAATAATATAGGTCCAAAAACGGTGAACAGAATTGCCTGGGGGCTGAATCAGGTTTCCGTTACTTGCACGGGTTCCGTCCCTAGCGTTCTGAGCACAAGGGTGAGACTGCACCATTGTTTTAAGAATGTAGTCAAGCCACTCAAAGAGACGATGATATTTGGTAGCTACACTGAAGCGCAGCCTCACGCTTCGAAATTTTAGGCTTGGAAGGGTAGCACCTCGATGATGTGAATGAATCAAACAGTAAATGTCGATTGTTTTTATTATAAAAATAAAGTCCTATTTATACATTGTTACCGTGGTTACCATTTCTCTGGTGGTAAGGGGGCAGTAAGCAAGAGCGGCCGGCTTCTCAGCCAGAGGAGGGCGTGGGTCATATACGAGACTCAAAGCTTCAGCTAAAATTTAAAGAAAAATACGGGCGCCAGGTAGCAGGTGACCCAGCTCTTGGCTAATCGCACATAAAGGTACACGATAAGATGCGCTACCAAACACTTCCTGAAAAGAGATACGGCAAGGGGGCATAAATAAAATTCACTGACCTAGGTAACGATTCAATATAATGAGCAAATAGTGTAACGAGACTCCACAAATATTATATACAACAACTAATACCGAGTAATCTACACAAAATCTCAATAGGGAGATCATATATCACAGTTTAATCAATACCATACAAAGCACAAGGCTAAACTCACCGCAAAACTGCCAATTACATTTATAAAGGCATAAAAATAAATAATTATAAACGGTATGTATCTGTTACAAATTAGTAGTATTAAAATAGGATACAAGATTGGTGTTAGATTTGGCCAAATGCACTACTGAATAAACACATAGCAAAAGTTCGAAAGCATCTTGGCTTCGACACAGCTATTAAAATTAAAATCTAAATTTAGATTGCACGTTGAATGTAACCGAACACCCAGTATGCAAGGCTTAGCCTTTGTTTAGTTAATAATTAATTTATGCCGACGCAATCACGGGCCTACAAGATCTTGTTTTGGTTCCGTAAGGGCGAATTCGCGATATTGCAAGGCAAATTGCATTTACAACGGACGTGACGCGAGCATTATAATTTCTCTTGCACAACAGGGCGCAGATAGAGATATTATTCAACGGTGTAATAGGTGACATTTGAAAATGTAAAAAAAATGCTTTCATGCACTTGACTGCACAACTAACTTACAATACCGTCAAAAATTATTCCGAGGTCGGAGACCATACAATACCGGTAAAACATAGTCCGTACATATGACCTAAATATCGATCAAAAGAGCTACCGCTAAATTTTGTTTACAATGCAGAAATTAGTTACTGGTTTGTAATGCAGAATCAAATAAGGTTCCACAGGTGAGCTTACCGCTTAAGAATACACGTTAAAAACATTCATAAGTTTATCGAGCACATTGCAGCACCGTCACGCAGTTGGGCCGAAGATTCGGGAGTTCGAAACGGATATAGTAATCTGACAGACCTTTGCGATGGGCTACACTTCGGCAGCAGTGGCTGCAAGCAGGGGCCAAAGGGCAATGAGGAGGTCAAAAGTGGGTGACCACCGAGTAGCTGTCGCAGGAGGTTTGCTGGTGCTATCCTGTCATGTAACGCAGGCTCGACTGGGCACTGGCGGAGCAATGCTCGATTCGCCACCAAGTAGAAAGGGGGCTGCTGGCACGTTGCCAAGCGAAGGGAGTACTGCAGGTACGTAGCCACACGGCAATACTGTACATATGTTCCCAGCGGGGAAAAGAAAAAGCTGAAAGGACAACTAACAATAGAATCGAACTGAACGAACCTAGAAAAACCACATACCCGTTTCAGATCTTCACGGCTGAGTTTCGCCAAGGAGGTTGACCATGTGCTGCTAAAGCAAAATCCCCAAACAAAGTCTGGGCTAGGAGATCACAGCAAATAACATCCTCGGGGCCTAATCCAGACCACCTCGGAATCCAAAATTACACCAAAAGCGATTTCCTACACAGGATGCGCTTGAATAAATCCAATAAAGTTATGTCTCCAAGACGCGAATTTTCAAAGCACCTGTCTTTAACAGCACAAAAATGGCGAATGCCAAAATGGTTTCCAAAACTGATAAAACCAAAAATCAAGTCTTGGGGGGGGGTTCAGATATGCATAAAGTGAAGCCTACACACCAGGGGCTCTCAGACCTGTAATTCTTATCATATGGTTTACTTAGATTGGAATGTGACTTTCAGAAGATCTAAATGCTCAGTAATGCTGTAAGAAAAATTAAACTCGAAGGAAAATATGGCAAAAGTTAGTTTTAACCAAGATTAGGGCAAATAATTAGCTAAATAGTTGTAAATGACTTTCGAACCGTAACAACATATATTTTTGCTTAGGAACTACGATTGAAGGTGCAACTTATTTAAAATTTACTGTGTCGATATAACGTTTCATAACAAACATCAGCACTTAAAGCAAGTTTATTTCCGCGATATCTGCATTTAGGTTAAAGTGAACTCTGATTAGTAGGTCGTTCATTTACGCAAGGTTCCTTAACTTGCAGTTGTGGCATTTAAACTTCCTATATGTGAAATTAAAATTGCATTTTAAACGTATGAACTGTTATGAACTGCGTTTCATAAATTTGGAAAGAAAGTTTAAGTCTGTTGAATTCGAGATTAAACAAACTGAATCTTGAAGCACTTCAGACTTCTGATAGCAGGTTGTTAGGCTCCTTAAGCGAAAGGAAAAAGATAAATATCCATTGCAGTAATACTCTGGAAATTTCATAGTGCTCCATTTTAGTAAGTAGCCTGTTCGTGGTAACCTTGTCAAATACTTTGAAGAAATCTCAGTAAATAACGTCAATTGCTATTCCCTTACCAAGAGAGAAGGTCTACACATTGGACCTGGCAAAAATTCATGTTGTGTTGTTGATATCAGATTGTTATCAATAATAAATCTCATTATAGCCCTAGTTATTATTTTTTCCATAATTGTTACTGCAATAGTATTAAGACTAATAGGTCTATAATTCGAAGGGTTTAATTTAGCTCTGGTGTTTAAAATGGAGGTAATCGATACCAAAAACCAATCAGAAGGTGACGCTGATAATTATATTGACTGAGCATTGCATTATGTGAGCCCACGGTTTAGTTGTAGTTGTTGGTAAGTGCCGAAGCGCTGATTCACTAACTTCTCGCTGAAAGCTACCGCTATACAGCCTCATGTTCCTGGAGTTGCGATTACCCGGAGAAGGCCTTGAAGTTCCACAGTAGATGTTAGATAAATGTGGAAGACAACAATTTGCAGCTAGAGATCTATAATGTTGTGTTAACAACTGTCGTCGCTACCTTGAGCTCAGTTGTGTTCAGGTATATTTGTAAACACAGTTGGAAATAGTTTCTAATAAATAGTTTTCATACTTGCTCCTGGCAATATTTATGTCAAAGATTACGGTCGACGTTTGCCTTTGCTATAAATGTTTCTTTGATTTACAGTTTGGTTGAACTTGCTAATCTATAATAATTTCGAATGGACTGATTATTGTTTAATAGCAGTGTGTCAAGAAATGTAATCCACTTATGGTCATATCAAGTAATAAATTCCAGTTAGCACTACAAGATACTAATCAAGATTACCACAATTTTAATACTTGAATTTCGTACATTTGTTTCTAGATCAAGTTGTTTCCAACATTTATTTTGAGATGCCATATTAAATCAGGAATTCAGGTTTCTATAGATCCCAACAGGGGTAAAACTACATTTTCTGTTGTAAAATTTAAGATTCTATTGGGTAATAGCATTAGATAACCAAGGTTCTGCTAGTAAAATACATAAAGACTAATGTTGAGGGGACAAAGACAATGAATTCATTGAATATTGTAATAGCGGATGCGGTATGTGTGCACACAACAGAAATACTAACAATGTTAGATCTTAATTCTTGTATCAACTTCTACTATGGTAGAAATAAATAGCTAATATTTGTTGACTCTAGTTTGTTTTGGCTTCCAATTTACCCAGCTTAGTATTAACTAAATGTGCAAAAAAAAAATTAATTTCTGCAAGTTTGAGTATCGTGTAAATATCGTGAAGTTTGAAATAGTGAACTGCAACAAGTTTTGTAACACATTGTTACAATGAGAAGTGCAGATTTAAAGTGGAGAGTGAATTGTTTTATGATCTATGTGTAGAACATTACCTCTATTTAACTAATAGTTCTTGAGTTAAAACAGAAATAATTAAAAAAAGATTAAGGTGTTCACCCAATGTAAATATTTGATCGAAATCGAGTCAGTAACTTTGTATTCAGGACCATCAAGGGAAATAACTAAGTCAGAGATGTTTTTTACAAGTACAAGTAAACCGGTTTCAGAAAAGTAATTAACAAATTCAGCCATTCGATGTCGATACTGGGAAAATATTGTTCCTGGGGCAAGTAAATATTTATCCGTTAACGTAGATCCTACAATGTCAGATATATTTTTGGAAATTCTAAATATCTGAGTATTTCTACAAGTTTCTCTTGATAAAATAGCTGAAATTCGGTGTCTTTCGAAGTTGATGGTTCTAAAATATCTGTATCTATTGAAGATCGGAATCAGTACTAGCTTGCAGTTCGTTGAGTGGAACAGGTATACGTACATCAGCATCATGTGGAACTGGTATTATTGCCGACTGAAGATTAGGGTACTAAATATATTTTATTCTTCATTGAAATGCTAAACAGTGTTTAACATGATCGCGTCCTCTAATGTTAAGATACATTTAACATGCATCCACTCATTTAACATGCATCCACTCGCGTCCTCGAATATTAAGATACATTTAACATGCATCCACTCATTTAACATGCATTCACTATAGCAACATCACACATATTCATGGTAGTCCGATTTCGATTTAGCAGTTTTTAGTAATTCTTATTGATTCAAAATTATTGCCTTAATGAACAATAAACTAATGAAAGCATTTCGAGGGGTAACTGTCTTAACATTTCTCACATAAATTACCACTCTTGCTTCGCTGCGCTCGCTCGAGTGGTAAAAATATGCTCGAATGTTAAGACTGGGTTACCCCTCTTAATACGTTAATTACTATAACAGTGCGTGTATTATGCTAATATTACATACACACACACATTTTTAGGATTTTTCCAGGCCATTGATATTCCAAAAATGTCTGGTTCCTTTAAAACATCGTCCTAAAGGTTGTTCACAAAATTTTCAAATAACATATGGCGCCCAAAGCGTATGTCCATCTGCAAGTTTTATTCTAAAGTCAGCAGAATATGCATTTTTAACCGTGACCCGACACTTAATCACGCGACACATAATCATAGGACATTTAAGCACGGACAGTTAATCACACCGACATTTCAACACATAGACATTTAAACACGCCGACAGTTAATCACACCGA
This sequence comes from Agriotes lineatus, assembly GCA_940337035.1. NCBI lineage: Eukaryota > Metazoa > Arthropoda > Insecta > Coleoptera > Elateridae > Agriotes > Agriotes lineatus. Next base: position 125,760,356 of record OW679195.1, read on the forward strand.
CATTTAAACACATAGAAAAATAAACACATCGCGTTTGAAGTGAATTCGGAATAGTAATAGCGTGTTAAGTAATGTACAGAAACATAACTTAATGTTACCCAAGACTGCAGTAAAACTAAAATATAAAAAAATATGGAGCTTTATTGATTATTATACATAATATTATTTATACATGCATACATCGGGATCGTAGCTTGCAACTATTCGTTCGACTCTGGTGTTAAGGTCTCTGTACTTTTTCTTCTCCGGAATGCGTTGACCACTTATATGCTGTGAATAATATGTGTGTTGCAATGCAATTTCTTTTTGTAGTCCACCGAACCCTTGCCCATGAATTTTAATATATATGTATGCATGTATAAATAATATTATGTATAATAATCCATAAAGCTCCATATTTTTTTATATTTTAGTTTTACTGCAGTCTTGGGTAACATTAAGTTATGTTTCTGTGCATCACTTAACACGCTATTACTATTCCGAATTCACTTCAAACGCAATGTGTTTATTTGTCCATGTGTTTAAATGTCGGTGTGATTAACTGTCGGCGTGTTTAAATGTCTATGTGTTTAAATGTCGGTGTGATTAACTGTCGGCGTGTTTAACTGTCGGCGTGTTTAACTGTCCGTGCTTAAATGTCCTATGATTATGTGTCTTGTGATTAAGTGTCACCGAACCATTTTTAACTAAATCAGTAATGTTTTTTTACACTTTCTCGATATAAAACAAAAATGTGACAAAAATCAGACTTTTTACAAGACCTTAGATACGGCACCACTAAACTATATTGCTCTGAAGGTCTTGATTTATATCATCAATACTTCGATTGAAAATTTTCCAAACAGCAATTGAGCCAATGCTGGTAAATCCCCTAAGGTATGTGCGAATTAAAACTATATTGTAGTAGCCCTCGCCGTTTAAAGTATAATAAATAGGGTTTTAAATAAAATAATTATGACAAGGGATACTACACTTTATGAATTGCATTAGTTTCAACTGAGAATTCACCAGTCAAACTCAGGGAAAATTAAAGGAATACAATATTTATTACCAAAAATAAAATGGTTTATTGATCATACCTTATTTTATCTATTTGCAATAAATTAGGGCTTAGCTCCGGTGAACATGCAACAAATTTCAACTCAGGTGGCGGTCTATAAAATTAAGTAAAACTTTGTGTGACAAATAACTCGTTGTATGCCAAATACTTTCAAGTTTATTAAGGCAAATGCACAATTTCCATCTGACAATTATAACATCTAAATTTGACTGCCACAACAAAATGATCTGTGGTCGCAAGACACAGCGTAAAATTGAATTTTAAACACCAAAATGGCAAGGAAGCATCAACTAAATACGATTAATTCTGTGACGTGGCAACGGCTAACCCCTTTTCTTTAGTGACAGCAAAACCCACGAGCGGTCGCGTATTGTTCTGCATCCGGCAAAAACTAAAAATTCCGCGTCAACTTGCACGTTTTAGAGATGCTATCTAAATTACTCGAAGCTGGACGGACCTGGACAACTGGAACCTAGTGCTACACCTCGTAGAAAGTCTGAACTTGAAGAAGGGCAGCTACAAAGTCTTCCTGTGAAGTGTGAAATCCTACCTTAGTCGGAGATCTTTCGGATGCCACAAAAATTACGCATTTGGGAAAGGCTTGCTGGTTGAAATGTCTACACCCATGGACTCCTGAAGGTTCTCTCTACACTATTTTTGCTGGGCAATGCTGCTTACTTATGGAAATGGGCACCCGAAGTTACTCGCACTTGAACGATTCTTGCTGCTCCCTAAACTGCTATACTTGGAACTCTTAACACATGGCAAACTATACCCAAAGATGTCCTGCACACGGGTGAATAACTTTACACACAACTGGTATTACAGCTTTTTATTAATAATTTTATGCGATAAAATGTGGAGCTCAATTTTCCCTCAGCATGTCAAACTTTAGCTTGTTTGGTCATCTTCCAAAAAAGTCTATCTTGTAACTTAGCAACTAGATTTTCATTTTTTATAAAAGAAATTAGGATTGATAACATGTTTGACCTTATGGACTACAGTTTTGATGTCATGTTTTTACCTAACTACTAAAATTGTCTTTTGTTTGGAATAAATATCAGTACACTTTGCTCTGCTTTTAAATCACTTTGTTTTATAATGCACTAATACCCTTGAGTTCCTTTAGCGTCTCACTAATTGTCTTTCGATTAGTTGCTTTACATTTTTCCATTGCTCTTTGTAATAATTATTTTGCTAGCACCGTTTCGCATACCTTTCAGCTAATTTGCCGTTTGCTGGCTTATGCTTTTTTAATACATAACACTCATATACTTTCAATACTTAACAAATCATTCTGTATCATTTTATTCACATTATGTTTGACGTAACTGTAAGCTCAAATTCGTCAGTTACAACTGAAATTGCATTGGCCATTCTGAACATTTATCATATCTGGAACTCTGAACGTAACCCTTTTGAAGCCTGCCCTATCTCATGCTAACTTATATCCCTCAAATTACTAGTTATTGCTGCTCACATCATGTGCATTTAATAATGAACGATACTGATTATCCTGCAATAAATAAAATATTTAATTCTGTGCTCATTTTGACCTTATTCCTTTAGTTAATTTAGCAATCAGAACTGATGTGGGCATTACAATATACCTATTACGGTGTTTCACAAAATTCGGACTCGAAATAAATCTTCATCTTCCATTTAAATTAGGTCAGTGGCTTATTTATTCCACAAAGTTGTCGTTCTATGAGCCCTCTTAACTCGTAAAGAAGAGTTTCCTTGTTGGGGTTAACGACTACCACAGTTGTAAGTGTGACAGCCGGAGAGAGTACGATTTAAAAAATCCTTCTAGGTTCACCGAGAATCGAACCCCAGCCGGCCTCCTGATGGTCGGGCATTTTCTCGCGGGGCCATTCGCTCACTCAACAACAAATGTTTTATATAATTTGAATAAAACATCAATAAAATACTACACTATTGGTTTATAAATTAAACTGAACTTAATAAAAACAAAAAGCTATTTGTTCAGTTAAATATACATTCTAACTAAGCTACAAACGCAAAAACAGATTAGGTACAAATGTCTGGCTGGCCTGTGTTATTTATGTTATGTTGGATGTCAGTTAGAATTTTCACTAGCTTACATAATGTGGTATCAGATGTTATTAAAATGTGAGGGCAATAAGTTTGGTTTCCTAAGTATTTTAAATTTCAAATCCAATGCAGGACAAAACAATAGCTTTGTTCAGTGTTCAGATACATCACATGAAATGTAATAATTAAAACGAAAATGCAAATTGCTGACTGAGCATTTGTGCTAGAGTTAAATTTTTGGTTACACAGCAAATTAAAAACCTAAATTCACCACATTTTCTTGCCACATTTCTCACAAAAACCATCCAAAACAACATAATAAATTCTCATTATTTACAACTTTATTTATGACTTCCTTGCAAAGCGATTCCTTTTATAAATTGGTTTTTGTAACGCCCATTTATTTTATAAAAGAGCCATAAACTAAGCCCGCTCGTAAGTGTAAACGTATAAGAAAAACTAATTAATTCGACAAGGCCGCTAATTTTCAATGATATAAATTTTTGAAGCTACAATTTATTGATACTTCTGTCAGCAATAAATTCAATTTACTCAGATCTAATCGGCACAACCCACAAAAAAGGAAGTTGTAATTATATGCATTATAACGCAGAAGCCATTGGGTAAATTCCGATCTATATCTTTATTGAACGTGAATTATTCGTTTCGAAAAATTGAGATGCACGGATATGTTCTCAAATAAATTTGAGCGTGTGACTGCAGCACTAAAAGCCAAAAATTAATGAACCTCAACATCCCACAAATTTTATTAGTAAAATTAATAATAACCCAGCTACCGACTCATTCCGGCTGAAATTAATCTTCAAGCAGAAACAATAATTCAAAAAAAGGTTACAAAAGGAGGTACTCCTATGTGGTGGTCTCGCCCTACCCCTTATTTGATTTATTGTTTCGAATTTCTTAGTTGCGGTTGAAATACTTCTGTCTGGCCAGCCACACATTCTCATGATAAATGAATAAGCGCGGTAATTTAAAAACAACTTACCGTTGTCGCCGCCATTAATGAAGTTTTGGAAGTGTTCTGGCGGAGGTCCTCCGAGCTTGCGGCATGTTCTTGAGCAAACAAGGGCCCAAAATAAAATACGAGGATAACAGAATAGATTAGGTATATTCGGTAAGAGGATAATGGAATATTACTGTCTGCTCTCCAATGAAATGTTTGAGTCTAGAGTTTATATATGCAATGAATCCCAGATACGTCCTATCTTAGAATCAAGTGAATATAAATCACTCTAAAATGTAAATGGCTGGATCAGAATTTTATATTATCTGCTTAAAAATCAGAAGAATATTTGGGTTAAGCAAATTATTTATTATTCCCTTAAATTATACGGACAGTGGGACAATAGGGCTGTCCCTTATTAGCAATTCCCAGGATTATAAGAGCTTGAATTAGGGACTACGCAGCGATAATAATTTAATTTGAGGCCCTCGCCGGGATGGGTACTTAGCCAAGTATGCTATAAGTGTGTTTTATCGAAAAAAGCTCGATATTATAGCCTTCAGATATTGACCCTGCTAGATGACGTAGTGCTATAAGATCCGGAACGAGCACGTTTCTCTCCGGAAGAAAGACTGCCGGTTTATCCTGTCTGTCAACATACTTAACTTCTGCAGCATGAAAAGCGGAAAACGTGATCAGTCAACATAAGCGACTTTTTATCACACATCTAGTATCGTTACCATTGGAACTTTTGACCAGAAGTTTTTCATATTCCGCGAAACCCCAAATCGAATCATGCTATACTTACGGAGAATTCTCGCGGGGCCGAATCTCTTACTAAAATCACACACTGCTAGAAATTTAAGATATCCAAGAACGAGTTTCGTTTTTTGCTCTAAACTTTAGAACTGAGAGAACTGTGTTTTGGCCGCGCTCGTACTTTAATTTCCATTTCTTATCTGCAGAAATTTTGCATTTGTACGACTGCCGGCGACACTCCGATCAGAGTTTAAGATTTGTAGTGTCAAACTCAATGTGATAGAGGAAGTTTTCATATCTGGTTTTCAATTTATGCTCAGTTCGTTCTGTATGCATGAAAAATCTACCCCAGTTACAAATTCAATTGCGTCTAATAATACGACCTCTCGACTTACTTATCTTCTGTGTAGCCGCGGGAATATTTCATTTCCTGCGACCTCTGCCAGATCTGGGCTTGCAATGCTGCACCGTAATTAATCGCATTTACGCAAATATTTACTGCACGGGAAGCAATGAAACTTTTTTCTCCGGTTACTGTTAAAAATCATAATGAGCATCTGCTCTCCCAAAAAGCAATTGCCAGCGCAAGACGTTTGCTTCGAAAGTTTGGAACGAGAAACTTTGGGTTCTATTAAACCTTCTATTAGAAAAGCCAAATTGGTTTTAGTATTGATCTAGCGGATAATTTAATTAAAAATCCTAGAAGGCGTCGCCCCGTCTAGAACTCGCCGCTTTCAAGGAGCGGGAAATATTCTATTCGCTGATAACACCGGTTTATGATTTACATATCTTACACTGATAACCACAGACAGTCTCGAGACCCCAATTTATCTAAAATTGCGGAAGTTAGAGCAGCAAGCAGCCTTAGTTACGGTCGTCTTTGCCTGCCTGTTTTTAACTTGTCGCACTAATGAACCCCGTCCGGTATTCAAAGAATTCGTTTTCCATCTCATTACTCTTATCGGATTGTCTGTAGTTGTCGATTCCTTCCATTGAAGAACGTTGATTGCGTCCCCATTTGCAATTACTCTTCTTCGGATTACATCCCTGCACGAGGCAGTGCAACAAGTATACAGGTACCTTTTTATTTTGAAACATCAAGTAAACATATAAATGCATCCTCAGGAATTTTATTGCAAAATTCATTACTGTAGCTCGACTCCGAGTTTCGCTCAAGGGTTACTTAGTATTTACTTACACTTTACGGAGAAATGAGCATTGACTTGTCAAAGCACTTCCGTATTTGTGCTGCGGCCCTAAAGGGGTTCATCTCGACATCAAACGAATTTATGCGTTAAGATACTCGCTCCGACAGAACTACCCTTAAACGCCTATTGCTGAATTAAGACCGTGTCATAAAACGTGACAGATCTCATCAGGCTCGAGCAAACATTATCGATATCCCCGTTCTGTTAGCTTCCCTTTATTTAATTCGGGACAATAAATAGCGAAAATGCTAGGTCGGCGCTTTATCCATGGCAGGATTCTTGGATAAAAACAGCAATGCTACCTGTGACGTGTCCGCTGTCCCCTTAGGATCTGACATCGTAAAAAGGGTCCGCTCAAAGAGGGAACGATGCTCTCGAGACCTATCACATACAAGTACCTTTCTACTTGAACTATCGGGAAACGAAAAGGAATGGGAATTTTTTAAGTTTTCATTTTCGCTACGTTCTGGTACATAGCAGGCTTTGCTCTTGTCGGTAGTGTACTGGTAAATATAATGGGTAAAATTAGTTTGATAAAACTGAACCATGTCGAACTAAAATTTTAAATATTTGCCTAAACGATTGGACGACATGATCCCAGACTCTAATATTGAATAACTGAAGTGTGTCTAAACAATTAAAATTATACCGAATGGATATGCATATTCCAGTACTATAACAGGTTCCTAAAGCAATGAAGTACGGTCTGGGCTTCGGACAAGCCTCCTCAGAGAAATTATTAGTGCTCAGGTAAATTGGTGTCTTGCATTAATGTTTTTCAATATAACTCTCATTTTTGTTCTTGTTAAAATACCTACCGGAAGATCAACAAAGACTGACCGAAAAAAACTTTCTTCCGCGCAGAGGTTATCAATATCTACGTCAAGTTTCTGCAGTAAAGTTAACTGTTTATCAGCTGTCAGTTTCAGCTTATTTGTAGTTTGTATAAATGTAAATTTTCTGTTTATTTCATTATTTTTCGCTAATTTTAACAACAGTTTTTTCAAAACTAACATTAGCATCGACGTTTGTGACAAAAGTCAGTTAATCCTTCCTTTTTATTAATTGACAGGTTTTACCGTTTGTTTGTATTTTAGGTTAGAACTGATCATTGCAATCATACCATTTTCACTTGAGGACAAATTCCTTTTACAATCGTATCACCGAAATGGAAATAGAAATGAAAATGGGAGGTGGGTTCACCCAATAATGCCGTGTGTTGACAAATTTTAGGAATGATTTCCCGAAGCAGAAGTGAATCACGAATTTTATGTCGCCACACCCACAGAGTTGTTGATCGCTTTCAAAATACAGGAAGCGTTGTTAAAGGGAAGGCACCTGGTGATGATGAGCACCAGGGAAGTTATTTTCAGTTTGATAATGCCACTGCACGTACTTCCGGAGCAACATGTCAGTCTATTGAAGCGCAACAGAGTTATCGGGAGAGGACATTTTCCGGCAAGGTCGCTAGATCTTACTCCTCTGGATTACTTTGGATTCTGTTATTTAAAAAATATAATTTACCAGAATCGATTGCACACATTGGACGAATTAAAAGAAGCGATAGAGGGTGCTGTGCAAAGAATAACTAAAGAACAGCTGTATGCAATATTTGAAAGCATGAAAAGAAAAGTATATTCGTGTATAGCCAATAATGGTGCACATTTCGCTCATCAACTGTGATATATTTAAAGCTAGTTGTTTATTATAAATGAATAAATTAATTTAAATAAGTAGTGTTATTTGACTACTAAAGTTGAGAACCAAACGATGCAAGGCGGCACATTTTCACTAAAAGTATATTCTATGAGAGCGGCCAAGTCAATCATTTTTGATATCCCGGTATTATATTTAAGTTGTTTGGACACCTACCCGTACCTACTCTATTCAATACAGTTAATGGAGTTCGCCAAGTATAAATCTTTGAAAAGAACAAACTCCAAATTTCCTGATGATAAAAGACATCCACGGAGGGTACAACAAAAATAGTTTAGACAGGAACAACGGGAAATTGACAGAGTTCACGGATATAACTATTTGAAAATACTGCATCATCAAACTTTTCCTTGAATTATTATCTTGACAAAGTAAAGGAAGTTGCACATTTCAGATTTATTTCATTAAATTAGTTTACAGATTTCATATTAGTAAAATAAATACGAGAATATAATAATGATAAACTCAAATTTTGTTTATGTGTATCTGTTATTGTTAGCTTAAATTATATCTACATTATTGTATATCACAGTATTTATTACGATGTAAATATTAAAAGGTAAATGACAGTGTAGATCTATGTACTGATGTGGCACTTTTAGTTTAACAATAACTGAGAATTCATAATAATTCACAATTTACAGTTGCGTGGCCGTTAGTTGTTGGTGTGGCAGTATCATCACGGGTATTCTATCTCGATGTAGAATCAGTGGCTGGAGAGTCTGAAATAGAAAATCAAATTAACACTGAACGATTAACCGAGTTGTAAATATAATTTTTCACGTACTGTAGGGAAATGTACTGTATTTCTAAATACAAAATCGTTTAGAAAAGTGGTACGTTTCTGGGTAGCAACATTTTTCTACGTAGCAGCACACAATTAAATTTTACACAGTTTTTCATATTTTTGTATCAACATTTTTAAGCATTTACCTCCAGTTCGTGAAAAAATTGCATGTGCAACACGTGAGAAAAGTGTTTTTCACGCGCTTTAATCTCGGCTTCGCCTCGGTTAAGAAACTCGCGCCTTGCATAGAAAAACTACACTTTTCTCAACCACTTTAAATAATTAGCTGTACATACTACATCCGACTGGGCCGGCTGTAAACGAGCTGCTGCTGGCACAGGCTTGGTAGCATACCGACATTTTTCTGACTTGTAAACTGGAAGACGTTCAAGGCGAAGCGGGTAATATCCAGAGCTTCTTTGAAGTATCGTTTCAGTGTAAGACAAGTCTCGGTCTGGGAATTCCATCTGAAGGCACTTTGGCTGCTTCTTCAGATTTGAAAAGTCAGGAGAGGTCTAGAAGAGAGACAAACAGCGTAAACGTATCAGATACAACATGAACATATTTTATCTGCCCAAAAATATTATTTCGGCATTACTCTCCCTATGGTTTTTGAGGTTCTATTTAAATTGTGTGATTAAATTAACGAACGCTCTTATTCTCACGTTCATGTAGCAAAGCGGTAATTTAGATTTAGTTTCTTGATCAAATCGAAGCAAACAATTCCTGAAAAAAATGTTTTCGGTGTTTTATGAGGCCCTAATTACTAATACTCGAACGTTATTCCGTTTCCTAATATTCATGCAAAGGCGAGCAGCTTTATTAGACCATTTTTCATTGCTTTTTTGCGTGCTCACTAGCTCAGTGGTTAACTATTCTGGCTACAGCTCTAAGGCTGTGGAGTTCGATTCCCGGTCTCGGTGAAGTTTTTAAAAATAAACAAAATGCGGTACAACCCTCTACAGAGACCATCAAACAAAAACCTTCATTAATAAACATGGTCAGAGCATGGCCACGTATAGCGTCCAATAATCAAGTCACGAAAGCCCTACAAAGCAGCGCAGGGAAAACTTAAGAAGTAAAAATTCCAAAACGTCAAGCTGTCTCGCTTAAATTAGCGGGGAACTGATTTCGGATGTTGCGCTACGCGCAACCAAGTGTCTAATGTCGTAAATTGAGTAATATGTGTCGTGTATTACAAATTCCATCCGTGACTCCAGTGTAAAAGGTGCAAATGACACCGTCGAGCAATAAAACTCTACAGTAAAGCAAGCCGTCGGACATAAGTGACCTAAAAATTTCGCCGATGGACATCCGATTGCATCAGAACGTTAACAAAACAATTCCAGAACTCCGCCATTAGATCCGGGGCAGAATATCTATTGCACTTTCGAGTAAACGCAGGGTCCACCCGGCCATCGACAAGCACTAAACAATCCCCCACTTACTCAACTGTTGAAGCTGTATAAAGACGAACACGGAAACAACTCATTCGATCAATTCATTCACTTTTATTCTATTCATTCTGTTTATAACTTTCTGCTTCCCTTGTCTGCAAGTCGTCTGGCCCATTTGAATCCCCGTTACCTTCAATCCGTTCGTTAACTTAACCCTGTCAAAATACCAGGGTATGCAACTGTACACATAAAGTACATTTAATAGGACACTTTATATATGTGTATTTGCATACCTTGATATACAGATTGCGGCGGGCAACTAGGACCACTTCAAAAGCAAGGGGACCTTATTTGTGGCCGTAATTGTGTTTAACAAACGAACAATCAATGTACGATAGCGGTAGGTCGTTAGGATCATTATAAACACAAGGTATATTTTTATATTCGATTTTAAAATTTTTTAAATACAATTACGTCCACAAGCAAGGTCTCCTTGCTTTTGCTATGGTCCTAGTTGCCTGCCGCAATCTGTATCAATGTGTGTGATGTGTGCTCGTAGTAAATCTTGAATTAAATAAAAGCCTGCTGACGCTAACAAGCAGCAACAAAAATACCAATATAAGAAAATACGACCATCAGATTTCCACTGGTATAAGAGAACATACTAAAATGAAGTAACTCATCTAATGAAGGACTGCATCTCCTGGTGAAGTAAAGAAAAGTCAGTTAGTTACTACACACGTTTTTAATACTCGAAGTGTAAAATGCAATTAGCTACACTCCTGCAAGAAGAGTACGCCATACTAAGCTTTTTATATCCTATGTATCAACAATTCAGAAGCTGTAGTATAAAATGGTATATTGAGGACTGCATTTTGCCATACGGAATAAAATCATGCAATAAATTCAAGAACTCTATAAAGATAACCTACATAAAAATATATTTAGGTGGGTCACAGCTGAAGTTCAGAACCGTAACAAACAATCGGTAACAATTTATTGTATCAGCTCGGGACGCCATGTCACACAAGTTTTCCAGAAATTCGAACTCGAAGGAACAAAAGTGGAAAGTCTCAAGAATGACGGCGGTCGAAATTGCGTCAATCTACACGAGATGTAATGAAGATTTTCTCCGGGTTACATCGGAGCAGAATGTTAGTTGGATGGTTAATAACGGGACGATGCGGGGCTGAATTTCTCCAGCATTCAGCAAGACGAGATTAGAATTTTAAATTAGTAAGTTGTGTTCGTAGGAGCTGGGAATATACGATGGAGTCGCGATTTTTCATTCTGAGAGTGTAGGGCTTCCCTAACAGCTAAATTGACGGAATATTGATATTTATATCACACCCTACCTCTTTGCTCTAAACCTACTGACCGACTGACTCACGCTTGCCAAGTTGAACTTGATAAGAAACAGGGCTTCGCAGTTACTTCGCCCTTTCAACGCGAGAATAAAAACGTATATGATCGAACTAGCGCATTCGTGAAAAATTTTAAGACTACCTTTCAAGGCTCTACATAAATCAAAAAGGTGCAAGACATAGTTGTATTTTCTCTTCTATAATTTGTAATACCTGCGGAAATTCCATAAATTGAGGGGCAACAAAGGTATGAAAAGCAAATAGACATTTTATATTAAATCAATCGTACCGCCCTTAAAAATAAATACTGAAAATGTATTGGCTGAGTTAATTATCTTGAGAAGAGAAGTGATAACTCGGTTTATATCCAAGTTATACAAATACTAAAACAATGATTGTTAACCGTATACGTAATAATGGGCCTGAAGTTCATAAAATAGCTAATTGTTAATATATTTAACAACCAAGAGTATTGCACGGCAGAAATTTAAAAACGAATTATAAAAGCCAACTGCATTTGGCAGCCAAAAGCAGACTTTCTATGAGTCTTGGGGAACCACAAGTGAAGATAAATGATGGCGGTGCTGTTTTTCAAGTTGGAGCCAGGAAGTTAACTAAAGTAGTGGTCGAGTTATTGAGTGACACAATATCTAAGGTATAGCCGTGGCGAGCTACAAGCCACATTCCAGCTATTTTTAAACTGGAATTCGGCAAATATCACTCATAGCAAGGTGGGAGACGGGCTAGTGCGTACTGTCAAGGTTTCTATAGTTCGGTGCACACTACGCTTGAGTATGTGAACAGTGGATTCCCGGACAAAAAAAAATTAAAAGCTGTCTGAGCGATTTTTTTACGGTTGACTCAATATTGTTGTGTGCATAAATGCGGGATAGAAATTGCCCTTCGTTCTATGATGTACATTATAGCAATGCTATTATTTTAGAATTGTTTCTTTAAAAAGCAATATACATTTGTTGTTCATTGTTACGTAAAAAAAATTATTAGAGTAAATATTTGGAGCAAATCCTTTCAGCTGCGCACAAGTCCAGGACAATTGATGGGTTCATTTTAATAGCGGCTTTCCAGAAAGGTGGCAAATAAGGTAAGATAGATCTCATTGCTCCTGAGCTAGCTGGCAATAATGGAAGGCACAGTATTTAATAAAAAACGTAGCGGCATGGGAAATGCTTCATTACCTCATCTAGTATAAATCTAGAGAGACACGCCTGTTATTCTGCATAATTTTATGCATTGCGGAGATGCATAAACGCACCAATTTTTACATAGGTTATAGTGACCTTTGTATTTGTACAGATTAATGTTTATTTACCTTACAAGTGTGCTGTAATAAAAACACTTTCAGTATTTCCTCTACTATCGGCGGGTGACAGGTTAAACATGCCGCAACTACATAGCCTGAACTTTCATGCAAATTTACCGGAAGCAATGTCTACTTACAATATAACTAGTGCTGATATCATCTGTATCTTGTAAATTGAGGTATGTTTCCGACGATAAGTGCTCAAATATAGCTTTTTCGTCTGTCGGAATGATGTCAGGATTCTTGTCTTCCTCTATATTAGAGCTTTTACTTCGCATTTCATTTTTATCGTCTACAATGCTGTCGTTGCAACGGATTCTGGAGAGTCTGCCGTCATCGTATTCCTTGCAATCGTGTCGTCTGCCATTGCACAAACGATTTGCTGCCAGAAGCACCACAAAAATAACAACCACTATTGCTACTACACTCATTGTAATGGCAAGGGCCGGAGTGATATAAAACTTGACGGGCGATGAAGCTGAAATTTACAAATCCACATAAGAAGCCAGTTGAATTCCAGGTTATTGCAATTGCAATATGCAAAGCAGCCCACCACCGCATAAAAAAGGCGCCACCACCATCAAAACCTTACCACGATGCGTCAAACGGGCTGCCTGTCCAAAGGCAGGGGCGAAAAGGATGGTTGCATTGCTGGTTACCGAATTTTCGTCAACACCTCTGACAAAGAGAAGTAAATCTTGATAATCTCTCGGTAGGGCTGTAACAGTAATAGCCTCGGGAGACTGGGAAGTGGCGGTGCCCACAAGTGTACGAGAATTGGCGTCGTATACTTGTAATAGATATGTTAAAGATTTACGACCCCGGATCTTAGGGGCTTGACATTTTATACGTAGATGGGAACGAGTTTGGGAGGCAACGGAGCAGTTTTCGGGCGGAAGTAGCACCTCTTTGAATAGTAAACAAGAAATAAGCGCTCATTTTGAACATGGTGGGCTGGACCTACCTGCAGGGTTCTCCCAAATGGGAATACTGGTATTGAGACGAGTTGATTTGCTTCTTCCATGCTCAGTGATTATATACAAATTAATTTGTATTTCTAAGCCAGGGGTTAGCTCATTTATGGCGAAAACTGGACGCATCGCCGATAGATTTTTCAGTAATCTTTGCGTGGGGAGACTGTAAACTTCCGACACAAATGTCTGATTGAAACCTTGGTTCAAATTCTGAGCACAATCAACAATTAACGAATAGTATGTTTGATTTATTAGCTTGCAATTTGACAATGGCCCTGGTTTATCTAACCGTAATATAAACATAATTAAAACGACCAGAAAGCGTTACCAAAATTGACTTACCAGCACGAACTATTTGAAAAATACAAGGCTCCTCCTGCTCTCCAATTCCATTAATTCCCTTGCAAAATAACGTTCCGTAATTGCTTTCACCCTGTGGGCTGTAAGAAATAGTGCCGGTTGTTCGGTTAACTCGAGCAGGATTATCAAAGTTTCCAGTATTATTAAAAATCCACACAAAGTCTGTTGCTTTTGGACTCGCGTCCAAATCGCAATTAATCGTGGCTGTTTGATGTAAAGACAACTCGTAGGTAACGACCTGTCTTGAACGACAAACGGGTGCATCTGAAGTTAATAGAACTTAGCTTCTGAACCATCAGGAAATTAAAAGCAAAGTAGCTTACACTGAATTTCTAGCGCGACGGAATTGCTCTCTCCATCGCCTTCTTGGTTGCTTCCAACGCAAGTATAAGAACCGCCACTATTCCTGTCGACTTCTTGCAGAACTAAAGACTGGTTGGATATAATTATACCTTTGCTTATGTTGCTGAAGAGCGTTTTACCCTGAAAACTAACCTACAGTTGTTGAAGTTATTGCGGGGGCAACTTACGTTGTGCCTCCAACTAATTTTGTAAACCCAGGGGTTTGACTTAATCTTACAATCGAAATAAGCATCATCGCCCTCTCTCAGTTTAGTACTTTTAACTAAATTGCCCAGTTCCAAAGTAACCACAGGGCAATCTGCAAAAATTGTATAATGTAGTTGGTAATTAACGACATCAGAGAGAAAACTATTCTCAGAAAATGAGATTTATTGAAGTCTCGAAAAGAATTTAAATAAGGCCATGCAGTTTACTGACGCCACCGGCGTTTGTTATTAGTCATTACGGTTAAACTGGAAGACAAAAGAAAACTTACGTAGTATACTTAATTTCCAACGACTTTCAAGCGTGCTGTCACGTATTAAAGGCTGCTTTGCACTGCAAGTGATGTATTTACCTTCGTCTTCCAAGGTTGGAATGAAAGTCACTAAGCTCGTTGTTATGTTTCCATCTTTACTTCTCTAAAATTGCAACTAATCAGTAACATCTTTGAAATATAGTTCTACAACTAAAAGACGGAAATACATATCTTATCCGTTGCCTCCTGAAAATAAAGTATCAAGTCTGAGATTATTGCTTAGGTGATATTTTCCACTAATGCAAAGTTTTATGTTTGAAGAAATTGCTGTTACGAATTATATCGAAGCAAATATAACATCTTGTGTCAAAAGCACCAGAAGATGTACAATTAACAGTATTAAATGTCTATCGTTCACTTTTGCACTGTAATTGCACTCATCCTCAAAAATTAACTGCGCAAAGTACGAAATTAACGAATGTCTTTCCATACAACAGATGAACTGTAAGATACATTGAGTTTACATATACGTATACGTGGTTTAACAGCTATTGATTATTTCAGCGGAATGATTTTAATTGAAAGATGGCACAGAATGTTATACCATGATGAATAAACAATAGAAGGTAGTATAGAAGTGGCAAAACCAGAGGTAAAATACCATCATATGTAAAACTGTTGGACGCGATTGGATCTCTCATTAACAATAAGCTGCCGAGAGAGTAAGGTTCAGTAATATATTGCTAATTTTGTGGTAGAAGAACGTTTTTTCGACATAGCGATACTAACAAAAGGGAAAAAGACCGCAAACGGAATCTATAATTCGTTAACAAGCAACTATAGAAGATGGATATCAAGATCAACGTAGAAAAAACGCAGATGTAGACGTAGATGAAGAAACGGCTTACACTAGAGAAAAGCAAATAGAGCAGATCGAAAAGTTGAAATATTTGGGAATATGAGAGCGTCTGCTAAAAGAATTTTTAATACGATAAGAACAACGTTTCTTGGCAACAAAGAAGAGCGTAGCGACGCAAAAGTAGAAGTAAATAAAAATGTGGCTTCGTCAGTATTTCTATATGGCTGCAAAATGTGGCTATAAAAGAGCCCACTAGAAAGCATGGAAATGAGTCTTCTGGGGAAAATGGCAGGAGAGAAAGGATAGACACACCTATAAATAGATAATACTGGAAGCATTTGAAGGTAGAATCAGTGGATGTACAGGTACAAAAAAGACAGATGGAATGACTAGGACAACTTTGGAGACTGGGCAAAGACTGCAAGAAAAGTACCAAAAGCCAAAAGGATATGCAGACCTAGAAAGACCTCAAAGAAGAAACTAAAGTCTGCAGTATAGGCAAGAGAAATGAAGTAGAGCAAAGTGAAGACCAAAGCAAGAGAAAACAGGTAAGGGAGTGAGCAGACGGGAACCATAGGATCGAAAGAAAGCGCACAAATTCCATAAATGCCTTGCACTGCAAGGTAGAAAGGCAAAGAGTATTTTTTTTGTAAAATGTATCAACAAAGGTAAATTTTACAAACGATGTATAAAATTAAAGGGAAAGGAAAGTAATAGGTATGAAAAACGTCTCAGGTGCGAGATATATTGCATAAATAACAGTGGCAAACTACAAGCGGCGTTGTGATATTCATGCATAGTCGTCGTATTTAGGGAACTTTTAAGGCATAAATGAGCGAAAAGTATAGAGGAAGAACAAACTGTGTAAACGCGTCAAATGATCTTTTCAAAAGGAATAGAGAACTCTTCTTTGGAGGATATAGAATCAGACTACTCGCTCAATAGTAGAAGGTGGCCCACAGAAGCAGACAGAGAGCAGGAACAAGAAATGGAATAAGTATAGAGAGTTGTGGGTAACTAAGAAAGAGGAAGGAAAGTAAAATGAGAAAAAGGAAGGAGAGTAAAGTGAGGAGAGGGAAAATCAGTTAAGTAAAACCATGCAAATTTTAGAAACCCACATGGAAGAACAGGAAAGAGAGAAAAAGAAGGAAAATACCGTTATAAAGAAGGGTAAAAGTTGGAAAATGAAACGTGGCGACGCTATACCAGAAGGGCAGACAAATATAAAGGATATAGAGAGAAATCAGACTGAGATATTGGAAGTCAGATGCTGATACAAATTGTTAGCATACGAAAAAGTTACGTACAGCATTACATCTTTATATGTCCGGGGCTAGAAGAATGAAGTGAGCATCAGCGTGGGGTTGGAATTATATTTAGTAAACTGTACTACCTCAACTAGAACCATTAGGAAAGAAGAAAAAAAATGAGGAGTCACAAAAACACTCCACTACCCATATCATCTTCATCACTTCTATCAAGCAAGGGGTTTTCTATTATCGCACAGTATGCCAGTTATATACAAGAAATCATTGGTGATTTGTTATCAGTGTAGCTGTAGATGTGGTAGATGGACCACGAACCAAGTCTTCGTTATAAGACAGATTAGTAACAGTTCAAAAATATAACATTAATACCTTAATACACAAATAGTTGACTTTTAATAAGAAATCATATCCATCACAGAAAGTCCCTTTAAAGTATCATTAAAAATCAAAAACCTTCAATAAGTTATTTAATTGAACCAAAACAGCCATCTTAGGAGCAAATATTCAAACTAAATCTCAAGAAAGCACCCAGATTGAATTATGTGCGAGGTTATGCAA
Organism: Agriotes lineatus; assembly: GCA_940337035.1. Taxonomy (NCBI): domain Eukaryota; kingdom Metazoa; phylum Arthropoda; class Insecta; order Coleoptera; family Elateridae; genus Agriotes; species Agriotes lineatus. The sequence goes on from OW679195.1 coordinate 125,777,826, forward strand.
CTGATGACAAGGAGCTAACCAAATTACAGTTTACAAATACTTAAAGGATTATTAAAAGGAAAAGCTTCTCTGAAGAAGAGAAAATAATTGAAACCAGCATACAGACCGATTTTCCTGCTAAACACGATGGCCAAACTGTATGAGCAGCTACTGTATAAACAAATACCAGAAGAGGCGGAAAAAAAGCGTATCTATCGAACAAATAGTAATGGTTTCTGCAACGAAGCAGAATTTAGATGCGATGAAGATAATACGAAAGAAACTTGCTCTGGAAAGTATATATACAGAGGCGTTTGCGTAACTCAGAGTCTTGAAAAGAATTTATCGATGAAATAAGCTCTTACATCGTTCAAGTAATTGGTAGTTACTTCACAAACAGATGGATTGAAGTTACTGTAGGTAGAGATCCTCAAATAACAAGAGGGGTACCTAAGTCCCGGCACTGGGGCTTCTCATATAGAACCTGATTCTGCTAAGGTGTTACACATAATAATATTATGCCAGAAGGTACGGATACTCAGATGACTTAGTACTAGAAGTACTTCAAGACAAGGCAAACCAAGCCGCGGAGAGTGCATGGATGGAAACCAAGAAATTGAAATTAGCACCACAAGAAACTAAAATAATATTGCTAATAGCTAGAAGAAACATTAGGGAACTGGAAGCTAATTTAAATACAATACTGCAATACCTTGGAGTTTTAAAACATGACCATGACTAAACATGTGATACATATTGCGAAAAAAAAAACGAAAGCAATGCCTAGAATTGATGGTATTAAAACCAGTAGAAGAAAAGTACTAGCAATGGTGGTATACTCCATCTTATTATATACTACGCCGATCTGGGAGAAAGCAATCAAACAAACACAGCAAATATAAAAATATTTTGGAGAAAATGCAGAGAAAGAGAGTCATTGCGATAGGAAAAGCATACCACGCAGAATCAACTGAAGCTCTACAGATAATAATGGGCACAATCCCAATAGAGCTGATTATAGAGGAACAAGCACATACATAACAAAAAAGATAAAAGACAAAAAATGAATAAGAGAAGTAGCATACAACAGTTGGCAAGATCAACAGAATGCCCTACAAGAAGAAGCTGCATGGGCAAGATGACTAATTCCAGACGTCTGAAATTATATGGAAGGATAACATAGTGATGTTGATTGCTACACTGCACAGACCTTCACAACGCATGGATGCTTCGTAGTGTACTGGAAGCGCATAAAGATACGCGAAGAAGATAGATCTTGGTATTGTGAAGAGCCAGACACAGCAGGGCATAACGCTGGGAATAGGAAATTCAAGCACTAATGGATAAGCTACATGAAAGGATTAACGAAGAAATGCTGGAAAACGAAAAAACTTAAGTCGAAATAAAAACCATAATTAAAAAATATGGGAAAAAATAGGAAAATTAAAGAGAGAAGAAAAACAGCGAAAAAAGCATAAACACGGGAAGGAGATACCATCGTGAGGTAATTCACTGGCAGTGCAAGGATGATGTCGCAACCATGAAGGGTTTTGGTGGGTAGAAATCCCACACTTCCCTGCGGCATTGGAAGTCTTTCCGCAGGAACCCTAGCGAAGATTTTCCTCTAACGCAAAACAAGGAACCCACATCTAATTTTAGGACTGGGAAGAGAGTGTATACTAGGGCGAAATGTAACAATGCAACTTCAGTACCATAATAAATTTCAATCACTAAACTAAAGGTAGACATTTTCTAAGAATGGAGGTAGTTGTAATGACTATAAAAGCCAAATGAAAAAAGGAACATAAAAATTTTAGGAAAACGAATGAATTTAGAAGCAAGGGAAGATAAAAAGCAATCGTGACAATCGCTATAATTTACCTGCGGACCTAAGGTCGATTTGATGAACATATACGTAGTTGTTGTGATGGTCTACAAGGTGAAATTTGTATGTGTAATAAGCTAAATAAACATTTAACCCTGATATAATTTTTGGTTTAGTACCACCTGTATATCATAGAGAAGAGCGTTTTAGCCTTCATAATCAAAAGCAGTAAATGAAATCTCATCTTTGTAAATTTCTAAAGCTCTATAAGGTAATCTCAGACATAACACTTAATTTTCGCTAGTCGTGAATGCTAGAAGAAACATCGAATTACAATTTTCAGTTGTAGAACTATAACTCATCAGCTTTAAACTTTAAACTCACAGTTTCTTCTACGTCATCCATGCGATTACGTCCTCGCCACCACGAAATCTTTGGAGACGGGTTTGACCCAACGACTTCGCATTTGAATTGATATAATTTTCCCGCTGACAGAGGTTTATTTTCTCCTTCGATTTTAACTGAAAGCGGCTGTACTGCAAAGAAATCAGTCCATAAATTTGCAACAATTTAAGTGAATGCCCATTTTATTATTAGAGTGGCTACTAGGTCTCAAGGCTCATTTACTACAATGTGTCCCTGCAAAGCATCTGTACACAAGTTTTATTAGCTCAAGTTTGCTACCGGTGCTTTAGCTAAATAAACCTGGAGCGTAAACGGCGAAAATTTAATAGGTACCTTATAACAAGTTTATAGTACACAAGAGTTCTCTGCATAGTTTTGCCAAAGCTTCGTAATAAATTAAGCATATAATTCAGTATGGTGGCAGATGCCCCGACTTTAGCTATTTGTTACATAAACGTCATAAATTTTCTCTAGGCAGAGTAGCTCTACATAAATAAAAGGCGGCGTTATCGTTTCGGGCCGGGTATTGTGTAACTATAGATAATGGGGAATTACAGTTAGACAGAAAAAATTTAGATACGAGTGTGCAAGGTTGGAATAATGATTAGGACTGAAAGGCTACTTTTAGGGGAACCGCAAAATGAATTCACTGTATTTGTTGAGCTAGTTTTAATAACGGCCCCACGCATTTATTTTGTATCACAATTCGAAACACAAATAACCGTAATTGCCTGTCTGTCCACACAACGGTGGAAAAAATTGCAGAGGCCATCTTATCTAAAGCCCTATTAATTTTGACTCCATGTAAGCCAAAAATAACAAGACAGAAAGTAATAGGAAGTTGAAAAATGCTGTCTATTATAAAACCCTTATAATAGGTTGGATTTTTCATTCCGCTTATCGATTGCACGTTATCTCCGGCGCTGAAATTCACGCAAACCTTGCAAATTGCCTCCCAATGCCCTTAATTTACTTTTCTTCTTAAAACAATTTATGACTAAATTTACCCCGCTGATAATTACAGTAATTGGATTGCTATCATTGGAAGCTCTTGTTAGTGAATTCATTAAAAACAGGATTCCACGCTAATTGGGGATTTTAAATCCAAATCTTCAATTCAATTGGCATTTTTAGAATGACAGTAGGACAAGGTCGCTTTCAGTAAATTACCCGTTTCGAAGAGGTTTACACTGAAAGCCTGTAGATAATAATATATGAAAAAGTATATACTGTTACGGTCCTTTATTATTTTAGCTTAATTTAATTGAATTGAATAATTTACTCTCGGGATTTTACCACATTATATTTATTATATCTTACCTTTATTGTCAGCAGCTAGTCATTTATAACAAAATCAATTGTTCGACTCTCAATCTCGTTGGGTACAAACACAAATAGAAAAACGTAACACTAGAAATATGAGACAACTAACATTTATTGGTTATAAATCTGTATTTTTGAATATTTACAGGTTTAATGAAATTATCTCTATTAAATTTAGTATTAAATTCAATTTTAAATTATGAATACTGTATATTTACATTCAGTTTAATTTAATGTTTATTTTAAAATCGTTTCATAAACTTTTTTGCTTAAACACTGTTCACTTTGCTTGTTATTTACAATTTACTTTCTTCAATTCTAAAATTTTCCAATTATTGATCTTGTTCATTTAAATTTCTATATTTTCAATCACATCTGTGAATTTTAATATTATCTTTGTTTTTCATTTACATTTCGGCTTTTCTATCTTCGAGCTCAATTTATCTTCATTGGCATAAAACACTTGCATCTACTGCATGAATTGCTTTGCACCGTCGTCAGCAACGCTTACTAGTTATGCTACACGCATACCACCTACAACTTCATATTTCTTAGTCCAAACTTTTTATGATGGCCACATTTATTTTATAAAGAACATTTTTTCTGAGCACATACCAGTATTTGTTTATAATATAATTGACTTGCTATATCTTTAGCTTGATTGCAAAGCTGGTGTCTTTTTAATGAAAAATTTTTACACACACAGTTGTTATTGTTATTTTTTTATATTCCCCATAATCTTGGAAATCAAATATAAAAAATTACAGATTCCTACTTGTCAACCATTGTGACAGTTAACTAAACATGTCATATTTTAGGCTAACTTGTTCTCAAATTGTACGTGTCACCAATTATTAAGTATAATTGTGCAACAATAACCCTTCTTACTACAAATATATGAGAAACAAACTTATGTTTTATCCTTTTTAATAATATTTACTTTTGCAGATAAAAATTGACTAATATAATAACTTACTTCAAAATTACTGTCAACAACCCAATTTGCGTTACATTTGTAATCAACGAATGGACAATTAACAGGTATCGTTTACAATTTCACATGTAATTCAAGAAACTGTCGATTCCATCGAATAAAATAGAGTTTTTAATGATAAACCTCTATTGCTGAACTTCATATCGTTTTTAATGTAATTACACTGCATGTTAATTGTGTTTTATTTAAAATGCTTTTGCCATTTTAAGACCATATCAAGACTGATATCCTGAACAATAAAATAAAGCAATTACATGTTACTGTCTTTATAATCATAAATTTCAGTCTTTAAGCCAAGTGATTATTTGAAAATATGAAAATATGACTGTTGCCATAATTGGAAAAGCTGCAAGAACCTAGTAAGAACTACTAGGTAACCTCGTACATGATCTTTTCTTAAGTTTCCTGAAGGAGTATACTTTGCTAGCTGCATAGATAAGACCCAATTATTAAAAAATGCAGAATATATTCAAACAAACTAAGTATTATAATTGTGATTTATTTACTTATATGCTCCATATAATATATATTAATACGGTTTGATACGCTAACATAATATAGAAACCGCACGAACTTCCTTGACAAATATAACATTCGTGAACTAGTGCCGGTAGTCGTTTATGTTGTCTGTAAAATATAAAAATGACTTATTTATTTTTCTATAGCTCGCTGGAAGCATATACACGTTTTCAGTCGTCTTTTTATACAAAACTAACCTTTCCCAAGCAATATGTTATGTCTGGCTGCATTAAAAATAGACGCATTTGGAGGAACGGCAAATATGACCAGTGGCTCCGATCACTCCGTGGATTTGAAATCGCATGCAATCCTTCATTTTAGCGTAAGCATGAAGATCTCTGCCGGTAGTAGGTAGATTTAAAATGTATGCTTTTAGAGGCAATTTGAATTGTTCCCCTCGTATAGCATTAAAAAATGCATGGGAGAGCGCTCCCCGATTCTTTTATATTAATCAAGACTGGTAAATACTCCACCACAGCCATAAAAAGGTAAATTTACACTCGTATCTATATATTTAATGTATTCTTGCAATCATAAATATTTAATTCGTCAACGTCAAAAAAAACAGTTGTGGTCTGTTCAAGATTAAATTTGTTTTGAAACCTGGAATTATTATATTCAATAACCTAAATGTACAGAAAACATTTTAGTCATCGGCATGTTGATGTTGTGTCTAAAAATATTAATTCTTTGCACTTTTATGTCGTAATGCACAGTGAAACTGTTATATTACACCAAAGCTGGGCAGGACTCGATAAGTTGACCTCCCGTAATACATTTTATTTAACCAGAAGTATGCTTCAAACGAATTTTAGTAGTTGCAAAAAATTTCTAGAGAATCTAAACATCTACCTAGAACAGAGAAAGAAATATTTATCCACGTTGTTCTGGGCAGGGTAGTAAAGTGGTAACTACTTTATTTGATAAAAAAAAATGTTGGGCATTATAAACATAGTTACGATACGAAAGTGTACTTGCAATTTTCTTTACTGTTTTCGTAGGTCCGGCAGCTTAGAACGCCGTCGGATTTCAGGTTGCCTAAACATTTTTTTGCAACTTTTTATTTCGAGTTAGCACGCCTGCCTTTCGAAGACTTTTCGTATTCAGCTTTCCAGTGAGTTTGTTTTCCGAATTTTGGCCTCCGAAGAAATTCGTCGATCACGGGCAGATTCGGTGTGTAACTGCTTCATGTGCTCCATGACTCGTTTTGGTGGTAAGTATGCTATGTAATCATTTTATTATAACAATACACGTATGACCTAAGTTGAAATTACAAAAATGTATTGAAGAAGTGTGTTTAAGCAACACTCTCTGATGTAAAAAATACATTCTGCAAGATATGGTAGCTTTATGGAAGCTGGCTATCTTCCATCTACGGTAGGATTTCATTTTCTCTGCTTCCACGTGGTATAATTTATTTTCAGGCCTTTTTCCTCCCATTTTCTTTGATCTGCTATAGGTACAATGTGCTTTTCACATGTCTACGTGGATTGCGAGACTCGCCCTGCTGTCTGCCAGAAAGGACCTACAGATACTTAAAATAGCTGTGCGTGTTCAAGTAAGGCCTTTCTTTAGTCATTAATATTACGCGCAGCAGAAACCATATCTCACGCCCCCCAATACGAGGGAAACATCTTTTATTAGATAGCGTCCGTCACGCTAATTCTCGTAAGAGACTTTTGTGAGAAATAAGCGAGTATCTCTTGTTTTCTGATTTAACCTTTTTTTATATAACTTTGCTGCCGGTGTCCATCGACTCCCATTCGTTCGCTTTGTAACAATTCTGATTTTATACAGTATTTTTCTTTTGTAGCAAGAAGAGTAAATGACTGAACCCGATTTTGGAGGCTCACATGTATCATTTGGCAATTAAGAGAGGACTGTCTTTTGTAAACGATAAATAGTATTACTTTTTATATTGATTACGTTGAAGGTGGCCGCATCGACGATTTCTGTAGTTTTTCTAATGCTTTTCATTCTGGGCGTTTTTACTACCTCGCTGGATCTGTTTCGTGCACTCTTATAAAGTCAGATCGTTTTTCATGCATGCGCCGTATACTGTTGGTGGTTGAAACTTCCATAACGAATTATTTCTTCTACCTCTTATTATAGGACAGTGGCCTGCTATAACCACAGTAGTTATATGTGCCATCTTTGCTCTTAGGTGCGTGGCTAGTATTGCCAGTCGAAATTCAGGAAGATCTCCTTGGTTAGGGGATAACGACTTCCACAGGTGTTGGCATGGTAGCAGGAGAGCGTACGATTTTTAAAATTCGTGTATATAGCCCTCAGAAAATGGAACCTGGGCTGGCCTCCTGAGAGGCGAGCATTTGCTCGTTGGGGCATCCGATCGCCGTAAGGAATTCATATATTAAAAATATAATATCTGAGTTGATTTTGCCTTCGTGAACCTGGTGTTAGCTGAGCCTTTCAGTGTATTAAGAACCTTAATCTCAACAAATATGTTGTTCGTGTTTGCACTAGCCGCTGTTGTATTCCTTGGGTATTTATTACCTTTTTATAGCTTGTCTTATGTCGCAGCCTAACTGTTCTGGTCTATTGTTGTACTATTAGATTATTATTATTGCTCATAACAATTAGCTGAATGTTTCATGCCTACGACCCGCTCCGGTGTCCTGTTTGACCCTCTTTCTCACGTTTGCGGCTTAGACTCTACTTTTGAATGGATTGCTACCCTCTTTTCATTAGTGGGTCCATGTATTTTTCAAAGTAGAGCTACTTTCATTTGGTGGTTTTCGAGAGTAACATGGCGACATTTTGAATAATAGCGTAGTACTTCATACTTGCAACTCAGCGAATTAATTCGTTTGAGTGCTGACTGTAGCACCCTTTTTTTAATTTGGTCCTCAATGCATTTTTTCGAAATCAGTGAGTGCTAGGAAGTTTTTCCAAATTTTGAAGCGGTGACGCAGTTATTTTAAAGTTTAATGCAAGCCTTGCAAATTTAACTTTTCACTGAACGTGTTTTCTTGGCCACTCTCCATTTAAGGGGGGTAGGCTGATGTCTTCTATGTGTGTTGATAGTTATATGACTCACGTTTAGGACTTCTAGAAACGGCTAGGCCCGCTTTGCTACATTCCCTGGCGGCGGCATGCTAAATCTAGCAGGACTATTTTATTGTTCACATCGACCGCATCCGCTTGTCATGGTCAGAAACTGTCTTGCGAATTGCTAAAGGCATTCTTGCTTTTGAGCGGATTAAGCCACCAGGGTGTCTGTGCGCCCCTTTGGTTTCATTCCCTACAATGCATCACGGCGGAGCTGCCCAAGCAAGTACCGGTGGCTATGGATGTAGCTGTAGCTCTATCTTAGAACAAATGCGATTTAATTATGAATTGTGGGTAATAACAGAACAAAGGGAAGTTTTCTGAGTTTTTAAGTCGAAAAGCGAAAATTGCAGTTTTTATAGGGCGTGGCATGTATAGCTTTATCTTTGTTACCCTTGTTTTACCAGAGGCCACCGGACAAACGCTCATCGTGCTTCAAGTTAGATATTATCGTTTTGGCAAGCGCCCACAGACTGATTTTTCAATTAGGATAAGCTTTCTTGATCACAATCTCTCCAATTTCGGATTTTCAGCATCTGTTGTGCGCCTTCTTATGTGTTATCTTTGCCTTGGGTGGCCTCTTCTTTTTCTACCTTCGATTTGTCCTTGGTATACTTCACGTCCAGCACATATTAACCTTATGAGTTTTGCGAACTCTACTATATTTGCCTTTTGTATAGTGGTTTTAGTTCAAAGTTGTATCTTACTCTCCACAGTTCTTCTTCTATGGGTTCCAAATTTGTCGTAGTATTCTTCTCTCAAATCGCAGTAGGGTTTCTTCTGCATCTTTATCTATTCTCCATGTTTGGCACGCATATACTACTATTATAGTTCTAGAGATATTCAGTTTAGTAGTGCTTGTTACCTGAGATGTTACATTTAGACTCCCAAATATTGAAATTGCTGAACTACTTGAATGATTCTGTCGTCCACTGTGAAATTTCGTCCCATTCTTCCTGCTGATATCACTGCCAACAACTACTACAGTAGAATTTTTTCGGCTATGTTCCTATTTTCCCGTATATATCCTTCATATATCTTCCTAATCTTACTACAAGATAAATATCGCACCTGATACCTGCTATTGAACATCACCCTATAGTGATTTTTAAGCTTTGCGTGTTATTTAAAGCGCGCAATATCATAGTAAATAAATTTTCTTTACCGTTTAATGTTGTCTGAGACGTAGCTTCGTGTCTCATTATTTAACTCTGACTTAGTAGTTTCCTCGTTTGGAACTGCCACGCAGCATTTAAATATTAACATGTACTTACATCAATCGTTTTGAATTTTGCGGCCCATTTGCGTTACAATTCTAAACAAATTGTATTATTTAACTAGAGCTGTTTTTGAATTGACAAGTCTAGTTTAATGCTTATGCAGCTAGGACGTTAGTTACTTTGATGTTGTTTTATATTTAACTGTATTTAGCCAGTTTAGCAAATAAAGCCTCATTTTTATTCCCTACTATTGGCATATTATGTTTTGTTTGACCCAACCGATACCTGCTCGTTTTTTTAGAGTATAGATTAGCGTAAGTTAGAAGGTGCACGGTAAGTGAGCTGTATTTAAACTGTGAACTAGGCTAGATTTGTTGATGTGGTGGTTAACGACTGGTGCCTTTTTGTAATATGTTTTATGTTCATTCTATTACTAACCGTAAGAACCATTGCCTAATCCTTGCTCGTGACAACAAATTGTCCAGTTTCGAGCTAATCTCGGTTCTAAACGTCACCTGTTTAAAGGTGATACATGGATACCTTCGTTTACTGTTTCTTACTAGACAGAACCATACTCTTCTGTAAGATCTTCTAAGACCTTCGCATTATTTTGCCGTTGTTAATAATTTTGCATCTGCAAGAAAATTTAAAATAGGTACTAGCGAAAACTCAATATTCATATAATTATAGAATGTGGCTCGCCAACTCTCAGACATAGCCCAATTAACATTGGAGAATTATTGGTTAATCAACTATTTCTGCGTAGGTATTGAGGCACGTGATTGGCCAGAAATGAGAAACGTCAAATTAATTTCAAATTGTTTTCAGTTCTGACCAATTGAGTACCTCGATGCTTATACAGCTACAGTTGATCCATTCATATTTCCCATTCTTAATTGCCCTATGTATAATTCTCGGCGAGACGTACTGTATAGTATATGTATAAGTAATATGCATTGCTGTGATATCCCCTCCAACCCAGCTAATTAATTATTTATTAAGTCCTTGCACATAAGAAGATCGTTAGCTGAAGTTTACAACGTGCCTATTATAAAAAGGTCCACTAGGCCAAAATGTTGCTATTAACCCAGGATTACACTTGCCTAACCTGCAATTGCTTAGCTTACAAAGTGCAGTGCTTACGCTCTTGGAACACCACAAACACTTCTTATTCTTTTAATTAATAAATAAAGTTGCATGTGACTCAAGTTGAAACGGATTCTTATCAGGGCTATTGAGATTTACACACAATTGTTACCCTTCTAGACAACAATTTAATTTTCAGACGCGGGTTCTTAGGGAACAATAAAATCAAACTGATAATATTGCTTTCATGTACTAATTTTTGTCTCAAATCATACCTTACATGGGTGTAACGGCATTAAAACCAAACTTTGCTGGCTATTTATCATGCAACGGACAGAGTAAATATACAGAACGCCTACGGTCCTCGAAGTGCAGTGCGACGACGCTGTTTTGTTCCCATAGGAATGCTTCAACCGCTTGTTTGATCAGGTAAGCTCATGTAGCAACACTTTTCAAGGGACGCCGAACAAAAAAAAAACGGAAAAATTAACCTAGAAATTGATTACATACAGGCTTAAACGTATCAGTTATGCTCACTTATTTCAATACGCAGGTCGCCATAATGACCTCCAGGCCTTGTTAGTTACTGGCATTGATATCCCAGTGTGACCCAGATGTATGCAGGTACGGTTGCCTGTGTTGGTATTTTTTGACTTTTACATGTAGTTATCGTTTTCCAGGAAAGTTCACCATTGTTTGGACCTACTCTGCGTTGTTGTAATGTGCTCCAACGCCTAACGTCTTCATCTGGGTCTTCTGCTTCTACTCGAGCGTTTGGAAACTGTTCCTCGAGCCGTCCAGGTGTCCTGCCTCCGGCAGCGCTTGGAATACGTGCTATACCACCTGCAGATGGCTTCCTCCAGCTTGATGCACCGATATGGAGTGACGCAAACGCACTCTGGAGGTATCGTTCACCGAATACACACTTGTCGCACTTGACAAAATTGTTTCCGCTACATTACTCTGCCCGAATTACACCCATACATAATTTTGTCTAATCGAATGCTCGTTTGGTGGATTGATTTGAAACTATATCTGTATTATTGTGTATTCAACATAGTTATGAACATTTAACCGTCTGGACTTGCCATGAAATATATAATTGTTGTATTTGTTTATGAACACTGACGTTTAAATGTTAGAATCTTTTTCATAACAAGTCCTATACCAGTAGTATTATTAGGCATCAATTAATTTGAAACATATCGTTTTAACATTGTACTTTTTGCTAGCAAAATTACAATGTTTGACTTTACAAGGCTGTAGTACTTTGTGACCTGTTAATAAAATGCAGTATATTAGTTGTAAATGGCAGTTTGACATTTTCATTGCATTCTGTAAGACCAATTTAGTCTAGAAGGTTTTAATTCGATATTTCTCCGATTTTTAAGTGGAATATGGGCTTCCAGTACATGATGGTTACTGAAAAACCAACTAAGATTAATACTGATTTCAAAGTTCAATGCTATACACACGATATTCGGTATCTGAAAAGAGTACTCTCTTTCAGGGCACTCGAATACATTACTTTCGACTCTCATTGAAATTTGTTGAAGACAAACAAAATTGTATTTACCTATAGCTGGTAGTGATACATTTTAAACGAGTATTTGTACCCAGCTTTATTTCGCTTTGAAATAAAGTTTAAAGGTGAGCGAAGCTTTATTAACTTTAAATTTCAATCGAAAATAATAGCATTAGGCTTTGTTATTAAATTTACTGCTGAACACCCACCACATTCTCTCAATTCTTCGAAGTAAATGAATACTTATTAATCAAGGGCATTCTATGTAGTCTGATAACGAATTTTAAAAATATTCAATCTTTGATTAGGTATTTAAGAGTGGGAGATAGGGGAGCAAAATCAACTACTATTATTCCTGAGTATCATACAAATTCCATATACGTTCTTTCACATTTCTAATATTTCTATTCACAGAAGTTAATATATGCAAATCAACACATTTTGCAGTTTGTCCAAGAGACCTAAAGATGATGGAAATCGTTTCATTTAAATCTGTCATATCCATAAAATCAGGCTCAAGTTTGAATAACGACGTATATTATATGCTAGCCAGTTGAACAGTGTTAGTGTGTTGTAAACCTCAAGTTCCACTTTATAAGTGCTCATAGGTATCGCGGAATGCATGTAAATGTAGTTTATATAACGCAAACTGCGCCGGCTTATTTCTGCTTGACGTCTGTCGGCCACGCGACAGAAGTACTTTTAATGCCGCCAGCAATTTCTCACGGCCAGAGTATGCAGTTTGCAATCAAGTACCAGCTGGCGATGCTCTTATTTTAGTTATGGTAATGAAATCTCACTCGAAATAGCACGAAGGTGTTAGAATACACTAAGCTGTAATTACAGGCTCATGTGAATTAGTTTAAGTAGTTCGTTCACAAGAATGGTGTTAAAATAAAGAAATAGAGACAGGGGAGTTACGGTATTAACTATCTTCAGAAATATTTCGTGGGTATTAAACCAAGGGTAGTATATTGAAAGTGGTAAACAATAATATGGCTATTTTGGCAACAAAAAGAACACTTTCAGAACATATAAACGAGCAATAGCTTTAACCCTGACTTGGACGATATATGAGCAGAATGCTCACAATTTTCCAAGAAGCGTCCGGTATGACAATGTTCGCCTAGCATCTATCTTAGTTTTAGACCTTCCTGAAAGAGCCTTGCAGAGCGCAAGGCTAACAGGTACGTAAAATGCGTTTCCCTCTATATAACGTGAACGAAGTTTGGATATTTGTTATATTAATACATAATGTATTATTTTTTTAATGTTGTAGGCCGTGACAATACTCAGTTTGTTTGTTGATTTTTCCTCATACATCCAGTTCATGTTTGCCTTCTCTCGTTTAGGCAAAATTAAGTTAATAGATATTATTCATTTGTGATATTTATACGCACTTTATCTTCCCAGGTTTTTATGTAAATACTACTAATTATTTATCAATGTTTCGTTTGAAAATTCTCCCTGTGGGACTAATACGGAGTCAAAAATGTATGAATAGGAAGAGCTCATTTAATATCTCTCAGATCTTAACAAAGAAATTAGGGTCAAATGGGCCTCAGAACTTTATGGACTGAAATACTGGGTTATTTGATTTCGATGTTCACCCTTGGGATTTAGAAAACAGTAAGAGATGCAAGGTCGGTTCAACTGGGCAAAGTTGCAGATTGTAATACTGTAGATTTTTAAAAATAATTAGCCCCAGCGCAGAGCCCTTAGTTTTTGAAAATGAGTGTAGCGAACCTCATATTAGTGAAATAAGGAAGCTTTTCGTAACGATACAATAGGTCCATATCCATCCTTGATGTAAATTTAAAAGAAACTTTAAATCAATATCTAAAAAATTATAAAATTAATAAAAATACAGGATCAGATATCAACTATTCTTCAAAAATATCTTAATAACGGGTGATTTATTTATAGGTGCTTTTTTCAAAAATTAAAAAAATAAAAAACTACAATTTTATCGGGTAATCTTTATTATCATACAAAAGAACCATTCTTTACATTTATTTTTTAAAGATTATTTCTTTCAAATGTTGGCCGTAACTGCGGCTAACATGATCCATTCTGAGATTCCAATTTGCGATGACGCGTTCGAGCATTTCAAGTGGTATTTGGCGAATGACGCGAGTAATGTTGGCTTCCAATTCCTCAATCGTAGCCGGCTTTTCCATGTAGACTTTGGACTTTACGTAGCCCCAAAGGAAAAAGTCTAGAGGTGTGATATCACATGATCTAGGCGGCCAATTCTCTGGTCCGAAGCGTGAAATTAACTGTTCACCGAATTGTTCTCGCAATAATGCCATGGTTTCACGGGCTGTGTGGCAAGTAGCGCCGTCTTGTTGGAACCAAATGTCGTCGAGATCACGGCCTTCAATTTCAGGCAGCAAATAGTCCGGCTTCAATTCTTGCACGAGTTGAATTTTGTATGTTTTTAAACCAAGATCCTTACGTAAAATACGCCAAGTTGTTCCATACGATAAGCCAGGCTGTTGAGAACGGCGCCGAATCGATTCATCACGGTCACCGCGTACACTCTCTGCTACCGCCGCTATATTTTCTTCACTGCGTGCTGGATGTGATCTATTTGGTCGCGTATTATCCAATGAAAATTGGATTTCACATTTGTCGATGGTATTGCGAATTGTGCGTTCGGTAGGCCGATTATGAGGACCATAAGTTGCTCTAAGCGCACGAAACACATTCCTCGTAGAACGCTGATTTTTGTAATACAGCTGAATAATTTGTAAACGCTGTTCTGGGGTAAGTCTTTCCATGATGAAATGTCAAACAATACTGAACAAAAATATCATTAAAGTTTGACAGTTAGATATGTCATAAAATCCCTACTGGAAAAAGTACCTCTAAATGAATCACCCATTACTATGGAAAGTCAACGTAAAACAACAAATTTTCATGGTTTTGACATAACTCAAAAACTAAGACGCCTAGATTCAATTTGTTTAATGACCAGGATCTGCAATTTTGCCCCAATTTAAGCGTCTTTGTAGATATTAATGTTTCGACATCCCCATGGTGAGCATCGAAATTGAATAGCCCTGTATAGGAATAAATAATATTACCTCTAGGCTGCGTAGCATTGTGTTTATTATTACACCAAATATAGTATTAATATATTTATCCATTTTATAGCGTGATGTGCAAGGTTACTACAAATTTTAAAGTCTTTTGTCATCTTCGCCTCCCAAAAACGGAGATAAGGGTTACGTTTTAGTAGAGATTATCGTAGCGGTATGCTAACGCGCGATACAGTCAACTGCGCTGTACTCGGCCTCAACGCAGAAGGTTTTAAAGCATATTAGAAACGCGCAAACAGGCTGAATATGTGATTGTTACCACCTCCGGAAGTTCATATTGACTGTTTAAGCGATAGGAAACCGTGAGAGGTAATATTTTGGCCGGCAATACTTGTCGGTATCTCCGGATGCTTACAACTTATGTACTGCTCAAACCTGTTGGAGATTTAGTTCTTATTATTAAATTGCCGTCAGACAAATGTCTTATGATACGTTGGGATCTTCATGCGACTCCCGCTAAATTACCTTCTCCGCAGGCCAGCCCCACACGCGTTACTGCAGCTGAAGCCACCTTTTTCAAGGGCAAGCTTTTTATAGACTGGGTGAGAATAGCGCCAGGTGAACCGTTTCGAAGCTGGGGCTTTCTGAACCTCGCCGCTTCAAGCTGCGTAAGCGCCTTACTTTAACGGCAGTAGTATTAATCAACTGATTTACTTTATAATTTCCTCTTTAATGTGTACTTTCTGCATGTTAATTACCATTCCTACTTTCTCTTTTCATCTACAATTGCAACTAATGCTGTTTCGTGTACTTGTTTACGGAGGTATTTGCCTAACGGACACCATTTTCAGCTTCTCCACATAAGGGAAGGCTAAGTGCATTTTAAGTATGTGATTACGAAAAGGCTAATATGATTCATTAATGACATCGTGTAATACCGTGACATGACGGTTAGGACATCGCCCTCCGGCAGTGATTGACTGTTGACGGACCAGCTTCGGATGTCCGCTGATTATAGCACGGGTACTTATGTAAACTAAATTTAACGTTTTAATTGTGCCACTGTGTGTGTCTGTGTTCTGCATTGCCGTAATTAATGTTTAAATATCTTGACGACACCTTGGACGTCTCCTTCTGAGTTGGAAACGTTAGTTTCTATCTTGAGACTAGAGAAATGGACTCAATTGTACCGAAAAACAATTAATAAATACTTTGAACGTTCCTACCGACATGACGTTGAGACAGAAACACGCTTTATTATTATTTCCCGTCCGTGTCCCACTGAAGCTAACTGCGTGCATTTTGGATTTTGTGACCTGATATAAATGCATTTTGAAGTGTAAGAAATGTTATGTTGTATTCTACAGCCAAAAACTCAAGCTGCGTAATTTTTCAGCGCATTCAGCAGCCACTACGGAAACTGAAAGTTACAGTCTGTATAGAGCCTATTTGGTAAATTGTTGCATGATGTATATTGTAATAGTATAAAATTATAGTTAGGGGAATTGCCTTTTGTTTTTCACTAATGGATTTATTCAACACTTCTGTACTCTAAAATAGGACCTTATTTAGTACGTTAGTAAAATTTCTAGAAAATTTTAAATTTGAGCTTTCAAATAGACCTAAATTGGAAGTTGGTTATTTCTTGTGTGGGCCGATTGGTTATCTCCTATAGAACAATGAAGGTTTCATGCATTTAAGCTGGTTTTAAACATATTTTGTGCTAACAATCTTCAATTGGGGATCATTTTAAAGTAACATTATAATACTTGGCAGCAACTTAGACATAGAATAGCTACTGCAGTGTATTACACCACTTAAATGATAAACAACCAATCATTCCATTTCATTTAGCATCATATTAATTTTTATATTCTCTGCTTAAAAGCATAATACGTATTCTTCCAATTGACTTTGCAACTGTTTTTCAACATTTCAATAATTACAGCAACGTATTTTTTCCGTCACTAAAAAACATTGATATCAGACTTTTCTGCATTCTCGACTAATGCTACTTACAACTTCCAATCTCTGCATCCCTATTTTTTAATAATACCGTTGCTGTTAGAAGGTTGCCATCACAAATTGTTAGTCCACAGTAGTGGAAATTATAATTAGATAGTTGGTTATATTTCTATACCGGTGTATCTAATAAATTGTGCAAATAATGCATTATATTCTACACCAAAAAGTAAAACTAGAGCCTCAGAACAAAATATTTCTATCTGTTGTATTTTTCTGGTAAAATCTATTCAAAGGTGAAAATTAACACTTACTTGTTATAAATTTTGTAATGTTATAAACAGGGTATAAACATCAATTTTAAAATATTATTAAGGGATTACAATAGTTAAATATAATCAGGATAAATTTAAATATGAATTGGGAATATGAATAATTATTATGCAATTAGAAAAGAAAGTAGAATTTATAATTGAATAAAATATGGCTAATTGAACAACAGATGGATTCAAATATAATATAATATTTAAAAAAATTACGTTTGAAGGTAATGACAAATACTTAATCGAAATAAATTATTATTTAGTAGGTAAAAATCAAAAATAAGGATAAAAAGTGTTAAAAGTAGAAAATGATATCGTTAAGGACTTTTTGTTTTGATTATTAAGATAACAAATTTAAAGAAATGCGGCTATAATTAATGTGGTGTAATAGAAAAGTATAAAATAAACCCTATTTTAAAATTAATATGTTTGGAGATTAAGAAGGGTTATTTGTAAAATTAAATTTGCGGGGCGATATGAAAATGAAATTTAATTGAAGAAGAAGAAGAAGAGATCTAAAACTAAGGAAGCTTGCAAGTATGTGGTAAAAAACTAAAGTGGGCGCACAACTAATCTACAAAAGAGAATAAATAGAGAAAAGTACTAAGTGAAGTTTATTGGAGAATTACATTTGACATTGTATATCAATTAAACTGGATTACATCGAGCTGGGGTGAATTTATTATTAAATAATTACTTACTGTTTGATATTTTTGTGTGACTAATGAAACGATCTGCTATTTGTCATTTATTTTTCAAATTTGTTTGACATATCATTTAACAGAAGTTATTTTTTCCTTGTAATAAATGTAATAAAATTAAAATCAGAACATCGGATTTCACAATAAGCAGTCTGGATAAAAGGAATCCACCCCTGATTTTCAAGAGCTAGCACAAAGGATAATTACAAACATTAAAAAAATAAACAGGGCAATTTAAATTGATAAAAATAATTAATAAACATATAATAATAGGTTACAAGAAGTAATACGTGAAGTTGTAGCAATATATTCTTAACAACAATATAGCAAAGATATACGAAGGGAACAATTGTCTGAGTAGTGTTAATCAAATTTTATGAGAATCGTTTTATATCACTATGCGTTCCTTTTATTGTATTTTTTTTTTCGATTTTCAGCAGAAAAACGTGTGGAAACAACGTCGCATACTATAAAGAATAATATAATATTATCTCTCATGACAGTGTATATAAACATCATACCTACCTATTATCTGTAACGTTTCCAATTTTACGAATATTTTGAAAAATGCTTTGTAAAATGCAAAAGTGCAAACGTGCGGAAGTGTAGATTATCGCAGTGCACTTTTTGTACGACTGATTACATACACCATGGATAATAAACAACATGAAATTGAAAATGAAATGGTACTACTTCGTCGAATACCGGTGCTTGCCAATGTAGCTATCTGTTGCGGTTGCTAAGTATTACAATAAGCAGTTAATTTAAGGAAGCCACAATTCACTTGGTTTATGTTACAAAGTTTTTACTCGACCCTTACTTAAAAATTATTGCTTAATCACATTTTATATTGCTCAAGGTCTCAGTATTAAATAAATTAAAATACCTTAATCAGCTGATAATTTTTCAAGAAAAGTTTCAGGCTAGTCTCCTATATCTGTATATCTAAGTAATGCCAAAGGGATGCAGGTCATAGAAAGGCACACTTCAATGGAAACAAATGTAGGTATTAATAAATCATATGGAGACAAGAAACAAATAAATATACCTTCCGCTGACACCAACTCGATTGTTTCCCAAAATATGTGAAAAGCATTTACAATTGCCATGTGTACCTAATAAATACCCTTAAGTATCATAGACGCCGAGTTTTATCTTCCTCCAGGGAATCTCCGAAGTTTTGCAGTATTCACACTGCAGAGTGATGCGTCCCCAAGACGTACATATTTTTTAATATTTCACACTGTCTGGAATCTGAACATGTCGTTAAATTTTGAGCTAAATTCCATAATTAGCACTTTAAAAATAGGGTTTCAAACTGGTAAATGTATATTTTATGTGTCAGCAAGGATTATTATATTTATAATTGGGTATGTCAAGTATTGAATAAATCTAAGCGGGACTAAGTTTTCGTTTCGAGTTTGTTATTTAAATATGGTTTTGGCCGGAAGATAAGTATCAAAATTCAATAGCCACCACAAATTATTTTCTTCAACTCATTAAGTAATATTAAATAAATTTCATTTTTCCTATCAATTTAGAATATTACGGCATGCGAATCTTACACTTTCTCTTTGGCGGTTAGGAAGTCACCTGAACCAATCAGTATCATCAACAAAACATTAAATTAAAGATTAAACTTTAAATTTGCCTTCAAAAATGTTTAGCGACGATCCATGAAAAGGATTAACGTCATAATCCTTCGAAAACAATATTCCGGGCTGCTTCAAAAATTTTCATGTTATTTATTTGACACTCGCAACCGCAGTTACTCTGGTTATTTTGTAATATTATTGTATTTGTACATGTTTAAATATAATTAGTTTATGCATTTTCCCCACATTACAACAAGTTGCATTTTTACTACTTAGGTATTGTTTCAGCTGTTAAAGAAACATATCCTCGCCTGGAAGTTGAACATGCATAACAGTATAGGAAATGAACAAGAAAATCTGTTCAAAGGCGAAGATAACTTGATAATTGGAATAAAATATAAATTAAAATACCCTTTTTACGGCCCTTCTAAAATATATAAGTTGAATACATCACCAACATCGATTGCCAGTTCTATAAATTCTTATGCTCTAGTGCACGTTCTGCTAAAAATAATATCCCCACTGCAAGGAAAACGTTTTTATTTGTTAAATGGTGCACTAGGAGTTACAGAAGACAACACCTTAAAAGAGTCAATCATGTACTGTAAGCTGTCAGGAAAGAATTGCACTGGAAAAAATTACACGGGATACAACTTGTTACGGTATTAATTTATCAGATCGACAAAGGTCGTAGTTATTGTCCAAACCAAGACCCGTTGAAGAGGGCACGCGAGGCGTCACGGGATCAGCCTGTTGTGTTTGTCCCACATCAACAAATGATCAAAGAAAGGGGTAGCCACGAACGACAGGAGTCTCGAAGGCCTTGAAGGCCGCCTAACCTAAACTAACCTATCCTATTCTAATGAAACGAACAATTATATACAACAATATGTCACACATGGTTAAACCATTGTGACTTAAGATTGTCAAGGAAAAGAAAACTAAGTCCACCGAAATCCTCAATCGATGACGATGTCGAAAGCCAAGTCGTCTCTGAATTCGCATAATGCGGGACCGAAAATGACTCCAACACCGAACACCAAAAGAAAATCCGGAAAAACAAAGTCTCCAACAAATGTCAACCATAAACATTACTAAAGAAACAACATGCGACCAGCCTGCGCATGACTGACGCACGAAGCTCAAAAGCTTAACAACGAAATTGTTTCTCCCAAAATCCAAAGAGCAGAACCAATACGTGACGACCTAAAGTCATTAAAAGTCTTCAACGAAATTGTTCACAAGGAACCCAATACATGACCTAAAGTCATTAGAAGTCTTCAACGAGATTGTCTTTCCCAAAATCCAAAGGGCAAAGACACGAAATGTGATAACCTAAAGTCATCAAAACAAAATTCGGTAGGCGACGACAGATCGTCCATAAATAAGTCACTTAAACACACAACGACAACAGGCGACTAAATCGCAACATACTTCAACATGGTAAACTACTAAGTCAATAAACGAAAGGGGTACGACAAAAAGTGTACAAGACACTACGACAAGTGTTGATGCACGCGATGTAATCAGAAAACGAAGTTGGGCGATACATGATAAAAATGGAAACGAAATAGAAGTCAATCAAAAAAAACTACGCCAAGCCAACTAAGAAGATGGTTTGAGAGATATTACAAATTCGCATAAAGCGGATCTCACAAACACACCAACACAGAACCACATCCTAGCAACGGACCAATAAATAATAAAGAAAACGAAATGATTTCCAACTCGTTAACGAACAACAACGCGGCACCACATCAAAGGATGACAACAAAAAAAGTCAACATCGGTAATTTAAATACGTCAATGTCGATGAACTCTACTAACTTCAACTTACATTCAGAATAGCACAATAAAATTTCAACCTAGCTGAAGGCTAAACACAATCAACAATAAACGGATTAAAAAAAAGTTCGGTACCTTCCAAAAATTTCAGAGTTTTCACGAAAAAGACAAAAAACCACGGTTTACTTAATGATCCATACTAAAAGAAACGATTAACACCAAAACAAGGGCTTCAAAATGTGCCTTAGCACAGAAAAGAAAATGTTGAAATATTAAACACGAAAAAACACAAAAATCCCGCGAAAAATCCCGGGAAAAACAATATTTGGTATGTCAAAGGGATATCAAGGAACTCATTTAATAAAATAAAACAAATAGGATACGCGTCCTGATATGAAAAAAACACGTTTCCAAATTTCAAAGTCCTAAAAAGTTAAGTTTTCATAAAAAATACTGGAAAGAACTATATGACGTTAATGCCAAACACTAAAATGAAGCTGTATGACAAGAAAAGAAACACAAAAACAATGCCCTAAAGGCGTTATCGACAAAAACGAGCCACACGTTGGGATAGCCAGTTTTCTGTTACGGTATTAATTTATCAGATCGACAAAGGTCGTATTTATTGTCCAAACTCGGGTACAAACTACAGGGTTCGCCGGTTTTCCCTAGAAATCACAGATCTTAATGTGTCGGAGCAGATTTTGTTGCTCCGGTTACTCGCACTTAGCTCAGTCGGGAAGGGGTAGTTCGAAGACTTGAATGAAAAACCGACCGGGTACTTACCTTAAAGTTTGCTCAAAAGAATTGCCAAAGGACGCCACTCATTTTGATGAGATTAACAGCCCTCGTGGCCCAAAACGAGAAATGCCACAGGGCTCTACTAAAGATTCGCTGGGTTAGCTGGACGCTGCGAAGCGTCGTCCACTAGGTTCCCTCCAAGTCGGGCGGTATTTAAATAAGTTGAAGGTTGGGACTCAAAGCGATTTAAGCTGGGACGTAAACAAAGGATGCCTTATGTTCCCAATTCGAAGAAATATGATTTAGACGGAAGTGACTGCAATAGATTACATACGGCTCCGAGGAAATGCTTAATAGTGAGAATTCCAAGGACCGCGGGCATATTTGAGCTTGAACTAAATGAATTGGCTGCAGCATTTTAAAATTATAATACAGGGCCGTACCAGAAAATTTGGGCAGAATATTTTTAACTAATTTCGTTAATGACAACCTATAGTTGGACTGATAGCAAAAATGGCTGAACGAGGTCGAAAATGATCTAACAAACTACACAGAAAAAATTAGACATGGAAGAATTTACACGTAGAAAGAATTTCACGGAGAATAAATTACAAATGTATAAATTTCACAGAAGAAATTACACGTGCATAACAAAAACTAGCAAAAGTAAATTAGGTTAATTGGTATTCTGATTTTCTACCTCCATACTAATTACTGTCCTTAAAAGGGTTAGGTAGCCAGACGGTTCCCAAGCTTAAGTTCCCTTGCAATTTTTGGAAATTCCGATTATGTTTTATTTTCTTCAGTTCTTGTTTAGTTATAGTTAATACAGACAGCAAGTGTTATGTTGCAAAGTGACATCTTTAGTACTTTTATTTTATTTTATACATTTTAGTTATGATATCGTTACTTTAATTTTTGCATATTTTACTTCTATATTTTTTTTTCGTGTTTAATTTCAAGTTTATTATCGTCCATTCAGTAAATATAAAAACACAAAGTGGCCTTTGATTCCCAAAATTTCATGAGTGTACTTTCAAAATCGATATTTGTCTAGGATTCAACTTAGAAAAAGTTACTAAAACAAATAGGTTAAGGGTATGACATTTACTTAGCATAAATATTGTAAATAACTACTTTTACTGATGTAAGACAGAAAAGACTGGGTTGTATACTATTGATGTAGCGTTTATTAGTTTCTATTTTTTATTGTTTTTTATAAAAGTTTAGGTGAGAACTTCCAGAAAAATATCTACTTTGACACTGTAATAAATGAGAAATATTAATTGTCATTGACTGTCATTTTTCAATTCAAACCTGTCTTCATGCAGGTGTTGAAACTTTTGCAAAACAAAATTCAGAATCCCTAGTACAAAAATTGTATGCATATGCCAACTTCAAAAAAATTTAAATGTTTTTGTGTTTGCTGAATGGCCTATATGTTTTGTAAATGTTTTAAGCCAACCTGAAAATTTTGTTTTATAGTGGAGATAGTTTTCGTTTTAATCAAAGACGCGCTACAGTTATACAGTATGCAATAAGTATTCAAGTGTATTACAATAATTTCTTATTTTACCATGGATAATTTTAAATATGGTATTAGTAATAAGTAGTGATGGGCATAATCGGATGATTTCAATAATCGGAATGTTCCATTTCGGAATGTTTATAAAATCCGAATATCATCCGATTATTTTACATTCCGTAAATGCAAGCAAGAGAAAACGAGCGAAACAACAACAAGCGGAAGGAAGATGAAGTGCGTGCAAATTTGCGTCGCTCCGTAAGCCTTTATCTGCGTTGGCATCTATTGTTTGGGTTTGTAGGACCGCCATTCACCAGCATATAGCAGTCAAGTGAGTCAACACAACATTCCGCATTTCGTTCAGTTCAAATTGTATATAGTATAGAATAGTAAAATAATCGAATTCCGAAAGTTCCGAATTTTGTGCACCGAACAGTAACATAATCGAATTCCGAAAAGTTCCGAAACGTTCCGATATAATCGGAACCTTCCGATTTTTTTAACAATCGGAAACTTTCCGATTATTCATTCCGGATAGGCCCATCACTAGTAATAAGGGTGGTCAAACTATTATTTACTTAGGAAATGAGTTTGTTCGTCATCGTGTAACTGCTACAGAGACAATTCATTGGCGTTGTGTGAAATTCAGAACTTTACGCTGCTGATCGCTGCTCCATACCAGAAACAACAACATCCATGGGTCTTCGGACCACTGTCATGCAAATAGAACTTTTGAAGCTGTATCTCATAAAGTTGCAAATGAAATGAAAGTGACCCAGGGAACATAATAATTATTGATCAAAAAAACTCTTCTAGATCTTCTTGTGCTTAATGATTTTTGGTTAGCAGATGGTACATTTAAAGTTGTTCCAGAAATATATTACCAGTTATACAGTATCGGTGTCCAATACGAATCAGGCATCCCTTTTCCTTGTCTACTGCCCCTTCTACTCGGAAAGAAGACAGAATGTACGTGAAGATATTAAATATGTTGCTGGAGAAACATCCCCAATGCCGGCCATGAAAAATTTTGACCGATTTTGAAACTGCAGCAATGAAAGCTTTCCGTATCGTATTTGAAAATATCGAAATTGGAGGATTTTGTTTTTCATTTATCACAATCTATTCTGTGCAAAGTAAATGAATGTAGATTGAAATCTTTATATGAATCTAATCAGTCGTTTGCGATACACATTAAAATAGTGTTATCATTTGCTTTGAAGAGGTTTTGGAAGTATTTTTGTAAGTTGCTGATTTGTTCTCTAATGTAATGAACGAATGCAATGGAAAAATTGAGCAAAGTCTTTATTTAGAACTTTCGGGGTCGACAACTCAGTATCGGCACTTACAAACAACCCTATTTAATATTTCTATTTGGAACCGTAGTCAATCTGCAGCCAAATGTATAGCAAGAACTGCAAATTGTATCTTAGTGTAGATCATATGATTTAGTGTTAAAGTTATTGCATTACTCATACTATAGGTAAAGCTAGAATATGGATCTATAATTTGGGTCCTTACTACCAAATGCATATAAATAATGTACAATAAGTTCATAGAAAATTCTTAAAATGTTTACAGTTAACAGGTCATTGCCCTGAAAGATGTATTAATAATTACCCCCTATTGCAGGGTCGGTTAACATAGCACCACCAACTATTCCGAATGATCTCTAAATCAAGCGCTTGATTCTTTATATCTAGCGCAACCTAGCGCCACAAATTATTACGCTAGCGCCATTACAGGTTCGGATATTTTTACTGGTCTTTTCGGGGGGTGCTAAGTTAACGCTAGCACCACCAATTAACGATAAGTTTCTGAAAACCTAGCGCTAGATTCTCTACACCTAGCGCCACCTGGCGCCACAAATTTTACACCTAGCGCTTTTCCCATTTGAATTGTACGGCATAAAATTGATCGTTAACATAGCACCACCAACTATTCCAAATGATCTCCAAATCAAGCGCTTGATTCTTTATATCTAGCGCCACCTAGCGCCACAAATTATTACGCTACCGCCATTGCGGTTTCGGATATTTTTACTGGTCTTTTCGGGGGGTGCTAAGTTAACGCTAGCACCACCAATTAACGATAGGCTTCTGAAAACCTAGCGCTAGTTTCTCTACACCTAGCGCCACCTGGCGCCACAAATTTTACACCTAGCGCTTTTCCCATTTGAATTGTACGGCATAAAATTGATCGTTAACATAGCACCACCAACTATTCCAAATGATCTCCAAATCAAGCGCTTGATTCTTTATATCTAGCGCCATCTAGCGCCACAAATTATTACGCTACCGCCATTGCGGTTTCGGATATTTTTACTGGTCTTTTCGGGGGGTGCTAAGTTAACGCTAGCACCACCAATTAACTATAGACTTCTGAAAACCTAGCGCTAGATTCTCTACACCTAGCGCCACCTGGCGCCACAAATTTTACACCTAGCGCTTTTCCCATTTGAATTGTACGGCATAAAATTGATCGTTAACATAGCACCACCAACTATTCCAAATGATCTCCAAATCAAGCGCTTGATTCTTTATATCTTGCGCAACCTAGCGCCACAAATTATTACGCTACCGCCATTGCAGTTTCGGATATTTTTACTGGTTTTTTCGGGGGGTGCTAAGTTAACGCTAGCACCACCAATTAACTATAGACTTCTGAAAACCTAGCGCTAGATTCTCTACACCTAGCGCCACCTGGCGCCACAAATTTTACACCTAGCACTTTTCCCATTTGAATTGTACGGCATAAAATTGATCGTTAACATAGCACCACCAACTATTCCAAATGATCTCCAAATCAAGCGCTTGATTCTTTATATCTAGCGCCACCTAGCGCCACAAATTATTACGCTACCGCCATTGCGGTTTCGGATATTTTTACTGGTCTTTTCGGGGGGTGCTAAGTTAACGCTAGCACCACCGATTAACGATAGGCTTCTGAAAACCTAGCGCTAGATTCTCTACACATAGCGTAATCTGGCGCCACAAATTATTACGCTAGCGCCATTGCAGTTTCGGGTTTTTTACTTTTCCTTTCCGGGGGTTCTAAGTTAACGTTTTCACCACCAATAATTAACGACAGACTACTGAAAACCTAGCGCTAGACCCTTCAGACCGAGCACCATTCGGCAACATAGATTTCAAAGCTAGCTCCATCTTGTACTAAATTACCTATATTGGTTGACATTACTGAGATAATTTAATTTAATTTTGTTTAACACAAACTGTTGGACAAAATTGTACCAGTAGAATATTCCACAGCATGCACTGTTTAGTGCAATTATAATTTTGGAGCGAGTACATCATATACATATACATACTTACACAGGATAAGAAAACAAAAAGTTTCTATCATATAATAAAATAAAAATATAGGTCGTTGTATGTGGCTCCCTAAATTACAAAGTAGTGAATAATTTTCGTTTTCTCACCCTGTATATATCTGCAATGAAAAAATAAACTTCAAGAAAGTTCCAATATATATAATGTATTTAAAAACAAAAATGAAAATTTTATAAAACTATAAAGCAAATTACGGTATAGATAGGAGCAGGTAATACGATCTACTTAAAATATTTTATTAAATTACTCGAACGCTATAATAATAAAGTAAGATAAAAATATAAAGCAAGCTCTTCTTATAGAAACTAAAAAAACATTACGGGTGGGCCTTCTGCACGTGCAGTTAATACGACCAATAATTTAAAACGTTACAATTTGTGCAAGCAAATGGCATCATAACCCGCACTACCTTGTAACAAAAAAAAATTATAATGAATAGAACAAAGAAAAGCAACGAATTACTGTGGTAGAGGAACAGCAACTTTTCGTTATTTGGAGATCATTGTATTCTTCCCACTTGTCATTATGACGATACGCGTATGCAATAAAATGGCCAATCACCGTAACCTCGTAACCTCCAACATACCCAATGCAACCTCGTAATAGCTATTTATGCAACAAGTGCTAAAAGTCGACTTTTATGCGCGAGACATGAAAATTATGAAACGAAGCCGAAGGCTGAGTTTCATAACATGTCTCGCGCATAAACGACTTTTAGCACGCGTTGCATACAATATTTTATCTACGACCTTAATTTTACCGTTATTAATCCATAAATATCGATTTAAGAAAGGTTCGCATCTGCGACGCTGCATCATAATGAATAGTAGCCTACGCCGCTGGCGATTGTTTTGGCCACGCCCGTGCTGTCAAGGACAGGTACGAAATTTAATTATTTATACTCCACATATGACTGTATTCATTACATAACGCTTTAATTATTTCAAAAACGCTTTACCTGTAACGCAAGAAGCAACTAGAATAGCTTTACGACTTCACTTGCAGTTCGAAATTGTAGTTTTGAACCTCGCGTCACTTTTAGCACATGTGCTAAAAGTAAACAGCTGATTTCTTTAAACACGGTAAACTATAAAACGTCACTTTTAGTGAAACAAGCTAGCGCTAAAAGGCCTACTTTTAGTAGTGGTCGTAGATAAAATATATTTTGTGCTGTTCACCTTCAAATGCTTTGGAACATCGTCTAATCTTACAATAAATTCCCCTCTTTTACTAATGACATTTAATGGTTCTATTATTAAAAAGTTGCCTACAGAAATTTTGGAGGTACAATTCCTTGTTGAGCATTGACCACAAAAACATTGTTTAGGACTAATATATGACTCCATTGCTGCTTCAATTTCTTTAACATTTTGAACAACCAAGGCAACTGATTTTATGGGCTGCTGTGACATGTCTCCACAGTCATTACATTGCATTTCTTGCAAACCCATGTAAACGTCATCTAATATTTTTCCGAAAATATTTGTTAGTGTATCAGCACATTTAATCAATGTTATGTTTTGGGGCAACAATTCTTTTTCCAAATCGGCGTATAAATAAAATATAACTTACTTGTGCATGTACCTACTATATTACAATTCTATAAAAACTTTCAGGCAATTTATTAAAAAGGAGGCTGCAGGCACTGCACTATAACCGGCAGTCACAGCACTATAACCCGCACAACTGATTCAGAGTTATACTTTATTCAGCTAATCGAGTCAGTAAAGTCTGCAACCCGAGTTACAAATATCAGCACTAAGTTCATTACTAATAGATACGATTTTATTAAAGTTTACATCACAGGATGTAAGTATAATACACAGGGTTAGTCATGAGTGGGTTACTTCTGACCAAAAGTTGAAGACAACCCATCATACAAAAAACGCCTATCACTTGATACAATATTTAATATGATTAATAAATTGAATGAAAGTCCCCAACTTTCTGTTTACATGTCATTGGTGTAAGTCTATGTCAAATTCGAGGTTAGCAGATTAGGTTTTGGTCAGTTTGTGTCAAAACTTATTTCTTATTTCTTATTTTTCATATTAAAAACATGACTGATTGATTATGGCATTCATAAAAGCAGCGAAAAGGCTATGTCTCTTTAATCCAAATTCTCTGTCAAGTTTAGTGGTAATCTAGTTACGGCTGATAATTGTAACTTCGGTGAATGAAGTGTAGAGTTGCAACTACAGTCACAGTAAATATGAAAATCTACTATTGTATTTATGACACCAGACGGAGAAAGGTTGGAACAGCGAAGAACATAGCGCTAGGTTTTCAAAAGTCTGTATTTAGTTGATGATGCACACGTTCAAGGGTTGTATTTACCATGCCAATATTACGAGAGAAAACCACGTTAATCAGAGGACAAGGTGTCGATTATCGCGTAATCAGGCACCGGTTGGCTAAAAAATTGATATTATAGTCATTCTATTGGTTGGTGACGTTATGAGTAGAATGGTTTCAGGAATTTCATCCCGTGCTATTTATTTGGGTCTGAAGAGTCTGGCGCTATGTTTTAAGAAGCCTGACATTGGTTGGTGGTGTAAACACTAACTCAATAGCCCCCGAAAAGAACAGTAAAACATGCGAAACTGTAATAGCGCTAGGGTAATAATTTGTGACGCTAGACACGGCTGGATATAAAGAATCTAGTGCTAGGTTTTCAGAAGGCTATCGTTAATTGGTGGTGCTAGCATTAACTTAGCACCCCCCGAAAAGACCAGTAAAAATATCCGAAACCGCAATGGCGGTAGCGTAATAATTTGTGGCGCTAGGTTGCGCTAGATATAAAGAATCAAGCGCTTGATTTGGAGATCATTTGGAATAGTTGGTGGTGCTATGTTAACGATCAATTTTATGCCGTACAATTCAAATGGGAAAAGCGCTAGGTGTAAAATTTGTGGCGCCAGGTGGCGCTAGGTGTAGAGAATCTAGCGCTAGGTTTTCAGAAGCCTATAGTTAATTGGTGGTGCTAGCGTTAACTTATCACCCCCCGAAAAGACCAGTAAAAATATCCGAAACCGCAATGGCGGTAGCGTAATAATTTGTGGCGCTAGGTTGCGCTAGATATAAAGAATCGAGCGCTTGATTTGGAGATCATTGGGAATAGTTGGTGGTGCTATGTTAACGATCAATTTTATGCCGTACAATTCAAATGGGAAAAGCGCTAGGTGTAAAATTTGTGGCGCCAGGTGGCGCTAGGTGTAGAGAATCTAGCGCTAGGTTTTCAGAAGCCTATCGTTAATTGGTGGTGCTAGCGTTAACTTAGCACCCCCCGAAAAGACCAGTAAAAATATCCGAAACCGCAATGGCGGTAGCGTAATAATTTGTGGCGCTAGGTGGCGCTAGATATAAAGAATCAAGCGCTTGATTTAGAAATCATTTGGAATAGTTGGTGGTGCTATGTTAACGATCAATTTTATGCCGTACAATTCAAATAGGAAAAGCGCTAGGTGTAAAATTTGTGGCGCCAGGTGGCGCTAGGTGTAGAGAATCTAGCGCTAGGTTTTCAGAAGCCTATCGTTAATTGGTGGTGCTAGCGTTAACTTAGCACCCCCCGAAAAGACCAGTAAAAATATCCGAAACTGTAATGGCGCTAGCGTAATAATTTGTGGCGCTAGGTTGCGCTAGATATAAAGAATCAAGCGCTTGATTTGGAGATCATTCGGAATAGTTGGTGGTGCTATGTTAACCGACCCCCTATTGCAACCCGTTGGATTTTAGAATAGAATTTTGACGAATTTGTTCTTTTTTAGAATTTCCATATAAATTAATAAATATCAAAACTTGCGTTCCTGAAATTGTATAACAACTTAATTTCTATATACTAAGACTACAATCACGTTATAATTATACATTTTACTGTGCAAAAGCTAACGAATGTGTTGCTTAAATCACCGTTGTATGTAACGTGTAATTACTTAATAACATTTGCAAAATTTAATATCTATATAGGTACATGTTCTCGGTCGGATATTATAAAATAAGCTGAACTTAGTATTTCGTTTTTAGTTTTTATGCCCATTGATTTGTTAAGATTTAAAATAGAAAAGCATACATATTTCTATTGTTACCTCAGACTGTAGCTGTACACTATTTAAGTAGAATTATGCAATTTCTCCTGTAATTGGGGTGTACCTGTTGGGTATTACTAATTGTTATTGATATTCTTTTATTCGCAGTTTTTGCCAGTTACTTCCTAGGCAGACGGATGCTTACCAAGTCTATTCAGTGATTTTACTGCTTTAGAAATAGTCGTACTATATTACATGTTTTGAGTAGCCTATGGTTCCTTTCTGATTGTGGTGGTGTATGAGTGGGTCTAGCTGGAGCTATTTACGGTGTTGTGTGATATTCGAGTGTGTGACACCTGTTGTGGATATTAGAAATGGGATGATGTGTATATGCTCTTGCCTCCAAATTCTTTCCAACTCTATTGCCAAGGGCGTATATTTTTCATTTCTTTCTGTGTATTATGTTATGTTTATGTCTGTTGGTATAGCTATGTCAATGAGATATTTTGTAGTGTAATATCTGGCGTATTACATATAATTGTTTTGTCTGTATGTATTGTTACTTTGCACTATAGTTCATACTGCTGATTCTTTTAGAACGTTTTCTGGTGTGTATTTATAATATGGTGTGTCATCTGTTGTGAGTTTATGTTTAAGGGTTATTGCTTGATGTATGATCTTTGATGTCATGTTATGTCGTTCAGTGTAGGCAGTTCCAGCGAAGATTTTATAGCCTCACGTAATATGTTGCATGTTCTCTTGGTGTATATGCGTACACTGTTAATGGTTGTATTTTTCATGATGTGTTTTTGGTAACATCTTGTGGGTATTGCCTGATCTTGTGTGGCGAGGAGGAGGCCTTCCGCTTCTGGGATACTATTATTATTATTATCAATCCAGAGTTAACATTTACAATCGAGAACGGAAATAAATCTCAATTAATCAACCTTCTAGGTATGACATTAATGAGAGATAATAATGGAAAAATATACCCTAATTGGTATCCTAAGGTACTACAAACTATTGTATATCTAAATCTTAACTCATCAATAAAATATAAGAAAGGTGTTATAACAAGATTAGTAGAGCAATTATTTTTCTAGATAAAAATACCACAAAGCAAATGTAAAATTAATCACTAATATACTCTTAGAAAATAATTACTTTTATCTACGACCACTACTAAAAGTAGGCCTTTTAGCGCTAGCTTGTTTCACTAAAAGTGACGTTTTATAGTTTACCGTGTTTAAAGAAATCAGCTGTTTACTTTTAGCACATGTGCTAAAAGTGAAGCGAGGTTCAAAACTACAATTTCGAACTGCAAGTGAAGTTGTAAAGCTATTCTAGTTGCTTCTTGCGTTACAGGTAAAGCGTTTTTGAAATAATTAAAGCGTTATGTAATGAATAAAGTCATATGTGGAGTATCAATAATTACATTTCGTAACTCACCTTGACAGCACGGGCGTGGCCAAACAATCGCCACCGCGGCGTAGGCTACTATTCATTATGACATAAATTAAAAGCGTCGCAGATGCGAACCTTTCTTAAATCGATATTTATGGATTAATAACGGTAAAATTAAGGTCGTAGATAAAATATTGTATGCAACGCAAAAGTATAGAAATAAAAGTAATTCATCCATTAATTTGCCACCAAACTTCCCAAACGATTAATTTAGTAACGATCAAAAGGAAATTGAAATGTATACACCAATTCCATATACAAGGTGGGCCACGGGAGCGGGAAGTTTTGAAAATGATGTATTTCAGAAAATAACTGTATTTTATTAAAACAAATTATAACAATAACAAGACAAGTGTAGGCCATTTTTATTTCTTAAAAATTATGCTTTCTAAATGGCCTTCCCTTCTCTCTATACACGACGCAACATATCCAATGGAATATTAGCAATTTCTTCCCGAATTTTCATTTTTAGTTCCTGAATAGGAGAACAGGAAGATCTGTTGGTTTCAGTGCTTGGGTAATCTAGATTTGTATGGTTGGAAATTGAGATTCTGATGTAAAATTCGACGTAAAGTAGTCCTAGATAAACCCAAGGCCTGGCTTTGTTTTTGGCTTGAATGTTTTGGACTGCGCTCTACAGCTGCTCTAACGCGATCGATGTTATCAAGACTTCTGACACTTCTGTTTGGTGGTCCCTTATGTTTGACTTTTGTAGCTGATCCAGTTTCTTCAAATTTACGAACCCACTCCTTTATGGCATGGGCAGATGGAACTCTCCCATGACGAGCAATATTGAAATGGATTCGAAATTGCCGCTGTGCTGCGACCACACAATCATTGTTTTTGTAGTATGATTTTATCACAAAAGAACGTTGTTCGCCGGACCACTGTTCCATGATTACTAAATGGCATAAATTGACAAATAATGTGTCAAACAAATCCACGGCAACCTATGCATACTAACGAAATAATAACATTTTCAAAACTTCCCGCTCCCGTGGCCCACCTTGTATTTCTCATTTGTTATACAAACTAGAAAAAGATCTTGAAATTTACAATTACAAAACATCTTTTCAAAATCATTATACTATTAAAAAGCTTTAAAACCTTAAGTATAAAACAGACACTAAATTAATTTCATACCTCATCTACATTGTAATAATTTTAACGCCAATTACATAAGTGAAACAAAATGGTACCAATAGGATATCACAACACAATCAGTAAAAACAAAAATGGTAACTCCAACAAACCTAACACTGCACTCTCAGATAATGCAGTGGAAAATTTACATAATTTCAATTTACAAAAATTTGATTTAAGGGTAAGCCTTTTAAACCTATGATAATTTAACCAACGAAAATTTACAGTTGAATTTTATCTGTCAAACCACGTACAAAATGTAAAGTTTCATATTGCTTACTTACATCAAAAGTTAACAATATTTATTATCAGGGCCGGCATCTTTATGTTTTCTCGTGTGTTGCTCTTACTTCTAAAGACAATAAATAGCAGAAATTCTAAAATGATAAGTAGAAAAATCGTTTTTGTTCATGTCAAATACTCCCACAATATTTAATTTAGATTTAATGCCAGTGTATATTAACTTAAAAAGAATTTAATTAAAAGGATTCACAATTTTAGATGCCAATTAGTATTATATATATTTTTACGTTTAATCCCCAGGATGAAGTTTATTCCCGAGACAAAGTCGAGGGAAGAATCACATGTGGGATTTAATGACATCTTAATACCAGCTTTTTAAGTTATCAAAATGAAGACAGTATTGATGGTGACGAAACATACTTGGTAACTTAGCAATTTATTAGCACTGGGAGAGGGTAGAGGTGTCCCAATTTCACATGGTGTGTGGGAAAAGTATTTCCGGTAGGTGATGTTTAGCTGTGTGAAGGGCCTGACAAAATATCAGGTATGTACTTTTAAATTCGGTTATTATATTTGACGTTTGACAAGTATTTTTAGCTAGAAGTGTATTTCTCAAACAGAAAAAAATGTAACCCAATTTAAAATTATTTACCCTACATTGTGCCAGGTTAGTTTTACATAACCCAACATCACCTACTGGGAATACTTTTCTCAAAGACAATGAGCATTTGCGACACCTATACTAAGGTCTTTTTCCATGACCGGAAGTAGAAATCAGTTTCTAGGTTATAAATATTGTTGCAGAAATATCCCTTGGGATTAAAAGTGGGACTTTAGTCCCTCAAGAGGACGCTATTGAAAATAATTTTTCAAAATGCCCAACTAATTAATTGAATAAAACATAATTAAATAAAACTAAATTTACCATCACATTATGTAGACACAACAAGGCCCACAGTTGAAATTCTGTAATTATTGTTGTCCCAAGTCTTCTTAATTTTTTGCACTTTTTAAAAAATACCTCAGAAAACGTAACTTGTAAATTGATAAAACCAGGTTATTATGCTGAAGGGAGTTGGAACTTGTTGAAGGTAAGAAAGTTTGGAGAGTGATTTGTAAACGGGATAACCAGGCCTAACTACCACTTAAAAAATGTGCAGCCTATGTCAATTCACAGATGAACACAGCGTTTGAGATTGTATTAAAAATTAAGTATCATACACTAGCTATAAATACAAAATATTGGTGTCATATTTTACTTATTTTAGGCGAACTGGCGACCTAGTAAATTATTTTCGACGTTCGTAAAATTATTGCCTCCGCACCCACTAATTCCCATAACAAAAATATTAATCTACAGACACCAGCACAAATATGGTATATAATTACAGCACGCTATATTTACCTACTTTATTCACCGGCAAATGTTTTTAAACCCTAGCAACACGCCATTACGGTGATAATGCAACAACCTGTGACGGTAATTAAGTGTTTATTTGTGCAAAACAGGTGGTAAATAACTTACACGCACAGCACTAAACACTAACAAAGGCACTAAGCCACCTGTCTATTACAAAAAAGCTCAACTATAATCGATAACTGCAACCAACGCGCAATTATAATCTGTAAGCATGTTCACGTCGCTACTTTACCTACTTTACCCGACATCACAAACCCGTCACGTCAGACAGCTAAGGCCTGGTTTTTTAAACTAGTATTGAGCGTTGTCAGTTATTTATTTTGTCTGTTGTCGTCCGAGGTCCGGTGTGTTGCTCATATTGTTTCCTGTGTTGCTCGAGCTCGCAAGCAACACAACTGATGCTGGGCCTGTTTATTATTTAGCAACGGTCTAATGTGGAACTTACGTTGAATATTGTAAAACATATTTGGGAAAGTATGACCCAATTTTAACCTCCATAGATACTTACAGAGAAAGTACATATTATCTGATTTCTTACCTAAATTTACGATTTGTATTTTAGAGTCACTTAATTTTAACACTTAATTATTGCAATTTCCGATGAAGCTACCACGCGTAGGGAAACGCTAACAATTTACAATCATGCCCTTTTTATATTGCACAAGAAACTAATGTTCTTCAAACCTTGATGGTTGCTTAATTTTTTGCTATAATTTTTTTTTTTGATATCTACAATTATGCGCAAGGTTGGTTCAAATATACAAAAAAAAACATTACATTATATTAGATCAAAACTATTTAAACACCATTGTGGAGAAAATCCTAAGCAGCTGTGTAAGCCAAGCATCATGATCTGTCTTTAATTATTATTGTTTAATACACCACGGTCTAGCTTATTCGTTTATTTGATAGTACGAGTATGCTCGTGTGCTCGTAGTAAGGTCCTTTACACAAGCAAACATTACATTGCTACTTTCACAGCGATTCTGCCACAGCAAAAAGCTTTTCAATTTCAGTAGTTAAAAGGGTGGTTAAGTTAGTGTTTAGTTACTGAATTAACCTTTGCTGTTTATACCTATTTCTAATGTAAAATTAAAGTTGAATATAAGAATACACAATACCACCATTATTATATATAAATGAAGTAATTTAACGCAAACAATAGTCAATGCAAAAGTTTTTATTTACTTATCACTTTGAACGTTGATGTAGAAATTATTTAGCCGTTCTGACATCTAGATAATTAGTTTATGCATTGTATATAGCAGCAGTTTCTACAGGTGCTTAGTTAAAACCTTCACACATATTCAGTTCAGTGTGAAAATGCCAAAACAAAGCAATTTCCTTTATACAGATGACTACGACCGAAAAAATACAAAACGCGTTGTATAGCTAGATAAATTACTTCGAATTTTTACCCCCTCAAAAAATACAAACGATGTGAAAGGGTAAACAAGAGTGGGGCTGCGAGATATGTGGTAAAGTAATCTATTTCCCAAAAATGTGGATGTGGGACGCGGTCCGTATACATGCCGCGCTTCATCCACTTACTCTATTACATTCTTTCGTCTGCAAGGCATAAATTTATCAGCCAGATTTAAAATTAAATCGTTAAGCGCCCCCGATACGTCACTTCGGTTCGAGTCATAGACCTGTTTCGCAACGCTCAAAAGGGAAAAGAAATAATCCGGCCGCTGCCCAGGAAGTATTTAAATTCGGAAGAGTGTTTAAGCTCTTTATATATCGGGGATGTGGGACAATAGCTCAACATTCTGCGAAATTTAGAGGAAATGGGGAGGAAAATTTATACTTTATATTCAACGGAATAAAAAAAAGGAGAGAAACGTTCCTTGCGGCTTGTACTAACAAACATGAAAGTAGCATTTAGAAAATTAAAGCAGGGCGCTCACTTACAGTTTAAATCGAGACGCATCGAAGTGGAAATGGGGGCAATCAAATCGTTGTTGGACGCTTGACAAGTTAATCCTGTGCCAAGATGCCTCCTTTGCAGTTTTTCCATGTGGAGAATATTTCGCACTCTGTTCTCGGATAAATCTTCGCAGGAATCGTCTAAAAGCGCGTTCTCCTGCCACCAAGTCACCTTCGGCGTCGGGAAGCCTAAAATTTAAAAATACGCACTTTTTAGTGGATTTGTAACTCTTTGGGATGTTGTATAATGGATTACATAACAAGCTTCTAACCTCCTGTCGCTATGCAGGTGAGATTAATCGAAGAGCCCTCGTTGTACGGCCCGAGGACGTAATTAGCGACCTGAACTCCGTATTCATCTAAGATACTCAGTTTTCTAGGCGGAACTGCAAATAGAATACTTCAACGCGGCTTCTCTCTTATCTGGTACAATAATGGATAATAGCGCCATCCTTGCAGCGAAGCAAGCCACTTTCGGTTTTGTACTCACTTATGACTGTTAAATTCACTCTGAAGTTTCGCGTGGGGGATTGTTTGAAGTCAACCCTGCACTGATAAACCCCTGCATCGCTGTACAGCACGCTGTCTATGACAAGTTTAGCTGGTTCCTCCTGAAACCGGAAGTCTGCCCGATCTCCCAGGCCTAACTCAGCTGACCAGTGTTTTCCTTGCCCTAACAGTATGGTATCCCGGGAATCGAAACTGCGGCAGGAAAAACAAGGGAAATGTAATTGGGAGAGGCACATTCTGTGGGGATGTTAATAAGATGTAAGAGCGTGCATTTTCGGCTGGATTATCGGAATTGGATGTACACGCGATTTTTATTCGCACAAAGATGAGTGTTTTCCCTCGTTTTCATTTTTTATGAACGTAGGATAGGGATAAGGCGGTGAGAACACAAACATGTGCAAGAAATGTAATATTGATATTCAGTAATTAGTCCTCAAATTATGATGTTGTCATACTAGAATTATAAGATTCGATGAAACATGTTTACTAACATTTATATTTTGATATAACTTGCCTATGTGCAACTCTGTATTTTTGCTAAACTATGAAAGGGCGCTAGTTCTAACAACAAAGTTATTAGTAATATATTATTATAATAAAAAGTTTTACAATTAAACTGTAAATTGAATACCTATACGTTACTCATCTATCGTGGTTGTATTTTGCCCTACAATATATGTACTGCTAAGATGGGATAGTTATAAATTTTCAAAGTGTAGTTATTAAACACATGTATTAGATGCGAAACAAACCTGTGAAATACATTCTTATCTAAAATTTTACCCATACAATAATTTGCTCTAACAAAGATCGATAGATTATGATGCGGCTTTTCCCGTGCCCTATACTCTACTTTACTGCAAATCTAGACTGCCCTTTGTTTGCTAGTTAACTCAGTCGTAGTATCACAAGACCCGCTCTTACCTCAGTGCAGCTAAGGATTTTGTCAATATTGCTCTTTCCGGTCTGCTCGTGATCACCTATAATGTTATAATTGTACATACAAACCCTGCCAGAAATGACAACCAAACAGTTTACATGTAAATATATCTACTTTGTAGAAAACATACATGCATGGAAATACATCAAAAGAATACACAATGTTATTAGGTAAATGTTATATGCGCTAAAGTAGTAGCACGAAACAGTCAACGGGCTTAATACTGAATCTACAGAAAATGTTTGAATTTCGCACTCGAATTCACTGAATACAACCCTGACTCCAGTAGCTTGAATCAGCTGAAGCGATGTATCAACAATATGATGCAGCGCTTTGACCTGCCGGACTGAATGAGCAAGTCGCGCACCTGGCCTTTGAGAGCGTCCTTGCTCGTTGCAACTGTTGCACAATGCGTTTCAATAGCAGTTAAATCCTTATTACAGCTTTATGTTTTCTAAATCTTCCTAGGCCGTACATTCACTCGTAAAATGTGTTTATTGTAACTAAACTTGCATTTATTT
This sequence comes from Agriotes lineatus, assembly GCA_940337035.1. NCBI lineage: Eukaryota > Metazoa > Arthropoda > Insecta > Coleoptera > Elateridae > Agriotes > Agriotes lineatus. The sequence continues at coordinate 125,816,992 of OW679195.1, forward strand.
CGTAGCAAGACGGCCAAGAGATCAGCTGCGTGTGTTGGTAAAGTCGACTGGCTTCCTTGAAGCTCGAATGGCAGCCGAAATAGCAGCTTTTGGCTGCGAACTGCTATATCTCGGGCTTGATTCCCCAAGTTGTCCCTTATAATACTTCACGTGGGGTGCCCTATTGCTTCGTGCTACACGCATAGCTCGCTTATTTGTGAGCAACTCCTCCTGCGCCTCTAAGCCCCTGCATAACTTGCTTTGTTCTATTAATAGCCGCACTCAACCACTAAATCAGCTGGTTTGTGCGTACAAACACAAGCGCAACACTCGCAGGTTTTAAATGCATAACACGTTTTAATCTAATTAGTACAATGTAAGAAAGACAGTTTAGTTTTATTCCTAGAAAAATAATGGTAAAATGTTTCCGTAATTAGTAAATGCCAAGGTGACACGAACTAGACCGTTACAAGATACAGTATGTATAAAGAAAAGAAAACGGATGAAAGATGATAGTAGGTTGACCATTTGCTGAACGAGATTAACAGTAAGTATAAAGCGCATATTCAAAAAAAGCCAGCAAAGAGGTGTGAAACGCAAGATATTTTCGAAACGCAAAATCATATCCAAAATATAAAATTAGTACTGTGTGTTATGGGAGCAAGTTTTATCTAATTCAATAAAAATTATAAAATATATTATCACCAATAGCAACACCACAGTTAAATGTGGCAACTCGTTAAAATAAAAAGTGAAAGTAATAACTGGAATAAAAGAAGGAGGTAGTTAAAACCTAATCTCATTAAAGATGTTGACTTATAAACAAGATAGCAACAGAAAATCGTCGACGCCAATTAGAAACGGCGAACACAAGTTTGGTTGCCATGTTGATGAAGTAGCCTTATTATTACTTGTGATGACGTTTAATTAGATATCTACCTTCTTCATGCAGTGCCAACTAAATGAATGAAGGTTGGTAACAATTATGGAATACACGTCTTGCTCCTGACTGGCTCTAAACAGTGCAATGGATTTGGCCCAGTCCAGTCCATGATATGCTTAAGCCTCGAATGATTCTTTCACAAATGCCGCGTTTCCTCTATGTTGATTTCCATTATAAGTTTCATAAACTGGCACTATTTGCTTATGTTTTCTATCTCGGTTCATGCCACTTAAAACTTCGTGATTTGTTGTATCAACAACGCATGGAATTTGCCATGGAGTCTTCTTAAACACCCCTAATATATTTAGTTTTTTGACCATGAGTGCCCATGTCTCAACTCCTTAGAGCATTACGCGGAAGACGTAGTATTTTATCGGAACTGAAGGCTAAAACTTCGAGTGTTCAGTAAATTTCACATATTCATAAATACAGCTCTACCGTAAACATAGATTCCGAGGCTAATAGCCATTGTAGTTAATGCCCTGTAAATATTTCTATTATAAATAAAATTATACCATTTTGCTACGTACCTATGTCTGCGAATTTAGATCTTCCGTCATCCAGCTGCCCATGTATTTTAGAATTTTTCTGTATAGGCCTGGCTTAGTTTCATCGTTATTGATTTTAAGGAAAAATGTATTTCTTTCAGCTGCGATTTTTTTCATTAATAACTGCAAGAGTTTTGAAATGTTGTCAATTATTTCGGTATTATCAGCATCTTAATTCCATCGTCTTCGTTTTTCAATGCGCCATCGAAAATAGTCTCTCGATAATTACTAAAAAATAGCAGTAAAGATGACTCGCAAGTATTACCATCTAATTCTGGGCCCGAGGATCTGGCTTCAAACCCCAGTAACTTCAATAAACATAAGAGCCTTGCTTCAACTTCACTGCAGTGAGATGTTAACAACGAAGCTGATAGCAACTGACTAAATATGATAAAAGATAAAACGCAGCCGTTTGGCACTCCTCTCTTAATTGGGATACCTTCGGTGGTGTCCTGCTGCAGCCTTACGGACACATCTAATTTCTATAATGATTTTACATAAAGTTTAAGCAACTTCTATCATTTTTTGATCTTGGAAGAATTTTATGAGTTGTTTATGATCCATTCAGTCAAATGCCTTTGATAATCGATTAATCATATGGAAACGTTCTTTCGTTGGGCGCTGAATTTTTGAGGTAGTATTAAAGTGCATCTGTCGTTCCAAATATTTCGTGAAAGCCAAAGACAATCCCATATTCCTCTTTCGCATTTGTCACATATTCTTCTCTGTATTACTTTTAGAAATAATTTTTATGACTAGTTACATCACCATTATACAAAATTAAGCAGAATTGGTGGCATTATTGTCATATATGGACGACTTCGAGATTTGGGTTTGGCGAAGACTCCTGAGGATCTCCTGGACAGCACATACAACCAGTGTGTCTCTTTCAGAAGAACTGGAAATTTAGGAAAATTGTCAAGTGCATTAAAACAACTATTTTTGAAATACTTCTGACACATCACCAGAAGGAAAGACGACAACCTAGAAAAACTGGTTCTTCAGAGAAAAGTAGAAGGAAAACGCCCTAGAGGAAGTTCCCCAAAACGCTGAATCGACCAAGTCAAAGAATGGACCGGTACACCTTTTCAAGAAAATATTAGGTATGCCCAGACAGAGACAAATGGAGCGACATTACTAAACTACAATCTAAATTGTCTCTGGGATCACGTCATTTCAGCTATGAAGTGCACGACTAGAGAGAGAGAAAGGGATTAATTTCTGAACTTCGGATTTCAATTTTGAAAAATTGTTTTTTGTATAATTTTTATCTATCGAGTATTCTGTTGGTGTCTGTTATCGTTTTACTTCCAAGCCTAGTTAAGTTGACAGCCTTTTCCTTCGAATACCTCTATTTTTCAAGTTTACTCTGCCTTTGCTTTTAAAACTTGCTTCCTAATTTTTATGTGGAGTTGTGTGTCGATCTATGTTTTTTCAATAGTTAACAGCAAATTTATCATTTATTTCTCCTTTGTTTAATGTTTATAATTCCAATTACACTATTTCCGTTAGTGAGAGTAGTTTTTGAGTTTTTTCAGCTGTTTTCTACGTATTTGGGTCGTTAAATGGTATAGCTAAGTTTTGAAATTGCAGTGTTTATATCAAATTATAGAGATTTTTTTCCAGAAGTTAGGAATATCATCACTTGATCGGTAGCACTATTTGGCAGCTCAAGAAACTTAGCCGGAAAAAAGAAGAAGAGGGAAAATCACGCTTGTATAAAACTTGCCTAACAGTGTGACACACGCTACATAAGCGACACTAGACACCGCAAGAACAAAATCAGCACCAAGGGCATCAAAATTGAAAATTACAAATGTGGTAAACACTATATGGCAATATTAGAAACGATAATATTAGAAGAGCATGTCAGGTGGAGGATACAGCGAAATAGAGAAAGAAGTAGACGCTGCAGTACATTGGAAACCTTAATGAAAAACCAGCTGAAAATCTTTAAAAAATTTGAAAATTTTGGTCCACACATTACATAAAGAGACTGTAAGCCTTTAAAGTAAGAAAAGAACGAAGAATACAAATAATTTGTACGCATACAGTCATGCTGCCGATTACGTATTGATAAGTAATTCTACGTTAGCTGATGAGATGAAAATTTAATGCAGGAGATTGTAATGACATGATCAATGACATTATTAAAATGTTCGCCAATGCAATATTCGCTCAACGCTTGACATCACTGGAATTATTTTGTGGTGTTATAGCTGTATATACATAAAACATAAAATAGTGCGACACCTTTTGCAATAGGTATCATTTTAACAAAATGTTTTAGTCTACCAGCATTTTGTATTCTGGAAAGATTCTAAAATGCCAACCATGGTGAAAAGGTGACTGTAAAAAAAGAGACCGTAGACTGCAGATCATGTGTGGTTGAACACTACGCAAAAGTAAAACATCTGTCAAGGGGCTTACACGGAACTTCCCTCGCTCGAATTACATCAACTTGCAAAAACAATGCAGTCCCTGAGATTCGAAATCCGCGCTCCCAGGCGAAAATTTCGAGTGCAGTTTCTAGTCCGCCGCTTACAGCTGCTTGAACAACTAAGCCACGTCCGTGCTGCTCTAATTTTACGAGTTTCTGTTGCGTTTTAAAAAAGCCATATTATTCTGACCCAGATAGACATGTAGTCGCCTTCCTCCAAAAAAATTATTTTTGAATTATACCGCTAACTGACAGACAGATAGACAAATTTGAGAAAAATGTTTTTGTCATCTAGGGACCCTGAAACGTGAAGATTTGAAGAAATCACGGAAAGTAATTTTTTCGTGACTACTGTACTCCGTCTTTTAGACAAGGAAAGTAAAAACAAAGGAACCTAGCTGGGTTTACAAAATTAGTAAATATGATAATTAATTTTCTATAGAGATAAAGAAAGAAATATACCTGAGTTTGACAGATTGCCATATTTTTATTCGAGGTCTAATTGTTTTAACATTAGGAGTTCTTTCTGGTGGACACATACTAACACTACCAAATATAATTTTTAAGAAAATAGTACAGGCGGAACTAATAAAAATACAAAAAGGAATGTAGTTTTGTTTGTTTGTTATGGACAAAATCTAGGCATGCAAAGTACCAGGTACCTTCCATCTAGTATTTTGCATGGGGTTCATGTACCAGCTTGGAAGTTTCTTAATCCTTAGTTAACATTATTGGAAATATAGGAAATTTCAACCTGCAGTACCTCAGGCAGGTTTGAGGCTAACAATAATTCTAGATTTTGATAAATGTTTACATTTAAAAAATTCTATAAAGGGGTTTACTAAAAACTTCCCTCGCAGTGGTCGCTGTGACGCAAAATTGAGCACAGCTGTATTTTTGATAAACATATATTCCTGTAGCCAAATGACGGTTAAGCGCAATGTTTTAATATTGTTGACATAATATGCTATCTAGAGCTACTCAGAATTAGGTGCGGATGGGACAACCGAGAAACCAGGAAATTTCCAGATGGGCACGTACCCAGCAAAAGCAGTTGCCAAGGCGGCATTGTTCCGGCCTAGTTGATAGTTTTATGAGGATACTTTGATAAAGACAAAAAGTGGGCGTTGTGACAATAAATAATTTAAAAAATGGAACGAAACTGGAGGTAAAAATATCTTCACGTTTCTAATTACAGTAAAATAATTTTTTAAATAAAAAAATATCCTTAATGAGATTCGAACTAGTGCCTGCGAACGAGCCCAAATATTGGATTCCTTTGTTCTCCGGTGAACTACGGCTGCGCTGACTGCTCCACGCTTCTTGCGATCTAGGTCTATTTAACGTACCGCACTTATTCCTTGTCCGTTTTTGTCTCGTACAACAGTTATCCCGTATTTGTTGATTCCCATTTTTGACAAGGATAAGTCCACCACTATGTATAAATTAGTACTTATATGTTTCCTCAGTTCAAGCAAAAATCAAATTTAATTTTTTAAGGTACTCACCCTGTATTTTTGTTTTTTCCAAAAAATAATTTGTGCTTGTCTAAAAACCTATTTAGCTTCTATCATATACACCGAGTATTTTTATTTCTTTAGAAAATGGAGTTTTTCGAAATTGTCAAAATCCAAAAAGTGCAATTTTTCGGAAATTAAGTAAGATATCAATGAAATCTTTTTAGAGTGTGTTATTTTTAATTAACTGAACAATCTCAAAGCCATTAAAGATCTATGTTTTTAATTTTAGCTAATAATTAATTTTTCAATTCTTTTACATTTTTCAAAATTTCACATACAAAGACTTAATATTAAAGTTCAATTTTTTTTATGTGAACACTTTAAAGATTTATAATTGGGAAAAATAATATAAAATAATAATTACTACATTAGATTTTTTATTATTTACCGAAAAGTAGTATATTTGCATAATTTTTACGTTTTTTATGCAAAACGCTTTTTAGGAGAATTATTTTTCAATTATAATTAATATTTTTTTAAATGGCTTCTAGAAACTCTAATCTAACCCTGTTAATGAATTACTGTTACAAAAATCCTCAGTTGTCTAAGTGAGGAGATTTTATCGAATTACATGTTCTAACAAATCTCTTCATTTAGACAACTGTAAAAAAACATTTACAGGTTTTTTGTAACAGGAATTTATTAACAGGGCTAGATTAGCGTTTCTTGAAGCTATTTAAATATATATTAATTAGAATTGAAATATATTTTTCCTAAAATGCCCCTTGCATAAAAAACGTAAAAATTATGCAAAGATACTACTCTTCGGTACATAATAAAAAATCTAAGGAAGTAATTAAAATTTTATGTTATTCTTTATAATTGTAAATCATTAAAGTCTTCTTATAAAAAAAAATAAAATTATCAGTTTTATGGCTTTGAGATAGTTCATTTAGCTAAAGGTGTGGTTACGAGCGCTATGCAGATGAGGCGGGTTCAAACCCCAGCGGGATAAATTTTTTTTGAAAATTTATTTAATTTATTAGAAACGTGAATATATTTTTACTAACCTAATTTGATTTTTAAAATTATTCAGTGTCGCAATGTCGACGAGGGAAGTTCTGGGTAAAGCCTTTTACAGATTTTTTAAGTTGAATTTAAGCTTGTAAATAACTCTTAATAGCAATGCAAGTCAACTTCTAATTGATTGTTTTAAAATCATGATCCTTAGAAAGACAATTTTACTTCTATGCAATTATATTAATATCCGTTATCTTTCATTCGTAAACTTTGAGGCTGATTTCAGTTTTCTCCTATTGTATGACAATATCTTTTATCCGGAAGTACATGGTTGCTAGCTCAACGAAAAATTGCTAAGATTAACTCTATGGAAATAAAAAAGCCTTTCTCTTTCCGATTGTTAGAAGAGTTTCGCTTCTGACGTGGTTTACACGTTGAGTTACCGTGCTCGATTGCTCTTCCTCCTGAAGAAGCCCATTACATAGGTGGGCGAAACTCTTCGACCTCAATAATGACACGGGCTAATCCCGGAAAGTGTTTTTTACGTAATTACAATGGCGATGCCTCCGAAACCATGTAAAACCAATTGAATTTTTTTATTTTAAATACTTAAGTTGCAGAGTTCCTACATAGTCAGTGCGTTTAGTAACCTGCTTTAATAAAGCAAATTCGTAACAGATTATGTGATATGTAATACACATTTCAAATTTAACGTCCACCATATAAAAGTAGTACGAAGGACAGAATGTGATCCGACCATAATCTTCTTAGAGCAATAACTAATATCCCTTCGAGAAAAACCAACAAACAAAAACAGACCGCGCAGAAAGCTCATAAATATTTGAACCTATAAAGCACAATTTATACAGTTTAAATAATGACTATAAGTTTCTTGTATGGCAAAGGTTAAACAACTGAGTGTAGTACCATCTAAGTACTATCAAAGGAAAGAGATGGCAGTAGAAAAACCGACAATTGAAATAGCTGCAGATACGAGAACAAAAAGACGGGAAACAATGTGGAAGGATACAACTAGAGGCAAAGAATAAAATCAATAAGTCGGAATTTTCTTTGTTTATCACTCTCTTCGCTTCTTTCCTTTTCGTTGCATTTCTGTAGGGTCTCGTCTGCTTTCGTGTTTGGCCACTGTTGTAATTGAATTCTGCAGGTTTTGATCTAATATTTTTTGTAGAGTTTTCTTTACTGTCTCGTCTTGTAGCAGATGTATTTTAAACGTTTTCTCTTTATTGATTTGCTTATGCTCTTCTTCCTTGTTTATACCTTCTTGATCTTTCCCTTCGTCTTTTATTTTCTCATTGTTTTATATTATGGAAAATTCAAGTCTTCTAGTAACAGCCTATGGTCTGCTTCATATTCGGACCCTCTTTTTACCGTAACGTCTTTTATTCTCATTGTCGTGTCTTTTACTGTAATATAGTTCATTACAGCAACAGTATCGATGAACTAGTCGATTAATCTTCCGATACTGGAGGCAGAGTTTATTTCTCAAACATTTTTGATTTATAAAAGCTTTGTCTTGCTTTTACTGCTGCGAACTGTTACTTTCGCAACATTAAAAAATGTAGACGGTATCATACTATATTAATTTTATTCTTGTATTTGCCTTCTATCGGAAAGGTAGCTTTATTATTTATATTTCTTATAGTGACGAAATGCCCTAATAAATATGATGAATTGTGTTTGAATGCTACGAAAAAGGCTTATCAATCATTGTTCGCGCCTTACTTTCACTCTAACTACTGCAGCATTGTGTGTTGCAAATATATCAAAATGGTATTGGTTAGTCATAGAATTTTATAATCCTAAGGTTACGAGGGTTACGTAAAACCTCTGGTTTTGGAATTTAAATGTTATAAACTAAGCAGGCATAACCAAACCTATAAGCCAAAAGCAAATTACGGAATTTACCGCACTACATTTCTTAATGCCCTGCAAAGGGTAGGTTTCGGTAACCTGCACTGAGGTGATATTTACAAAACCGGGTATCATCGTTATAAGCCTCTAGAAGAAAATACGTCTTCGCCTCCTGGTTATTCATGACATGGCAAAGCAAACACACTGCATTGCTAAATAAACACGGCAGAGCCAGTAAGTTCTATCGCCCTTAGGGCGAAAATTTCAGAACTGAGACGACGCCAGCCTTTATTTAAAGCTTCACCGACATCTGTTCGGTTCACATGAATACAAAATATAATCAAATGAAATTGTCCCTCGCAATCAAGTCCGCAATAATTTGAATACACTTACGTATATATCGGGGAAAGTTTTCCATTTTGATCTTCTTTATACCATATAACAATGTACGCTTTGTCGCCCGGAAAGGACGGAGTTATGTCGCAGGGTAGTTTGGCTGCCCCTCCTTGCACGGCTTTTAATATGTGCACTGCTTCAGCTGAAAAAGAAACTAAAATGAAGTAGTTTAAACAACAATAGGCGATGCTAAGTGGAACTGAGGGTATTAAACAATAAAATGCGCTACTAATTGAGAATTTGTATTGTGCGTGCGGCTTCTAAATATAACGTTTTACGACAAACATTATGTTAGCGACGTGACTATTAACAAAGATTATTTCGTTAAACTACCATTCAAACACACAGGGACGTTTTCCTATATGGCTGCGGGAACACTATGTTATCAAATCCGCTCGCCAATTTATCTTCTTAAATTTGATTCGGTTACTAACCAAAATTTTATGCAAACCTCCAGAAAAGCAGCTTCTCAAGTAAAAGTACATTTGATCGAGCTTAGGTTTTATTGCTTCACGTAAAATTCATAAGTTTGACAAAAATTTACTCAACCGCAATCCTTGACCCATTTTTGCGTCTTACTGTTGCTGATCGATGCTAAAAATGAGCCTTCCGAGCTGCAAAAGCTTGCAACTTTTAGAAGAGCTGAAGCTCACTCTTGGCAGAAGTCCAAACCTAACACTGTGGAACAATGCAAAACCTTCGCAAGAGGAGCAATAATGCTTGTATTTTTCAGTAAAATCTGTAGAAAGCTTTAGCGTTTACCATTGTGTGATTACAGTTTTGTGTACAAACGTGCAGGCAGAGGCGGCTTGGGATTTATTCTTTTTTTAAGCGCACGAAAGCTACGCTAAAAGGTTGAGAAATTGGTTTTCAACGTTCGCAATCCTATTTGTCGCTTCTACCACGGTATATAGTAGTCCGCACGAATGAAATGAGTTTATTAAGAGGCGAATAAATTGAACAATTGAATCCAATACGTACACCAAAGCTGCTTATATATATATATTTACAAATTATTTAAACCAAAATGTATTTGGTTAAACATGCAGTCTGTAATTTCACTGCAATTCTCAATTTTAAAAAATCCACTGGACCAAACATTGACATAAACCCAAAGAGCCACACTCGGCTTACGTATTATTAGCTTATATCTAAAAACTACGATGCTTAAAGGCTTGGAATACCACAAGCAGATCTTGTATTTAAAAAAATATTCTTTTTTACCAAACTAGCATATGACTCAAAGATTGACACGAATTCTTTCTCTGGGTTCAATGAAATTTAAAGAATCTTTTTATACTACTACTACGAAACATGTTTATTTAATGCGCGTTATGTAAATCATAAGCAACTATATTTTGTACTGGATTTCATTTTGTATCGGTTGCTACGCAAGTTGCTAGCCAACGAACGCAATATGAAATATTTCATGTTCGGTTGGAAATTTTGCTGTTGCACGTATAGCAGACTATGAACATTTATCGAAAAAAATTTGAATATTAATTTGCTTCTGTCGACATTTGTATATTTACAGATAGTTTCGTAATTAATTCCAATAAATTTCATAAATAATATGGAAACTGACAGTGATATTGATTTAGAATTAACACCTCCAAACGTAACAGAAGCTGCAGAAATTAAATTTATTACCAGAAACGTCCAAAAAGATATACCTACCAACGCACTTATGCCCTCTTTATGGATTGTAAAAAAGATGAAAATGCAAAATCGCTTTCCGAGAACGTTTTAATGGCTTATTTTGGTAAATTGGCGAACAAATTTAAAAGTTCTACTTTATGAACACAATACTCAGTGTTAAAAACCACCATTATGATCAACAACAATATAGATATTAGCAAATATTTAAAACTGAAGGCATTCCTCAAGCGGCAGTCAAACGGCTACAGACCCAAAAAATCAAAGATTTTTACATCAAACCACATGGATACATTTATAAAAGAAGCTCCTGATGAAATATATTTAGTTACAAAAGTAAGTTTTATATTTCCATATAATGAAACATATTTTTGTAATCAATTTACATTGTAGGTCGCATTACTTATGGGTATAATGGGTACATGTAGAAGACATCATTTACATAAAATGCAAATTACCAATTTCAACGATTTGAGTTCAGCTGTTTTAGTAACACTACCAGACAGTAAAACCAAACTTGTACGAAGTTTTACTGTAACCGGCCATTACTATGAAATTTTAAAAAATCTGGTGTGATACACTCGCACAACTTCCTTTTACAGTGATCTTATAATTAGCCAAAAATTTGATTTAAAATGTTTTAAGCACTTGTCAAAAATTTTCAAAAATTACAAATTCTGCAAAAACGGTACAAAATAGAGCGTTAGTTGAAGTGACAAATTTTCTCTAGAATTTTAAGCTGAATTCAAAAATGTAATAATATACCGGGTGTTCTATTTAAAATAAGAGTTAATAAAAAAATAGACAAAAAACAAAAGAAACCCATTTTAGAAGTATTCAACTGGAAAATCACCTATCTCACATCAATACACACTCAAAATGTAATAAAAATGTAAAGTTTAAAAAAAATCGTTAGAGCCGTTTTTAAAAAAATCGAAAAAAACTGAAAAATCACAAGAGTAAACACCTACTTCCGGTTATGCGATTTTTTTCAAAAGCTTGCTGTCTCATATACATAGTACACAAAACTTATATATGAAGTTTCAACGCCATACCGCTTTTCGTTTTTGAGATATTCTGTTCACAGACAGACACACAGACAGACACACAGACCAATGAAAAAAAATATGTTTTTTGGGATCAGGGGACTCTAAAACGTGAAGATCTGTTGAAAACTCAATTTCGAATTTTTGGGGTGAATCCAATACTTCCTTTATTGTAAAAGGAAGTAAGAATACGCGAATCTTCGCCCTCCGAATGTCAATGGTCCCTGGTTTTTCATTAATTATCAAACAGGAAAATGTACCGTCCAAAGAATAGGTCTTAAGATTGGAGCCATGGGTAAAGACACTGCTAAGTATTTAAAATTACCAAACCCCGAACTATATACCGGGCACTGCTTCCGTCGATCTTCCGCAACGATCTTTGTTGATGCTGGCGGTGACATAACCATATTAAAACGTCATGGTGACTGGAAATACACAACAGTCGCTGAAGGATATATTGATGAATCTATAAATAATAAGCTTAACATAGCTAATAAAATTATAAATGCAATACAGAACATTTCAGATAAACCATCAACTTCAGGAATGGAAAATCGGGATAAACCATTGACTTCAACAACGGTGAATTGCCAATATCAAGAAAATATAAGTATTCAACATTCCACTAGTTCTCCAAAAATTATTTTCAATAATTGCACATTTAACTGTACTAAATGAGTTACATAAGTAGGAAGTTAGTTTATAGTTTGAAGTTCTTTGCACAATTTTATAGTCTGTTAATAAGTAATTCTGTATTTTCACTTGTTTCTAGCAATAAATAATATATTGTCATACTCCTCTGTATCCATCATTGCTTGTATTACAATGCCTTAAAAAATGGTTGATACCAAAGTGGTCAATACAATATAGACCGTCTTGTTGATACCCATGTGACTGCAATATATAGGCAACCAAACTCACACAGTTGGTATTCCGTTTCATTAAAATTCCCAACCCCTCAGCTGTAAGGTCCCCTTGTAAGTTGTGAAATATTCAGTAGTTATGTCCCTAGTGCATTCTGTATATTCGAGTATTTCTCGAGAATGCGGAGCATTCGAGAGAAATACTCGAATTATACAGAATGCACGCGGGGAATATTGCAAGACTATTCCTCGAAGAAAGTTAATCCTTTTTAAAGAATTTTTAGTTTTCTTTCTGAAATTTCTTGTATACCTAGCTGGTTTGGTTTTCTTCCCGCAAATACTCGACATTGCACTTGTGCCCAGGAATATCATAATGGCTGAAGAATCAAATAATAGCCCCGAGTACGGGCGCTCCTTAGACGGAGCAGGGGTGCGAAGAATCTCTGGTTCGGTCAATATTGATGTACAATCTCACATAAAAATAGGTACTTGGAACTACCAACCCGGCAAAACATATAATGCATTAAAAGAAATTAAAAGAGTTTACATCTCATTACTGGGAGACAGTGAGATCTGGAAAATGCGTGGTTAATGACCACAGCATCTACTATTCAGGAGAGGATGGAAGACACCATCAAAATGGTGTAGGTTTTATTGTGTCGAGAGAGGTGTTGATAGATGCATTAAATCCGTATGTTACGTTTCTGACAGAGTCGTTATGATTCAAATTGATGCTAAACCTGTTGACATCAACTTTATCCAAGTATACGCACCCAGAACAGATGGTAGTGAAGAATATTTAGAAAAGTTTTACGCAGATGTCAAAAGTATCACAGACAGACTGAGAAATAGAGATATCACTATTTTAATGGGGGACATGAATGCTAAGGTCGGCAGAGGGAGCGAGGGTACGACTGTTGGCGACTTCGGACTTGGAGAGACGACTGTCCACCTGGAAATCCCCTTCAGACAAACCAGATAATATTGTAAGAAATCAAATAGATTATATTTCCATTAACGAACGGTATAAGAATGCAGTAAAAGCCGTTAAAACCTTCCCTGGTGCTGACGTCCCTTCGGATCACAATTTACTAGTTGGTAACCTAAAATTGAAGCTGAAAAAGACTAAACAACATAAATCTTATAAACAAATAGATGTGCATTACATTCAAAATAACCAATGGTATCAATTCAAAGCTGCCATCCATGACACAACATCTAACGCAAAGAGCAAAAAAAGGGAAAAATCAACAGTGGATAACTGATGATATTTGAGTTTAATGGATGAAAGCCGAAAGTACAAAAACAAAGACAAAGAAAAATATAACATCGTAAACAGAGTCATTCAAAAGAAAATCCGTGCTGCAAAAGATGCCTGGCTTGAAAAGAAATGCAGTGAAGTAGAGGAACTGCATAAAAAACACGACACATATGCACAAGAAAGTGAAAAAGCTAGCTGGTCTAAATGGTAAAAGAGCTAGTAACCTTCTCGACAAAGATGATAATCTCATTGTGAATGATTTAGATAAGTTGAAAAGATGGAAGGAGTATGTTGAAGAATTATTTGATGATGATAGAACTGAACTCGTAACACAAAACGCCAATAGAGGGCCTCCGATAACAATAGAATAAATAGAACAAGCGATAAAATTTGCGAAAACTAGAAAAGCAACAGGTCCAGATGAAATTCTTGTTGAAATCCTGAAGCTACTTGAAAGTCATGGCAAACAGCTACTTCTCCACTTGTTCAAAAAAATATACGATTCTGGCAACATACAATCTGACTGGTGAAATAGACATTCGTAATGATCCCGAAGAAAACAAATGCAAAAAAAATGCAGCGACTATCGAACCATCAACTTAATAAGCCATGCCCTAAAAATGTATCTCAAAATAATACACTCTTGAATATATAAGAAAGTTGAGGAAAAAATCAGTGACACTCAATTTGGATTCCGCAATAACCTCGGAACAAGAGAAGCACTGTTCAGTATTCGGGTCTTAGTCCAAAGATGCAGAGGTATTGGTCAACCAGTTTATATGTGCTTCATCGGCTTCGAAAAAACCTTTGATAAGGTGAGACACGATAAAATGGTCAGCATTCTGCGACAAGTTGGTATCGACGAGCGAGATTTGCTCGTCATCACCAACCTCTATTGGCAGCAACAAGCAAACATCAGATTGGGCAAGAACTGTTAATGTTTGTTATTCGATAACGTAAATAAAAAAAGCACCAGTATATTACAGAAACTTTATTAATAACCCTTTACAGCCGATGTGCCGTTGATTTGGGCTATGTTTCTCAGCTGATGTGCTGCGAACTGGTACGAGACCGTCTTTAACTATGTACAGTTACTTAACGACTACTTCTTACTTAAAACTACCTGGAGCCGCCCTGCCGCGCTCACCCCTCCCTTACTAGGGTGCATGCCTGGAGGCTCCAACATACCGCCCCCTTTGAAGTCCTTTAGGCTTCGAAACAAGAAGAATTAATAATATTATGTACAATAACGTAATAAAGACTGTATAAAACAATTCCTACACCTAAAGCACAATATACAATGATTCTTACAATTAAACAATATATACCCCTATTACTAATACATAAATCGTTTATGTTCACTCATTTAGAGGCAAAAAGCACAATTTGTTTAAAGGCCTTCGCAACACTCCGCGCACTGTTTTTACCGTTACCACTCTCACTAATTGGTCAGCCCCTGGATGAAGCTCAATTATTCTCCCCAAGAGCCACTGTTGAGGTGGTACGTTGTCCTCTGCCACGATGACCATTCTTCCTATACGAATATCTTCGAGCGCCCTTTGTCGCCACTTGGAACGCTGTTGCAGTTGAAGCAGATATTCTCTATGCCACCTTTTCCAAAAATGTTGCCGAAGTTGCTCCACTCTTTGCCACCGTGAAAGGCAATTTAATTTTAAATGGGTTGTATCGGGTTCCACCATTGTCATCAACGGTTCCCCGATCAAGAAATGACCAGGAGTCAGTGCGGCCAAGTCATTAGGATCAGAGGTCAGCGGGGTGAGGGGTCGGGAATTTAGACAGGCTTCGATTTGGGTAAGGAGAGTGTATAATTCTTCGTATGTTAATAGCGCGTTACCTATAACCCTTTTCAAGTGATATTTCATCGCCTTAACATTTGATTCCCACAAACCCTCCATGTTCGGCGCACGAGGTGCTATGAATTTCCACTCGATATTTTTAGCAGCTAATGTGCTTATCAATTCATTTTGAAAGTTAGAATTTTTAAGAAATTGGGCCAAATCAGCCAATTCGCGTTTGGCTCCTATGAAGGTAGACGCATTATCTGAATATATGCGTGATATATGACCACGTCTTGCGATAAATCGTTTAAGCGCACTTAAAAACGATGCTGATGTTAAATCGCTCACTACCTCCAAATGAACTGCCTTAGTGGCAAAACATACAAATAACGCAATGTAAACCTTTATGGTTCTTTTACCGCGTCCGCGACCCTGTTTGGCCAAAATGGGTCCTGCGTAATCAACTCCTGATATTAAAAAAGGACGTGTTAATTGCAACCGATCTTTGGGAAGATCACCCATTTTCTGCACAATAGTACGGGGCTTTGCATGAAAACATCTCATACATTTATGAATGATTTGCCTTATGACACCTTTTGCCGCTATAATCCAATATGTCTGCCTTAATGCCGCTAATGTAGCTTGCGCCCCTGCATGCAATTGACGCTCATGTTCACTGATAATAAGCAATCTGGTCAAGTGATGATTTTTAGGCAGAACTATGGGATGCTTTACATCATTAGATATAGCTGCATTTCTTAGTCGACCACCTACCCTTATTAAGTCATCGTCGCCTACAAAGGGATTTAAAGAAGCTAATGGGCTACATTTGTCCACTACCTCGTTTTTATTTAATTGCCATCTCTCAGCTGCAAATGCCTGCTGTTGTACAATGCGAACTAAAGCAAACGTAGCCTTCTGCAGTTCATTAGATGCCAGCGGCCCTGATTTTGCATCTGTCTTGTTTTTGCAATTTTGAATAAATCTAAAACAGTAGGCTATCACGCGCTGTAGCTTGGAAAAAGATGAAAATTTGTCAATGAACTGCGTCTCTACATTCATTGTTGTAAAGGCTATAACCTTCTTGCGTTTCTCTATAATCTCAACATTCCCTATCTCTAAAGTTGGTTGTTGGTATTCTTGATTCAACCACGTCGGACCAAAGAACCACGTTCGATCGGTGATTAATTCTCTAGGTAGCAGACCCCTACTAAAAACATCTGCAGGGTTATCCCGCGACCTTATATGGCTCCAATTTTCTATTTGAGATAATGACTGAATTTCAGACACCCTATTTGCGACGAAAGTATTTAACGTATTAGGTTCTGTCGCTAACCACGCTAATACAATAGTCGAATCAGTCCAACAATATTCCCTTTTAATGTCTAAATTAAGCGTTTTCTTAACGTTATCCATTAATTTAGCTAACAATAAAGCAGCGCATAGCTCTAGCCGCGGTATTGTGACTGTTTTCAGCGGCGCAACCCTACTTTTGGCACACAATAATTGAGAACTATGTTCATTATTAGTGCCTATTGTCTTAATATATATCGCAGCTCCGAAACCTAATTTTGAGGCATCGCAAAAGCCGTGGATTTCTATTGATTTGAAAGGAAAACACGACACTACTTTACGATTGATTTGTAAATCGTTTAAATAAGACAGTTGACTTAAAAATTCAGTCCACGTCGAATGAATATCCATGGGTACGCTCTCATCCCAAGCTATTTTCAATAACCATAATTTTTGCATTATAATCTTTGCTTTCATCGATACTGGTGCTATAAGACCTAAAGGATCAAAAATCTGAGCTATCGCGGATAAAATCGAACGTTTAGTAATTTTACTACATAGTGTGTGTGTTTTAATTTCGTATTTTAGAAAATCACCATCACAATTCCAAATTAATCCTAGCGTCTTAGTTTCTCCATTCTTATCTAAATTAATTACACTATCTGGCCTTATACCACTACTTCCCGAAAGGATTTGTTTTTCATTCGAAGCAAACTTACGCAATTCGAACCCCCCTTGTGCCAAAATGTCAATTATTTCATCCTTTAGCGTTATTAGCGCATTTAATTCATTCCCGCCCGTAATGAGATCGTCCATATAAAAATCGCGACCAATAATTTTACTGCTTAGAGGATAATTAACTTGATTTTGTAAAGCTAATTCTTGCAAACATCGAGTTGCGATGTAACTGGCTGGTTTCGTACCATATGTAAGTGTAAGCAACCTGTATGTTTGAAGGGGTTCATTGGAATTATTTCGCCATAATATTCTTTGATAATCAGCCTGCTGCGGATGAATTTGTATTTGGCGATACATTTTTGCTATGTCGCCCGTTAACGCATATTGAAAGGTCCTGAATCGCGTCAAAATTGAAAATAAATCTTGTTGAATCACTGGTCCACACATTAAATTGTCGTTTAAACTCGACCCGTTGCTAGTCCTCGCCGACATGTCAAAGACCACTCTTAGCCTGGTGGTTGAACTAGATTCCTTAAACACCGCGTGATGAGGAAGATAGCAACTCGGCACGTTTAATTGATGTTCCGGAACCAATTCCATGTGATTTAAATGCTTGTATTCCGTCATAAAATCCATATATTGCTGCTTTATTTCTGGCTTACAGTTTAACTTATGCTCTAAATTATAAAATCGCTTTAACGCATTTTGGTAAGACGCGCCCAAGGCCAGCTTATCGTTTTTAAACGGAAGGCTTACTACAAACCGACCGTTTACATCCCGATGAAAAGTGCTCCTAAAGTGGTTTTCCACATTTATTTCTTCAGCAGACAAGTGTCTTTGACATGAGTATTGTTCAAGTTCCCAGAATTTAGTTAAGCTATTTTCTAATCTGCTTGCGGTACTCAGGTTGCACGAAGTTCTTGTGGTACTTAAAGCAAATTCTATTGAGCCCCCGATTAGCCATCCAAAATGCGATTTCTGTAAGAAAGGTTGATGGTTGTTCGTTCGTATTTGGCCCACACAAAGAACTTCCCAAAATAGCCCGGCACCTAGCAATAAATCTATGGGGCCTGCTTGGTTAAAATATGGATCAGCAATATTGAGATTTACGGGGATTTGAACCATGGCCCTGCTGAATGATCGCGACGGAATATCTTGTGCAATTTGCGGCACTATAAGACATTGCACTTCTGCAGTGAAATTATTATGACGGGACTTGACAGAGACTTCTACCATTTTTTTGACGTAACTGAGACCTTGATTAATACCCGCAATTGTAATATTTGTGTTCACTTGATTCAGAGATAATTTTTTTGCTAAGTTCTCAGTTATGAGATTACTTTGAGAACCTACATCTAAAAGCGCCCTAGCTTCGTGCAAGTTTCCTTTGCTATCACTGACATTGACTAAAGCGGTTGATAGCAATACAGTCGTATTAATGTCCTTGTTTGAACATATCATTGATGTTGATGGCACTATTTCAGATTCATTCAATTGAGAGGCACTGCTAACCTCTGCTAACGTTGTAACATTTTGAACTACATGTAACAAACTATTATGCCTTTGTTTGCATTCGCGGCACTTTAAGGTCGATCGGCAATCATTTGTTTTATGATTATTTCTGAGACAGTTTGAGCATAAATCGAATTTCTCGACTTGCTTAAGGCGATCGGGAACACTTAATTTTAAAAATTCTAAACACTGATATATGTTGTGCGAATTGCGTTTACATTGAAAGCACGACGGTTTGTTGATATTCAAGTATGAAGCATGACGAGGTGGTTTTTCCCTTAAGCTTACTTTGTTTGATGGATTCGCCTGATGTGGCCTTGTTAAAGAGCTTAACGATTCGAGTACTTCGCATCGTTTGTCTAAAAATGTTATAAATTCCTTTAAAGTTGGAATCTCGCTATTTAGACACGATTGCCACTCTTTGTTAGTGGTATAATCTAATTTTTCGCTCAAAATTGGAACAATAAGTGCATCCCAAGAATCAACAGGTAAATTTAGAACCTTTAATGCTGCCATGTTTGAGTTTACCTTGTCTACCAATTGGCGCAGCAAAGTATGAGATGGTCTAGAAATAACTGACAATTTTAATATAGACTGAACATGTTCTTGTATGATTAACCTTTTATTTTCATACCTTCGTTTTAGAATTTCCTAAGCAGAGGTATAATTAGCTTGTGATACAGGCAATGCATCAACTGCATGCAGAGGTTCTTGCTTAAGGCAGGATTTTAAATAGTGAAAACGTTCACAATCATTTAATTTGTGGTTATCGTGGATTAGCGATTTAAAGGTGTCATAAAAAGCTCTCCAATTTGAATGCCTTCCGGAGAATTCGGGCAAATTTAGAATTGGTAATTTGATATTAAATTGCGATTCATGCGAATTTTCTGCAGGAACTCTCTGTGACGCAGAACCGGTATGATCTTCACAAATTGATTGAATTGCGCATACTGTATTAAAATACAGCGTGTCAAAGTTATCCTGATCATCATTTTCTGACAAATCTGGATTAATCATTAAGATTTCCATTTGCAAGCTATTAAACTGATCGTTAATCTCCTTTAACATGGGAAGTCGTACCTTCAACTGATTAACATTATCCCCTTGTTCAAAATTACCTACAAAATTTGCTATTTTTGTCAATCTAGCCTTAACATGACCCCGTTTGTGAACCAAGGTTCCTAATTCCGCCGCCATTTCATTTAAATATTAGAATAGACTGCACGGCGACAAAGATATACACTCTCCGATGATAGGACGGGTGAAATAGAGTTATGGAAAGGATTACTGACCTGTTTGACCTAATGCCCTCCGTTTTTCTACTGATGTGTAGTTGATGTAATTGGCCTTGATGCTGCTGATATGCAGAGAATTTGATCGGAGTCGTCGTCTTGAAGCTGCTGATGTGCAATAGGAAAACGTCCCTCGTTGGTGCTGCTGTTGTGCGGCTGATGGAGCTCGATTTCCAGGAATTTCGACGAACGAACACACTTTTTAAATTAATTTACCGGTGATCCGGGTCGAAGGACCAAATGTTAATGTTTGTTATTCGATAACGTAAATAAAAAAAGCACCAGTATATTACAGAAACTTTATTAATAACCCTTTACAGCCGATGTGCCGTTGATTTGGGCTATGTTTCTCAGCTGATGTGCTGCGAACTGGTACGAGACCGTCTTTAACTATGTACAGTTACTTAACGACTACTTCTTACTTAAAACTACCTGGAGCCGCCCTGCCGCGCTCACCCCTCCCTTACTAGGGTGCATACCTGGAGGCTCCAACAAGAACGTTTCCGAAAATGTGGAAATACGTCGTGGAGTGAAACGGGGGTGTGTTTTGTCAACACTGTTGTTTAACCTGTACTCCGAGCACATTTTCCGGGAGGCACTGGACGGGATCGATGGAGGTGTCAAAATTAACGGAGTGAATATAAACAACCTTAGGTACGCCGACGATACTGTACTGGCTAGCAACCCTGAAGAACTACAAGAACTCATTGACAGTATTACTGGAGCATGTGATGGATATGGTTTGAAACTTAATACGGCTAAGACCAAATGTGTATATGATAGTCAGCAAGCAGGTACCTGTGAATGTTCCGGTGATCTCAGCCTATGGCATACCACTGGAGAAAACCGATAATATAAGTTATCTGGAAGCCAATATAAACAACAATTTTGACATAAGTAACGAGATCAAAATGCGTATCGGAAAAGCTAAAACTGCTTTCTTTAACCTGAAAAAAGTTCTGTGTGATAGAAATATAAACCTTAACCTAAAAGTGAGACTAACAAGATGCTACATATACTTAGTATTATTATACGGGATGGAGAGCTGGACGATTATGCATACTTTGCTGAAAAGACTCGAGGCGTTTGAGATGTGGGTTTATAGGACTAGCTGTTACCCGCTACTTCGTTCGCGCGAGGTTCGTTATATGTGTGTTAAATAATGACTAATTATTTTCTGCCGTCCCATCCTATTCCACCCTATCCCCGTCCCCGTCCCCATCCATTTCTCCGTCCCCATCTTCGTACCGTCCCATCCCGTCCCGTCCCATCCCCTCCCCTTCCATCCCATCCCTTCCTTTCCCTTTACGTCCCGTCCCGTTCCGTCCCGCCCCGCCCCGTCCCGTCCCGTCCAGTCCAGTCCCGTCCCGTCCCGTCCCGTCCCGTCCTGTCCCTTCACTTATGTCATGTCCACCGTCTTGGACTAACTAAATGCCATTTGCGCAATCAACGTCCCGAAAACCTCAATAACGAAACCCATATCGTATTTTAGGTTTATTTGCCCCATTTCATTGATTTTCGGAAAATCACGAAATACGTGTTTGCTTATTTGTTTTAAGGAGTACTCCTACGAAGTTTCAAGTCGAAATGTCTATTTAATATTATTTCTCCATACAAAATTGGAACCCCCATTTTACCCCTTTAGGGGTTGTATTTCGAAATATCCTTCCTTATTCTTTGTATACATCATAAAGGGAACCTCTGTCCAAAATTTCAGCTTTCTAGGTCCAAGGGTTTGGGCTGGGCGTTGATGAGTGAGTGAGTCAGGACTTTCAGGCGGCGAGGTTAAGGTACCAAAACTCGGAGGTCAAATGAACCATACGGGTCCTTCTTGTGCCCCGGAAAGGCCCTAATTAAACTCGGCATTAATTCCGCCTGGTACTGACTGCCCAGATAGTGGTTTTTGGGCACATGGAAAGCTCGTGGTTGCAATCACCAAGACTCGTGAGCTCGGGGCAACAAAGCCACAAAACGTGAGGGATACATTCAGATGCATTTTCAACCAAGTGATGTGCAATATTATTATCAAAGAAACTAATCGCAAGGCTAATGCTGTATACGCTGAGTGGAATAACTCAAATCCAGAGAAGCTCAGAAAATGTGGAAGCAGCTTACAGAAGAAGAGTTCGATGGTTATCTGGGTATCTTGATTACAGCTCAAAGAGCTTTCGAAAATTGACGCGTACCCATTATATCGCGCTACAATGGCAATCAATAGATTATGGGCTATCAGTAGATTTCTGAGATTCGACAATGTCAATACAAGACCACAACGAACGGTTGGAGAGC
This sequence comes from Agriotes lineatus, assembly GCA_940337035.1. Taxonomy (NCBI): domain Eukaryota; kingdom Metazoa; phylum Arthropoda; class Insecta; order Coleoptera; family Elateridae; genus Agriotes; species Agriotes lineatus. The sequence goes on from OW679195.1 coordinate 125,839,342, forward strand.
GACAAGGCAGCTGCTATCTCAGAACTGTGGCTTTTATTGAACGACAATTTGAGAGCACACTACGTGCCATCGGAATGTCTTACAGTCGACGAACAATATTATTCCCTTACAGAGGGAGAACAAGATTCACCCAATACATGCCAGCAAAACCGGCAAAATATGGTATAAAGATTTTGTGGGTGTGTGACTCGTCAAACTCTTACTCGCTCACTGGAGAAATATACACAGGAAAATCGTCTGAAGGTCGGGAGCAAAACCAAGGGGACCGATTAGTGAAAGATCTATGCTACAGGTATAAGAACACTGGTTGAAATATTGTAATGGACAACTTTTTCACCACGCTTCCTCTGGCACGGCTGTAGTTGTCATGGGGACTCTCGATAGTTGGAACGCTGAAAAAAACAAGCGATATATTCCATCTGAGATGTTGGCACATAAAACAAGAGAAACAGCTTCATCCATTTTAAGATTTGGCGATGACAAAGTTAAGATAGTATCTTACGTGCAGAAACCCAACAAAGCTGTAATATTATTCTCCACCATGCATAGTACAACAGATGTGAGTGGCCGGAAGAAAAAACCGGAAATTATACAGTACTATAACTCTGGAAAAAGTGGCGTTGATTGCATGGATTGCACTACTCGACTAAACGGAAGACTCGTCGTTGGCTTATAGCCATGTTTTATAACATGCTGATGTAGCTTACTTGGCATCATTCATTATTTATATGAAGAACAATCTCATGGAGGCAAAAAAGAATCAGCGCCGGCGACCTTAGGGAAACAGTTAGCAATGCCGGCTATCGAGAGCCGTTCGAATAACTCAAGAGTGTGGCAGAACTTTAGTACCAAGTCTGGAATTGAGAGTATGCTAAGTAGACCACTTGTCAATCATACCATTGCTGAAGGAGAACAACAGCCAAGGGATGCATCCGGTCGTCTGGTTGTTACAGGAAGATGTCACATTTGCAGGTCATCTGAGAAAAGACAACAAAAAACTCGAAAATTATGTTTCGTATGTAAGCGTCCAGTGTGTGCCGAACATACACAAACCATTTCGAAATGTGCCCTGTAGCATTATGTTTTATGAAAACAAAGTTTTGTTTTCAGAAAATAAAATTTATTTATTTATAATTTTTAATTACTTTTTCTTAATTCTACTTCCTCCTGCAGCATATTTCTCAATAATTAATGCTGAAATTAATTAGTTCCACAATTTACGTAAAGTAATTAAATTATATATAAAAAGCACAGTAGAGGCACCCGTGTACCTCGCCGTGGACATTACGTATTAAATACTTTAAACATAATATATTTTCTAAATTTGAATATTTTTCATAGCTTTTCTTAATCAATTAGGCTTACATAAAGTAGATTAGAGATTTCATGTAACATGGTCGTAAAATATTAATAGTAACATAATTAATTCATAACTTGAACATAGAAATGGTACCCGGGTACCACGTCGTTGAGAAGAAGGTTAATGTGAAATATTCGTGTCAAGTACAGCTTTATTTACCTTTCAGGACAAAACGACTACTCACAATGACAATATACAGAAGAAGACAATAATCAAGTGATAGATAAGTATAAAGTGACGAGTAATAATCAGAAAGTGACGTTCTCAAACAGTTAAAAATGCTTAAATGCCCCAAAACACCAATAAATTGTTTAAATAACACCTTAATTGGCTCACATTACGTCAGGCTATCTGTTAATTGTCGAAATTTAAAAAATATGAGGATTTATTGACCAGATTTCATACAGATATCGGACTCCTTCATATGGCATCTAGTGTTTGTAGAAATAAAAACGGTAATATTAATTTATGAAAATACATTATCCAAAATTATAGTTTTAAAAGGGTGCTACTCAAACTAGTGATTTTCAATCCATAACTTCTCATGGGCACTGTACGAAGCTACCACAATAACGTGGCCCCTTCTGGGTTTTGTTCACTAATGTGTGCACTCCTTTCCATTAGCAGTATATTCATAAGGTATGCCTTATACAAACCTTCTAGAAAATAGAATCTGATTTTAGGGCGAACTCACAGAATTCAAGGTCTCCTATTAGGTATCTGTTCTTGAAGTAGTGTGACTTCGTTAACATATTATTAAACAAAAAAATGTTCTAGTTACAAAACACTAGTTAAGTATGGTACCTGGTCGTAAATGAGTATCTATTAGGGTGAGTAGGTGTATACAGACACGTCACTACAACACGTCAATTTACTACAACGACTCTCTTCGAAATGCCAAGCAGAATATGAGCTCTCTACTTACACCAACTTATTTTCCAAAAAGTTAAGGAATTTATTTATAATCAAGAAAATATCAATAAAGTGACCTTAGGAGGACCAAGGGGGACGGTAGGTTAAAAAGTACGCACACGTTATCGCTTAGCCAGCATTTTAGCTATTCTCTTTTCTAAAAATCCCAAAAAGTAGATACACTAGCTACGGCAACACTTTATTAAATATTAAATTATTGTTGTATTACTTTATAGTAATAGTTATTTACGTATTGAAGGCATAATTAGTAGATTATACCACAGCGGAATGTTTAAAGCACGATGCGAAGCGTATACCCCCCATTCCCATCCTCCGTTTCTTTCTTCGAGAAAAGCTTCTACGTAAATCCAAAAATTGGCTATCGAATAAGAAAAATTATTTCTGCGATTTTTAGGCACTTTTGTAATAAGAATTCCGTAGTGACGCAGCTAGTTTTTCAAAAACAAATTCGATATTCAGGTTATATCATACAGTTGCACTTTTTTTAAATGCACTTAATAGTTGGCTGTAAATTAGCTAAATAAATAGATTTGTATCTATTAAAAAATATAGCATATGAGGTCAATGCACAATTTTCATTGTAATTTTATTCAAAATTTATGTAATTTACGTCACTGCATTCTTACGTGCCTAAAGAATGTAGAAAATATGTTGATCTATTTTCATATATAAGCGATATATAGCCATAACACGAAAAGTAGCGAAATTGAACTTTCGTTTATAACTGGAAAACAAAAATAACCATATCCAATATATGGCCTCACCGTTAAGCTTTTGTCAAAAAAAAATTAACAAGGTTTCTTATGAAAACATCGAAATTCTTCCACCCTTGTATATCATATTCTATACCGGGTGTCCGTTCTCAAAGTCGAACATAGGCGATTAACATTGTATTGAACGTTTTTGCCGATTCCTGCTCGCCAATTCAACTTACAGGGAAGGTAATGGTACCAATGGAAAGATAAAATTATTACGCATCAAATGTTATCAATAATAATATCCAAGATGCGATTTTTATTTTAAAATACTAATTTAAAACTTGGGAATTTTTAAATAGGTCATGCCTTGCTTTCAAGTTCGTTAGCATTTGTCAAAAAAAAATGGTAATTAGCTGGTGTAAATCAAGTATTTTCTGTCGACGTCTTTTAAAATTATCTACAGAAAAATTAATTATTTCAATGAAGAACGAGTGAATGCACTAATGTTAATTGCCTATGTTCGACTTTGAGAATGGACACCCGGTATATGTGTTACTGTAATTCCTCAGAATAAGTTTTTTAATTAAATTAAAATATTAAAGTTCTTCCTTACTATGATGCTCTATCCGGACGTCGTCGGCTATTACTCTGGCCCATTTTATTTTACCCAGCACTGCTCTGACTAGGTCGACTAACGTTATTTTAGACCACTCCCTAAGATCTTGTAACCATGAATACGTCTTCCTGTTGCATTTCTTCCTTATACATTTTGTTTTTGACAATAAATTAGCTGCAGTAGTGTATATTTTCGACTTTCCTTAACATGGCCGCAGTATTTAATCTTGAGTCTTTTTATACTGATTACTATTTTTTTCTTCTGTAACACTAATATTCAAATTCTTTTTGTTTCTTCCACGTATCATTTACCGTCTAAATATTCTTTAAAAAATTATTCCAAGTATAGATTTAAAAGGTTTGGAAACAATCCGCACCCCTGATGGACTCACTTTCTAACTCATACTTCATGTGATGGTAAAGCATTAATTTTCACCGTATAAATTTGCGATTAATTATAATTCTGTTTTCGCTATCCATGTAGGAATTGCATAGAATGCTAATAAAGCTGACCATCGTTATACCTCGAAGAGTGTCGACAACCGTGATTACTCATAGCGTGGATAAACAAATATTACCAAATTCGAGCAACAGACAATGGGCAACACTGTATAAAGGGGTATCTAATAGTCCCTTATAATGTAGTAGACCATCGATGGCTCTTTCAAAGTCTATAGAACATGAAAACACATTACAAGTAACATCTCAACCCCTAGGAACCATCGCCTGCAGAGTTTAAGGACGTGTTTCTTTTTCCTTTTTTGGGATTGAAGTAAAGGTTGATGTTAAACCATCTTCCATAATTTTCTTTCTATTAATAATTTTCTTTCTATTATCAAAAAGTTGATCCAGCACTTCAACATAAACTTCCAATACGAATTTTATTAATTCTTCTGGAATGTCATTGTTATGGCGTTCTTTATTTGTCTAATTGCTCCTTATATTTCTTCTATAGTAATTGCTGCGTCGTCTATCCTCTACACGTAGGATTGAAGATTGAAAGTGCCATGTTTCCTTTTTTAAAAGCTATTTTGTGATAATCCATCTTATTTTATTTACTTAAATAGTGTGGCTATACATTTGAGTCATGCTTAGACGCTGTTAATATTAAGGCCATCCACATAATCACTAAATCGTTGTTTGAGATTAATATGCTGAATAGGAACAATCGCCACGTTGATGACAAATTTAAAGCCAAAATCAAATCACCTTTACTACATGCGAGAATTTGAGGACCGGTTAGCTAACAGTTAAGACACCTGCTATTCTTTTCAAAAGCTTAAATTTATTCATCGATACAAAAGCAGGGTTAATGGCTATACAAAAAATGTGCTCAATAAAAACGAGAACTCATACACACAAAGCTTAACCAAATTTGCAACCATCTGAACTGCAAAAGAAATCTTAACCCGGTCATAACTCAGTTTGCAGTAACAAACACACACATAATAATAGCCAATCTCAAAAATATTGCAATATTTAATACTAACGTTAACTACTCCGAACTACTGAAATGAAGATATTAAGGACAATATCGGGATACACACTCTACGACAATGTACAAGACGCCGGATGAGAAGAATCTCTAGTGAGTGGAATGAACACGTGACAAGAATGCTTAACAACAGGCCGCCAAAAATAGCGAAGGACAACAAACTAGAAACAACTCGCCCACCTGGCAGGCCACCAAAACGTTGGAGAGATATCTGGGTCTCCGGATCGTAAGAGTAGCAGCAGTTTTGGATTAAACAGGTCTTTCGATCTATTATAAGATAAAGATGAAGAAGAAGTTGATTCGCAGGGTGCACCCAATAAACGTAATATTTACACTATAGCAATCCAATGTATAAATACAATAAGAAGTAAGTTAAAAAGACAAACTACATTGTTTGTTAAAGTTTAGAAGTGAATTACACTACTCAAGCAAGTTAAACTTCAATGGGGTCTTAAGGGCGCTCATCGAAAGTATAAACACAGCACAACATGCAAGGCACGAAAACCAAGTCAAATTATTATAGAGTAAGTAAAGGTGAAATTCGAGGAATCTGAAGACATTGAGTCGATTACGCTGGCATTCGGCACAGCAATTAAAGGCATAAATCAATAACATAACTACGTGCAATACAGACTCCCTAAGCACATTGCTACCTCTTGGGTGGCAGCAGCAGAAAACTAGCTCTTCGGCAATATTACCAGCTCACTAAAGGCTCACTCCAAAATACGCCAAGGCCACCTCACAAACAGGACAAAAGGCAGCTTACGGAAAGAGCAGACTGGACTCTGACAGCACATGCACGATACGCAATGAGGATATGATGGGATCAAAACGTCCCAAACACCTCGCTACGAAATCAGAACATCAAAACAGCTCGGTTCGGAATGGTGGCCGGATTGAAGCAACTAGAAATAACCCGAAATGCTAAACCAATTTGGTAACAATAATAAAGCAAACTCAACTGACTACGTTCAGTTTACCCCTAAGTTCGAAATGAGACTGTCAAGGACAAGCATGTAAGCCCTCAGAGATATTGAGACAAAATGACAAAAAATTGCCAACGCCTAACACTAGCACTCTCGTCGCGACAAATGCGAACAAATTCAGAACGACGGCGCGGTCAATTCGAATAATTCCCCAAAAGGCTGTAGCCCTAAACACGTTGCAACAACATCTTACAAGTTAAAATGGCTGAATAAGGTGAAGGAAACGGAATTTCATTGATTTGTACATCAAAATCATTATACCCAAAACTCTATTTTAACAATTTTTGGTATAATACAGTTAACATTTTTCAATCCTCGTCATAGGATATAAACTGTAATATATCTAAAATTAGCTTTCACTCTCTATTACTGAATATTACGTATTCAACTGCTCAAAAACTGGACAATTAGCAGTTGTATCTCAATTTCAATTAATCCTGTTAATTTATAATTCTAGTAAGTCATATATTTCTGAGGCCATAAAAATTAAATAAGCACAGAGAAAAAGGAGGACCAGAATGAGAACAACAAGTAAAATAGTTCCGAAATAAATTCACCATAAATTGCCTCCTTACAATAAATCTATTCGATTGACTAGTTGTTTACCTACACTAATAAAGCACAATGCAATGTCGAATTACATTTAAACAAAAATGCAACCACCTGTTTCAATTTTTATGTCACTTATTTAACTCGTAATATAACAAAAAACTCAACAAAGCTTTCTTGTATACTTTAAATAAAGCAGTGTTGGAAAGATATTCAATAAATTAACTTGAAATAAGACATATTTTCATAATTAACGCCTATTTCTAGTTCTAGAAAATGGGTTTCCATAATTTACTAGCACATAAAAATAAATTTTCATTTTTATGTATTAGCATATTTTCGTGTTTTGTGTTGTTCAGATATGGCAAAAATATACTAAAAATGCCGAGCGAAGTCCCACCTTTCTTTCAGCAACTAAAGTTGTATGTTACAATTTTCACATTGCGAACTCGCAGCTTTATTTGTTCTATTGGACTGCACAAAATGTCGGAGTAAATGTTAAAGATGTAATGGTTTAAATTTTTAAACTACTGGAAGTAACGATATTACACGGCCATGGCATATACGTAACATCACAAAAAAGTAAATTTATTAGTTGAAATTAAGTACGTATAATCACAGCAATATATTTTTATAGTATATCGTTACAATAATGCTCCCACATAAACTAGCTTGCCTCGTTTCTTACAAACGAGATTTAAAAGTTTCACTGGAGTTATTGTTTAAGCTTCTGTTTATTGGTTTTTATACGAGCCACAATAGCATGTAAACTAAAATCGTCACAGTTTCGGTTTTATAAACGAATATACAGCCAGCAGACAGGATGCACATTTGACATGCTTAGCTCGGTTACTGGCTCAGACTTTTATCAATCTTATTTCTGTTTGATTTCTTTACTTGTATTAGAAGATCCACCTGTTTACTTAGCTTCCAGCCTTTAATCTCTGTTAGAGTCACGCGAGTTTAGTGACCTCGCAGCTTGCTTTTCGGAGTGCAATTGACACCTCGGGAGAATGTCGGCAGGGATTGGAGGTAATCTAGCTCAACCTGTGATTTTTTGCGAGCAACTAATGACAAGGCTTCGTCAGAAAATATAGGCGGTGTTTTAATTTTAAGGCTGTTCTTTTCTTGTGCTGTTAGAAACACGCGCTTGGCAGAACTTGTGCCATAAGGTCCTGGGAATCATTATTTACACATTATTGTTTGGGAGTCACAAAAACATACTTTTTATTTTAATGTGTTTAGTTATGTATTATTGTAGCAAACAGCTACTGCCAATATAAAGCTAATAACAAACCTATTGAATTACCATAAAAAATCTAGTTCGTTGTAATATATTGTTATGATTCTGTGTTTAAATATATGATGTAATGAAAATGGTATTCAGTTATATAATGTTATTTGGACTAAGTCAGTGGTTCTCAAACTTTCGACATCTGTGTACCCCTTCTATAATTTTCGTAACACTAAGTACCCCTTGTCAAAAAAAAAACGCATATACTTTAATAACAATAAAAATATTTTTATTTTATTCCTTTTTTAGTACATAAACAAAATAATAATAATCGCAAAATAAAATTCATTCATAATAAAATATAAATAAAATCAATAAAAGTTATATTATAAATAACATTCGGTAAAATCAATGAGAAGGATGAAATTGTTTATGTTGAGACGACAGATCATCATAATTTGGTTCCCTGGTTGTTAATTTTAATCTGAGATGTGGTTCGATATCCAAAAGCCTGTTCCTTTTTTTTGATTTAATGTCTACAAATGCTGAAAAAGCAACTTCGCATAGATATGAAGTTGGAAAAGGCAAGATGTATTTCAGGACTTTTTCAGTTAAAACTGGATACACATGTTGCATTTGCAACCAGAATGATGTTAAAGTACACTCCTTATGTTTATTTTTCAAGAATCCGTCTGAAGCTAATTCCAACAATTGCTCTTCTTCCGCATACGATAAACCTTCTGGCATGGATGTTGTATTAATGTCGAACGGATATCTTATCCACTCAATATTTATGTTTGAGTCAGGAAAATAGTTTTTCAGACCCAATTGTAAATTCTCTAAATGCTGTGTTATACATTTCAGAGTGTCAGCATCAATTTTATCAGCAGAACTTGTTATAAACTCATGAAGAGAGGGAAACGAGTCCAATTCTCCATTACCAACTCTCTTTTGCCACAATTTTAATTTTGCCATGGTAGCGTTCACTTTATCTTGAACGTGAAACAATGAAACTTCTTTGCCTTGCAACGATAAGTTGAGACAATTTAGAACAGAGAAAATATCTGCTAAGTATGCCAATTTACAGAGCCATTTCCAGTCATGTAAACAGTTTCTCAGCTCAAATCTATCATTAAGAAAAACTTGAAGTTCATGCCTAAGTTCAAATAATCGGTTTAGAATTTTCCCTCGAGACAGCCAACGAACATCGGTATGAAAAAGAAGCTGAGTATGACTACTTCCCATTTCTTCACACATTTGCGAAAAAAGTCGTGCATTCAAAGGACGGCCTTTAACGTAGTTAATGATTTTCACGCTTTCATCCAGAACTTTCTGTAGATCAGTGGGCATCTTACGTGTTGCCAAAGCCTCTCTGTGTATGCAACAATGTGTGGATATGACATTTGGGGCAACATTCTGAATTCTTGCAACGAGTCCTTTATTAATTCCGACCATACTTTTTGCTCCATCTGTGCTTATTCCAACACATCTATTCCAATCAATTTTGTTCTCTTGCATAAATTTATTCATAACATTAAAGATATCTTCTCCTGTTGTGTGACCTGATAAAGGCTGGCAAAATAAAAAGTCGTCATGAATTTCTTGATCTTTTTCGTATCTAACAAACGCCATAAGATTTGCAAAATTCGCAATATCAGTGGACTCATCGACTTGTAATGCATAATAACGACTTCGAGAAATATCAGACAATAACATCTGTTTTACATTATTAGACATATCAATGATTCGTCGATGAACTGTACTATTTGAGAGGGGAACGCGGTCAAAAGTTTGTTTTGCCCTATCTCCTAGCATTACTTCTGCCATTATATTAGCTGCAGGCTTGATTAAAGTTTCGCCAATCGTCTCCGCTGCACTGCATTTCGCAATTAAAAGCGACACGCGATACGAAGCTTCTAGGATTTTTTGATTGTCACCTCCTGTCCAACCCCGCATTACTTTTCGAGACTGATTTAAATCCTTAACTTTGTTTTCAAAAAAATCGATTGGTTTATCTTTGTACTGATTGTGGTTTGTTTCAAAATGGCGCTTTAAGTTGGATGGTTTCATGCTTTCATTTGTTAGATTTTCAGAACAAATGACGCAAAGTGGAATAGGCTCTTTTTCATCTCCAGTCCATGAGAATCCAAATTTAAGATATTCTTTGTCGTACTTGCGATTTTTCCTTGCTTTTTTCTTAACAGGTTCTTTCAGAATTGAAGGTGGTTCACCCTCGTTAATTTCATTATGTTCTGTTTGTTGATTGTTACTATAATCACCGCTTTCTTTCGGTTTAAAAGTTCCAGATTTCAACCAGCAATCCATAATCTTGAATGTTAGGGATAAAAATTATATTTAGAATGAATTATCAGGGCTGACCAAAGCACATAACATACCTTTCCTATTAGAAAACGCGCACGAAAGCCAAACATACACACGCGCGCTGTAAGAGTTCAATGTGTACTGGAGTTTTTTGTGCGGCACTGTTGTCTGGGCTATGGAGGGGGCAGTTATTATTTTTCTATGATTGTAATCGAAAAAAGTAAGCTGCTTGTTTCACCAGGCGCAGCGAAAGCCGGGTCCAGCGCGTACCCCCACCAAACCCTTCCCGTCCCCCAGGGGGTACGCGTACCACACTTTGGGAAACACTGGACTAAGTTAATAAATAATACTTACAATATAAGGCACAATTGGCATGGGAGTAATACTATATTACAGCCCGAGATGGGAAGTGTTTCATTACTGTCGAGAGATTAGTTAGCTGATTGAGACGCGAAGCGTCGAAATCAGCTATTATCTCGAGACTAAGGAAACTTCCTGTCGAGGTTTGTATACTATTTTATTCGCAACCACTTTATTCTAAACAATAATTGGAAAAATTATTATATTATGATACTTCAGGTTGTGACGCGCATGAATGGATCAACGAGATTCCCAGTGTCCCTACCTACTCAGCGGTCGGGAAGTAGCGGGCTGAAATGTACGACTTCCCCCACTCAAATGAGGTCAGGAATGTTAACATTGAATAAAATTATTGTTGCTTTCTTTGAATAACTTCATTTTATATTCAGTTTTAAAAAGAATAACTTTAGGAGGATGACTTTATTTTAAGAAATAGCATCTAATTTTGACATTTATATTTTTGAAATTTGCAATAATGTAGATTATTTGAAGTAACCCGACGCCGGGGCAAGTTGAGCACTGCACCACCAGATGCAAGCTTACAAAGCACCAGCCTCTACACCAGTAGGTAAAAGAGGTTACAGATAATACATACACACATATATTGTAACAATGTATGTTTAGTAACTAAGCGGGATGCTGGTAGATAGATATAAAAACATAACGTCAGATTTTCAGTATTTATTGAATTTAAAATACTCAGGCATTTGGTATGTTTAGAAATTAATAATAATAATAATAACCATATCTATTACTTCCACATAAATAACATCACTAACATAATTTAATAAGTATCAAATTAATTTAAATCGGATTACTACGAAATAAAGTCATTTTTTAATGTAAATTAAACTACTCGTAGTTCAGAAAATTCTTCCTATTTATAGCTGGTCACAAATTATGTCTTAATCACTTTTTTGAGTTAGCAGGATATCCTGAGGCAGTTCGCATTTCAAAGGTGTGTGAATATTCCTTCTTCCCAAGGAGTGCGACTTTGTCTCAGGGCGCAATGATAATTTTGAACCTCTTATTACTATAATAACCCCAACTTAACCCTTTATCGATATGTATTCCAAGACGCTGTTCCATAGAATAATGTGGTCGTTCATCAGCATATGGGGTGGTCTTAAGTAACCTTCTGAGAGTAAATATTTCTGTTTCAGATTTTAGCGGGTTAAGCAGCATTTTCCATTTATTAAACCATTGAGCTATAATACCTACGCCTTCTTGAAGTTGGTTAATTATGATATTTATGTCTTTGCGTTGACTTAATGTAATCGTATCGTCTGTAAACATTGTAAGTGTAGTATTTTTCACCGCAGGTATGTCGTGCACGAATATTGTTATGGTACATTAAGAGCCGTTTTGGCTGCAGATTAAATGTAAAAACAGAATTTGGGAGATCAATACAATCAATTTAGGAAATATTAAAAATAATTGGCTGTTTGAATGAAGTTCATTAAAAGAATTCGAATTTGAGGAAAATTAAGATGAAAGGGATAACATTTTAGTATTCTGTAGGGGTTTTGAAAATTATAAAGTAAATACATGCTCATATTATACATGGCAAATGTAATTTCTATTAAAATAAAATAGTGACGTAGGTAACACTCAACTAAATTTAATTTATAGATGGCAGGAATAATTAGAACATAGTAGTTAAGCAGATATTGTTATGATTATTAAAATAACAACTCATAGAAAAATAGAATGTACCTTTTGATACAATTATCGGTCTGAAAAAATACATAGAAATTACCCTAGTTTTTAAAATGTTAGTTTGTGAAAACATTTGAAAAGGGTTTAAGAAAATCTATGAGGTGAAAATTAAGAGAAATATAAAGAAAATTATTGTTAATAAATTAACAGTTATTGAAGAGAATTGGAAGTTCGTAAAACTAGATAGAAGCAAGCAGAAGAAGCAAGAAGAAAATAAGATTTGGGGTGAATTAGTTTATTTTGAATAATACAATTGATAAGAAGTTACATTGGTTTGAGTGCTGGGTATGTTGAGGGTGTACTGAGGACACGTGGATCTGTTGACGGATGATAGCAGAGGGACTACTGGATACGAGCTATTCTGTTGGTTACTGACGACAGAGGCTGCTGAAGTTTGGATCTAAGGGAGAAGGATATTAATTAGGGATCATCTGTAAATAACAAACCTGCCGTAAAGCTGTCGGAAGGAGGGAGTCTCTGGAAGGTAGTAGTGACACTAGTGAACTAGAATGGGGGCTTTCCTGCTAGCAGCCAAGGGTTTGACAAGTTGGCGGCTGTTGTTAGTAAGCAGTGCACCACAGCAGGACTAAATAGGGATCCGGGCTGTTGACATCAGGAGTGCTGTCTTGGAGGTGATATTGGAACAGAAAGAGTGAAAGCAGTTCAATGTGGGTTGTAGTTTTGTCCTATCGACGCTATAGTAAATCGAACCACCCTGAAAGAGTCTGAAGGCGCTATCAATTTTAATAACTAAATAATTTGGATATTCAAAGATATAAGTCAATTTATAAGTAAGAGCAGCCAGTATAATATATTAAATAAAAGTAGTCCTTATATAGAACCGTGTGGTACACCTGCTCCTATTGCTTTAATTTCAGAAGTTGTATTGTTCATGGGTGTTGAGAAGGAAAGATTCTGAAGAAAAAATTTGATGATATTCACAAGGTTGCTTGGTGCGTTATGCAAAACTCTGTAAAGCACTTGTTTAACATCAATGAAGACCGAAGGCTTGTGTGGATTTTTTTAATTCAAATGCGTTCATCATATATTCAGTAATGCGATTTAACTGATAAAAACAGTAGAATGATGATTTCGGAACCCGAATTGAAATTTAGGTATTCAATTTATGATGTCGATTAATTCTAATAATCTTCTGTTAATGGCTTTTCCAAAAAGATTTGAGATACTCGGTAGTAAGCTTATTAGCCTGTAACTTGAAACTTCAGAGGGATTTTTCTGGCTTATGAAATAACAAAACCTTTGCAAATTTTTACTGGATTGTAAATTAATCACATCGAAGACATGAGTTGAAAACTGTACTCGTAAATATTGCAGTGTGGAGCAGTCAACTTGAATCATCCGACGAGAAAATACTTCCAAAAATCTATTTTAAGATATAAAAAACATTCTGGGAAAGTTAAAATGTAGATATTGAACGTAATCATGATATCAATTCATTCTACTCGACTTCTGAGTATAGAGAAGGTAGTATAGCTATTTTCAGGAGGAATAATGTGCAAAATTAAGTGATAGCTTAGTGAACGGGACCATTGGAAGAACTCTATTGTGGTAAATGTCATTTCAAGTTCAAGTGGAGAGTGAAATAAACAGTCAAAATGTACAGACGCAAAGACATAATATAAGAACCACAATATTTTAGAGTTTTTATAAGCGGTAGAAATAATGATCAATACCACGGCACTCGTAGCTAGAGCTGTAGCTTTTATATTTCATTTAGGCCTATCACTTGGTGTGCATAGCTTCTGCATTCCTTTCTGTTACTTTTTCTACTATTTTCTTCCAATTTTTGATTTGATTTCGTTCTATATCTTCAATTACATGCTCACCCCTTTCTTTTATTGATTTTTCTCCTTTTATTTTCCGTTGTGGAATTTTTCATGCTCTACTTTATACTAGGTGAGCTTTTTAAAATGTTACAAGGTAAAATCTCTAAAACGGTTTCAAATATTTTGATTAAATGTTGGTGAGGTAATATGGAGATGGGGGGACATATTTAAACGTATGTTTTATAATTACCCTCCCCCTTCTCTATTTGGAGGCGCGGGTTATAACTTTGAAGTTTTAAATAGGATGATGTATTTTTGTTTATAAAATTCGAATTTACTTAAAAAAGTACGTATGTGTACAAAACATTTTTGGATTTGCTGTTTCGGTTACGGAATTATGATTAACTAAATTGTTATTGAATTTAAAAAATAAATAGATTTTACGAATAATCAAGTTCACCTATTTTAGAATTATTCGTTTCCATGGAAGTGAGTTAGTTTTACTTGATTCAGTTGAGAAATTTGATGTTTTAATTATTATTATTCTTTTTTGTTTTATAACCTTAAAGATCATAGTTTCGTAATTTTCTAAATAAAATTACGTCATCCTATCTCATTCCAAAGTTACCCCACTCCCCTGAAAATTGAGAGAGGAGGTAAACGTCAAAAATATGTTTAAATATATCCTCCATCCCCCTATTACCTCACCAAAATTTCATCAAAATATTTTATACCATAAACTCATCTAGTATAGCTCTATCGTCCATCCTTTCCAAGTGCCCTAACTATTGCAGAGTTTTAGATTTAACGGGGTAACTGACCAGGGTTTTATTGTATAATGTATAGTTTCATTATGAGTAGTTGGTTCACTTATTCTAGCTTCCTTTTTCTTCTTCCAAATATTCTTCGCAGTACCGTTCCTTCTGAGATTTTCATCTTCATTTGGTTTTTCTTACTCATAATCCATGTCTTGCATCCATATATTATCGTGGTTCTTAAGACTGTTATGTATATCCTCAGATTTGTTTTTCTCGATAGGTGTTTAATAGTCAATTTAACCCTTGCCAACACTGGGAAGCCTATCTGAAATTATCTGCTTCCATTTCCACTAACTTGTAAATACCATGGAATTTTCACTATGTGAATCCCTTTTAGGTGAGCTTCATATAACGCTACAATATCCATATCATACTTATTCAGCTTCATTATCGGGTTTCTAATACTCCCTCTTCATATATTTCCTGTAGGTTGCTTGTTCACATATTAACCCTACTTTTCTCTTGGGCATATACTATATTTTGATTATCCCAATTCTTGCTCTTTCTTCTAAAATTAATTCAATATTAATTTCTCTTTTATCATAGAACTACTTATCGCCAATTTCATTGTATTATGTCCCTCTTCGTAGAGGGTACTAAGCTTTTTCTTCCATTTACGGCCCACCATTCAGATGATCAGTTTTTGTATTTTTTTCTTGTTTGCTATTTCATTGCCATTTTCAGCTTCTATGACTATCTCCATTGTAACGCTCCATTTTGCGTTACGTTATTAAATAGTTCCCTTGGTGCAGTTTGTTTTCGAATATGGTTTTTCCGCGAGCCCAGCTCTTGACGTTGCTGAATTAGATTTTGCTCAAGGAACGCTCGACCTTCGAGATTAACTTCTGCGAAGAATTTCTCGGTGCGGTCTTTCTTTTGATAACGAGCCGTGGCAAAGAAGGCTAGGCATTTAGAAACCACCTTTGGGGATTTGGAATGGTTTTAACTAGTACTCTTTTGAAGACACAGTTTCTGTAACAATTAAAGTAATCACAGCGGCGTCTCTTCAAACACGTTCAGGGCGATTTCCAGCTGTGGTGAGATTTGTCTTTTTGTTTTTTTTTGTGAATTTTTATTTTGTGGTAATTAGGTCTGCTTCCATGCCTAACCCTTGTTGACGCATGCAGTGGTTAAAAATACCCGCACGGAGAGTTAATAGTTCTAACCGACTTGTTTTTAAAGTTACGTGCCAGTACTTTTCAAATGAACTGTTCTGAAGGTATACCTAAAAGCATGCTATTTTTAGAGCAGTTACGATTTGTCAGCTGTAGCATAAACTACGCCAGGGTAAATTGCTTAAATGGCAACGACGAAAATTTAGAAGACAAGTAACAAACATTATAGATCTTCTCTATGTTTTTGTATTACTCTCTGAAAATGTGTGTTTTGTTTTTATAATATTTTGTTTGTAATGGAATAAACTAAATAAATATTAATATTTGTGCACTAATGCCTTCTATAACCAATGTGTGCAAGAAATTATACATAATAATAATTAGAGTTTGTAACATAAGATAGTTAAACTGATCTAACAAATAATGGGTAAAATATACCTTGCGCGAGTCTTCGTGTGATAAATATCCGCGTGCGTCTATAAGGGCTAATGCTTTTATGCTCGTACTACCAGCCACCGGCTTCCAGGCATCGAGCTCATAAGAATTGCGAGTTGTTAGCGACCTGCCCCGTTGCGGATTTACCGTAGCAAACGGCTTTTACGGCGTGTGCACAGATGCGAGATGTTTTGAGCGATGGTTTGACTTTCCTCCGGCTATAGCAGCCGCCTTAATCCGCTTCAGGGCCCAATTCTACATTTCCATGCAGAGGCTAGCAAGACCCCTCCTAGCGATCGCAATGATAGTGCTTTCAACTACGTTTCGTGAGTACATGCATGGATTTTCAGCTTGCTTGTTTAAATTAGCGATAAAGGGCTATTGCCTAAGAGTAAACAGTTCGACGAAGGCCTTCGCGATAAATACTAGCTTGTTTGCAACGCTTAAAGCGTTAGTATTTCATCAGTTAAGATGGTTTAAATTGTGTATGTACTTAATACTTACTTCTACAAGCGTCCTTGAGGAGCCTAACACTGGCGGATGTTTTCATGGCATCCAGATGTCAATTTTTGCCACGTTATACTTGCGCGAGCTTTTTTAAATTTGTTGTATTCTGCAGTGTTTCGAATTTTAATAATTCATAATATATATGTGTTATGATTTGGGTGACTCCAAATTCAATTACTTGTTAATTACTCCCTCTGTGCCTAGTTGACTCTCCAGCTTTATTTATGCTGTATATTTGTTACACTGTTGTTGAATATTAATTTATATTAACTGTTGCTGGTTTATATTTTCTTTGTACTGTACTACAATACCTCATGACTAGCTAATGTTCTTTTTAAGATTTAGGTTAAAGTAAGAGTCTGACAAGGTAGGTAGTAATTTGTTTTGGCAGGTAGATTTGTTTTTTGTCGTGTTTAACGACAGGGGACCAAAATTTTGTTGCTTCATAAAGATTGTTTGTAACCCTACGAATCGCTGGTTAGTCCTTACTTACACCATATTTTCTGCCGAGTGTTAGAGCTAGGTAGATCTGTGCCTACCCCTCGTTTAAAGACGGTACACCATAAATCCTGTTTTATTCACTCTTTTCTATTTTTTCTTGAAATTTTCATGCATAAAATGTCCCTAATATAAATTCTCTCTTTCTTCTGCCTTTTCAGGTTACTTTTGTATATAATAACTTAAGTTTTCCTTCTGCATCTTCTAACTTGATCAGCTAAATCTCGGCCCCAACTTTGTTGCCGATGTTATTTGTCCTTATATGTCTTTTATTAAATTGCATTTTTGCTATTTCTTTTACTAACTCGTGTTGCACGTATATCCATTCTTTGTATTACCAAATTATTCCTTCTTTTCCAGTACTTCTAGTATTAAATTCTTAATAACCTTATTACTTCATCAGTGTTTTCTTTTTTTTTCATATTATTGCCTTAGTTCTCTTACCTGCTTTCCGTAAGTAATTTATAGAGAATTTATTTCCAAAGCAAAAGTGTAAAGAACATCTAATGATGTAATTGCTTTCTTTTTTTATAATTACAGAACCATAAAAAATACTAGTCTTGAAATATTACAGTTTGGCGTAATTTATAGCAAGTCACGTAATTTTTTATACTGTATCATAGCAAATCATGAATTCATTGAGCAGAAATATTCATCAGTTCTAGTTAAATATTCAACGTCACTTTTTTAATTAGAAAAAGCATTCTGTTTGCGAATTGTTGAAAGCAGTAGTTTTCGATCAAATCGAACCTAAAAATTGAAAGACGTCATTTCGAATCAATGTTTATCCAGACTTATGTGCTTATTTTGTTGAGTACTATGACGTACTGTCTAAGTTGAAGTCTCCTTTTTACAATAATGTGAACAACTCAGACTTAGAGAAGTGCCTTAATGGCAATTGAGTTATCACTATTCCTTGCAAATTTAAGTTTGCGCATAATTACTGGTTGGCCTTGGCAAGTTTTTCCACTTAGAAGCAGAACATAAATTTTTTCTGTAAAATGAAATTCCATTCGCATTCTGCATCCGCTTGCAAACTAGCGCCGGCGACAGCGAAGAGCGGAGGCTGGCGAAAACCCAACTTTGATGATCGCCGTTTAAGTGGCCACATGGCCCAGACACGAACAGTCCACAATTAGTCCGCTTCAGTAGTTTAAATCATTTAATCACGATCTATCGTGATCCTGACAGCAGCGATGACAATTAATTACTCGCCTGCTAATTGGTAGGCGCTTCACTCAAAGTGCAGTTCACAGTTTCGGCCAGAATCCGACGCTCAATGGCAACCTGCGATCAGACGCAGCGATAAGAAGCATCGTTTAAGCTCGCTATAGCTACCTGTCCGTTGTAAATCTAAACAAAATAAATCTCGGAACGCTTTAGAAGTATTCCAGAAGTGTGTTAACTTTATGTCGACGTTTTAAAAGAAGCAGTCACTGTAAAGTAATGGGTTTGAAGTGTGATATATGCCACTACATGTGCATACAAAGCGTTCATGAAATATTATGCGATCTTTTAAAGGAAACGCAGTGAAAAGTACTTTTTATTCCGTACTTCCTCCGTGTTGCAGTGTGAAAGGAACAATAATCGCCGTGCTTTTATTTGGTTTAGACTTCTGCAAAGCGTTAAAAGTTGCTTCTCATACTGGCTCATAATCCTGGAACGAACAATATCCTGAGAAACAGTGAATCTGTTGCAATTAGCTTTGCAGTTTGGAATGCTTCTATTTATGTATTCATAGACCCACCTGCTTCGTTGGAGCAATTTTCCAGTTCAAATCCACTACTCTTATCATACGTACATGATTAACTATTTCTTCTTGGACAATTGCAATTTAAAATCTGAATTGACTTACTTCTAGAACATCGAGAATCTTCGAAAATTACTGTAAACAGTGAGTTAATTCCATCGCAACAATTTGCTTTCCCAGGTGGGATGATTCATATAATTGATTTGGTGTATATTACCTACTGGCTTGTGCATGACGCACTTAATAGATGGACTGAGGGATATTAGGCAAAGGATTTACCCAAACAAATTTTTTAATCCCTTGTTGTGAGGCGCGCCCTATTCCTGACCTCTCTACGTTTTCCCCTTAGAGACAATGTGGCCTATGCACATTTAGTAAGTTAAATTACCTTAGCTAGCAGTGCAAATGTAGATAAGAATGCACGAAGTGTGTGAGCCTTGTCCGTTATCGATTTAAAGTTGCATTCGCAGTTTGACCCTAGCAAAACCCGATGTCACAGAAAAAATTATTGGTTAATTGCCAGAAACTCCACTGTAGCATAAAAAGTTCTTACTATTTAAGCTGATATTAAAACCCCTGTAAACACACGGCATTCAGCTATGGGGGTATAACATGTAAAACAATATTAATATCATCCATATAATAGTACTAAAGAAAACTGTTGATGTACCCTGATATGTTAGAAACAGTGACTTATATGGGGACCTGGAAATGGCAACTGTGTTAAAAGAAATCTAGAAATTTTCGAAGAGTGAAGAAGGCTTCGTCAATATGGGTTAATGAAGGCTCAAACGGGTTGGACCCTTAGAGTTAGTGTAAATGACAATGAAAAGCAGTGTAGTTTCACAAATAAAATGTTTTTATTTTGTCATGTTAAACACTAAAAGAACGCAAAAGAGTGAACTTTTAGAATAACGTTGTTTGAACATTTAACACAACAAAATGCTCTTTAAACTCAAGACTAGACTGTAGTTCAAAAACACAGAAAGCTGCTTTTAATTTTTTTGCATACCTGGACCTTGTCCATAACCAACCAACAAACAAAATTTTTTAAAAATTGAACAATTTGATGATGTTTGTTCCTTTGTCATGAATAAGGTCTAGGTAAAAGTCCTACTTAAAATCTGTCCGAGTTCCATCCCTAGCAAGGAAGCTTTCACACGTTACACATTGTAGTAGCATGGGACGCACGGCTTTAGGCGACATCCAAATGATGGAATTTTGTAGAGGTTGTTATCCGCATTGTGTTATTCTGAAAAACCTCGCCTGGACCGGAGATCGAACTCGCGACCCTTAGATCAATAGCCAGAACGTTTAATGACTGGCCTCCCGAGCTCGGAAAATGTAAAACTTTATTTTCTATTAACTACAGTTTCATACTTCCACAATGCTATGCAATAACTAACAGCCGAACATTAGAGCTAAAATACTTCTAAAAAACTATTGCTGTTTTCATTATATTTATTAAAATACACCCCGTTCAATTCTTCATTGGTGAATTAGCTCCGGTATCTAACAGACTCTTCCATTGCAATTTTTAAGTAAGCTATTTACAACGTATTGCATACACTATTTATTAAGAGAATCAGCTACCTTAGTAGTTCAATTTTTTATATTTCTGTTGGCACTCTCACGTTCTCTAATAGAAATATTGCACAAATTATTCTTATGCACTTGTTAATTGCTTGCACATGTACTTGTTAGCAAGATAATTTTCCTGAACGAAACAAAATCGACGCCCTCTTCAAGGTGATGTGATGGTCTGTAGTAATTATATTATTTTAATGATTAAAAATTAATAGAAGTGATGGAAGAGGGTTTATGATTTATGTGTTAAAAGTTAGGTTTCTATAATTTTTGGTGTGATTTAATAGTTATTTTAGTGGTTAAAATATATCTGTTCAAATAAAACTGTCCAAATGATGGGGTAATATGGTGTGGAAAATGTATTGCGCCTCAGTCCATTATAAAATTTCAATAAATGTGTTTAATTGAATATTAATTGAATCAGTTACGACCACACGAATTAAATAACTATTCTAAATTATGGAATATATGCATTAATAAACTTATAAATATACTTCATCCTTAAACTACCTTATTTACTCCCAATAACGTAAACAGGAAAATAAGATATAGAACACATTTAAGATATAGAAATGCGTGCAGAAACTGAACATTTTCTGAACTCTAATAATCATAATATTTTTGGCTGGAACCAACAAAAACGTTTTTGACAAATGTTAAATTGGAAAAACTATTTTTTTGCAAAATACGAAACCGCCATAGGACAAATAGTATGTAACATGGATGCAGAAATGGTCAGAGAGCTATTAATTGCTCGAGCTTCATCTTCAATACTGATTTCCAATAAAAGCCTTTCAGTACTGGTATTACAATATACTATTTAAAGTAATAATGAGAGTGAATTCACACTGCCTAAAATTAATGTATGCATACATTGCATACCCATAACCATAATATAAAATATTTTTACATATAAAAAAATTATTGCAAGGCATAATTTTACCTTCATCCTACGTCAATTAGTTTAATGACTTTTCTAGAAGTATATGGGCTGACGGCACACGCTAATTAGCAACAGCGGCATACAAAAAATCAAAGCAGCTATCTACTTTAAATAGAGTGGCATTTAGAGATGAAGTAATAAAACATAGCTTATTCTACAAACACCGGACATTTTTTCCAAAGTATATTTTTTTTATTTCACCAATAGTAAAACACCAACAGCTTTAAGTAATATACTTAATATTAGTGGCATTTGTAGGTAAACAATGAATAAATGTTATGTGTGAAAAACGTAATTAACTTGAAAATTGAATAACACTATGGAGGAACCAATCAGAATTTAGTATTTAATATGATTACCATAGCAACACAAAAAATTTCCGAAAATTTTTTGACAACTTACTCGTTAGCTAAAATTAATAAGTGGACATTATTTTGACAACAAAAACTAACCGCAAATTTAATAAGACTTTATTTTTATTGTTTTCATTACTATGAATGGTTAACAATAAACATAAAAAACTAAGACTTATAATTGAACACACAATTATTATATACAGGGTGTAGAAATGCTTTACGCACCATAGGGATTTCAATGGTAATTTTTTCATATAACAATATTTGCTTCCCTAATTATTTTAGAGCAAACTTGTAAATAGGTTTTTTGTAGAGCAAACAATTCTGCATCCATTTATGCCATCATTTTTTCATTTTACGTCAGAAAACCTAATAATGAAATAAACTAGAATTATCATTTTTTCAAAAATCAGTGCAAATTGTGAAGTGATGGTATGCTGGAAGCAGATCAGGTGCAATAAGTGCCATGGTTGCAGCCATGGTGTAAAGAAGACAAGGTGTAACGTTCCGCAGAATGTGGGCGGACCGGCGCTCAAATTCAACCAATAGGACATGGTCCGACAAATGGCACGATTGGTAGGACTGAAATGTATTGTTGAAGACGCTGTCGATGTCAAATTCGAGGTTAGGTTTTGCGTCAGTTGGTGTCAGGTTGACGCAAAATGTAACCTGCTAACCCTGAATTTGACATCGACTGACAGTGCCAGCAACATATACGATCGCAACCATGGTTACACCATGATCGCGGCCGTGATGGATTTCCTGAGCAGGACCATCGGGGATTGGTTGACATCTCCCCTCTATTTTCTGAATGACTGCCCATCCCGGGAGCGTTTCACCTTGTATTCTTTACACCATGGTTGCAGCTACATTTTATAGATGCAAAAAAATAAACAGCAAACTAATTTGTTGATGCTTTGAAATGCTTCAAAAATTTCAAGGCACCACTGATTTGTCTAAAAATGGCAATTTTATTTCTTTAAATTTTCGGTTTTCCGAAATGTAAAATGACAAATGCTAGCACAAATGGATACATAATTTGTTTCTCTACAAAAAACTTTCATACAAGTTCGCTCTAAAATAATTAGGGAAGCAAATATTTTCATATGAAAAAATTACCATTGAAATCCCTATGGTGCGTAAAGCATTTCTACACCCTGTATGTTAGTTGCACTGGCAGTAGAGTTTGATGTGGACGTAGACTGCATACTGGTTGAGGATACCGTATCTGCGAATACGTTTTCGCCCCTCATTTGCTCGACGATTCTGGAGTGATGCTGTCGATCCATTTGCAAGCAAGGCTTTAGAGAGTGAGTGTTGCTATGCCCAGTCATTTTCATGACTTGTTGTTCTCCAACTCCTTGCTTGACTAGATTCGAAACTGCTGAAGCTCTTACAGAATGGTTTGTTACTTTGCCTTTCTTGCATCAATCCCAATCTGGCTGCCTCAGACATCCACGTTGACATTTGCTTTTTACCAACAGGAGAATTTTCATACCATCCTTTAGATGTTACGTTTTGCCAACTTGGGTTTGGTGTAACAAACAGCCTGTCCGTTTTAATAAAGGTGGTTCTTTTCCCCAGGAATTTTCTGAATAACCTGGTGGTAAAACAAACTACAGCGTTAATACATGAAAAAAAAGTAAATGTCTATTTACCTCACTGGACAAACGTCTGGGTTTTCTTTATTGGTTGTAAGCCACTTGCTATCGGATAATTTCTTGGACAATCCTTGACATGTTTTTGTAAATATTGGGTTATACTCGATGCGTCCAGTTAATAATCTATTATGGTCTCGCTCTTCGTGAAAGTTATAAATCAAGCAAGAACTACCTTCACCTCCTCTCCATGCCAATTCATACGAAATCACATGAAAGAGCTTCCTTTGTAGGCCATCAGGCGTATCTTCATTCCATATTCCGACTATTTTTGATAGTTCTTCATTATCCAGAGCTATAGAGCTCATTTTTCGCTTATTGGGGTTTGCTTGCAGCACACGACGCTTTGCGTCTCTAGCTTGTCGAGCACAGGCAAATTCAATATCCGCAAAAGGGTCAACTTTAATGTTAAAGCTATCATAGTATTTTTCTTGCAGTTGCTTTGCAGTAGAATTCCACATCACCTTAACGACACTTTCCTTATAGTCATCCCCATTTTTCCTCTTCATATTTCCTGCCCAGTCTTTCAAAATTAATGCCAATTGTTCTTTTGAACTCGGTACAGTCAAGTTATAATTTCGGTCTTCACAAAATGATGTAAACTGCGCCCACACACTTTCTTTAGACTTCTTTGTATTATTTGGGCTAACACTTTCCACCATTTTATCAATATCGTTAATGGAATCTTTTCCAAATCGCGACATTTTTATGACGTTTTAGGTACAAAAATTGGTTTATGCAAACTTTTGTTTTACAGTTTTTACAAACTTTTGTTTTACAGTTGTCCTGATTTTTTTATTGCTCTCTTTGCTTTAATAAATTAGATTTTTGCTTGAAATCGTGATGTCATGCAATTTTCTTACCGAATACCACTCGTGTGTTCATTGAATCCGGAAATTTTGTTCTCGTGATAGTTAACAATGACAATCACTCGAAAAAATTTCCGGAAACAATCAACACACTCGGGGTATTATAAGTGAGAATTATTTGGTGTATAATACATGGCCGTGTAAAAGCTCCTTCATTGGAGCACGGTCGTTGTGTAAACGCTGTACTAGCGTTTGAGATAGAATCTGTTTTACCGCCTATCGAAACATTGGTCAATTATTATTCCTGTACTGCCCTTCTTCAAACTCAATTAGCAAATTAACAGGCAATCACAAAAATTATTACCATTGGTTTTCCTTCAGAAGGGCCCATTTCAATCTTCTTGGCAGGGATGGATTCTTTGAATCAACACTGCATCAGCTCTTGCTTAGGGTGATGAGGAACTCTGGTTTCATCTCTACTGACAAGTCGATTGGTAATTAAATCTAGTTGTCCTCCACAAAGCACCAAAAAATTTTCCCTCTGCTCTACCCGAGTCGCATGTGAAATAAATCATGTGTAGGGCCCATTTTGCACTAATCCTTGTCATAGGAAGCTACTCATTTGGAATTCTCCTAAAAGAGCTGCTAATTGCTTCAACCTTGCATTCTTCGGTACCAAACACTTGCTGTTTCAATATCTGCAATGATCACTATAATAATGGTTCTCGACCATGTTTAAATAGTTTTCATCACTAGCAGGTAGTTGAATGAGAAGAACAATAGTTCCCGCATACAAACTAAAATTTTTTCAAAACTCATTTATAGAGTTTTTATTGTTTTGCAAGGAATTTTGTGATCGCTCTGTATCCACTTTTATCCATTTTAATAAGTTAACGAGTTAATAATGTTGTAATTGTTCTGTAAATTGCTATATGTCATAAACGAATATGATTCAACAAAATTTGGTGTGATACGCGCACAACACTTCCTTTTACGGTGATCTTATAATTAGTCAAAAATTTGTTTTTTAATTTTTAAGCATTTGTCAAAAATGTTCAAAAATCATAAGTCTACAGAAACCGTACAAAATAGATATAGTCCAGATACATTAGAATCCGTCTGCCAAAAAAATCCAAGTGACCTGAAATATTGCATACACCTTTATTTTGACATTAATTTCTCAAAAGTCCCCATCGATATCGCTCTTGCGTTTTGAGTTATTCAAGATCAAAGGTCACAGATATAAGTTTTCCGCAAATATCTCTCTATGGGTCGCATGACTTTTTTAGTTATTACAAGAAATAAAGGCTAGGAAATTCTCTACAAAAAAGATTATACAGGCTTTTTACGTACAACCAACTATTCAGTAAATAATACACTGTTAAGTTTTGCAGACGGGTTTCACTTCCTTGGGATTGACAAATATTAATCATTAATTAGCTATGCTACTTTTAACAACTAAATTCAGTAGAAACTTCTTCCACGAATCAGTGCTAAATTTTAACAAACCATTGTTATTGGTAAGCCGGTTGTACACAGGTCAATTCTATTTGATTTTTTTTTGTAATTAGCGTGTGTTTGTCGTGCGTATAAAACTGTTTGTTTGCACAATCAAGGTCGTTTTATTAACTTTATTACTGAATCTGTCGGTCGAACGTAGTATAGTAATATAAGACGCGCATTTTTAAAAGATGTGAAGGCCACTAATTTAATATTGAAATATGATACCAATGCAAACCCAGTAAAACAGATTATAATAACAACAATATCGAATGGCAGTAAAACAAGTAAAACTAGTCGCAAACATTGCGGGAATATTATAATTTCAACACTTGTTGCATGAAATGTAGCTGCTGGAATAATAACTGTGGTTCTACTAGTAATGTAATTATAGCTTGCTAAATGTTTAAATATAATATCTGAGGTTTTCCATTTGTTCTATTTCCATGCAGTATGCCGTCTAAAATTACACAGTGCGTGTAGAGAGCTGTACGTTGATTGCTTTGTAGTAAAGGTAGGGACATGTTTTAGGTAGCAATATAAATGGCGTAGTTAAATTACATCACAAAGAAAACAATTCTTAAAACTTTCTTCTACCTAGATTAAGCTACAAATAGTAGAACGTGAAAGCGACTACAACTAAGAAATATCAAAACTACTTTTGAGTTTGAAGTCAGTTAAAACGTCTTCATTGATAATCGTCGAAGAGGTTTGCTGAATAGCAAAAGTTAAAAACTTTTGACACAAATAAATATTGCCTGCAGATATGTATTTCGTCAGCTAGCTGTCATCTTAACTAGAACGTTGATACTAAAACAGAGAATATAAATACGTAGCTGGAGAAGAACTATGTCGTGGTTGAGTTTACTTAAAGTCTATGTTACGTATGTCTCAAAAGTTTTCGGAAAAGAATAATGGTAACAAATGTTGTAAATTTTTTTATTGATTTTGTATTTCAAAAACAGAACTTTATAACAGTGTTTATTACAAAACTGACATGTTATATTAACCCTGCAGTGGTCGCGCCCAATTTCATGACACAATGGTTCTTAATTTTAATATGAGACGTTTATTTACTACTACCAAGATTCTCTGTTCTATTGCAGTTGCTACTAACATTAAAAAAATAGTATTCTATTTATTGTTCTTTATTTTTTAAAGGTTTTTCTAGATCATGCTAATTTCATAATACATAGTAAACACAGCCTCTGATGAATTTCAAAATTTTAATTTTCTATATATATTTATGGACAGAACAATGTTTTTAATACTAAGAAGTAGAACAAAACAATTAATTTTCATCATTTCGGTTCAAGAATGCACAAATAGTGCACAAAAACCCTGCATGCGATAAAAAAATTTGTATTTTTATTTTTTTTTTGGCAAAAAGGCTTGTTTTTTAATTTTGGGGTTATTAGGGTCATTTACTAGATGGTCTGAAGAGGTTCCACCTACTTCTTCTCTTTTTAGATGGATTTCCGAGTAGTGATCGCCTATGTAATTATTGGTCATTTGTTAGAATCAAAGTTAATTCTTGTATAGACTGACGTCTTAGTATACTAACGTCGATGTTGTTTGCAACATAAATTATTTGTGAGTTCATTGCAGCTACATTTAATGTAAAAAAATCAAGAAGGCAAAATAATTTCACAAACGTAAATGGTGGAGCCAAGTCTCACAGACTTTTTTCCATATAACTCACTAACAACTGTGCTTATGCCGATTATCGGGATGCAAAAGTCCAAAAATTAAAAGGTACCAAGACGCAAAACCCTCTTACAAATTAAATTTAACAAATTCCCACTCAATAACGTATTCATCGGGTCTGTGAGACTTGGCTCGACCACTGGAAGGTTAAACGGCAATCAATTTGATACAATTTGTTTCCAACGGCAACTGAATAGAACGTTATTTACTGTAGGTACATTTTATTGGAAAATTTTCGGAAAACTTTTGAAACATACGACAGTACTCGTATCTGCACTCCTGCATTGGATTGCTAATTGTTTCGTTTTAAAGCGTTAGCAGCCTTCAGTGCAAAAAAAATTTTACTTTTTTAACAGCGCTGCTGCACAACTATTCCACTTTTTCGTATTATACAAGTAAAAATAATGCAATGATCGATTAAGCATAAAAATACCCTTAGCATTAATACGATACTGCCAGGTAAGGCAGTGCAAATGGTACAAGAAGATATCTAAGCCGTGCCGTATTCAAGGTAGAACTTATAAATGATTTACTGTAACGACTGCACCATAAACTGTAAAGTTGCAATTACAGGACTACGTATGAAACTAATGGCAGTTAGCTGTTAAAAAAGATTATCTCGTTTTACAACGTTATTTACTGCGTTTAGCAGTCTTTATTGAAGCATTTTCAAGGAAAATAGATTACTAGTGTTCTGTTATATTTGTTCATATCCATTAAAACTTAATAACTGTCAGTGGAAGCGTTCCTGGAGCTAATAAATCGTAGCATAAAAAGGTCGCATTTCAAACTCGTCTTACTCTTTTTATTTTATTCAGTCTGAATATAATCTTGCTTTATTGCGTTCAGAAAGTTGGTACGTCTTACGTGCGTCGTTGAATTGGAAATTCTAATTATTGCATACTACTATTAAGTATTAAGTTTGAGATAGAAAACTCTTATGATGGGCATATTCTATTCTGAGCGAAAAATTGGTGAAAAATGTACTTAAATAATCACAAATAAAGTTATCCAGAGATATTCATATATGGAAGTTTTGGAATTGCAATGGGCACTTAGATTCCTTATCAATATACAGCAATGCCCGGCACCATCATTGTATGTGCGTAATGTACTCGTTGATTTAACTAGAATCTTGAAGCTGAATTTTAAGGTTTTTGCTCTTGCAGTCGATGAACAACATAGATTCGTGACAACACCCCTTATGAGTATCAAATTTTGTACTTAAAAGTGTACTGACAATGTACTAATTGTACTAAAAAGCATATTTTATCTGTATTAAAACTTCAGTTCTCACACTGATTGCTTTGGATGACACTTGAGGGAGTCGAATTGAAAAGCGAGCATGTAATAGCAATAATAAGGTTATTGGCTTTAAACAACGAAAGTTTAAATAAACTTGTATGCAAATTAAAACAATAAATTTAATGAAAATTAACCAAATGATTATATTTTTATAATAAATGCTCTTGCGCTGACAGTAGTAGATATACAAATAGTATTGACGAATTTCCTAGATCTACACTTATTACTTAAAAAAATATTACACAAACTTCAGTTGATAGATTAAATAGTTATCTGTACACTAAATTAGCAGATACAGATATTAAAATACATTCAATCACTTATACTGCAAAATGTCAAGCAATTAAGAAAGCTCCAGGAGTGACGGAACATAAAGAGAAATTAATAATACTGGTGGAAAGAAGAAATAGCAAGCTTGTTCAATAGAATAAGGGAGCCTACAATATTTTGATGACGAATAATACGACGGAGAATCTACAAGAATACAAAAGATGGAACAGACTCTTTAAATGGAAGATAAATGAAGAACGAAATATGTCATGGGAAAGCAGGTGCATGCAAAACAGATACACTAATTGGTATATCACAGGTCTAATCAGGTATGGCAAACGTTTCGAATCGTGGAAAGCAACAATAATATGAAAAAAATTCTGTAAAAGAATTTACCCAGAACTTCCCCCGTCGAAATTGTGACACTAAATAATTTTAAAAATTAAATTAAGTTAGGAGTAAAAATATCTTCACGTTTCTAATAAATTAAATAAATTTTCAAATAAAAACAACGTTACCGATGGTCGAATTCGAAGGGCAGGCGGACCGCGTGTGCAGTCCCAACGTTTTGTGGGATATTGCAAGGGAACAGGCCACTTCTACCTGAGCTACGGAGCACCGACCCTTAGAATTCCTGCGTTGCAGCTGTATTAAGTTACGCACTAATTTTTTGCTCCTTGTTGTATCGTACAACTTTTATTCTGTATCAATTGGGGCCCATTTTGGTAAAAGCCTGCGCTACGTACAAATTATTACTCGTATTTATTGCTAAGTTAAATGAAAAATAAACAAACTTAATCAGCTTGAATGAATTGACAATCTCTGAGACTTTTTTTCAATAAAATCAAGCTACTACTTTGGGTATTTCGCCACACAACAAAATGAAGAATATTAGAACATGGGCGTCTCGGAAGACAAATAATCTACTTCCGTTTTCAACCATTAACTAATTTAATTTAAACATAACTAGAAGAATTTAGTGTAGTTAACTGGTGACATATCAGAGTGCGACTAACCTCCCAGTAAATAGCTATTTAATTGCTATAAACTGAAGTAGATTTGTTTTCCGAAACGTTCATGTTCTAATAGTTTTCATTTTGTGGTGTGGTAAAATACCCAGGGAAATAACTTGATGAATGAATGGACATAGCAGTATAAGAAATTAGTTCCAGAACAACGGAAACAATACATTGAAGGTATCAATCAATTACGAATAGAGCAAGTAAACCTGGAAAATGCAGCGACTGAATTGGGCAGATGTACGTATAGGTAAGGGAACTAAAAATAGAAGAGCTCCTGGTATTCACTGCATGCGAATATAATTAATTGAAGGCGGAGAAAGAAACAAATTAAATTCCTTTACATAGAAAAACTACTTTCTAACTTTACAAAAATGGGGATAAAACACATAAACAGTTACTGGCGTTTAAGCGTGAATAGTTCTTTGAGCAGATTATTTGAAGTAAGTGAAAAAACACGTAGTGGTATTACTCCAGGACCATGCATGTACTCATAATTTATTTAGAATTGGTGTATGTAATAAAGCAAATGATTCATTTCTTATTTGGGTATTCCGCCACTCTGAAAATTAAATATATTAAATAACCGAAATTTCGAGGGACAATATGCCCTCGTTATCAGTGATTATCTTATAGCAAATGACAGCCAAAGATGAGAAAATACGATGGCCGTTTATAGATTTAGAAAAATCGTATGATGAAAATAATAACGTTTACGTGAAAGTTGAAATAAATTTAACTAGAACAATAAAACCGAAAAAAGCTTACAACCAGACACTAAAATTGTCTTATAATTATATTGAGAACATTCTTCCTTAATGGAAGAGAAGGTGTCAGGGAATAGGGGTACCAGTTTCGGACAATTCTTTCTTTAAACTACATTACGCAGAGAACCAAGTATTTATATCACCAGTAGCTTTAGACTTAGAACTAATACTGGGGAGGTTACAAAAGACATTAAAAAAATAGAGCCTAAGTATTAATCTTAATCAAATGAAATCCTTGCCGATTCATTTGGAAGTAAAAGATTTTAAATTAAACAAACTTTAGTTCAAGTACTTAAGGACTAATAATCACGGAGGATATAATAAATAAAAGTACCTACTGTTAAAAACAGAATAAAGCAGAGTAAAAAGTGATAAGCCGTTAGTTGAATCTGAAATATATTATCTCAGATGTGCCAGAGTAGCAAAGTCAGAAATAAAAAAAAAATAGTAAATCAGAGGAATAATGTGTAGATCTATAAATACCTTGAAAAGAATAGAAAGAAGAGAACCTAAACGGGTTGGTCACATTATGGGCATTTACATAATTATATGACTTAAAACAATTCAGTGCGGTCTGCTCGGGGAAGCTTGTCTCGGATACTAGCTCAATGTAACCAAGCTGACCTCTAACAACGATCGTGACGCATCTTGGAACGTGGACCACGTTATCTTCTGGCTCTGCTCCTGAATCGACTTCCCGCCTCGTCTCGGATACTAATACATCCGGCTACTTGTGACAGACACCTCAAATGATGGCTTTGATCTCTAACGCGCCTCTGGTACTAGGGCAATATTACCGCCGGCCCGACACCTCAAACGGCGGCCCCGCGTTTATCCCTTGGATCCGTGTCTTTCTGTTCAGAAGGCCAGAACAGTTATACCACGAGAAGGAAAGGGTATGGTCTTATAAGCACTGAGCTGTGTAAGCGCCCTTCCTTGCTCTCCCTTGTAAATACTCGTATTAATCAGACGAGTAGCTGTCGTGAGCGCACTCTCTGCCACACATATTTTCTGCCATGCGTTTCTGCAGTTGCAACATTTCTGCCTGCTGCATCTTCAACCACGGTTGTGAAGCAATACGCCAACGAAGTACTCAAGCTTGGTGGTAGGACAGGGTAGCCTCGCTTTTTACAAACGGTGTTACTGGGCAAACTCCGTACGGTCTGCTAGGGGTAGCTTGTCTCGGATACTAGTCATGGGTGAGCCTGTCTGACAGCTCAAATGACGATCGTGAATCAGGTTCACTCCTGCCCCTGCCCCTTTAGCGACAGCTCGAAATCTCGCTCTCGCCTTGAATGCTATACCAGGACAGCTCCTGGTTCGACACCGAGTAACGGTACCTGTGTAAGCACCCGTCTGTTCTCCCCTGTGGTACCATTCTGCGTCTGTGCATACTGGGCTCCCCTTGGTGTGTGGGAAGATGGTACACACCTTGGAGCCAAGTAAAGAGGCCAACCAAATTACATAGCTTAAGTGATAATTTTTCCCGTACAGGTATGGTTGAAAAGTAACGTATCGCCAACTATTTCTCGTCGGCCGCTAACAAACGATTGCTTTCTGAATCGTTTCTCGCGTTCGCGTAGTAATTGAATACGTGGACCCTTTGTTATTTCTTCAACTATGCGGAATTTCCATCTTTGTAGGTCAACTTTCATCGCCAGATTCCAACACCTCTGCTGTCCAGCTGACTTCATGAGTCATACGTGCCTCACATCAGATTCTTGCCCTTTCACCACCCAAGGGACCCTTTTTTGTAAGTCATACGTGGCTCAAGCCAAATTACAGCCTTTCTACCATTTAGGAGTCTTCTCGTGAGGCAGCTCGGCCCACAGGTCTGGTGATAGCCCGCACCGAGTAAACCTTTGGAAGCTTGAGCATATTGAACTTCGTTAATACATTGGTATTGGTACCACTGCGTTACCTTATAATTACCCATTTCTTAGTATATATCATTTATTTCCTGCACGGTATTTATCTACGCTCCTCGTAGCTAGAACCTGTATAGCTCTTGTCTTTAGAATTAAATGTGATGCAGTTTTTAAATGTATGTTTACTTGAGCGTTCACCTCACGGACACCAGTTTGAGCTTCCCCTGTAAAGGAGTGCAGTTAACATGACCATCCTAACAGAGTCCGTAAATCACAGCTTGTAAGTGATGTCACACTCAAGCCTTTTTCCTTTGCTAGCACTTCATCTGTAGTATTGTAGGCTCAAATG
This sequence comes from Agriotes lineatus, assembly GCA_940337035.1. NCBI lineage: Eukaryota > Metazoa > Arthropoda > Insecta > Coleoptera > Elateridae > Agriotes > Agriotes lineatus. The sequence continues at coordinate 125,872,661 of OW679195.1, forward strand.
TTTCAATTTTACCTTTGTTTTTGTATGTACCCTGTGTAAGAAGGTAGAGGCGATGTAAGCTAGCCCGACTTCAACATACCGCGTCTTGGCCGTCTTCTTCTGAGTTAGGGGACGCCAACCACCTCGTTAGGCGAATGGCGCAATGGTGCCCAACAAATTATTAATACATGCTTTCGAAGATTTCTACGTCCATCCCGAATTGACTTACACAGTGTGCTAACCAAGTGCACCTTTGGCTTGATTACTTGTTGTAAATTATTTTTATTATGTAATAAGTTACCCATGTACATTTATTTGCTCTGAAAGTAGCTTCGCCAATATGTTATAGATACAGATTTAGAGATTAGGTAATGCGATTTTTATTAAATCAAGCGATAACTGTAGTTTACCTGTACAGCTTCTCATGTGCAGGGTCAATAAGTTAAATATAACCACTAATAGTGTTTTCACTTGCAGTTGAAGTTGCATTTTTACAGCAGCGTGTGTAGAAAATTCTATTTAATTTTTGCAATACTGGCGGAATAATTGCACACTTGATGTTACACTTATATTGTCTTATATGGATACCATCTTGTTGAACACGTTTATGCTAGTTAAATTCACAAGAACCTTTGAATTTCTTCTAGTAACACTTCTTTACTAAATTGTAGAAGGAATGTTTCACAGCAAAACTGTATGTACTCCTACATGCTAGAGGCTAGTAACAACAAACTTGGTAATGAATAGGAGAATTTCCTGTAGAGGAGGTATATGTATTCTTAGCCAGTTATATAATGGCATTATCGAATGAAAGAAATCATTTTAATACTGTAAAAAAATTTATTCGCTTACATAGGCAAAAAATTCATTAATTTTGTTCACTTTTAATAAATGACTGAAATTTCTTCATCTACAATATTTACTAAAAATTATGCTGCTATCCCTGTCCCTGTTCCTCGAACAGATATTTGTATAATTTCAATCGGTTTGATGAAATGCAGCTTATACTGTGGTGTCCTTTGAATAATTATATTACTGATAACAGGATTAATAACATATAATGTGCGAGTAAATTTACAAGTTATTTACATTATTAGCACACGCCCACTGGAAGCGTGAACATAATCCGAACACAGCACAACCTGTTGTCAAATTCTTAATAAGGATACGTTGTTAACTTCGAAGGCATTTTAAAGGCTAATTTATGCCGATATTAAAACGGTTGTAGAGATGCTTAAAATTGCTATGCAAGTTTTTTCCATCAATATATGAACGATGTAGCAGGCCAAGGCTTACCCAGTTTTATTCATCAGCAGATCGTTATGTGGATATGTCAGCTGAGTGAAGTTTAAAGTGGTATTATGCGCGAATCCCCAATAAGCCTTCTAAATCCTTTTATAAATTAAACCTATTAAACTTGTTTGACCAAAGTTGACAGATGTGTCAATATTTAACGGTCATTCGTTCGCAATTAATTTTAGGATGATGTACCCAATTCTGACCCTAATCTTACGCAATAGCTCAATAACCGTTTGTGGTAGGCACTGTTAGCGGCAATGTAGTAGTATATTAGCAAGAATATTACCATTATAATTTATTCATTGCGAAGTATATAAAATGCAAATGTTTCACAGTATGGTATTGACATACCTGCACAATTAATGTCGAACAGGATTTTGAACTTGTTTAAGCTTACAGGTGGCAGGCAGCATCTTTCAGCCAACACAGTTCGTGTTATTATTTGTGTACCAAATCCCTCGCCAGGTACCTACATATTTAATTTCGAGTTCATGCTGCTGTCACTTTTGTTCTACTCCTGCATATAAAAGTTGCTTTCGACTGACATAATATAAATTTATATGTATTAATTCTACTTTGCGCTTCCGTTCGCGGAGTCATTTTAATCAAGCACTTTCGGCCTGCATACTCTGCGTATATCACGCTCCTTCCATCCTTCTTTCCCAGAACTGCTGCTGTAGTATAAATGTGAAAAGCTATACGTGTCGTAAATTTCCGAGCTGAATTTCCTCCAACATTTTCTCGTTTATTTAAACAGTTTATTATAATTTTAGGACCTCTCTCTGATAACAGTTTCATGTGAAAATTTCAACAAAGTGCTTTCTCTGCTTTGTAATTGTTTTGTTTGCCGAGCGTATGCCATTCCGGGATGTTTCTCTGCTAAAATATTAATTACCTCGTAAGTCTTGACCAATTACGAACTGAAATTAGCGGTCAAATAATTTACATTCTTGATTTCCTCAATTTAGCGGCTCGTGGAATCCTGGCCGCGACACTACTTGAGGAATTTAAACGGAAATGCGTTCCCTTGCATAAAATTATCTACAATCCTGTTATATGTACTGCATCGCAAATTGCCTCGAGTAACGCACTTTGATTTATTTCAGCGTAGTTTTATTCTGAATTGTAATTTTATTTAGCACCAGGCGTGCAGACCGTGCACTGCATGCACGGGACTTTTTTACTTGGAAACTAATTAGAAGTTAAAGAACTTAGATGCAGCCACTGTTATAATTACCATATAAAATAATAAAACGCTAAGTGCCGTATAAGTGAGATTAAGAGCCCGTAGACGGCCTATAAAGTGGTACAATTTGTTAATTTAAGTTCATCTGCGTCCTTCGTAATTTTTGTAGCAATGCCGACTTGAAAAATATGAGACCGCTACTCATAGTAATAATATAGCTGCTCCAGCCTATATTAAGGTGGACCATTTGTTTCTGTTATGAAATATTGTTTAAAAGTTTATAAGTACAGCCTATTCTACATTTAAGCAGAGTTTAATATGAAAGTTAAATAAAGGCTAATTCTTAGAAAAGAGTATCAAACTTTCATGCAGGTAAATTTCAATCCCTTCACTAAAGTATTATCGGATTTTTGCATTAGCGCTATGGTTATCCAGAACAACTAATACATCTGATTTTACTCATTTTTGGCCTCCATTTTTCAAGACGATAGTCACCATGTGAGTGATTTATTAAAGTCGATTCTACTCAAAATTTAAAGCAGTTGGTAAAATAATTTGTGCAATATTCGCTTTGACGCACATTCATTCATTAACCTACCTGATAACAACTTTTTTTATTACAGAAAGACGTTACTTTGAAATACATGAACTGATAAATACAGCATTTATTATTTGCTGCTGCTGATGAGTAAACTAACATTCTTTTCTGGATATCTTAGTGTTTATTCGTTTTTCAATTAACAGTTACACCCATATCTTTCATTATCGAAGAACATTTACACCACACGGAAGTGCGTCGAACATAATCGAATACAGGAGTATTGTATTACTCTCTTCCGTATTTATATTAAATATCATAACATTTTAATTCCCCTTGTTTATGAAATTAGGTCATATTACCAGCGTTCATTACGTAACTTTTTCGAGAATACGATTTTTTCCACATCCTACATTTAGACGATTATTTTTGCCGACGTTATGAATAAGCTGTAACTTTATGGACAGACCGTATGTATCCATTTTGGTACACATCTCGATCCGTTCCGGATGCAGCATATGTGCTATTTACACAAAAATCATATCACCTGCAAGCGATGTACCTTAAAAACCAATAATTTGCTGCCACATCTGTAAATCGACTAATATTTCTTTATTATTTACTTTAATTATGATATCGTCTCAGTTATTACTACGTTATTTAACTTAATTCAGATCACTTATTACTAGTTTTCTCGATTTTTGTTTGTGGCGATAATAGATACACAAAATTCCTTTGGCGTAATTCGCAATAGTTCACTGCCCTTGACAGAAGGGCTTCGGCAGGTAACATTCCTTACGGTAAAACTACCGTTGCATTTTTCATCTAACGGGAATGTTGCTGGCTTCACAAACCCTTACATAACGGGACTGCGAATTCTCCAAAGGGATATTCACCCCTTTCGAATATAAGTAACGGGATTGGCATAAGCTGAGGTCAGTTACAGCCCATCCTCGGTGAGTACGAATTCGTAGCATCTTGTTTTACAATAAACGTTTTTCTACCGGCTTACAAGTGTTTTTGTTCTGGGATCAAACCATTCGCGCGCCCACGCACCCATAAATTGGTTACGCCGACGTGATAATCTAATTAAATTAAATTCGCCGAGTATAGTGCGCGAGTGCAAAAATATTTTAGCAACTCAAGCTAGTGTTAGTTTTAGTATCAAACATTACCAAACGCAAAGACAGTAATGCCTTCCACCGAAGCTCTAAATGAAACCGTGTCTACATCAATGACGACAGCTACGACGCCAACATATTCACTCTCAAATCCGATCTCTCTCGATCGTGTAGCTGTGCGACTTCCGCCTTTCTGGTCTGAAGATCCAGAAATGTGGTTCGCGCAAATCGAAAATCAGTTTTATCTTGCCGGGGTAATAAATGATGAAACAAAATTTAGTTACGTCGCAGGCCATCTTGAACCAAAGTACGCGATCGAAGTGAGAGACATTTTAACCCGCCCGCCCCCAACCCAGAAGTATGCAAAGTTGAAAAGTGAACTAATTGCCCGTTTAAGCGACTCCCAAGAAAATAAATTACGCCGTTTGCTAGAACACGAAGAACTAGGCGACCGAAAGCCGTCGCAATTTCTCAGGCACCTACGTGGATTAGCGGGAACAGTAGTCCCAGACGACGTTCTTCGGCCTCTCTGGCTAGGTCGCTTGCCTGCGGCCACACAGGCAATTTTAGCCACCCAAGCTAACACCGCCCTCGACGACGTAGCTACTTTAGCCGACGCCATCGCCGAAACTTCAACCCGCGGACGCATAGCGGAGGTGCACCAGGTGGACCCGATGGAAGCAATGTTCCAAAGGCTCACCGTCTTCGTAGCCTCGAGGATTGCTGAAGTAACAACGTCGTTGCGTCAAGAAATTTCTGCAGCAACGGCAGCCTCCAATCAACTTTATCGACCGAGCCGCGACAGCCGAAATTCGCGATCGCGTTCACGAAATCGCAGCCAATCTCGCGAAAACAGTGGCGTATGCTGGTACCACCGTAGGTTCGGAAATTCAGCGCAAAAATGTACTTCGCCTTGTACATTCTCGGGAAACGACCAGCCGAGTCGCTAACGGTGGCTAGCGATTTCGAAGCAAAACCTCGCCGCCTGTTTGTGACAGACTTTGCAACAAAAATGCAATTTTTAATAGACACTGGTGCTGATCTGTGCGTGTTTCCGCGTACGCGAATCCCGGGACGCCGTATAAATACTCACTACGAGCTTTATGCGGCAAATGGTTCCACGATCGCGACGTATGGTTTTGAGACACTTCGTCTAAATTTCGGTCTCCGACGCGATTTTACATGGCGTTTCGTTATTGCTGATCTGTCCAAACCCATTATTGGAGTCGATTTCTTGGATTACTATGGACTCCTCGTCGACATCCGCAACCACCGCCTCATCGACGGGATGACCGACCTCACCACTCAGGGCCAAGTAGCGGAGTGCGATTCCTGCTTGCTGCAGATTCGAGCTGTTTCCGGATCATCATCGCCGTTCCACCAGCTCCTCCTACAGTACCCGGAGATCACAAAACCCTCTGGGACGCCACTGGAACCAAAGCACCAAACCAGGCATCACATTCGCACGACGCCGGGACCCCCTGTATTCAGCAAACCCAGGCGTTTAGCACCGGACCGACTCAACCAGGCAAAGCGAGAATTCAACATCATGTTGCAAATCGGAGAGGTGCGTCCTTCCGAAAGTAGCTGGTCATCGCCTTTACACATGGTTCCTAAAAAAGGCGACGAGTGGAGACCTTGCGGCGACTACCGGGCTCTCAACGCGAGAACCATCCCCGACAGGTACCCGGTGCCACACATAGAAGACTTCGCCCAAACCCTCCAAGGGAAGAAAATATTTTCTACCGTGGACCTGGTGCGGGATTATCACCAAATCCCCGTTGCAGAGGAAGACATCTGCAAAACCGCTATAACCACCCCATTCTTTTTGTTCGAGTTCCCGCTTATGTCATTCGGTCTTCGCAACGCAGCTCAATCTTGCCAGCGTTTTATGGATGAAGTATTGCGAGGATTGGATTTCCTGTATGTCTACATCGATGACATTCTGGTAGCATCAGAAACCGAGAAAGAACACCTGCAGCACTTAGACTAGCTTTTCAACCGCCTAAAATCATACGGTGTACTTATCAACCCCTCCAAGTGCGTTTTCAAAAAACCGACATTTCAATTCCTAGGTTTTTTGGTATCTGAACAAGGAATTCAACCTCTCCCAGGGAAAATTGAAGCTATTAGGAACTACACCCGCCCAAATACAGCGAAAGAACTTCGCCGGTTCTTAGGCACCCTAAATTTTTATAGACGCTTCATCCCTAAAAGGCTGCAACAATTCAAGCACCCCTTAACGACCTGCTGCAGGGCAATATCAAGGGCAAAACACCAATTATTTGGACTGGCGCAACCATCGCAGCATTCGAGGCTTCCAAAGAAAGTCTCGCGTCCGCAACTTTACTAGCCCATCCAGTCCCGGATGCACCTCTGTCCATCTTCACAGATGCGTCCGATTTCGCAATTGGGTCAGTCGTACAACAGCGCGTAAACGAGCAATGGCAACCCCTAGGATTTTTCTCTGCAAAGTTGAGCACCGCCGAAAGGAAGTACGGAGCCTACGACAGAGAACTTCTAGCAGTCTATAAAGCCGTAAAACATTTTAAACACATGATTGAAGGCAGAGAGTTTACTGTTTTCACCGACCATAAACCGCTAACCTTTGCTTTTCGTCAGAAAACAGACAAATGTTCCCCACGGCAATTCAGATATCTTGATTTTAACGGCCAGTACACGACGGACATTCGTCACATCTCGGGACAAGACAATATCGTGGCAGACTCATTGTCCAGGATAGAAGAACTCGCCCTAAGTATCGATTTCCAGGCCCTGGCTAAATCGCAATCAACTGATGAGGAATTGCAAACGTTTCTTCAAGAAAGCTCACCATTGCAGTTACGACAAGTTTTACCAGAGACGGACATCGCCATCTATTGTGATCTATCCACCAGCACTGCACGTCCATTCATCACGCAACAATTTCGGAAAGCTGTATTTAATTCGCTCCATCAGCTGTCGCATCCCGGAATCAACGCGACGGTCAAATTAATAACTCAACGTTATGTTTGGCCGTCAGTGAAATCGGACTGCAAAAAATGGGCCCGCAGCTGCTTGCAATGCCAGCGCTCAAAGATATCCAGGCACGTGTCAGCTCCAATTGGAACTTTTGTACCACCATCCTTCAGGTTCGAGCACCTACATATGGACATCGTGGGACCCCTACCAGTATCAAAAGATACTGCCTGACCTGTATCGATCGGTTTTCCCGCTGGCCTGAAGTTTTTCCAATGGAAAACATTGAAGCTACAACAGTTGCACGAACTTTCTTCGCCGGCTGGATCGCAAGATTCGGCACGCCGCTGCGTATTACAACGGACCAGGGACGTCAATTCGAGTCACAGCTTTTCAGAGAACTCAATACTCTGTTATGATCCCGTCACCTCCGAACAACCGCCTACCATCCAGAAGCTAACGGTTTAATAGAGCGATTCCACAGACAATTGAAGGCAGCTATTCGGTACCACTCTACAGACAATTGGACCGGGATATTACCTGCCATACTACTGGGAATTCGTTCAGCTTGGCGCGAGGATCTAGAAGCAACCACAGCAGAACTTGTTTACGGCGAGCCCCTGCGACTTCCTGCAGACTTTCTGGTCCCGCGTACACAAAGAGCATTCGGAAGTAGCGAAACGTCGGATTTTGCTAAAGAGTTGCGACAACATTTCGAAAAGCTTCGCCCGATCACCGGAACGCGGCATGAAAACAAAAAGAATTTTGTATTCAAGGACCTAGCATCCACGAAGTTCGTTTTCATCCGCCACGACGCTCCCAAAGCAGCCCTCCAACTACCATACGAAGGCCCATACCCAGTGATCAATAGAAACAACAAAACGTTTACCGTTGCCCTCAAAGGTAAGAACGTCACTGTTTCTATTGATCGGCTGAAGCCAGCCCAGCGTACATTATGCAGCACGACGACGAGCCCAAAGAAGAACGCAACACGTCAATACAGCTACAACCAGAGGAACAGCGGCCTACGGAGACGCCAGCCACGCGTTCTGGTCGCAAGGTTCGATTTCCTGAACGACTCCAGGTCGGTTTAGTGTAAGTGTGTGTTGTTCGATAACTGATGTGTTCGTTCGCGATAGCAATGCTCAGTGCGCGCATATAAACAATTCTTGACACTAACGTATCCTGCATTTACCATTTTAGCATGTAACTCATTTTTGTATATATTTGTTTCTTTTGTGTGAATATTTTGTGTTTGTAGATATGTCTTATTTGTAAATATGTTTTTTCCCATTTCCTTGTATATAATCTTTCTGTATCGTGATCTCAAACTGACTAAGTATATGTAATAGTCGATCACTAGCAAGGGGGTATCTGTGGCGATAATAGATACACAAAATTCCTTTGGCGTAATTCGCAATAGTTCACTGCCCTTGACAGAAGGGCTTCGGCAGGTAACATTCCTTACGGTAAAACTACCGTTGCATTTTTCATCTAACGGGAATGTTGCTGGCTTCACAAACCCTGACATAACGGGACTGCGAATTCTCCAAAGGGATATTCACCCCTTTCGAATATAAGTAACGGGATTGGCATAAGCTGAGGCAAGTTACAGCCCATCCTCGGTGAGTACGAATTCGTAGCATCTTGTTTTACAATAAACGTTTTTCTACCGGCTTATAAGTGTTTTTGTTCTGGGATCAAACCATTCGCGCGCCCACGCACTCATATTGTTAAATTGTATGATATTACAATCTCTTAACGCAATCACTTTTGTAATTACTGTTTGCTGCTAATTAACCATCCTATATAACTAGTTTCTAACGATGTGTGCGCAATTTTACATTGCTTTACCGATAATCAAGATAAGAATCGCTCTTGCTAATTGTTATGATGTCGTGGTTCGCTATCATGTTGTCTGTAGCTTTATGTTTACCTTTAAGTACTTTTACTTACTACCCTTACGAAGTCATTCAACTGACTACGACTGTACGATTACTATTCATGCAGTGGAGGTGGCTCAAATATACGAGCCTCTGGTTCTGATCCAAAAAATCTAAGTACTGGGGTTTGAACCCACCCCAGTAACACCAATCCGGCATTGGCAACCGTATGTTGTTAATAACGGGGCTGATAATAATTTTTCTACGTTTCAATACTTACTTTACTATATTTAGTTTGTTTACTCATTCATTGTCAACACACTTTAGTGTTTAGTCTCCTGAATTGACGTAAACAACGTGCAGCTGTTGCTGAACGTCTCTAATTGTAACTAGTTCCCAGCCCCAACACATATGTTGTGCCCATAGGAGAGGTGTGTGAACTACTTTTTTCATATGCCTATTCATACAAATAAACGCCTACTCATTATTGAAACTTTGTTAATGCTTTTTTCTGTTTTCTGTTATTACTTTCTATGGTCTTTCCGTTGCAGCAAACTTCTTCTCTGCTATACCAGCCGGTTCCATGATGTATGTCGCGGTAAATCTTGGCGCCCTAAATGAAAACAGCTCTTGACGTTTTCTTGGCACGCGTATACAACCACCATGCCAAAATAGGTTTCACTATAAACGTGTTAGTGAATCGAACCGCTAGCAACAAATTAAGCTATACAGAGTATCGAAAGAAGACTCACACTGACCGCTATCTGCATGCTTCGTGTCGTCAACATCCCCAACAAAAGAGGTCATTGATCAAGATTCTCATTCATCAGGCCAACGCTATTTGGGACGAGCACAGTAAACTACAAGAACTAAGACATGTGGAAGAAGCTTTACGCAGGAATAACTACACTCGACGAGACGTCAAGAAAGCATGCTAATACATCATAAAACCGAAGGAATCTAAACCAAAACATATGAACTACGCCTGCATTCCCTTCATCGCCGGAGTAACAAGAAAGGCCTTAAATAAGAAGAATATCGGAGTCCGCTATGGTACAATAAGGAAGGTGGAACAGTTGATTCCTTTGCCCAGGCTATAGACAGGAGGCCTTTACTGGTAACGTACTTGTGGCAAATGTTACATCGGACAAACGGGAAGAAGCATCCGATGTAGAATAAAAGAATACCAGAGCGTCACACGACTTGGAAACACCCAAAAATCAGCCATCGCAGAACACTTTATAGGACCAGGGGACCACAGAATAAATTACGACTCCGTGAACGTACTAGCCAGAACTAAAAAATACTTCCCTCATGTTATTCGGAAAAGCCTGCATTCAACTGTAAAATTAATTGTTTTGACATAGTAAGGGCGTATAGAATAACACTTCCGTTAGTGAAATGTACTTTTTTGTTAATTAGTATGTAATATTCATATTCGGTCATACGCCTATGCAAGTTCTGCTTTTCTTTCATTCCTATTGTTTTTATTGGGATCAAATTAAGACTGGCTCTCAACTTCAAGTCATCGGCGCATCTCACTAGATGCCTTCGTATACATCTTCGTGTGTGTATGAACTCCAGAGTAAAACAGCTCTACTCCATCTATCTGTTTTCATTTGAGGTTCGTGCGTAGCAAAGGCCCATTGCTGCTATCACGAATTAGCCTATATCCCTTACTCTTGTTTTTTGCCTTATCTATTCGTTCGTTTTTCTGTATATCAGTGATATTCCAACCATGACACGTTCCATGTGTTTTCTCGTTCGGAATAAGTTGATATTTTTCTGAGTCGTATTTTCTCCTCCGTAACACATTGCGGGCAGTGCGCCTACGCATATATTAATTACTGATGCTTTCGAATACATTAGGATGTTTTGCCATCTATGCCAGGGTGGAGAATCAACCTGGGTATCCTCCACTTTTCGTTAGAGGAGACTAAGAGAGGAATCTATCCGATGACCTATTCACCTTAATTTCTATTCTCACCTACTGCCACGTAAACCTTAAACCTATTATCTTATTTCCTTCCTTAATACTCACAAAGCACAGAATGTCGTGGGGTATAACACGCTACCCTCGTCCACGAATACGGGAAAATTTTAACGGAAGCTATGCCGTTGAGGAAGGGCTTCAATACGGCAAAGCTGGCGGAAGAAGCAAAGTTGACAAATTGGGTACCCCTTTGTACAGTACGAAGTTGGTCCTTTAAAGGTTAAGAGAAGGAACATAAAAACAATATGAAATGTAGTTGTTGGAAAGTACAGGATGTTAGTACAAAGTATGAAGAGGTGTTTGAAGAATTCCCATGTTTCGAAATGGATGTTGTCTGATCAGAAACAGGAACGAAGTAATAAGTAATTAGCTATATTTTTACAGTTGCATGGACAAAAGTCGATATGCTAAGCCAAGTACTTCCATTGCAGTCCATACAGTAAAGTCGAGTGCTACTCAGCAGTAAATGAAAGAATAATAGCGATAGAATTTACCCTCTCCGGATAGTAGTAGTAACATGAATATATGTTCCCACAGACGATGCGCCAATGAAGATGAAAGATTTTGTTTTACAAGACCCAACGAATGCTCTAAACAGCATAGCACATCTAAATTATTGTAGGGTAGGCAGGAGGTTGTATAGGGTCGGACGATACGGTAAAGACGTAGTGAATGACAGTGGTACCAGGTTGTTAGAATTATCCGATCAGTTTTCTTTGACAATAACAAATGGATTTTATCAACATAAACGAATACACACATATCCATGGTATAAAATTCGGACAATTCTAGAGTACATGGCGAAAAGGCTGTGAGAAATGACCACCATGAAAGGCTCTATAGGCTCGCTACATATAGACGATTTTTTGTGTTTTAAAATAAAGGTAAGCTTTTCAAACGCTGCCCTGCCTGTTTTGTTTGTTTTTATTTCAGTTGTTTGATTCTCTCTTCCAAGTACAAATTTTTGTTCTAGCTATATATTCAGATACCTTTTCTATCTCTTAGTTTTCTACTAATATTCTTTCATCTCCGTTGAACATCACCTTGGTTTTATTTCGGTTCATTTTCAATCCAACTATCTTCGATTTGTTATTAGGTTCTTCTAACATACCTTGAACTCCTTGTATTTTTGTTGCGATAATTACTACATCATCGCTAGAATGAAGGTTAGTAAGATATTTGCCATTTACATTTAATCCCATGTCAACCGAATGAATAACAACAGACTGCCGAAAATGACCATGGACGGAAAGCCCCTTTCGAAACTATCACCTAAAAGGCGACCAAAGAGATGGAAACACTGCTGGACGTGGATTTGGCACGATAGATGAATATAATATATTTAGGTTAGAATTGACGGGACCTGGTCCTAGATTAAGAAGAATAGTAGATATTTTATCCTTTTTCAGACCATTTTAATGCTTTAAAAGGTCTTCGACAACTAAAGTGAATAATTGGAATGATAGTTTGTCGCCCTGTTTCATATCCCTCTGCGGGTGTACTGGTTTTGCTTTTCCGTAGATTTGATAAGCTTTCTGTATAGCCTACGTTTTGATGCTGTTGAAACATTTAGAGGGTTGTTATATACATTTTACTTTTCTATCAATAACTTTATTGTTACTAGCTGGTCTGCTGTTTTTTTTCTAAACCCACCTTATCCGTTAGGCTGGTATTCGTCGAGTTTCTTAGTTAGACGTACAGCAATTATTTTAGTTAGTACTTTATATAAGTAGGGTAGAAGAGCTATAAGTCGATAATCTTCCATGTTTTTGTTGTTCCCTTGTTGAAGACATTTGGCTAATGATTTTACAATAATGTCAATGAGCTTTTCCTCTCTTTTTTTCGATCATGTGATATCATCTTTACCAGAATCCCATTCTTTCTCATCTATTTAAGTGCGCTATTTTGCTTCTTCTGTTGTTATTCACGGTTATTTTCATGATCCAATATTTTCTATCCCACTTCTACGTTTTGTGGTCTTACTTTGGTGCTACCCTATTCTGTACAAAAGTGTTCTACGATTGTAAGAAGCTTGTGCCTATCTGTTACTGTGTTTCATTCCACTTCATGTTCCTGTTTTCTTCTTATTTATCCGTGAATTAAAGTTTCCGTTGTTACTCATTTGTTTTCTTTAATTTTTCTCTTAATTAGATTGTTTAATTCCACGTGTTCTATTATTCCTTTTTATTGTTACATATGTACCTTTTATATTAGTTCATATTTCTCTCCCCTTGGGTATTTTCTGCTTTCTAATTTTTATTAATAACAATTCTTGATTTGGCCATTCTGTGATCGCTTCTTACATCAAAGGTACTGAATTTTGTAATGTCTTAAATAATATATTTATGGTTTGTCACGATATAGTCTATTTCATTGATTATTATTTTGTTAGGACTTAATCATGTCCACTTCCTATTGTTACTCTTTTTAAAGAACGAATTCATTGAGTACAAATCGGACAACATAGAATCAACATTCTTTCTCCTATTTTATTTCTTAATCCGTAATCACACTCTACTATTTTTGCTTCGACTCCTTGTTTAGTACCTAACTTCGAATTAAAATCCCCATACCCCCATTCTTCTATCGGTTGTTGTTTGATTCTCAACTGCTCTCTTTAATGAAAATATAATAGTAATATGTAATACACAGTACTATTCGTACTTCTATCACTGCAAAGGCAATTAATAGAATTTCTCAGCGATGTCATGTATTGAAGAAGCTATATATTGGACTAATATCCTGGTTACAGCACTATAAGTAAGAATTGAACCTTCAAGTATCAATATTGATCAGTTTTTTTAAGTACAAATTGCCGTATTTTGTATTATAATGTCAATAATAAAATAGCTCCTGAAAACTCAGCAGGGGTGGATTCTTTTATCTAGTTACTTGTTTCTGAAAAAATTATTTTCTAATATTTTAAATTTCATTGCATCATAAGTCACAATTTATGTCAATCAAATGTCAAAACAGTTTTAAAATCCTAATGACAAATGCCCACTCTTTTGAATGGTACACAATAATATTAAAAAACACAATAAGTAATGATTTCTTAATTAATTTCACCTTCTTATTGTCTTTATTTATTTTCTAGATAGGATTTCACAAAAAATCACCCACCTTGTATTATTCCTTACACAACATTCAAGACAGCAACCTATTTTTGATCTGGAACTTGACGACTTTTAAGCACCTTGCTGCAATGTACTGCTCACAGACAGATCACGCTTCAATCGTCCAATATCACCAAACTCTAAATTCTTGACAGCTATCAGCAAGAACAAACTTGGACATCCACCTGCTACAGCAAACTACTTCCTAGAATGCACCTCCTCTCTCCGAAGATACCCTTTTGGAAGCTCCACTCAACAACAAATAACTTGACTTAATCCCATTTGATTTATGTTACTTGTCAAATGTGATCTCCAAAATAAAAATAACCCAGTATGTTTTCTTAATAATTCACTTATATATAACAATACTTCTATCCATTAGTCTTGTCTACCATATACCAATAATCTTCATTAATTGAATTCATCTCTTCTTATGGTTATTTATTTTAAATTACATATTATTTCACCTCCTACATTTTGCATTTTTACCCTATTTTCTTACCCAAATATTACATTAATAAAACAGGGTTATATTCCATATTTTGAATTAGACTAAAACATTTTTCAGTTATTTTCTAATAATCGAAACACATTTCGTAACTACCTCATTTTCCCTATTTATGCCTTCTAGTCTTAATTATTTGAGTTAAACCTACTAAAATTTTGTATTATTTTAAAATTAGCATTTGTCATTCATTTCCAAACTGCATTTGATTAATTTTATATTATTTTCAAATCTACCTCTTCTTTTCAAATAGCTATGTTTCAAACAAATATCTGCCTTATTCCCACTGTAATTTCGCAATTTTAACAAATTTGATTTCAATACACATTTAAGTTTGTATCTTAACAATATATTGTTACGGTCCCGTTAATATTATAATCATGAATAGTTTTCTCTCAGTGTGTCATCACGTCATAATTATTCTATCTTACTTTCCTTGGTCCACAGCTAGCATGGATTTGTAAACAAATCAATTGTTCGACTCTCAATCTCGTTGGGCTAGGACATACCCAAATAAAACACATAACACTATAAATATGAGGCATTTAACATTTATTGGTTATAAATCTGTATTTTTTTAATGTTTATAGGTTTAGATTATCGCTAGTAAATATTGTTTTAAATTCAATTTTAAATAACTAATGCTATATGCCTACATGCAGTTTAACTTAATTTTTTTTTAAATCGTTTCATAAACGGTTTTTATTTATAATTTACTTTCTTCAATTTTGACATTTTTCAATTAGCAGCTTTGTTCATTTAAATTTCTTTATTTTCATTCAGATCTGGTATTTTTAATATTATCTTTATTTTTTACGAGCTCAATTTATCTTTATTGACATACTGTACTTGCATCTACTGCACCGTTGTCAGCAACGCCTGCTAGTTATGCTACATGCATACCGCCAACATATTCATATTTCTTAGTCCAAACTTCGTATGATGACCACATTTATTTTATACAAAACACTCTTTCTGACACATACCAGTATTCATTTTTAATATGATTTAATGTTTATACCTTTAACTAGATTTTAAAACTGGTGGCATTTTAATTCAAACTTTTACATACACAATTTGTTATTGTTTTTCCTTATATTCTCCAAAACCTTGCAAATCAAATATATAAAAAAATTACAGATTCCTACTTTTTAATCATTGTGCAACAATAATCCCAATGTAAGAAACAAACTGATGTTTAATCCTTTGTAATAACATTTACTTTTGCAGAAAAAAACTGCCTAATATAACAACTTAGTTTAAAATTACTGTCATCAAGCAAATTTACGTTACATTTCCAATCAACGAATGAACAATTAGCTGGTATCATTTACAATTTCACATGTAATTGAATTAATAACTATAATCTTTTGTGACTGATATTTGTTTCAGTAATGTACAGTCAAATTTGTTGAAGAAACTGTCGATTCCATTGTATAAAATAGAATTTTTAATGATAAGACCGTACTGGTAGACTTAATATCCTTTTTATTTGTATTACAATTAAGCTGCATGTTAATTATATTTAACACCATATCACTATATTATGCAAAATATACTTTTATTCAAATAAAGGTATTATTATAGCAGGCAGCTTTTGACGTATATCCTACAACTCGAGTTATTTTGAAATTCATTATACGTACAATAATAACGGTCGGTGCATTTACTAAATGCAATATTTGAACTGAGCTACGAGAAAATATTTTTGTTAAATCTACAGCGCAATTTAAACCATGCTTACTCTATAAACAGAGTATCAGACCTGAACCGCCATTGTGCATGGCTTTAAAAGTTGTTAAGTACTGCGGCGGCATGAGCAAAGAACGAAAGTGGACAGCATATACAACTAGAGAATAGTGTTGATGCTACCCATTCTCCCCGAACAAATATTGCCTGGAAACGCTTTCTAAAGCAAATATAATAAAGTTTCTTTGGTGCATTTATTGCTTTCCGACTTTAATATGTTTTCTCTATTTTGAAAATACCGAGCAGGGAGCGCCGTAGCTGATGACAAAGTCCATCCCCTTTAGCGGAGATAGTTTTCGCCAAAAACATTTTACGTTGTTATGTACATTATTGGATTGATTCGTCAAAGTATCAGCGGAAATATTGTTTTCGTCGGGCTTCATGGCGAAGCCGCGGGGACGCAGAACTGCGAACGGCGTTTAAAAGGGCGCAAGGCATTTTGTTCGAACTAAGTGGTGTTAAAACCGCAAACCTCGACGCGAAGGGTGCGTTCTAAATAATTGCAGCAACCATGCGGGTAACTATTATCGCATTCTGAGTATGCGTGTTATATAAATTTGTGCGTGCCCGCGTTCACTTGTGGCATGCAAATGAAATTAACACGCTAAGAGTATCTCTGATACCAATTCCGGGAGAATTGTGCGTAAAACTGGTTTACACTCGGTGGCGCATCCCGCTATAACCTTAGAATGAGGGCTGCAAGTAGTAGTGCGGCAGCGAAACTAGAGCAACCTGTCAATCAAACGATTAATTAAATCCGCGGATTGACCTAATTAATTTCGCGGATTGATCTAATTAATTTTCGCGGATTGATCTAATTAATTTCGCGGTTTGATCTAATTAATTTCCCGGTCTGATCTAATTAATCACATATGAAGTTTGATATGTAATTTACATATGTGCTACTGATTAAATTACGCATTAGATTTTTTAATTTGCTTCTGGAATTACGCGTCGGACTTCGGCGGCCATCTTGGATTTCTGGCGGGAATATTTGAAATTTGAATTTTTTCCGATTTTTTTTTCTAAGTTCCATTATTTGAATTTAAATCTCCCGGGGTGTCGGCCATCTTGGTGCGCGCGCACTTCTCACGGCGGTTGTTTTTAAATTTGAATTTTCGCGGAAATATTTGAAATTGAAACTGGTGGATCTATCTCGCTCTTCGAAGCTGCTGTCTCTCTCTTGCATTCACTCGCGGAAATATTTAAATTTAAAAAAAGCTATTTGCGTCGGACCCGAGTGGGAATCGAACCCTCTACGTTTGCATACACATTGGGCTCACATCGATCGATGCCTCTAGACCACGGAGCGGTACGGGATTTAAAGGGTTTGAACGAAACGCCATTTCGCAGCTCTACAGTCACGCCGCTCGAATTTTAAACAACTTATTTTTTCGAAAATTTAAATTTTAAGAACTGAAATGTGTAGCTTGATGTGATTAAAGGTATATGCAATTTTTAAAAAATTGACTTCGCCCGCGATTTCGTCATAATTAATTATTTTATTTTTATCGTTAGGCCCGGTATTACAAAACAGCCAGTGAAAGGTTGCACTTCGGATTCTGCGAATATAGTCCTGAAATAGTTTAAAAATATACTCAAAAATGAATTACTTATTTTATATAGCGAGATCATAATTACGCGGCGGTTATTTTCAATTTTCAACATAAAATGTGTAATTATTCGCAATGGTTTTTGCAGCACAGACAATGGAATTTGCTATGATATCACCGACTCTGTAGAACTTTCTATTTCGTCATCCTCAAATGGCTTAACCGGTCGCATATTTGAGTTCGCTAGATGGCACAACGCGGACCTGGAATGCCGGGCTCTGATTGGTCGCCAACTTCGTGTCCTTCTTGAATGACGTTTGAATTTGAACCGATGATTCTTATTAGTTTTAATTTTATTGTAATCTTTTTTTTACTTACGTAAGTGCACTTGTGGCATATTAGCACCAATAAATATCTATCTATCTATAGATAAACAGACAAGATTTACCCTGTTTTGGTGTTAAGAAATCATCCGATTCAGAAACTACTTAAGCTGAATTGTATGAAACAATAAATAAGTAGTTATACTTATTTATTATTTTGAATTTCGTTGTCTTTTAATACGTGTTGGAGTCGCTGCTTATATTATTTTCTTGCAAAGCTACTGCAGTTTGTGTTGATGTACTTTAAAAGATCTATGAAAATTTATTTTTGTTATAACCTAAATTTTGTTTTCAATTGTATTATGTTCATATTATTTTTGGAATGTTTTAGCGCTAATATATGAGTGACTTAACAAATATTTGTCCGTTATTTTAATTTTTAAAAAAGCTTCCTGCGATGTCCCATGGCTGGAGTCGAACCAGCGATCACAGCAAAAAATTTCCATTAAACGATGCTAGTTACAGTTTAAAAAGGACAGACCAGATCTAAAAGAACACGAGTTGATGTCGAGACTAGAGAGAGAGATCCGGCAACAATGTACCTATTCAGAAAATATAACCTTAAACTGAAAACAACCTAACCTAGCAGAAAAAGTGTCAGTTTGCATTAGGGGAGTTTAGTTGCCGCAGAGGTACTGCCAACAAAATTACTAGATGGTCATACAGCATCTCACATAAATTTTCACAAAAATCGACATCATGTCATATAAATTATACAAAAACTGTCATCATGTCACTTGAAATTATATAAAAAACGACATTTTTACTAAACACACGACGAAAATTGAACAAAAATCACACAATTACAAGCCATCTCACATAAATTTTCACAAAAATCGACATCATGTCATATAAATTATACAAAAACTGTCATCATGTCACTTGAAATTATACAAAAAACGACATTTTTACTAAACACACCACGAAAATTGAACAAAAATCACGCAATTACACGCCATCTCACATAAATTTTTACAAAAATCGACATCATGTTACATAAACTATGCATAATTTTGCAAATGTTTTACACTTTTTATAAAATGCATCGCTCAAAATTAAAAGAAATAGCAATTTCATTGAAAAAATCTACTACCACAATCATTTCGATAAACAAAATTTAAAAAATCTTATACTTTTGACGGGAATATATGTTAGTTGACCACAAATTAACATAATTTTTAAATAAAAACGCGCAATTCGTTGAAAAAAATATTCTGACACCACCAAAACACGCAATTTCATTGAAAAATATATATATGTTGTCCACAAATTAACATAAATTGAATAAAAACACGTAATTTTGTTGAAAAAAATGTTCTGGCTGTAAATAATTTTGCAAATGTTTTACACTTTTTATAAAATGCACCGCTCAAAATTAAAAGAAATAGCAATTTCATTGAAAAAATCTACTAACACAATCATTTCGATAAACAAAATTCAAAAAATCTTATACTTTTGACGGAAATATATGTATGTTGACAACAAATTAACATAATTTTTAAATAAAAACGCGCAATTCGTTGAAAAAAATATTCTGACACCACCAAAACACGCAATTTCATTGAAAAATATATATATGTTGTCCACAAATTAACATAAATTTGAATAAAAACACGTAATTTTGTTGAAAAAATGTTCTGGCCCCGTCATTTCACTTAAAATTTTACAAAACTGCCATCATAACACTCGAAATTATACAAAATATATGTATGTTTATCACAAATTAACATAAACCTGAATAAAACACACAATTTCGTTGAAAAATTTGCAAATGTTTTACACTTTTTATAAAATGTGTCGCTCAAAATTAAAAGAAATCACAATTTTTAAATTATATCACGCCATTATGAAATCGTAGATTGATTTTTTTGAAATTTTACACTTTGTAACTGTAAAATAACTTCAAATACTAATATTTTAGCTTTAGATTTTGTAATTATTGCAGATTCGTGAAAAACAAAAGCAGAGTAGAAATAAAAAACACAAACACTTTGTAATAAACAAATATATTGTTCTTATTTCGTATAATACTTAATAATATAAATATAAATGTACAGCAGAATGTCTTATTTCTAAAAATTCGCTAGCAATTTACAAAACTGTAGTTTGAGGTGCACGACATTTCAAATTAAAAAGACTGCAAGTAATAAAATCAGAATTTCATTGTGTAATTTTAAAGTTTAAGATGCACCCAATCTAGAATTCCCTTCGTTTTTGGTGATGATGACATCTGCCTTAGAGGCGTTTTTCTAAAGGCCCTTTTTTGGAGGCGTTTCCTTATCGATGTTCTTCTGACTGAACCTTTTTGATGTGGACTTGGATGAGTAGCTGGTGTTTTTAATTTATATTCTAAATCAGACTCGCAGTTATCAGTTTCCATTCCGGTTTTTCCTATAGTACCAGTCAGGGTTGGCTTCTTTTGCTGTTTAGGTTTAGCTAGCAGCACATTAGGAACGTTAAGGTCTTTGATGTAATCAGCAAACTGTAGGCGTCCGGGTGGATTAATAGTTTTTCGAGGCCGCAGAATGTCGTGAATTAAATCGACTATGTTAGACGCCGGTAAAATTTCACCCTTTATAGTAACGGTGCCCTTGTGATCCCAGTTCACATCGCTTGAGGTACTCAAAATGCGTAGGAAAACTTCAGCTTTTTTCTTAAAAGTTTTGGGAAGTGTAGATAAAATAACGGCATTTGATAGGCTGTCACTGGTTGTTTCAATAGGTATTTTGATTGGCTGCCGCGCCTGGTTTGTGAAATGAAGGAATCGTTGTAAAACCTGATTGTACTGGATCCATTTATCGTGATCAGTTAATTTAGACTTTAAAACTTTTTGCATTTCGTCATCAAGCTGTGATAATATATTTTTCTCCGCATCATCGCCAGACTTAAGACGTTGGACAAATTCCGGCGATACAATCAACATCTTCCGCTCTTTGTCCATTTTAGTCGAAAAGGAGCTCAGTCGTTTGTTCTGGTAGAGCCGTCGTGAATAAACTAGCTTAAAATCAAGACTTTCATAATAAATATATAAAAAAATATGACAGGTACGGGAATCGAACCCGTATTCTCTCTCGAGATCAGAACTTGAATCTGACGCCTTAACCATTCGGCCAACCTGCCTCCCTATATAAACGAGCACTCTCTGCATAATTAAGAAAAACATATAGTTTAAAAAGCCTTCTGCATGCAATTTCAAACAATATTTCATATAAATTAAGCCATGTACAAATTTCTAAATCGGTTTTGATATATATTTTATCGAAAGACTTGAGCCTCAGCTGCCGTTTTATTATTTGTCGTGATTCGTCATCGATGAATTTTACAAGTGCCAGCCTGTCTGCTGTGTGACGTACGTAATGTATCCACCCCTTTTTATTTTAAAATTCTATAAAAACAGAGGCCCGACTGATGCCGCACTAACACGTATATTTATTATGAAAGTCTTGATTTTAAGCTAGTTTATTCACGACGGCTCTACTAGAACAAACGACTGAGCTCCTTTTCGACTAAAATGGACAAAGAGCGGAAGATGTTGATTGTATCGCCGGAATTTGTCCAACGTCTTAAGTCTGGCGATGATGCGGAGAAAAATATATTATCACAGCTTGATGACGAAATGCAAAAAGTTTTAAAGTCTAAATTAACTGATCACGATAAATGGATCCAGTACAATCAGGTTTTACAACGATTCCTTCATTTCACAAACCAGGCGCGGCAGCCAATCAAAATACCTATTGAAACAACCAGTGACAGCCTATCAAATGCCGTTATTTTATCTACACTTCCCAAAACTTTTAAGAAAAAAGCTGAAGTTTTCCTACGCATTTTGAGTACCTCAAGCGATGTGAACTGGGATCACAAGGGCACCGTTACTATAAAGGGTGAAATTTTACCGGCGTCTAACATAGTCGATTTAATTCACGACATTCTGCGGCCTCGAAAAACTATTAATCCACCCGGACGCCTACAGTTTGCTGATTACATCAAAGACCTTAACGTTCCTAATGTGCTGCTAGCTAAACCTAAACAGCAAAAGAAGCCAACCCTGACTGGTACTATAGGAAAAACCGGAATGGAAACTGATAACTGCGAGTCTGATTTAGAATATAAATTAAAAACACCAGCTACTCATCCAAGTCCACATCAAAAAGGTTCAGTCAGAAGAACATCGATAAGGAAACGCCTCCAAAAAAGGGCCTTTAGAAAAACGCCTCTAAGGCAGATGTCATCATCACCAAAAACGAAGGGAATTCTAGATTGGGTGCATCTTAAACTTTAAAATTACACAATGAAATTCTGATTTTATTACTTGCAGTCTTTTTAATTTGAAATGTCGTGCACCTCAAACTACAGTTTTGTAAATTGCTAGCGAATTTTTAGAAATAAGACATTCTGCTG
Organism: Agriotes lineatus; assembly: GCA_940337035.1. Taxonomy (NCBI): domain Eukaryota; kingdom Metazoa; phylum Arthropoda; class Insecta; order Coleoptera; family Elateridae; genus Agriotes; species Agriotes lineatus. The sequence continues at coordinate 125,895,322 of OW679195.1, forward strand.
TACATTTATATTTATATTATTAAGTATTATACGAAATAAGAACAATATATTTGTTTATTACAAAGTGTTTGTGTTTTTTATTTCTACTCTGCTTTTGTTTTTCACGAATCTGCAATAATTACAAAATCTAAAGCTAAAATATTAGTATTTGAAGTTATTTTACAGTTACAAAGTGTAAAATTTCAAAAAAATCAATCTACGATTTCATAATGGCGTGATATAATTTAAAAATTGTGATTTCTTTTAATTTTGAGCGACACATTTTATAAAAAGTGTAAAACATTTGCAAATTTTTCAACGAAATTGTGTGTTTTATTCAGGTTTATGTTAATTTGTGATAAACATACATATATTTTGTATAATTTCGAGTGTTATGATGGCAGTTTTGTAAAATTTTAAGTGAAATGACGGGGCCAGAACATTTTTTCAACAAAATTACGTGTTTTTATTCAAATTTATGTTAATTTGTGGACAACATATATATATTTTTCAATGAAATTGCGTGTTTTGGTGGTGTCAGAATATTTTTTTCAACGAATTGCGCGTTTTTATTTAAAAATTATGTTAATTTGTTGTCAACATACATATATTTCCGTCAAAAGTATAAGATTTTTTGAATTTTGTTTATCGAAATGATTGTGTTAGTAGATTTTTTCAATGAAATTGCTATTTCTTTTAATTTTGAGCGGTGCATTTTATAAAAAGTGTAAAACATTTGCAAAATTATTTACAGCCAGAACATTTTTTTCAACAAAATTACGTGTTTTTATTCAATTTATGTTAATTTGTGGACAACATATATATATTTTTCAATGAAATTGCGTGTTTTGGTGGTGTCAGAATATTTTTTTCAACGAATTGCGCGTTTTTATTTAAAAATTATGTTAATTTGTGGTCAACTAACATATATTCCCGTCAAAAGTATAAGATTTTTTAAATTTTGTTTATCGAAATGATTGTGGTAGTAGATTTTTTCAATGAAATTGCTATTTCTTTTAATTTTGAGCGATGCATTTTATAAAAAGTGTAAAACATTTGCAAAATTATGCATAGTTTATGTAACATGATGTCGATTTTTGTAAAAATTTATGTGAGATGGCGTGTAATTGCGTGATTTTTGTTCAATTTTCGTGGTGTGTTTAGTAAAAATGTCGTTTTTTGTATAATTTCAAGTGACATGATGACAGTTTTTGTATAATTTATATGACATGATGTCGATTTTTGTGAAAATTTATGTGAGATGGCTTGTAATTGTGTGATTTTTGTTCAATTTTCGTCGTGTGTTTAGTAAAAATGTCGTTTTTTATATAATTTCAAGTGACATGATGACAGTTTTTGTATAATTTATATGACATGATGTCGATTTTTGTGAAAATTTATGTGAGATGCTGTATGACCATCTAGTAATTTTGTTGGCAGTACCTCTGCGGCAACTAAACTCCCCTAATGCAAACTGACACTTTTTCTGCTAGGTTAGGTTGTTTTCAGTTTAAGGTTATATTTTCTGAATAGGTACATTGTTGCCGGATCTCTCTCTCTAGTCTCGACATCAACTCGTGTTCTTTTAGATCTGGTCTGTCCTTTTTAAACTGTAACTAGCATCGTTTAATGGAAATTTTTTGCTGTGATCGCTGGTTCGACTCCAGCCATGGGACATCGCAGGAAGCTTTTTTAAAAATTAAAATAACGGACAAATATTTGTTAAGTCACTCATATATTAGCGCTAAAACATTCCAAAAATAATATGAACATAATACAATTGAAAACAAAATTTAGGTTATAACAAAAATAAATTTTCATAGATCTTTTAAAGTACATCAACACAAACTGCAGTAGCTTTGCAAGAAAATAATATAAGCAGCGACTCCAACACGTATTAAAAGACAACGAAATTCAAAATAATAAATAAGTATAACTACTTATTTATTGTTTCATACAATTCAGCTTAAGTAGTTTCTGAATCGGATGATTTCTTAACACCAAAACAGGGTAAATCTTGTCTGTTTATCTATAGATAGATAGATATTTATTGGTGCTAATATGCCACAAGTGCACTTACGTAAGTAAAAAAAAGATTACAATAAAATTAAAACTAATAAGAATCATCGGTTCAAATTCAAACGTCATTCAAGAAGGACACGAAGTTGGCGACCAATCAGAGCCCGGCATTCCAGGTCCGCGTTGTGCCATCTAGCGAACTCAAATATGCGACCGGTTAAGCCATTTGAGGATGACGAAATAGAAAGTTCTACAGAGTCGGTGATATCATAGCAAATTCCATTGTCTGTGCTGCAAAAACCATTGCGAATAATTACACATTTTATGTTGAAAATTGAAAATAACCGCCGCGTAATTATGATCTCGCTATATAAAATAAGTAATTCATTTTTGAGTATATTTTTAAACTATTTCAGGACTATATTCGCAGAATCCGAAGTGCAACCTTTCACTGGCTGTTTTGTAATACCGGGCCTAACGATAAAAATAAAATAATTAATTATGACGAAATCGCGGGCGAAGTCAATTTTTTAAAAATTGCATATACCTTTAATCACATCAAGCTACACATTTCAGTTCTTAAAATTTAAATTTTCGAAAAAATAAGTTGTTTAAAATTCGAGCGGCGTGACTGTAGAGCTGCGAAATGGCGTTTCGTTCAAACCCTTTAAATCCCGTACCGCTCCGTGGTCTAGAGGCATCGATCGATGTGAGCCCAATGTGTATGCAAACGTAGAGGGTTCGATTCCCACTCGGGTCCGACGCAAATAGCTTTTTTTAAATTTAAATATTTCCGCGAGTGAATGCAAGAGAGAGACAGCAGCTTCGAAGAGCGAGATAGATCCACCAGTTTCAATTTCAAATATTTCCGCGAAAATTCAAATTTAAAAACAACCGCCGTGAGAAGTGCGCGCGCACCAAGATGGCCGACACCCCGGGAGATTTAAATTCAAATAATGGAACTTAGAAAAAAAAAATCGGAAAAAATTCAAATTTCAAATATTCCCGCCAGAAATCCAAGATGGCCGCCGAAGTCCGACGCGTAATTCCAGAAGCAAATTAAAAAATCTAATGCGTAATTTAATCAGTAGCACATATGTAAATTACATATCAAACTTCATATGTGATTAATTAGATCAGACCGGGAAATTAATTAGATCAAACCGCGAAATTAATTAGATCAATCCGCGAAAATTAATTAGATCAATCCGCGAAATTAATTAGGTCAATCCGCGGATTTAATTAATCGTTTGATTGACAGGTTGCTCTAGTTTCGCTGCCGCACTACTACTGCTGCAGCTGGGAGATACGCGCCTCAATCTTCCTCCTTGTTAGCGCAAGGAATACAGGCTTAAGATCGTTCTTTTGGCTTCGGGTTTATTAGGCCCCAAAATGAGCCCGCCAATATGTGGCGAGTTCGCGATCGGCTCTTAAATTCTTCCTAAGCTGACTTAGGAAATTTCTACTGACTCCGGAAATAACTTCGCCGCCTCCTAAACAGGAATCGATGCTTCCGTAATGGCCAACAACATAATTGCGCGACGCAATTTGCAGTTATGGTGATCGATTCACAACGGTGCTGAATTATTGAAATGTAGGCTTCCTCGGGATGGCATTAACTCGGTAGTTGCTGATTGGGCGTCCGTACCCAAACGCACGTTATTGTTAAATGCCAGGAGGAAGGGCCGCAGCGTCTCAGGTTAAATAGGTTTAAATTAGTGATAGGCCGTCCTGAGTGATACCAATTATCGAAAATATTCATTCCAGCAATTATCAGGAAGTGGCTACTAAATGAAACAGTTTTGGAGGAGTGAATTAATTTATTAGGGTTATTGATTGCAACACCATGCAGTAGTATCAAGGGTTAGGTTCGCAGGATGACCTTCGTTCGCGCTGTCTAATATTACGACTGAGTTTGCTAACTGTCATGCAGCTTTAAGGTGAACCATCGATTAAAATGGTTTGCATTGATTTACCGCAACATATCACTGACACGCAATAAATTTTGTAATGTCTCTCCATTGTTACTTGGGTCCATCTGATTGATGGTTTAAACAAAGACAACGAAATTGGTTAGATGGGAAGGATTGAAAAAGACAGCTTCTAATTATGTAGTTAAAAATCTGTTTTCATTTTATGAATACAAAAGCATTGTTGACATAAAAATTGTGTGTATGTATGTATTTTACCTTGCAGTGTAGAAGTTAGCGCTTTATACGCTTGCGTCTGGCGATACAATGCTTAACTTGTCCTGGATTCGTTTTACAAAGTTGGAGAGCGTCTTTTTTGTGATTGAGAAGAAACCATTGTGTGTCTCTCAGGTCTATGGTTCTGAGTACAGCACAGTTAATTTAGTGCACAACTGTGAATAGTCTCACCTAGCCGATTCCGAAGGTTGCGAAAAGATTTTTGTCCACGTGGGATTAGAACTTGCTTAATGCAAGCCTAGCGCTTTCTCAACTGCACTACCCGGCTTCTGTCATAAAAAGAGAATTTTAAAAAATAATGCGAGAGAAACATAAAACGTAAATGTACCAATAAATTTAATATCATTGAGGCACACAATGAACTAACGTTGAACGTGCCACAACGTTTTTTTTCCGAAAGGTTGGCTTATTAATACTTTTAACTTTTTCTAATTGTAATAAATAGAAAATGATTTTGCAGTTGTAAACTCAAAAAGGAATTCAAAGAGGGTGAAAACAAAAGCGTGCAGAAAATCTTACAGCATGCAGCGCATGTCAATCACTGACCCCATGGGTAGTTTAGACTCGGCCCTTTATCCCCGTTGCACGTACTGTTGTTTTAAAAGGACGCTTAGAATTTCCTGTAATAACTTTCTAGCTATACTATTGCGGTGGTTCTGCTGTATTTTCAATGACCAACCTTTACGTCAGTCTACATAGCTTGGTTAATGTAAACAATTGTTTGATTAATTGATAAGTGTAAATGAAGACAATTATTCATGTTATATAATTCAGCTAAAATATTGCTAACATTTTGTCTATAATCAATCGAGTATCACTAAGGTGATTCAAATTAAGTGCGCACCATTGCTATCTTTGTTATTATTAATTTTACAAAGTAGGTTAAATGAGCAAACTAGTAGTGTTTTTGGCGCTGATTAATATGCAATTAATAAAAAAAACAATCGAATAACTTTTAGTTTTTTTAATGGAACACCCTGTATATATTTCAAAAACTTTAAATAAAAATTAGTTTGTGATATAAAAGTCTTAATATACTATTGTCTTAAAATGAATATTAAGGAAGTTAGGGGAGGTTTTAGTTTACCTATATCAACAATACACCGTACTTACGAAAAATTCATAGTAGGATGCTACTAAAAACAAAAACAATAACATAAACATCAGAACTCTCAAAATCAATTTGTCGTACGTTTGGTTGTCGAAAGTAATTAGTATTGTTTATTTATTTCAATTAAAAACTTAAAACAAGCCTGCCATGAATTTTTACAGTAGAATAATGTATGTATTTATCTATAAACTTAAACTTGCAATAACTTCTTTAGTATTCATTTTAAGACAATAGTGTATTAAGACTTTTATATCACATATTCATTTTTATTTCAAGTTTTTGAAAAATATACAAGGTGTTTTATTTAAAAAAAATGTCTTTTTAATTTTTTCGCCAACGAGTTATTCGATTTTTTTTATTAATTGCATATTAATCAGCACCGAAAACACTACTAGTTTGCTAATTTAACGCGCACTTAATTTGAATCACCCTGTATCTAACGATACTTTAAGAGGTGAAGATTTTAGCGAAGAAGGCAATATGTTATTTAGAATCTCCTAGGAACTCAATTGCGAGCAGAAGCAGAATGACAGTTTCCATCAAAAGAAAATGACGTTTTTGAGGTCAAGATGATTTACTATTATCTACCTTCATAACTACGAAAAGGGGAAAACTGACAAACTGATAGCAGGGAAAATTACATATGCGCGACGATTCCTTTCCTGCTTGAGAAGAAGCACAGAAAATGAAAACGATATTATTGGCACTACCTGCGCTTAGACTATTTGCTACGTTTTTATATAAGGAAATGATTAATTTAATTGTTAAGTACACTAGCAAATGGAAATAAGATAAACCTAAAGAACAACATATCTGATGACGTACGAAGTTTTATTGTGGTATAATTACTTAGTAGATATGGGTGTTTCTGACAGAAAACTTTATTAGAAGAACGCATCAGATGCTTATAATAAACTAGCGGTCGGAGCTGTATTAAGGGCCAGATTTTCATTTATTATGATCAACATACACTGCAAAAATACTGACAAGTTGGAAAAAATTACAAATTTTTAAAAGTAAGGTAATAAATTAATAATCTAAAAATTTCAACTAACTTTTAAAAAGTACTTGGACCGAAAAACATCTTTCCCTGCAGTAGTGGTGCGGTTAGTGTGTATTGAGGGTTTATAAATGTTAGGTAATAATGTAAATGTTACAGAAACCGAATCTATTAGAGAGCACAATTATATTGTAATGATTTTAGAGTAAAGCGTTAATATTAAAAGGATATCAAAGTTATTAAAAATGGTTTTTGGTAAAATAATGAAATAGAATTTAAACTTCAATTGAACCATGCAATATTAGAAACAGAAAGATTCTAACATAATTTAATGATTATCTGGAATAAAGTGGAGGATTAAATATCAAATACCTATCCGAGAAATATCATTCAATATAGTGTATACGAAATAAATATGATACATATTATATAGTGTTGAAACGTAAAAATAATGCTGAACCAATATCACTAAGGATATATATTCATCAATTTTATGTACAAAAATAATTTTAACTTAATAAAATGTAAAACGGTTGTAAGCGACTGAAAATTCTAAATATAACCATTTATTAAATGAGTTTAAATCTATTTGGTATGTGAAGAGCTGTATATTATAGTAAAATTATCGAGAAAGTAAAAAATTTATTTTTGATAATAATTTGATATGGTGAATTTATGGAGGAGAATAAAAATGGTGAGAGTATCATATATTAAACAATAATAATCTACAGAAGAAAGTTCTGGAATTGGGTGCAGAACTAATTTTATTTTCAATTACTTACATCATATTAATTGGATAGCAGAGGCTGGTATTACTGAAAATAGCTTGTATCGAGTTTGATAGCAGAGTGAACGTCTTATGGTGTGCATAAAGGGATTTTCATCTACTGGAATTGTACTTCGTTAAGATTGTTATTGAAGTGACGTTTTTTTTGTGGCAATTTGCATCTAGTCGATGTTAGTGATACTAGATGGTCAGAGGCTTGTGAATTTTGGAAGGAAGACGTGGATGGCCGTTGCTTCTGGTCAATATTGGAAGTTCTGTTGGAGGAGATAGCACGTGTCTTGTCGTGTTTGGCTGAGAGGTCCTTGCGGTTCCTGGTGGTCGAGTGCATTCATAATGGGATTTGTGTGGACATTAGCAGACTTTTGTAAGTGTACTGGATGCGATTTCAATTGATAAAGGAGCATATTAGGGTCAGCGAGATCTGCAGGTATTTATTAAAAATAATTTAAAGTAAAATATAGAAAGAGTAAAATGTGACAATGAAAAACGGGATTACTTACTATTTAGTGTTTTTGAATGACCGGTAGTGTAACGAAAAGGTGTTTGTGATTGATTTCACGCTTGCATAATTTAAGGTGACAGTGACAAACATTGAAATTGTCATCATTTTGAAATTGGTTTTCATTAAACAGAAGCGATACGAATTTTTCATGAATTAAAAGTCTTGATTATGCGTGAATCCTACCTGAGTTTTTTAACAGTAAATGTTTCTACCTGAGTTAGTTATATTTAATAACATTGATCATTCATAATTTGAAAAGGATAAATGAATTACATAAATTCAATTTCAAAAGAGAATTGACTAAAGATAAACTAAAGCATAAGAAAGTCAAACGTAATTGTTATAACTAAAACCACTTAAAAATATAAATATCAACGCATTATAGTCAATTATAACAATATATAAAAGCAAACACTTTCAAGTAAGGGTAAGTAGAAGTAAGTGAGTCAAATAATAAAGAGAGTTTGAGAGTGTGGTGCGCTCCCACCATATTTACGTTGAGTTTGAACAAGCGCACACTGATATCATGAAGAATATATGGATATAAAATTGTAAACAAAAATTCTGAAATCAATGCTAGAAGTAGCAGTTATAGAAATTGAAATACCGAAAACACAATAGAAGAACCGGATTCGATTAGAGTATGGAGAGAATTAGTGCCTTAGGGCCGATATTTTTAATCTAGCCTTATAAAATATTTCAAATCTGAGATATTGAAACTGACGCAATCTGCAATAGTTCTAACTATATGCCTATTATATATCTAGATTATATTAACATGACAGAAAAGTAGTAAGTGCTACAAATGGAGACATATATAAATCCAGTGACAAGACAAGCTGACCAGGTGGTATAAGTAAAGTAAAGTGCGGGCACTTGGTGTGATGTAGTGAAATCTAATAGTAAATGTAATGTGATATGATATAATATATAGTAATAATTTGAATTGTAATTACACCTACCTTACTTACATTTATCTAATTCAAATGTTAGACTGACCAAAAATAATTCTGTTTTAATTGAGTTCGTTAACTCCTAACAAATACAACAGTATTATGCCCTTTATTGTATTTCATTCATCTGCAATTTAATATTACAGAAGGCTAGCTCGGTAGACAAGAAGAACTCATTCCTCAGAGTTGGGTTCCCGGGTTTGTTAATATTAAAATTCGTTATTTATTACGTTATTTAATAATTTTAATTTGCAGAGTGGCGAAATACCCAAAAAAGAATATGAATTATAGATTCACGCCACAAACAAGTTTCAGAGATTATTAAAATTCGTGTGATGCGCGACTGGGCTGTAAATTTACTTCAATCGCGCAGACGCTACTTGGCTGCGCTGTAAAAATTCTTACACAAATCGGTTTATTTGTTGTGGTTCGCGTTTTGTGCTTCAAATTTAACAAAAGGAGTTTCATGAGCATTCAATAAGGTAATTTTTGAATTCTCGCGCCTTCGAGGGCATTAATCTATTTTTTGTTTGCAGGCAAAACCTCCACTTGATTGTGAAACGACGCCAAACATGCAATTGTTTTTCTTAACCTCAAATCTGAATTTTTGCAATTACTGGATATTCGCTTTTAATAGATGCTTTAATCTGCCTGGATCTGGCTTCCGTAAGACGTACTCTTCCTCTAATGGTAACTTTCCGGTTCCTAACGCCGATACTTTGATCGCAATCTAACCTGCGTTTTCTGCAGTACTGCGGTAACTCGTTCGGATAGCGTCTCTTGATGTTCTCTGTCTGAAGCTAGGTTCCTGGGATGCTGTAAACTGCTGTGACGGCGTCCTACACGCTGGGCGTATATGCTGGTGTTAAAATTCCGGGCTCAGGAACTCACATGCGCCCGTGATTAAATATCGTAAGCTTGAGCTGGCCTCGGTCGGATTCTCGGAATGTGGTATCGGAGAAAATATTTTTTTTCTAGGGAAATTAAAACCCACACTTCCACAGATACACGGGTAAATTGCCAACACAATGGTGTACTTTTTATTAATTTAAATTAAGTATTTTTGTATTGAAATTGCACTTAAATGAGAGACCAAAAACTGTGTGTCAATAATAATTTTTATTCGAATGTTTTTGGCTGCTGGTCGTTAATAACCAAAGTCTATCTAAACTACAAAAACGGATATAGACCAAGTTCAATACAACAATTTCTTAAACTAATATTTCTTATAACTAAAATTATTTACAAAATTTCTAATTCTAAAATATTGTCTTTTCAATTTTACTTTAACTGTCTCATAGCGCCACTCACTTTGTATTATTTAGATTGTCTATCACCAATTTTGTTTCACATCCTGTTGTGTGTCCTATTCCTTGAATTTTTATCCACTGTCTACTTTTCCCAGATTTTCAAATATTGCTGTCTAATATTACAATTGCCATGTTCTGCCTGGTTCATGCTCTCTGCAACGTATTATAATAATTCTGCTTCTTTTACCTTTATTTAAAATGCTCATAAACATATCTTATTTAATTATTCTGACTTCTACGCTTTATTTAACGCACACATATTATAAACCTTTCTGTGACAGTTCTATTTATTTGGTTTGGCTTTAATTTTGCACAAACCTCTTTTGGCTAATTTAAAATTATCGACTCCAATCTATGAAAAACGAGGTCTGCCCTTTGCCGTTTGTACTCAAATCATTTCATTACTACTGGAATTGCTTTGCAAATGTAATTACGGATTGAAATTTGTACGCTAAATCTTGCAGTTGTATGAACTACCCCAACTCTGTGCTATCTGACTTGCTTTATTTATTTGTGCTGCAAGCAGAGTTGAGTAGCGGGCTCAATACCATCTCAGTAGTTATCACCACGCCTGCGACGACTGTACCAGGCGGTATATACATTTGATAATAGTTATTTACTATACAAGTGGGATAAGAGCATGATTAATATACTTGTGAGTAAGTTACAAACGGGTACGTAACACAAGTATATTAATGATGCATTATCACAGATGTATTGTACAAAGTTTTATCAACAACTGCCCAAAATTGAGAAAAGGGTATTAAGAGTAATGTCAGAACTGTCATTTTCAAAAATATTGAGTAGGCAAATGTCATTATGTCATTCATGTGATACTATTTCAGTTAGGTAATGAAGTCATTACATAACTGAGTGCTGTAATGAGCTTCATTACCTAACAGAAATACTGTCAAATGAGTGACGTAATTATTTACTTATCCCACTGGAGTAGATAAAATATGTTAATTGAACTTACAGATAGAAAGAATGGAAGAATCCTAAGATTATGTGTATAAAACTGTAGTGAGACTAATTATATACGGCAGTGCACGTGGACGGCCACACAGCAGATTCAACGGAAATTTGGGTACGTTTAAAAGAAAAATGTTGATAAATTCTATTAAATCTATTTAGGATAGATACAGTTGGAAAAAATTAGCAATCACTAATTATCTCAAATACACTTAAAAACTATCTGCAGCATAAACAAATTCAGGAAGATAAAAATGACCTGGCAATGTGCTTTTTAACATAAAATGTAAAAAATCTTATGCATTAAAAATTTGAGGACACGTAGAACGTAGAAGGAAAATTTCGATGGAATTTTAGACCCACGTTCGATATAAATTATAGTTTTCTCTCAGAGACTACGTCTGGTAACCATTTACAATTCTTTCTATAACCGAATATAACTTGATATGAACCGTTAAACAGATCGAATAAAAACAAAGGAAACGTACGCCGCCCGAAAGGCGCCCGAAGAACAAAGAATATTACATCTGTTTAACAAACCGCCGCGATCCTACGCAGAAGTATCTTTCAAAACCCTAAAATCATAAAAATAAGTGTCCTTACAACGAATTTCTAAAGTGCAGCAAGATTGCAACCATAAACTTTATTGGAGCCGGCCGGCCAAGAAAGGTGACAGCCAGCGAAATACGCCTCACGAATGTTGGCAGATTAAATTAAGAATTTTTCACTAAAACGCCCTTAAAACAGAGTGCGCTCTGTTTTAAGCACACATAAAGGATACCAGAAGATAGGAAAAATTAACCGCTACCTATTAAAACAAACCACAGAGCGCTAGGACATATACAGGTGGAGAAAAAGCAATTTTTCCATCAGGCAGCCAAACACGCGCCCGGGAGAGCGGCCGAGAGTTCAGCGGCCCGAGGAAAGGCATATTGTAACGAAGAAATCAGGGGCCACGACCGAGTACAGCGGGCAAAGATGCAGATTACAAATTAAATTTTAATTAACGGAAGGAAGCGTCCCAGAAAAGCGAAATTGGTCTCAAAAATCTTATAAAAATAGCGCGCAACCGATCAAAGCATAATAAACTTTTTAACACACGCCATAAGAATAATACTTAATTAAGCTTTACGCGGAACATTGCATTAAAAATTCCAAGTTGAGCTAATTTTTACTCAAAACATAGCAAATTGGGTGTCGTTAGAATCGGCATTTCATCAACTATTGATTGCGACTCAAACCAAGTCGATAATTGATCACGCCGCTCAATTAAATGCTATAATTTCAAAATATATCGAAATCGGGCAAAACATCCCTTCTACTTCGACCAATGAGCGTCGAGATCGCGTTGGACAAAGGACTGGCTCCTTTAAATAGTCAGACGCTGGCAGTAAGAAATCACTCAGCCAAGGAGAGTCCACCAGCCGCCACTCCAGCTTCCAGGACTACCAGCAGCCACTTCAGCTCCAGGACCAACAGCCGTTTCACTGGACTTAGCTGTCTGCCGCCTTCGTGGGACTTGGAGTTCGAGCCACTTTAGCTTCCAGGACCAGCTAGCAGCTCCCGCCTCTCCAGAGCCTATCATCTTCGTGGACTTAGAGCCGATCCATTTCACTGGACTTAGCTGTCTGCCGCATCTTCGTGGACTTAGAGCCGATCCATTTCACTGGACTTAGCTGTCTGCCGCATCTTCGTGGACTTAGAGCCGATCCATTTCACTGGACTTAGCTGTCTGCCGCATCTTCGTGGACTTAGAGCCGATCCATTTCACTGGACTTAGCTGTCTGCCGTCTTCGTGGGACTTGGGATTCGAGCCACTTCAGCTTCCAGGACCAGCTAGCAGCTCCAGCCTCTCCAGAGCCTATCCCCCTCGTGGACTTAGAGCCAATCCTACGCATTGGACTCTGCTGCCTGCCGTCTTTGGAAAGCCACTTTAGCCAGCCGCCGCCTCCGCCAAGGAGATCCGCACTGCCGCCGACGTTGCCGCCGCCGCTGCTCACAGCCCGCCGCCCCGTCGCCAGTCGCCACCGCCACCGCTGCCACCGCAGAAGGAAGCCGCCAGCCGCCGCCTCCGCCCAGGAGATCCGCACTGCCGCCGACGTTGCCGCCGCCGCTGCTCACAGCCCGCCGCCCCGTCGCCAGTCGCCACCGCCGCCGCTGCAACCGCCGAAGGAAGCCGCCAGCCGCCGCCTCCGCCAAGGAGATCCGCACTGCCGCCGACGTTGCCGCCGCCGCTGCTCTCAGCTCGCCGCCCCGTCGCCAGTCGCCACCGCCGCCGCTGCAACCACTGGAGGAAGCCGCCGGCCCCGCCTCCGAAGGACCACACCCGCTTCCAATCGCGGATGCCAATCCGCCATTTTTCTTTTCTTTTTCTGTATATAAATGTTACCTAGTTATAAGCTTATTTGTATGTGTAAATATAATAAACTTTGTTCCAATCAAATCCAGTGTCTAGCTGAGGGTAACGCCCACCCTCCTCTTCCGAAACCGACGCCATTGCAGTAACCCTACCGCTGAGCATAGACGTAGGCTTGTTAAACTCAACCCAAATACCTTAGGTTCTACAAGTTCTTCTGGAACTAAAGCAAAGTAGGGGGTTAGTCTCCTCTCCAGCTGTATTCTTTAATGAATATTGACGATTACTATTAAAGCGGGCATCTGGTCGTCTTTTCTGGAATGTTCATTTTCATGCTTACGTCTATAATCAACTTTTATTATCATGCTCTTTTATTGTTAATTAAACTTAATCAGTGTAAATTTAGCATAGCCACGTTGAAACCTGTTCGCAGGACAAGGAAATTTTCTACTTACGCATATTTTACTGGGTGCGAGACATTAGCCCACGAGCATTACCCGAAGCTGGATGTGGGTAAACTGCACACTGCATGTGGCGGCATGTGTTTGCGGCGAAGCGACCGCCATACGAATTAAGTAAAGCAGTTAGGGAATCGCGCAGTAAATAATTTGCTGCCTAAACGTTTGTGTACAGCAAGCCAACGTTTATACTTCCAGTAAACGCCGTTTCCATCATGTGTCGGTGGATACACCATTTGCGAAGCAGGGACGTATATTCATGACGTCTATTGTGAAGACGTGACGTCAGACGTCATGCGCCATTTGTCAGCCAGGGATTCCGCTAAGTATTGTGTGTGGTAATTTTCCACGTATTCCGCCGTTCAAGATGACGCAATCCAGTGCGTGTCTAGAATGCAACGCAGGAGTTCGCATACCTCAAAGTTCAGAAGATATAATAATATAGAAAATATGTGCAGTTACGCGATAAGTGTTCCCGTCCAGCTGCGATAGAATAGCTCTTAAAATAATTCGGTTATGTGTGTGCATCATACCGTGTTTTTATCCATGGAGTAATAAACAGAGCCGACTGAAGCCAGTACCCACTTCAGGTATTTTAATGTTTGCTCTTTTAAATACGGTTATTTTGGCGTTCCGCTTTAATGTCGTTTTATGAATGTTTTAAACGTATATGTTATTAGCCCAAGCTATATCGCACGTAGAATTTAATCGTGCTTTCTTTGGTTTTAAAGTCAATATTTCTGGAAGCAAGTTGGTTTTTCTTGGGCATTATTTGAAGTTAATTTCAGCTCGAGAATAGATCAACTTCCTCTTTTTGTCTTGGCAACCACGACTGAGTAGCTAAAGAATTGCTATACACTGAGCTAGCGAGTCGAGTAAGCAGGGAAATAATTATTAAAGTAATAAGGCATGCGAGGCGCCTTATTTAAGTATAACATCCCGAAACGGGGGCGTAACCGTAGTTATACTATATAGATGTCGCGACAATCAAAACTGAGTCGATGTTTAAATAGTATGTTGTAATACCACGTGAAATTGCAACATTTCCGCTGGCGTAGTACATACTATTTTCCCTACGACGCACAGTGGGCTGTAACTGCATTAAGGCGGACTTACGTTTTTTTTTCTAAAAAATTGCATTTTTGAGTATACCAATCGACAGAACTTATTGATTATAATGAAACTTGTACCTCGTCATTTTCCGCTAAAATTAGTTTTTATATGAAAAAAATGCATTTTCTTTTTTTTTGTATGGAACGAAAAAAAAATGTCGTATTTCAGCCAATTGCTAGCCGATCTCGGCTTGGGACGTACTAGGCCTTATTCTATGACTGTTTTCCGATAGCTTTCGATAAAAAACGGGCACACAGAGGTGCGATTCTGACGGATATACGGTGTGTCCCCGAATAGGTGAAACGACTCTTGTAAAAAGTAAAAAATTCTCGATTTAATTTTTATTTTGGGGTTCAGCGCTGCTTGATTAAAGGCGAATTTCTAACATTATTTCAGTTTTGAAAAATCAAGTATGCTTTGGAAATGCTTAAAAATCCTATTTTTCAAAACACCTATTTTTATGTAAGGTAAAGTACCTTTTATGTGGCAAATACGACAAAAAGTTATTAAGAAAACTTGTTTAGAATCAACATCTCCGTCCCTATACCAAATTTCAAATTCCTTAGCCAACTTTGATCTCTCACAATTTCTTTTTATGTTTAGGTCCCAAATCAAAGAATTTTACTTTTAACAAAGATTTTTATTGGAAAAACAAATACTTTTAACAAAGTTTTTTACTTCATAGTAAAAAAACTTTGTTAAAAATAAAATTCTTTGATTTGGGAAATAACTACGAGTATAAAAAGAAATGTGAGAGATCAAAGTTGGCCGAGGATTTTGAAATTTCGTATAGGGGCCTAGATGTTGATTCTAAACAACTTTTCTTAATAACTTTTTGTCGTATTTGCCACATAAAAGGCACTTTACTTTAGAGAAAAATAGGATTTTTAAGCATTTCCAAGACATACTTGATTTTTCAAAACTGAAATAATATTAGAAATTTGCCTTTTACCAAGCAACGCTGAACCCCAAAAAAATGAAAATTTAAATCGAGATTTTTTTACCTTTCACAAGAGTCGTTTCACCTATCCGGGGACACACTGTATATCCGTCAGAATCGCACCTCTGTGAGCGCGTTTTTTACCGAAAGCTATCGGAAAACAGTCATAGAATAAAGCCGAGATCGGCTAGCAATTGCCTGAAATACGACATATTTTGTTTCGTTCCATACAAAAAAAAAAGAAAATGCATTTTTTTCATATAAAAACTAGTTTTAGCGGAAAATGACAAGTTACAAGTTTCATTATAATCAATAAGTTCTGTCGATTGGTATACTCAAAAATGCAATTTTTTAGAAAAAAATCGTAAGTCCGCTTTAATGCAGTTACAGCCCACTGTGCGACGATTTCACATTCTGCAAAAATTGTAGTTTTCCAATTTGACAGTTTCCAAGAAAATATTTTGTACTACTACTGAATTATATCCCAAGTTGTATTACTTCTATAGAACAATTCAAACTATTATGATTCTTCTTAAACTTATGATTTTATAAAAATATGTAGTTTCCAAAAAACCGCCCTAAACTTGCCTTTTTAGTTTTCTTGCAATAAAATAGCAGAACCTCTGATTGGCACAGAAATAATTGTTAAAAGTGCATACAGTCGCTTTGTATACATTATAAGAAGTCTATTTATTTCAGTAAAAGTATATGTACATTTTACCGAAGAAACTCGTTTAAGCACACCCTACCGGGATTTGGCTGATAAATCGGAAATGCCTCTTTTTGACACCCTTGACGACTATTAATGAAACTATGCTTGGACGACGGAGTATCATGACAGGTATTCATTCAAGGGTCCCTTAATTTACACCAAAATACCTACAGTTTATGTATCCAGAAAATGGATTGGATCAGGATCTATATAATGTTCACAGGTATTTATAACTCCTTTATACTAAAACAGCTTGCAATTCAAACACTCTAGTGACTAATGCCTATGTGTACATTGGTCAATTCCTCCATACTTCCAGAAATATTTTACTTTTCCACGATTTCCACGATTTTGTGTCTCTATATTACTTCGAGATAGTTGTATAAAGATATTCATTTACAAGTCGGGTATTGAAGAAAGTTGATTCATATAGTTTACATTAAAAATAATCTTCTAAGAACTGTCTTACAGCTTATGTTGTTCCCAATTTTCGTAAACGTTATATAATATTTTTAAAAAGCATTTTACTATTTCCCGCAGTACGAGTAGGGGTAGACAATTTAGTTAGTGTATCTCATTTTTGGCTTTGTCCACGTGGCTTTGTCCACGTTCTTGAAGTCTTACCTGAGAAGACAAGGGTCGGTATTAAATGGCCAGCGATATGCTCCAATTGACTTGTACGTGATATATTTTTAAAGTAATTATACTTTAGCATTTATTTTAAGTATACTATACCTTTTCAACTTCAAATTGGGACTAATCAATTTCAAAATGGGAATAAACAATTTCAAAATGAAATAAACAATTTCAATTTGAGAATAAACAACTTCAAATTGGGACTAATCAACTTCAAATTGGGAAAAGCTTTTTATTAACGGTAGTCTTTGGAAAATGACAATTACATGGTTGTGACAGGACGGAACTAATTATTGTTAGTTGTTGCTGGTGTGCCATCCTGTCACAACCATGTAATTGTTATTTTCCAAAGACTACCGTTAATAAAAAGCTTTTCCCAATTTGAAGTTGATTAGTCCCAATTTGAAGTTGTTTATTCTCAAATTGAAATTGTTTATTTCATTTTGAAATTGTTTATTCTCATTTTGAAATTGATTAGTCCCAATTTGAAGTTGAAAAGGTATAGAAAGATCAACAGGCGTTTTTTCTGGAATATATGAAATGTGTCCGCCTATTAATATTCATGCGGCAAGTAAAATTATTTTGTACTGTATACATACATAGAACTCAT
Organism: Agriotes lineatus; assembly: GCA_940337035.1. Lineage (NCBI taxonomy): Eukaryota > Metazoa > Arthropoda > Insecta > Coleoptera > Elateridae > Agriotes > Agriotes lineatus. The sequence goes on from OW679195.1 coordinate 125,912,987, forward strand.
ACATATGAATATCTTGTCGAGCGTAGCCTAGGTCAGTGCATGTAGTGTTTAAAAGGTTGGTGATGTTAGCATCTTCGATCTCATGTATTACATACCATGCACAGCTAGTCATGCTTATGTTTATAGCAAAACTAAAATGATCAATTAAAACAACTACCAGTGAATTACTACAGCACAATTCTGTACGCCCATGCGAAGCATAATTGGAAACATGTCAAGTGAATAGTCGAGCTATCCATCTCACTCTTCTTTTGTGGTAGTATAATCCTATAAACTTACTTAAATGGTAGTAATTATTCAAATTAACATGCAGGCACGTATTAAAAAAAATTCTAAAATGGTAAATTCAGCTGTGACTTCATAATGCAGTTACTATGTAACCGAAATCTGAAATTCTCTTTTTAGGGTGTGGCAGAAAGCCGGTAAAGCTGAACTTTAAATTCAATCAATATTTCCTATGTGCTATTTTGGCCATCTTGAAAAAGGGGTGCGTTTGATTTTCTTGCAATAACTCGGTTTTCTTAACGTCACATGAAGGTAAAGTAGTAGAACTTTTGTGCCCTACAATTTATGTTCTATTACTTTCCGCTTAACGACGACTATACTATAAGCGAAACGGCCTAGCTCAAGCCCGCGTGCAGCCAATCAGGGCGCATCCCTACTCCGGTCCCCCGCAAGGTGGTCTAGATAGAGAAGACCACAAAGGTATTAAACGAAGAGGCTTGACATGTTACTGGAGCGAGCGGTGTGGTTAAGTGGTTAGCACGATTTCTTAGCATTCGGGATGTCGTGGGTCCGATTCCCGTGGCCGTCTGCTCTGTTTAACGTTTATACGTGGTTATGAGTCAACAGAGTGACTTCTCTGAGACGCATGCTGGAGTAATACTTTTCTGGCCTCTCTTCTATTTTCCACTCTTCCTATTTGTCACCCATATTGTAATTCTTATCTTTGGCTGAACAGGTACGCAAGGTTCTTATACTAATCTGCTCCCTAAATTGCGAAATTGAAATTACCTTAAACCTTTACCCTGTTAAAGGGACTTGAGTCGAACGACCAGTCCAGCAAGCTCCAACTAGAAGAGTCAACAGCCCTACTTTGAGCTTATAAAAAGCCATTTGCAACCAGAGAAGACTTTTCAGTCGAGATTGTAGCCGCCGCTTGGTTCTGACGAACGAAGCAGGCCCACCGGCATCGATCCGGACTTGGTCTTATACTGAAAGACCAGTCACTGGCGGCGGTCCGTTATCACTTAAGTCCACGAACACTATCGACTTCCAATACCCTAGAGAACCGGTCCCTGTACCAAGTAGCGCCCCCAAAAATAACCCTTAAACCGATTCCCAAATCCGTCAGACCCGGTATCAAGGGATCACTCACCCTCACCTGCATCTCAACGGCTCAGGGTCCCGACGCAGCCCTGCTGAAACAGGACTTTTAAGACTCCGAAAAAGCCTCTCCGAATACGCAGATTGTTGTTTGATAAGCGCATACCAAGCCGGTCTACCATCGTACCTAATTAAAGGCCGACTTAGCTAGGACGAAGGCGCAAATCATAGTTGCCGCCCGAAGACAGCCGTAAGCTGACTGAGGGCGCCTTGCAGAAAAAATCCGAGTAGACCAAGGCTATTGCGAAGGTAATATTTAACCAGTCCAAGGTGGGTCCAGAGACGCATTAGCAAGTACATCACAACGCCCCCCCCCCCTCCCGGGTCAAGCCCATTAACGGTAGATTGAGCTTATTTAGTACCAAGTGGTCGGCCACGATTGTCAAGGTGCTGTCGATAGCCAAAGTCCGCAGGTGCTCAGAATGGAGCAATCCACTCGAATGTATATATTATTCATTCTTTCAGTGTAAATGCGTTATATAATTAAATTTAATTTATATTCTTGACACATACTATGACGAACAATGTACATATTCTATCAAAAGTGTTCTGACCCTATTCACTCGAGAATAATAGCAAACTTTGATATAGTAACCTACCTATCCTGCCATTAATGTGGAAAAGTAATTAAAATCAAAATGAAACAGGCTAAAGCAAGCATTACAAACCTAGGTACAACTTTGGTATGTGTGTGACCATTGGAAGAGCGTTCATTCAATCTCAGACAAAGAAAGTACAGTTTCGATTGTTCACATGTTCGAAACAAATGCTACTGTCTCATTCAAGAGAAAAGAAAATGTCCGGGTGTCGTTGGAAAACTAATTTCGCAGCCAACCTCCTTTACGGGAAGACATTCCAGAAGGAAATCTGCTTGCTTATTTTCTAATTAGAATTTCCTTCCGCTTATCTTCTTGCTTATTACAACAAAATATTTAAGCTGCGGCGTAGCCAGAATCCTAAAATGTCTTACTGGCTACTCCCTTGCTATTAAAAGTGCAAGTGATAGTAGTGACCACAGTTACTCTCTGATAGATTAAAAAACCATAATATCACAAAACGGTCACCAGACTTACCCAAAAGTATTTTTCCATTTTTTTCTTTTACCGATGCATTTTTTTTTAAATTAAGATTTTAATGTGCTAGGTTACTTACCCCCTAATTTTCTGAAAATTATATCTAATACCCTCAAAACCAATTTATATTGACATGTCTGAATCTGATTGAATGGTCGTTATAGCACAGCATGCTTAAGCTTGATCATATAATTAAAAAATATGCAAATCATATAAATAATATTTTGTTGAAATGGTCGATAGATCACCTCACAAAAAGCGTTCGTTTGGTACTTCTTTTTCTTAGAACTTCGTTCTGTTGCTTTATATTGGCTTTAGTTTATTATTTAGTTCTAACCTATTATCTCTCCTGAGATATAGATGTCTAGAAATTCCTCATTGCTTGCTTAGAGTTGGAGCTGTGTGTCTTTTACCAATTGTTTCTAACTATTCTACGAGTATCAAGTTGATCTCTTCAGTAATTTTTCATTGTATTACATCAAATAATGTCGCTCTTAGATTTGTAATCTTGGTTTGCATATACCTGCCTAATCTACATGATATATAGTTCAATATTGATCTTCCCCTAGAAGTTGACGCTTTAACACTACCTTCCATAAATATTAGACTATTGTGTCTCATATGGTTCAGCACGATTTGCTCTTTTATTAATAGTCTCTTACAATATTTTATATCAGTGGACGTTTATGGAAAAAATGCTGTTTTGCAAAGATATGACGATCAAAACAGGTAAACACGGTTTGACATGGGAATTTTTTACTTGAGTCGTCTTTATTGAAGATGGTAAACATTTCTACTTCGTAATTTTTCTGTTTTTCTTCTAACAGGCAAAGTGGTAGCTTTCAATTAGAATATTCCGTTTTGGAAAGCTCCTAACCGATATTAAAATGATCAAAACAGTCAGACTACTACATTAAAAAAACATATGCATTTATTATATTTTAAATTTAAATACTCGTATAGGCACGACTATACTAAATTTAATACTTACTTATTATTACCATAAGGAACTATCAGGGTTATATTTCGAATCCTATATGATAATTAGGCTTCAATTCTTAGGAAATATTAATGTACACTTAGCATTTAGGCATTTTACCCACAATTTGAGTTCAGGGTTATGCTGGAATTCTAATATTAGCGGGCTAAGCGGCGTAATCGGTGCTTTAGAAAACCAATTAGGGGAAAAGTACAACAAAATTTCAACGCACGTGTGGGCAATAGGAAGGGCCCTGACAGTGCGTTAAAAGCTGGCTGTCTTTTAACATAGCACAAAGGGCTTTGTAACGTCAAGAGCTCAACTACACACAAGAACATATTGAATTCCACAGAACATTTCTATTAAAAGTGATTTCTTTGTTCAAACTTTACTATTCATTTATGTGTACATAAGGGCAGCACGGCCAGACAGCGTTGGAACTCGAAGCGAAAGGGCGCACAACAGCAGCTTCTGTATTTAGCACACCCGATCACGAGGTTAATATTCAGCATTTGCCCCTATCAGAATGTTAGAATGGCCCGTAACAGGCACATAGCAATTGTTTTTGAAAAGGGCAATACAAATTAGAAGTGTTAACAAATTTTAGGGCTGTGCATAAACGTTTTATATCATTTTATGAGTATGGTTATTGTAGTAGTAACGCTTTAATGTGTGTTGTTATCAGCAACCATCATGTTAAGCCGCTGCTAAGCGCTTCTCGGCCAACAGACAACCCTCTTGCTTAATTACGCCGCCTTATACAAAACAATTGTTGAAAACGAGTTCTTTGTTTGCCCGGTACAACACCTACTTTGATTCTATATAATAAGCGAAACTTAAAATAGATTTTCTAAATTAAGCTGTTGTTAGCAACGTCTGGAACTATAAGCAAATTTCTTAATTAAACCCCCGAGGATGTATTGATATCTAGTTGGCCTAGACTGTTTCTCATAATAAAGTCAAATGCGGTTTCTAATGAATTGAGTAGGGTTATTTATAAATAGTTATATAACTTTGATAGGAAAAAGTATAACCCATTGCGCATTGTGAATCTTTGAAAGAAAACATGACAGATAAAAATTGTCTATAAAGTTCAATATTGGTCGGTAATAAAGTACTTATTTCTGGACGGATTTTCAGGTTAGCAAATTTGTACTTATATTTGGATTGCTGTGAACGATCAATATCGTTTCTACACCTGCAGCTATGATTGGCTTACGGATTTTAATGGAAAAATTTCAGGTCATTTTGGCAGCTTACAGCAATGTAATTAACCATTTAAGCCTTTAGAACAGCCTGTCTGTACTTTAAACCCGTCCTTGGCTACTTAACTTTTCATCGCAGATGTTAGTAATATTGAATTCGAACACCCTGTAGCGTAGCGTAGTTGGGGCCACCCTTCGAACGCCGATCCTTGCATGTGGGTGTCTGGGTTTAGTTCCGCCACACTAGTTTCAGGCGAGTTAAAAATTCCGCCTGTGGGAGCAACTGCGAGGGCCTCGAGTCTTCTCTATCGCTCCAACATTATTTTGTTTTACCCGGCGAGCGTTCCGCTTTGCGATTGGCTACGGGGGTTGGCTTGATGACGCCTCTTTTTGGCGCGCATTTTTCCTGCAAGCAGGCAGTCTCGAAAGGGTCGTTCGTTAAGACACAAGGAGCGTGTGGTGTGTCGTGCTGTCTACCGTTGATACGTGGGTGCCTGTGCATATCGATGGCCGAGTTCTGCTTTATTGATGTAGGGTCGTGGTTGACCCATCAATCCCGATAAAACGGGGATCAAACCTGCAGGACTTTTGGATTCCTAGGCCTCACCGTCGTTTTGTCCCATGAGAGGGACGCATTCCAGTTGACGCCCCTTGAAGGCCGATTCCGTCAGCATTCCCACGTGCCTCCCACGCTTTCGCCCTTGCAACCCATCTGCAGGCATGCCGCTAGGCAACTTCTCGCCCACGCTCGAGGATCGTCTAGATACAGGTATCTGTGTAACCAATTTATAACGTATTAGCTGTTATTTATGTTAACTGAACTTATATTCTGTGTTTGCTAATTTTACTGTGCTTTAATCGCCGCCATCAGAACGTATTAGCTGTTACTTATGTGAACTGAACTTATATTCCGTATTTGCTAATTTTACTATGCTTTAATCGCTGCCATCAGAACATATTAGCTGTCATTTATGTGGCCTAAACTCATGATAATTTATTGTGCTTGCTAAATTATTGCATTCCGGCCGCAGCCGTTGTAACTAATCAGCTGTTATGCATGTGAACTAAATTTACATACTGTGCTTGCTACATTACTGCAGTTTGGCCGCAGCCCTTGCAACTAATCTTTGACAGTTCATTCATACGTGTTCATGTGGCCTTGCTTTTTACGAATGCCGTAAATTCTATAAATGTTATGCTAGAGGTTAATAGCGCTTCTCCAGCTAAGGGTTCTACATTTAAGTTAGCCGTAACCTTGTCCATCACATATATTTAAACATTAACGTCAGACCAATAGACAAATATTCTCACAAAGGCCTTATCATTGTGGCGAATCTGTGCATGCTCTTTTTAGGATAAGTTTTTCTGTGTAACGATTGATGTACGACGAAGCTTGAGCGTTGGAGCGACACAGGTAGGTCTGGCAACGCCTGCCGCAGTGACGACGAGGATTGTAAGGCCGAATTCCCGTTCTCCCGAAATGGTTATTCAAGTATTTTTTCCGAAATTGTAATTCGAGTTTTACAGCTTCCCTAGTACCTTCCTGACGTAGTACCCTGTGTACTTCCCGTTCCGTCTAACCGTCCAGGTCCGGTTGAACGTGTATACCCCGAGACAGACCTGGTAGCGCCATTTTATTTCGACTCACCCTATATATGTCACTCCACGCTTGTTCGGTGACGTACCGTTTGAACCACGCCCAACTCCCTGACCGTACCAGCCGAGGCCTTTAGCCTGTTTTTGACGAATCTCATGGCGAGCGTGCCACCTTTTCCCGGACTTAGCTAGTCGTGCGATACTCACACCGCGTGGGTGTCGTGACGTCATTTTGATACCGTAACAAAAAGAACGGAGGATAGAGATAAATACCGTGGTGCACCCATTTATTTGACAACTTCATATAGTATCAATACTGCCCATGGCTATCAAAGAATTGGATTAAAGCGTATAGCAGATAAGTTTCGATATGACAACACGGACCATTCCCGTATTCTCCAGATTTGGTCCCTTAGAATTACTACCTATACACAAAATGAATAAAACACGCGAAAGAGAAGCATTCGTCAAACGAAATGGTAAGTGTTATGAACGAATCGTTTGCAAACCAAGGCCAAGGCGAGCAGTTGTTTTTGAAGTAGAACTACCTTACGAGTGATGTACTAAGTTAAGTAAATAACTATATAAACGTGGATTATGTTCAATAAAGAAAAATCTGTTCAGAAACCCAATTAATTTGTCTGTTTTAGGCTGAAAACCTATTAATATTTCCTCGACAGTGAAACCTGAACTTATTTGGCTCGCCTGAGGGTGTGTTATGAGCCAAAAGTCACTTTTAAATACTTCTGTAATTATTTGCCCTATTTTAGTTAAAGCTAAATTTTGGTCTACGTTTTAATTGAGCTTTAATAGGTGGACATATTCCTAATTAATTTTCTTCACGGTAGACTTTTTTGGTCTATTTTGTCTTCGTGCCTTGATGCAGAAAGGTTGTTGCGTGATCTACGTTTGTGATACGTACCAGTGATCTAGCTTTTTCGCTAGCATCCTTCATTGAGAAAGCCCTCTTTTGATTCTGTTTTGGTTGGAATATTTGGATGACGTCCCATTGAGGAAAATTTATGGAAACTTCGCAAATCAGACATAATCCTGGATTCACTTGCATCAAGCACATGGTTACATTTCAGCAAAGCTAGGAGCGGAACATCGAAGAAGTATGCCTAAACTTCCCTTTTGTGCCGTACGCCTTGGTTCTATTGTGTGCAATTAATTTTAGCTCTATTTTCTCCCAGTACGGCCAAATTCGACCCCTTTGTGAACGCATGGTATCCTTGGGTTTATTGCGACCTCCGTGCTTGGCACTCGTGTGCTAGAAGGCTCCGATCCTGCAGTTAGCTTGAGACCATTCCGTCCCGCCAAAAGCTATTCGAAGCCACTTACGATAGCTGTATATCGACGGTCCTAGCGCAGGTCACCTGTAGATTCTGTGACGTCTTCGACAGGGCTTTCTACACGTCCACGAGCTGCTGTGTAGCTGCCGAAGGTCTGTTGTTCGACCTGCGTCGCATCATAAGTGCCTCGAGTTTAACCTACAAATTAGAACCCCCTTGTGTACATGTCCCCGAATTTGTATTACGACTTTTAATGTGTTTGGCACATACTAGATTATATTTTATTCAGCAAACATTAGGTTGCCCTCTTAAATTATTTGAGCTAATAGCGTACATTTAGAAACTCACCTGTGTAGCACTGTTTATCAGCAGAACCTAGCTACTGTAGTAGAAATGTAAACATAACTTGGATGTGTCTCACATGCCATCCGACTGAATATTACCATTCACTTTTTTCGGGATGTTTGTTAATACACAATAGTTTGGCCATTTGCCACGAAATGTTCTTATTAACCCAAACTATAAATTTTCTTCACCCAACACTGAACAATAAACGTTTTGTGTTTTATTGTTAGTATTTTGAGATTGCGTTTACATCTATCAAAATGACAGAAATTACTTGTCAACGAACCAATGCTTTTAAAATAACCATAATAAAAATGCTACATCTGAATTGGCCATGGATTTAGATTATTGACCCATACTTTTAGAGCAAAATATGAACCAGTAGAGGTATTTTGAAATGTTAGATGGTTTCTTTTCCGACTATTTGAGAATAATCGAGAATAAGAGAAGAAATAAAATCAATTCCTAAAAAAAATTAAAAATCAAAGTAGGCTAATTTGTCTGAAAACTGAGACTCTGCCATAACTCTCAATTCTAAACAACTTTTCTTAATATTTTTTATATCTCTTCTAATAAAGGTAGTTGGCTCTTGACCATTTTTGAAAAGCGATTCTAATAGCACCCTGTATATTAATTAATTTTGATTGATTTTCTCAAAATATTGGTTTGAGAACAAGCAGAAGCGATTCGTAGAATATCAGCATCTAACTCGAAAAATTATTTGAATTTTTGTCATTAGTGTGCATGGCTCCGAAGGAGTACGGTGTACTGAGCGTCGCGTCGCACTTCAAAATTTTCGTGATCATTGTCGTTATTTTCCTGATCTCGTTGGCGTGTGAATAATACGTATACACTTTAAATTGGGAAGCAAATGGTTACAACATTTTGAAAAATGGTTTCAACTCAATCCCACACTAAAGACATTTAAGGCCTTTTAGACCAATCTGTAAAAGTGCTCTGCAGCGAAACGTTCTTTTTGACTGCAATCGCTGATTGTGGAAAATAAATTGTAGGAATCAACCTGGAAAGAATGTTTAACGACTAGCGTTCATTAATAAAGAATTCACAACAAAAAGAGGATATCTTAAGTCAAGTGAAGAACTAATAAGAACGTATCAGTGAAAGTCGACGATCTTCAATACTATAGCAGGCGTAATACTCTGCGAATTTTTTGCGTCCTTATCAAAAAGACGAAGATACTAACAAAATTATGGTTGCGTCTAGCAAGCAGCAGCTAATATTGGATTTGGATGTTAACTGCATCGATCGATCGCATCATGTAGGCGGAGATAAAGGAACTGGTCGTCCTATTATTGTGAAATTTATAAGTTGTCGGGTCTGCACAATAAGGAATTCACCAGGAAACCGATGCTGAAGGCGACAGGTATAATCATCACTGGGATCTGACAAAATCCAAACTTACGGTCTACAGAAACACACAGGGAAAATTTTAAAAACAACGTTTGGACACGTGATGGTATGATATAGATGAAAACTGTCACAAAAAATATGTGATCAAAACTGCTGGTGATTTGTCTAAATTAATAGTGAAACTGAAAATATACTTCAAAAAATGGTGAAATATCTTTATTATTATAATAATAAATCTATTTTAAATTAAGAGACAATCAGATGAGACCCAAAGCACTTAACCTTCCTTGCCCATGCTAGTACCAGATCTCTAATTCCTATTTTTCAAGATTGTAACAACTAGATACCTGCTATGATATAATTTCATTAACGGAAACCTGGCTAAAACCAAATATTTCTGATAATGCTGCTTATACGTATAAATAATTACAACATCTTGCGAATTGATAGAGAGACTAGCGTAGGTGTTGCGGTATACATTAAAGATGATATAAGGTTTTCCTGTATAAAGATGGAGATATGATCATAGTAACTATATTTAAATATAAACATGTTTTGAATTTTACGATCTTTAAATTCAAAACAAATAATTGATGCACCTACACGTATTACTTCAACTACTTCTACTCTTATTAATCTAATTATTACTAATGCCAAAAATAATATCCTAGAGTGTGAGCCCGTCCATATATATGCACCATATCACTGATCACAACTTGGTCTCTTGTCGATATCCTGTGGAGCACCCTAATAAATCCAACATTGTTAAAACCTACGGCAGCTTTAAAAAAATATTTTGCTGCATTTCACTAATATCTGCTTTTCGTTCCTTAGGATGATATTTTTGATATGGCAGATATTGACAGTAAATGAGAGTTTTTAAATAAAGGTTTGTTGCAATTATTCGATTTTCATGCCCCTATCAAAACGTCTAAATTCGAAAAACCCTATCTGCTATGGCTAACGGAAAACATTACCTGAATGATATCCTTAAGAAGTAAGGCCTTAAGGAGCTTCAAAACTACTAAAATATCGGTTCATTGGGATTATTATAAATCATTACGCAACCTTACCAATTCAGAAATAAAAACAGAGAAAAGAGCGTTTTTCAAATTTACATTAACTAACAAAGGTCCCAGGTATGTTTGGAGTAATTTACGAAAAATGAATGTTTATAATTTCTCTAAAAATGCGGTTATGGGTGTCAATAATAGCTATTTAAGTAACAAGGAATGTTAATAGGAGATACATTCCGAGTTATCTTATTATTTTTTTCCCGCTGCTTATCGAAATTTTACTAGATTTTTGAAACAATCGTTTGGTTTGTCTTCTGTCACCAGGATTAATTTTCGTGTGTCGTGTTACCTGCTAGAGTCACATGTCACATAAACACTTGCAATTATAAAAAAAACGTCTAGTAGCAGTAGTAGTATTTTCGGGGAGACTTATTTCTAGCAAATAGGCATTCATAGGCCAATTTTGCCAACCCCGTGGACAAGGTCTGGGCATGCAGAGCACCAGGTACCTTAGTCCTACTTAGAATTTTGCCGCCACTAAGGAGTTTCAACCTTCGCAAGGGATCTTTTACATGCTACACAACGTAAGTAACATGGGACCTACGGATTTGCATCACTTCCGAATGATGGCATTCTGTAGAGGCTTTCATCCGCATTTTTTTTTTTAATTTTTGAGAACCTCACCGGGATCAGGGATCAAACTCTCGGCCCTCAGATCAGTAGCCAGAATGCTTACAACTGAGCCCGGCAACAAAACGTCTAAGTCTGCATCTTGCGTTGCTAATTTTATTATCCTAGGAACTTAATAATAATATTAAGTTCCGTTGTCAAGAAAAAGCAGCAAACAAATATAATCACCGACTTACACGTTTTGTTACTAAGGCTGTATCACTGACTTACATGATCAGCAACGGGAAAAATTAATAAGTATTTTGTCGAATCGACAATAAAAATTTAATCAAGTGTTATCATTTTTTTTTATTAACTCCTTTTTACTTACAATCTGTCCAGTTGGACAATAAGTGATTTATATGTCTAGGTTGTCATAATACATTAATAACATGCAGGAGCTAACTTCCAGTGAAGTTACTCCTTTAATATACATCTTAATTAAGACATTTTGGAGATATGAATTATTTATCTATATACATACTAATCCTAATTAAAATCTGTCTATTAGGTCATTTGGCTTGAATCTTTTTAATCTGCGCACTTCACCACTAGTGTTTGTGAATAAATCTCTCGCGAGCACATTAGGGTGCACTTCAGTTCTGGCACTGTAATTTACACTGAACCGTTTGATTTCATCTTTAATCGATGATACTTGAAGATCTCTTGCAATTGTTGTGTTGGTAACGTACCAGGGGGCATCAACTATTGTTCGTAGTACTTTACTTTGAAAGCGTTGTAAAGTTTCCAGATTAGAATTGCTTGCACAACCCCACAGCTGTATCCCATACGTCCATATGGGTTTTAGGATTACCTTGTATATTAATAATTTATTTTCCAATGTTAACTGCGATCTCCTACCAATCTACCAATACATTTGTCTCAATTTCAAACCAAGCTGTTTCCTTTTTGTGAATATATGTTTTTTCCATGTTAGGCGTCTATCTATATGCATGCCCAGGTATTTTGTGTCTTCTGCCTGGCTCAACTGTCTACCATTTATGACAACTGGAGGACACGTTTCTCTATTTAAAGTGAACGTCACATGTACTGATTTTTGTTCGTTAGCTTTAATTTTCCATTTAGTTAACCAGGTTTGTATGAGGTTTAGATTTTCCTGTAGATTCTGCGATGCAGTTGTTGGATTGGTGTGTACTGCTAGCACTGCGGTATCGTCCGCGTACGTAGCAACTGTAGTTCCGTTACTGGTTGGAAGGTCGGCCGTATATAAAGTATATAGGATAGGTCCTAATACACTTCCCTGTGGCACTCCGGACTGAATTGGTAATAATTCACTGTATTCGTCTTGGTACTTTACTAAGAATTGCCTTTGGGTAAGGTATGATTTGAGAACGATCACAAAACTATATGGGATACTTTCCTTAAGTTTGTACATAAGACCTTCATGCCAGACTTTGTCAAAAGCCTGGCTAATGTCCAGAAATGCCGAGGAGCAGTACATTTTTCGTTCAAATGTATTGTTTATTTTGTTGACTATCCTATGTACTTGCTCAATAGTACCGTGTTGGCTCCTAAACCCAAACTGGTGATCAGGAATAAGGTTGTTATTATCTAAAATCGGTTTTAGTCGTTTTAAAAATATTTTTTCGAAAACTTTTGAAAGTACTGGGAGTAAACTTATTGGGCGATAAGACGCTGTTTCTTTTGGGTTCTTACCAGGTTTTGGCAGCATTATAATTTGTGCTACTTTCCACGCATTGGGAAAGTATCCAAGTCTTAATATTGCGTTGAAAATTTGTTGTATGGCTTTGTACGCTTTCGTTGTTATTTCTTGTAATACTCTTCCATTGATCAAGTCGAAGCCGGGAGCTTTGCTGGGATTAATGTGCCGTAGAATTATGTCTTTAATTTCAGTAATTCTAATATTGTTTATTGGAGGATCCATTTGGTAAGGTGTATTTAGAAATTCCTGGATTGTACTTTCATGTTCTGCTGCATCTATTTCGTGTGGTTTAAATACATTTGCTAAATGGTTTGCAAATGTCTTAGCCTTTTCTTTATTACTTCTAGCCCATTTGTTATTTTGATCTATGATTGGTGGAATGGATGTTCGTGGACTTTTCAGTCTTTTGGTCGTTTTCCACAACGAATACTCTGTAGCTTCTGTTGCTGTTAGGTTACTAAGATATCCACGTACAGATTCATTTTTTATTTGTAATAATAATTTTTTCAGTTCCTTTGCTGCTTTATTAAATTTTTGCTTATCGGCTTCGCTTCTGGTGATTTGCCATCTTTTCCTGAGTTTCCTTCGTTCATGAATTTTTTCTTTAACTATTACAGGGAGTTTCTCTTCAACAGTAGCGTGATTATAATCTGGTGTAGCTGTCCAAGCTGCGCTTTGTATTGATTTGGTGAGATCGATCACTGCGAGGTCTAGTTCTTCTGGTGTTTTCAATGGTATATTTAAATTAATTAGATTGTCTAATGTCGTTTTGAATACCTGCCAGTTCGTTTGCTTGCTGTATAATGTAGGTTGTTTTTGTTTTTCTAGTATGTGTGAATGTAACGTGATTATAAATGGCGAGTGATCGTATGAAAGGTCAAAGCATGCCTCTATCTTGAGTTTCTTTGTATCTATTCCTTTTACAATGCCAAAGTCTATTAAGTCTGGTATTTTGTTCTTGTCAGCAGGCCAATAGGTTGGCTGCCCGGTGGATATTGCAGTAAGATTGTTTTCTCTTAAAGTTGCGTACAGTTGTCTGCCTTTAGGTAGAGTTATTCGTGAACCCCAGTGTTGGTGCTTTGTATTCCAGTCACCAGCGGAGATGAATTTGTTACCCAAAGTTTTGAAGTAATCTTCAAAGTCCTTCTGTTTGTTGTTATATTTTGGCGGACAATATATTGCTGATATGTTGAGCGTTCCTGCTGTTTCTTCCAAAGCCACAGTAGTTGCTTGTAGATTTTCTTTGCAATAGCCTTGTAATTCATAGTGCTTGATGCCTTCCCGGATGATGACTGCTGTTCCCCCATGTGCAGTGCCGTCAGGGTGTTTGGTATCATATATGTGATACCTTGGAAGTTTTAAGTAACTTTTATTAGTGAAGTGTGTTTCAGATACTAACATTACATCTATGTTGTGAAATTGTAAAAATAATTTAACTTCTTGTGAGTGCAGGCATAAGCCGTTGGAATTCCATACACCTATTTTAAGCAACTGAGCCATTACGACATTTTATTTACGAGCGTGGAAATAAGGTTCATCATGGTACCCATTTGATTGATGAGTTCCTTCATCATATTTTTTAGCTCCACTATATCGCTCGTTGAATTGGTGTGTATGATTGGATCCGTTTGTTTTAGGTTGTCTATCTGTTGTGGGTTTTGTTGCAATTGTTGAGCATAGGTTACGTTAGGTTGAATAAATCGTGTGCTAAAAACTCGTGGTTGTCCTGCTTGATTTCTTAGCTGTGGATAGAGTTTTTGCTGTATCTGTTTATGGACAATGCATCCTCTGTAATTAGCCGGGTGATTCTCATTGCAGTTGACACATTTAACTTTATTATTTTTTATTTTCCTAGGGCAAGCTGATGTTAGATGGTTGCCTATGCATTTTACACAGCGTGGGTTTTTACTACAAAAGTTTTTGGTATGCCCATATTGTTGACACCGCATGCATTGCGGTATATTTCTTTTAACATGTGGTGCTTCAAATGTCACACAGGTATTCATTAATAATTTCACTTTGTAGATATCCTTGTTATTAGTGTTTTGTTTAAGATCTACAAAAAACATAGGCAGCCGTATATTCGTACGTTGTTGCTTGACATTCCAAATATTTGTTACTTTATGTCCCAAGGCTTCTATGCTTTTCTTTATTTCATCAACATCAGTTGAGTAGTGTACATTTTTTAATACTACTCTGAAGCTTTTCTCCTGTTTAGGCTTATAAGTGTGATACTGAGTCCCTTTGTCGCTCAACATTTTTATGATGCTAGTATATGACTTCGAGTCTGTCGGTTCTATTTTAACCTGCTCTCTGCTGAGTGCTTTATAGTGATATTTTTCTTTAGCTACATTGTCAAGTTCGGTGATCAAAGATTTTATATTTTCTACTCCGGCAACAAAAATTGGAGGTGGTTTTGGGTCCTTTATTTGTTTTTCATTGTCCGCATTTGTTTCCATTGCTTTTTCCTCTCCAAGTTTGTTGAATATATTCTCGCTTAGCCAGTATGTATTTGAATTAGTTTGACTCGAGTGAGCATCATCCTCATCTAAAGCTCTAAACCTTTTTTTAGAGCTTTTAACAGTTTGCCATTCGTTAATTGAGGGAAATTCTTGTGTAGGATAGTATAGAGGTTGGGTTGAAACTTGCATATTGGGTTGTTGACTGAAGCTAAATGAAGGTTGATACTGTGGTTGTTGTGGTGCTATTTGTTGTGAAAGATACGTGTTGGCTGTTGGTATGAAGTGGGGTAGTGCATTTTGATGGTATACTGATGAATTTGGCTGCACGTAGGGCATGTTGTTATAATGCGGGTTATTGGCCATTTGGCCGCACCCTGTATATTACACTATTCTATTATAATTTTAAAATGTAATGTGCAAAGAAGTATTTTAGAATCAGTAAAATGGATTGGGTATATTTACTTTTCTGCGTTGATATTGAAATTTGACCTGAGGTCACACCTGTATCACTGCACAATTGATATCTCGAGGAGCACACTCGTACAACATTACTCCACGAAATTCAAGTGGGTACTAAGTGTTATCATAATGTCCATAATGACGTATCTGTAAAATTTAAATTATCTGAGGTAACAGAAATTGCTATTACTAAAATTGTTAGTAGTATTAAATCGAAGTCTTTAGGTTCCGATAAATTAAATATTACATTTATAAGGTTGTGTTGCAACTTCCTGCTGCCATACATTACACCCACCATGAATTATTGCCTTAATAACTCAGATTTACCAATGTCCTGGAAGAAAACGCGTGTCCCTGCACTACCAAGAATAAAAGACTTAAACGATTATAAGGATCGGAGGCCAACCATTTTGCTTGTATTGTCAGAGGTCTTGAAGAAAATAATTGAATCTCAGATTAGATTATATCTAGATCAATAACATATTATAATAAATATACAATCGGAATTTCGACCTGGCTTTAGCTGTACCACAGCTTTGGCACATATAATTCATAATATTATGGCGCCTACAGATTGAAATAGTTCATTGTTCTAGTTTTATTTCATCACTCCGTGCTTAACCATAAGGCACTGTTGGAATCCCGTGCTTTGAACGTTTAAATTAGACAGAATTCGTTGAAAATCCCAAACCATACAAATATTTAAGAACCGCTCAATACGTTTTCGACAGCTAAACTGTCATCTATAGTAGTCTTGAAGAAAGAGACTAACCCGAAAAAGTTGGCCGAAAATATGCACCAGTAAAACTGGTAATTTGGCGAAAAACATATCTTCGTCCAAATTTGTCAAGTTAGTCCTTTTCCTCAAGACGGCTACCATCGTCAGTAGGCAGCTAACTGTCGCAATATGTATTTAGCGGTTGTTAAATTTGTGTGGTTAGGAGTTGTCAACGAATTTTGAAGCTGACGCTGTTGACATTATATTTAGTTTCTTGAATAACAGAAACCAAAGAGTTGCTTTGGAGGACACCGTGTCTGATGCCCTGCTTCTTGACAGGGGTGTTCCACAGGAATCTATTCTGGGGCAGCTTTTTTATATTATATATACACATAACTTTTACACAGCGATAAAAATTTGCAGTTTTCACTTTTATCCAGACGATATTCATATTTATTATTCTTTCTCACTTAGTGAAATGGATACTGGAGTAACTCATATTAATAATGATTTAAATAGCTTAATAGATATATCCAACACACATTCGCTTAAAATTAAGTCGATAGTCATCATTTTTAGCAGAGATAAGTTAAGAAAAGCAATTCAGAAAAATACAGTTATTAAACTCGGTAATAATATTCTGTAAATACAAGACTATGTAAAAGAGCTTGTTCTTCAAAGGGACCCCAAGTTGCGATTTAAAACTCATGTGGAGTATGTCGAGCTTTTTATCAGTTAAATAGTTTATACGCTAGACGTCATTTTTTAAATACTAACATAAAAACAATTCTCTGTGACTCCATGGTTCTATCACAATTTAATTATTGTGATACTGTGTATAGCCTTGTCTGGATGCATATGATGCAATGACGATTCAGAGAGTACAGAACTCTTGTTTTCGCTTAATTTTTAATATTGGAGAGTACGACCATATACCGTATAAGTTACTTGAGGCAAGTTGGATAACTTTGACTACTAGTAGGCTGTGTACTAGGCGTGTTTCCATCACAACATTTTTTATAAAGGTACCCCTCCATATTCATATAATGAAAGCGGTTTCCGTACAGATGTTCATCATCTAAATTTACGCAACCAGGTTTAATATCTATCCCCTCCTTCAGCTCTACGTTTTTAAACGGTCGCTTAGTTATATTTTCGCAAAGTTTTGAATTAGTATTAAAAAAGCTTGAATTAATGTCAGTTACTCTTGAATTATTTAAAATAAACTTTAAACAGCTTCTGATGGACGGCTAAGGTTTATGTAATTGGTCTCAAATGGTTCTCTGTGCTAGTTTTTTATTATTTTTTTGTGTGGGATAAGGATTTCCTCACCCCGCACCCTTTAATTTTACTCCAATAGCGCATATTATTATTATTCCTTTGTTTATTGGTTTTCGGATCTTTATCCGATGGCGGTGTTTAGCAGTTGTAGAAGACGATTTCACCTCAGTCTACGTTACATGAAGGAACGTCCAGTATGACAGGATTTCCATAATAGCGGCTCTTTGCATTTGTTTTGTAACACCTCCTGGGAGAGATAGTTCTCGAGGCAATTTTATTATTATTATTATTATTATTATTATCTACACCTTATCCTAACTCAATCCGTGGACACACTGTATGTACATAATTATTTATTTGGTCTTCCTTTCTTGTTTCAGGGATTCTGAGAAACCATCACCTTCACACCCCTGTATCTTCTATATTTATTTTTTGATTAATTTAAAATTTTGGTCTGTTCTACTAGCCTACGTTTATAATTTTAAACAATTTCGCCGTAAACCAGTAGCTTACTGCGATTAAAAATAAATGCAAAAAATTGAGAAATTATAGTAGGCCTAGTGTAATCGAAAAAGTGTTATTATTAATATGATTTCATAGAATAAATGTTTCGCTTCTCACTTTGGCACCATTATATTTTCCTTATTTATATTGCGCTTGATTTAAAATGTTTGTCCATTATACTACCCTTTAAAATGGTTCCTTTATAATTTAAAAAAAAACCAGGAAACTAGTAGCCTACAGCAATAAAAACTTAAATCGAAAACTCATAGTAGGCTTAGTTTCATCGAAAAATTTTAGAATCGCAAAAACGATAGTATAATTGACCAAAATTTAAAATTGATCACTATAATTAAGGAAGATACAAGGGTGTAAACGGGGGAAGTAAAACCCACTATAGAATAAACAAGACTTACATACTGATGTAGTGGTGCTAAAATGTGCAATCTGCTTAAGAAACAAACTTTGGAATAGTTCGACCTAAAATTGACCTAAAATGATATAAATTAAAATAGTTATTTAGGTAAAAGTTTTACGTGAAAATAGAAACTTATCAGTGGATTAACATATACACGGTTTTCAAAGTTGAGTCGGCACTATTGCTAACTTCGTTATTATTGGAGCTACAAAGTCAGTTAAATAGGCAAACTAGTAGTATTTTTTTCGCCAATTACGATGGTGAAAACGGAATCAAAACCGAACATCGCGTTCGCGAGTTATGTCATTACCAGGGCCACTAAAAGCGTTTACAACATTTGAGTTTTGTTTTTATAAGTTCATAGAATAATTTAAAATAAACGATATTGTTTCACTTCATGGATATTCTTTTTAATTTCTATTTTATGATAAGGCAAAATTGCCACTAACACAGCCACCTTGACGAATTTGAAAAATCATCAATACCTTTGTCATTTTTGACATTAGGATAAGAGGACATAGAACACTTTTTGTTCAGAATTCAATTCCCTATCGATTGTGAATATTGTATACTGAGTGTCCAATTTGAAAAATTTAACTTTTTGATATAACTCGCGAACGCGTTGTTCGATTTTGATTCCGTTTCCACCATTGTAATTGGCGAGAAAAATACTACTAGTTTGTCTACTGACGTTGTAGCTCCAATAATAACGAAGTTAGCAATAGTGCCGACTTAACTTTGAAAACTGTGTATACAAGGTTTATTTTTTATTGGCAGAAAAAGAGTGTAGATTTTATGTCTAAAATTCAGACAACCATTCTTGTCTCATGTCTAATTCCCAAAATATAAGATTTTTGAGCAGACTAAGTCGAAACGGGGCGCATATTTTGAAACACAGGACGCTAGGAGCATAGGACCATATACTGCAGCTTGATTGGTTGCCTGCCAGCGACCGAAACGTTAGGATCTGACACGTGCCCACATGCCGGCAGGCAAGCCAGATCAGTTGATCAGCTATGCGGTGGTGGATGCGGTGTTTGTTTCTCGTGTTTTGCAGTGTTCATTTTAAAACGCATTAATTTTTTCTTCCTTCTTCTTAGGCATATGCCTGTTTCGATTACTTTGCCTATCTTTACTCTTTGCTTAGGTTGTCGCTCCATCTTTTTCTTGGTCTTCCTACGCTGCGGTTTCCTATTGGCGACTTGTCTCTAGCTATTTTGATTATTCTTTTTTCGTTCATCCTATTTATGTGCTCGTTCCATTCATGTTTTCTTTTTAATGTCCACTCATTGATGTTCTCTACGTTGCATGTCCTCCTTATATTTTCACTCCTCTCCCTGTCCAATAGCGTTTTCCCAACAAAATGAAGCAGTACTTTCATCTCGCTTGTTTCTAATATTCTTTTTGTTTTTGAGGTGTCAGGCCTGGTTTCTGCGGTGTATGTCATTATTTGTTGGTGATAATTTTAGATGTTAGTTTCAGAGTTGTGCTTAGAAGATTTATGCCCCTGTAGTTATCTGGTATTTTTTTGTCTCCCTTTTTAAACATCAGAATCGTGGTGCTAATCCGCCACTCGCTTGGTATTCTCTGGATTTCGAAAATTTTATTGATCAAGCTGGTTAGTAGTCTAGTGAGGTGTTTTCCTCAACATTTCAATAACTCATTGGTTATGTTGTCTTGACCAGGGCTTTCTCTGTTTCTTAACTGCTGGAGAGCTGCTTGTACCTCTGCTTCTTCTACTACTACATTGTCATTAACTGTTATTTCGAGCGTGTTTTGTTCCAATATACTGTCTTGCTTGCTGTATAGTTCCTTAAGATATTCCATCCAGGTTTCTTTTGTTATATGTTTAGTCTGTATGAGCTCATTAATTTCTTTTCTCTGTGTTCTGACTAGCCTCCATATTTGTTTCTGAAGCCCGTAGAAGTCCTTTTCAATTCTTTTAGAAAATATTTCCCAATGTTCTTCCTTTGTCTGTCTTACCAGTGCTGTCGTTTCATTTCGTACTGTTTTATGCAATCGTGAAATAATGAATTCGGAGGACATTTTAAATTTTAGGCGAACAGGTGGATATCAATGTGAAATAGAAGAAGCCGACCGAAACGTTTTATTTTACGTATAAATGTTGCTAACAGCGACCAAGCCGATGCTTATTTAAATTTGTTCGAGGCTCATACTTCAAAAAAATGGATAAGAAATAGGTAATTTGCGAATCCAGAAAGATACGCATGTAAACTATTAAATGTTTTAAATATATCATCAGAGTTGATGAGGCTTGGTGCACTTGCCCATGAATACCAAATACCTTCCACTGCCTTAGGAAAATTCGGCAAGAAACTGCAGAAGATCATGTTAACCAGCTGTACTCAGCCCTTTCCAACAACCAAGGTGTCCCCAGTAAAAATCCTAAAATAATGATTTGTGTATACTTGTTGCTTTGATACGAACAAACTAACTAACTTCTACGTTATACCCCAGACCTGCATATTTGTCCGCTCAAAAATTCTAAAGAAAATCGTACGACACTCATTAATGACCAATAGAAAAATTAGTTCACGAGCCGTATCCAAGACAACAAAAAAATTTCTTGGAAATTTTTTGTAGGTAGACATTACTTCTTTTTAGGCTTTGTGTCGTTACGATTTTCTTACCGAATCTGCATTCGAGCATTAATTCATATCCGGAAATTATTTTTCGTGCATTCTACAACGTCCTAATTTGCTCTCGCGTCCCGCTCGGGCAAATTAATACGACGTTGTTGGAACGCACTCAAAAAAATTTCCGGAAAAAATTAATGCGCTTATGAGATTATATGTGAAAATCGTACGACACTAATTAATGACCAATAGAAAAATTAGTTCAAGAGCCGTATCCAAGACAACAACAAAATTTCTTGGAAATTTTTTGTAGGTAGACATTACTTCTTTTTAGGGTTTGTGTCGTTACGATTTTCTTACCGAATCTCCATTCGAGCATTAATTCATATCCGGAAATTATTTTTCGTGCATTCAACAACGTCCTAATTTGCTCTCGCGTCCCGCTCGGGCAAATTAAAACGACGTTGTTGGAACGCACTCAAAAAAATTTCCGGAAAGAATTAACGCTCTTATGAGATTATATGTGAGCATTTTTAAAATTTTCCTTATTTGATAACTTTAGTGACAGTGCGACAATTATCGCAATTTTCAAAACGTAAAAAGGCGCCAAGGTAGCGCTTCCCGCTTACGTTTCAGAGCACCAATCAGGCTGCAGTATATGGTCCCATGCTCCTAGCGTCCTGTGTTTCAAAATATGCAAACGGGACAGAAGGTTTTATAAATGCTTTTTGAAAATGCGTCCTTTGCAAGATATAGGCTGTCTTAGTTTTTACAACTATTTTAATATTTTCCAAAGCTGAATATATTAGGCTCAGCTGAAAAAATTAGTTATTTGTTTTTGGATTTGTTTTACAATCCTGTTAATACCTGTATATATAATTTTTATTATTACAAAAGCCTTTTTTATTTTTGAGGTATTGCGACCAGGTTTACATTAGTTTGAATATCTGAAGTATGATTTGTCTATAAGATTTAAAGTCGAATCTAGAAATAGCCTTTCAGGAGAAAATAAAGGGGCCTAAGTTTTCATTTGTTTTAGGAAACTCATTTAACGAAACCTACGTTACCGAATTGCGCCACTTATTTGCTTACTTAAATATTTACGCCTCTTCTAGATCACCATAGTTATACGGTAGCAGGGTTAGATAACCGACTTAACGCTTATATTAACATAAACACGCGAAGCTACTTTATTATTGCTGTGTGTAGCAGTTTAAATATAAATGGATATCCATTTATAGTCTTCCAGTATTAAAACTACATACGTAACGGCGTTGCAAAAAAACCATCAAATCAAATAATGTAGATCGCTGTATTGCGATAAAAGTTCCCACTATTAAGAAAACAGGAAGATGTTGCCTTACAAGGTAGACTGCAGTAAGTCAATGGCAACTGTAAGTTATAATAAATTCAAATGTTTTCTTTTATGTATGCAAATTTCAGAAATGATTAATAGCTACTGCGGAAAAATGGACGCCACGTTTGTGTGTACAAGTAAAAGCATTTACATCAATACTTTTATTCAACGTCTTTAAAGGGACTAAATGGATGTAAAAACCGTTATTATAAATAATACATTCTTGGTCGTCGTTAGCCGTGTTATTGCGCCAAACCGTAAGGGCATCAGCCTATCCCATTTAAAGGCATTTCTTTAAATTGCATTTTATATAGTAATTACTCTTCAGGTTTCATGAGCACTACCAACACTGCAGTAGTGGTAAACCAAGGAATATCAGCATTTAAAAATTGAATTAGAAAAGTTCAACTGTTTTCTATAGTGTGTCCTCGTTTTCCTCGCAATAGTTGTTCGAAGGACTTTTACTGTTGATGTCTCCTTAACAAGTTACAGCAATTTTAAGTCATTAAAAATATATAAATAATAAAGGAGTAAGCTTTTATACAGCCGTGTGAAAAGCGTATTTTCGAGTACTTGCTCATTTGATACGTGGTTTATGTAAAAATCAACATAAACGAATGTGTGCCCCAAACAACTACTACCATTTCTGACATTGTGACAAAACAAGCAAAAAATGGAAGGACTAATTCTAATCGACGCGTACTAAAAATATAGCACATTATAGTAAGTGTTAAAAATTTACTCTACTAACTTATCCAAATTGGGGTAAATACTGGAAGATAACACCAATTTTAATGTAACTGTCAACTGAAAGCCAAGGATAACAACAACAACTTAACCTTTAATAACAGGACTAGTTTTGAAACTCGTATCTTAATATTATTTCCATACTCGTACATATTAAAATAACTATGTATATCTTGTGAAGGAGCTGAAAAGGGGTATCATTTTTTGACAGAATGGCATTTAATATCTAAAGAAACATTTTTCGAAAAAAGGGGGAAGTTCTGAATATTTCTAGCCCAAATAAGCTCATTTAAATTAACTTATTAAGCCAAGATTCAAACGGGATACCACATAATATAATTTACATTTGAATAGTGTTTCTCTGCACCAGTCCATCGAGATATGTGCGATCCGAGAACAACTGGCATGAAAAATATCACTTAACGTGTTGGAAACCTGTTTATTTTCTTATTGAGAATTACTAACTATAAAAAATCTAATAACTGCTTTTGATTACCCGTTTTAACTCGGACGTATTTGTAGTTATTGAGTTGAAGATACGATGACTATTTTGCTGAAAGTATAAACTACTGTACAATGTTTATACGATCAATTCCACAGCTCCTCATTTATAGACTGGAACTGTTTACTAGACTGGCTTCAACTATATAAATTAAGGTAGCAATGATTGACTTGCTATTAAAACTTTCGTTGCCCGTCACTCCAACAGTCTGAGACACTGTGTATACAGTGTTAAGGGAGTTCTTGTTTACTTTTAATAATCAAGCAGTAATTGCTTAGTTAAATCAGAATTCGAAATTTTAGACAATGCAGATTTACCGTTTAGCAGTACGACTATCGGCTAACTATATTAAATATTTCATATGCATCCTTAAACATCTGTAGATATAACCGCAACAATTTAATTTGGTATTTTATAGAAAGCAAGTCATTTGTTAATCTAATAAATAAATTGCTACCAGCGACGTAATTTCTATCTCGCATGTGTTAGTAGCTCCCAGAGATAGCAAAATTTAAACAGTTTATGAATATACCCAAGTTAACCATAAGTCTAGATCTGAAACTGCGAAGCAAATATTTACTATGTCATATTTAAATATTATGCAGGAATGTTATATCTAGCCAGTAACTGCTAGAGACCGAAACTGAAAAGTGAATTTGAAGTTCATATATTTAATAAAGTTTGTAGCCTGCTATTTAACTACTAAAAACTTGATGATATTTGTAGGTCAATTCGTTTACGCACACTGAGTAAGGTATAAAAACTACGTTTCAATAATTCTGTTTTCTACTCTTGGGATAATTCACTCATTCAAAAATTTGCATTAAAAGCTAAAACTTGGATTTTTGATTACGGATAACATACGTACAAAATGTCGAATTATTCAGCCGAATCGCAATTTAAAATGGTTTACGTCAAGTAATTAATTTTAGAATGAAAAAGTTTAGAGTTATACCAAACATTATGATATTCTTTCTCTACTTTTCATATTTGAATATAATATGTGGAAAGAATCATTGTCGATGGCAGATGACAATATAATTTAGATTGTGTTATCGCGAATTGTAAGAATTAAAAAAGCTGTGCTATTTGTTAATTTATATCGGCTACTTAAAATTAGCTTCAGAATGGCATGTCTATAAGACTAGACTAGACTAGAAGGGAAGAAAGAGACGACGAAGAAGAAAATATCAGATTCTTTTATGTCCCACTTTTAATTGCAATTTATACAAGGTACATTCAGAAAATGTTATGTAAAAATTACATGTAGAAGAGTGCTCAGTAACAATCTCCTGTAACAATTGGATTTTATGCGTTATGTGAATTAGGGAAAATCGAACTTAAATAACAAGTTTAAAAACTAAAGCTAACTTGAATAATAATAACGTTAAAATCTGGTAACCAGATCATTGGGCAGGTCTCTTTGTAACCTCCTATTGATTATGGGCTGGTTTTGAAGATTCCTTGCTAAAACGTTAGGGTGGACACTAAGCCGCGCACTATAGTGTACACTGAAGCATCTGACTTCTTCTTTGACCGTTAATATTTGGAGGTCCTTTCGAATAACTGTGTTAGGCACAAACCAAGGTGCATTTCTCTATCATGCGCAGCACTTTTGCTTGAAATCGCTCGAGGAATTCGGTATTGGAGGTAGATGCTGTACCCCAGAGCTTGATGTATATCAGAATTGAACATGGAGAACCGCAGGCAGCCTAGACCAGCAGATTTAGTCGGACAATGAAGGTGAAGGTGATAATTTGGAAAACATATCTGAGGGATCTGGGACTGATACAAGTGACTCTGAAGTAAATTTGAAAGAAGACTAAGCTGGTCCTAGCACTGTAGCTAATAATGAATACAACACATATATTAAAAATGGTAAAATAACATAGCAGGCAATTCCAGTTTCATTACCTCTTTTGATTTATTTAGAAAGCCCATTATTATATATTATTTTAAAATGGAAAATGCGGAGAGCGAGAACGTCTACGGTGATGACTGGAAAGAGGCTGCTATTACAGAACTAAACAAAATTTTGGGAGTCTAATACCTATCGGCGTTTATTAGTCTACAACTGAAAAGATTTGACAACTGCCAAGCAAAAAATATTCAGTGACACTTTGGGCCGAAGCAGATTTCAAAATAGACTTCTAGTATTGCAATTAATAATGTTATCGAAAGACGCAAAAGAAAATCTACAGATAAAATAGAACCAAAAGGAGAATCTTTAGAATTATTTCTGAACTGGTCTATGACACTCGACGAACTAACAACTTTCAGATGAAGGTCGCCATTCAAACAATACATTTCTTGAAAATCTGGAAGATATGATAAAAAAACTTAAGTCATATCTCACAGCGTTACATCATATTCATGGCAGTTGGAGATTGGAGGTATACACAGGCAAGTAGGAAATGAGCGAGAAAAAAGCAAGATGAAACTGCAATAAGAAGGTTGGTGAAAAAATTGAAAAATCGGGTAGAAAAGCCATGTAATTTTTTACGACAATGATGTGACTGAATAATTACTCACAAAAAGTTGACAACAATTGGTGCAATGAGAAAACATACACCAGAACTGCCGGTTCGTTTTGTGGATGCCAAATATCAGCAGTCGTTTACAACAAGGGTCCCGGGTGGTGTATCTTGAACAAGCGTCCACGTTCGATCAGCAGAGTTAAGCAACGCTCTTTCTGGTCAGAACTTGGATGGGAGTTCTACAGCTGCTTCGCTCGGCGCCTCGTGGTACGGCTGCCATGGAAATAGTTGGTCCCGGATGTCATAATAACATCAGGACAGTCGTTAGTGGGATTGGAAGTCCCAATAAATGCACAGCGACGCCTATAATTGGCCCAACGGCTGTTGGCTGAGTTCAAAATAAATAAAAATAAATAAATAAATAAACAACGTCCAGAAAACTGTAGTCTCTTATTGCCAAAGAAATAACAAATTGTAGCACTATTGCGTTCCATGCATAACGACAAAAACTGAACAACAGGGCGAATAATAAACCTGCAATAATAATGGACTAGAACAGTACCACAGATGGCGTAGACAAAATGGACAAACTGATTAGATCTTATACCCTGAAACGTCACGAAAGCTGTCCCGAATGGACCTCCCTTTAAATCTCCCATCTCCATCATATACTTGTCTGGATAACATTGCCAAACATATTTGATTGAGCTTACCTGTCGTAGATTGGGAGAGCTATTGTCATGCAGGTAATAACTTTTTTGGTGAAATAAACTTGCCTTAATGCGACAACAATATGGTATTCGTTGCTACTGGTTGGGTGTGCATTTCGAAATATTTCTTCTCCGGATAGTTTTACGATTCCTGGATAGTTCTTTTGAAATTATTGACTTTGAAACACCAAATTGGCGCAATGACTTTCGAACCGAAATTCTGACCTTGTTTTTGGCGATGCTCAGCAATATATCGATTTGGTCTTAAAATGGCAAAGCATTTTAAATGTAATATAATTAACATACAGCTTAATTATAATCCAAATAAAAGGGATATTGAATAGAATAGTAGGTACAGTTTTATAATTGAAAATTCTAGTTTATACAATGGTATCGACAACTCTTCAGCAAATTTGACTATCCATTACTGAAGCAACGGTCAATCATAGTTATTAATTCAATTACATGTAAAATAGTAAACGATACCAGCTATTTGTGCATTCGTTGATGGCAAATGTAACTCAAATTGGTTAATGAGAATAATTTTGAATTAAGTTGTTATATTAGTAAATATTATTAGAAAGCATAAAACATAAGTTTGTATCTTACATATTTGTTGTATAAAAGGGTATTCTTGCACAATGATGCATAATAATTGGAGACAGACAAAATTTGGGAACAAATTAACCTAAAATATGACATGTCTAGCTAAAACGTCACAACGGTTGAAAAGTAGGAATCTGTATTTTTGTATCTTTGATTTCCAAGGTTTTGGAGTATATAAAAAATAACAATAACAATTGTGTATGTACAATTTTGAATTAAAAATGACACCAGTTTTCAAATCAAGTAAAAATATAATAATTCAATTATATAAAATAAATACTGGTATGTACACAGTAAAAGTGTATGTATAAAATAAAAGTGGTCATAATAAGAAGTTTCAAAGAAAGAAATATGAAAATGTTGAGGGTATGCAGAAGGCATAACTAGTAGGCGTTTCTGACAAGGATGCAAGTAAGTAGTTCATTCAGTAGATGCAATTCCATTGTGTAAATGAAGATAATTTGATATCGGAGATAGAAAAGCCAGAACGTAAGTGAAAAGCAAAAATAATATTACAAATACCAGATCTGAGTAAAAATATGAAAAATTAAATGAACAAAACTGCTAAGAGAACAGTTTTAAAATTGATGATTGTAAATTATCAATAAATTAAAAACAATCAGTTAACAGTTAAGCGAAAAGTTTATGAACAATTTAAAAATAAACATTAAATGAAATTACATGTAAATATACACTAATAATTATTTAGTTACTAACGATAATTTTATTAAACTTATAGATATTCAAAAAATACAGATTGATAACCAACAAATGTTAATTGCCTCATATTTAAAGTATGTGTTTTATTTGTGTATGTCCTAATTAAGTTTCTCCAATAACCCAACGAAATTCAGAGCCAAAAAATTGAATTTGTTACAAATGCTAGCTGTGGACCAACAAATGTATGATAGAATATAAAGTGATAAAACCCTGAGGATAAAGAGCTCATTTCAATTAAATTAAACTAAAGTCATAAAGGATCAAAGCAATGTGTACCGTTGGTCGATTCAGACGTTTATGTCGTCCCGTATTTGCTGAGTCTATACACGATATTGAAATTGTTCAGTAGATAGTTCTGCGTGACATATTTTGATTTATAAATATTCGTAAAATTTCGGGATTAGGCATGGGTCTAACTAAATTATACTCGCATATACTTTTGTGAATTTCCAGTTGGTAAGGCGTAGTCACACAATTGCACTCTAAAATTGTACTGTCATTAAAAGGGCACGATAGTAAGGTATGTATATGTGCAAATGAAAACTTACTACTTCGTTATTCATGATTAATATAAAAGCACTGAAAATTGTGCCAAAACTTATGGGGCACACAATAGATAGTAGTACGTAATTATGATAAACTTAAATCCTTGAAATGTTTTCAGTTCGAAATATTCACGTATACAGAGTTTCCCAAATTGGTGGCTGGGATTTCCCCTATTTGAATGTTCTTGTTTATTCGCATGTTTGGTCTTTCGGAGTTTTCTTTGTTTCATTATTTACCGTCGTGTTCAAAAATGTGTTGTACAGAAACAGTTATAAGTTTATTGGTGGTTGTGTTATTACTCAAGAAAGGCTCACGTTGTACCATTAACTAGATAGACCTAGATGTATACTTAAAAACATTTGTACATACAAATTTTTTTTCGAACTTTGTGTATTTTATTTATGTTCACAAGGTACAAATGCTGTACAACACTTTAAAGAACACGACTGTACACTTCTGTGCAATAAAATTAAGCACACACGGCTTTGTTGCATTTATTAATAGCGTGTTTTCTTCGAAAGGTCTTACTTTTGGGCTTTTAATAAAGGTGTTATTTTGAAGTTATGGTGTTTTATCTTGTATTGAAACTGCTGCTAGACAATTAAAATAGACCAGAATTATACAAACTAGAATATTGTGAACAATAGTTGTAAGACGTGTGCTTAATTTTATTGCACAGAAGTGTACGTTAGCTAAGCTTCCACGATTTTAAGCAGAGCCACTTAAATACCCAAATATACACCAACCTTCGCGAACCTAAAGTATTAATATTGCAATAAAGCTTAAAACCCCTTTTCAAACTATCAAACTATACTATGTAGCGAGTAATAAAACCAAAACGAAAAAGTTGTAGTTCTAAATTCCTTGAATGTAAAACAAATTTTACAACAGTTTTATATTAAAATTCTTGCTACGATAAATTCTATTAATTTAGCAACAATTTAGCAACTGTCGCGGTTAATTAACTGGTGGCTTTTAATTAGTTGACATTTACTAGTAGCTTGAATTAAAAACAAGTTAGCGAAATACCTTCCCTGGCTTGTAGGTAAAGCAAGTGGCGATGTCCTGTTGCTCACTAAAAATATCAGCCGATGTTCATAATAGTTCTCAATTTAGGACTGCCGTTTACCCCCTCAAAAGCAGCGTCTGTCGTCAGTTATTGCTAAGGATTCTGCTGCTACTACTCTGTAAGTCGGAAGTGTTTTCATCGGAATTATTGAATATCGGGTCGGTGTTTAGGCGGATGCCATGGCGCTGGCAATCGCGCAATTAATTGGCAACATCTGCCTCGTCCATAGACCACTTGCACCCACTCAGATTCATTAGCTCCCTTCAATTATATTGATATTACACTTCGATTCTCCAACTGCTCTAATTACGACTTGATTGGGATATTGAAAGTCATGGTACCTTTACAACACCAACAGCTTTTTGTACATCCCTACTTCAAGCTAATTCAACTTGTATCATCGAGTTTCCGCCGCTGCAGAAGGTTATTAAGCGAGATTCGTAAGCTGGCTCTAGACGATAAGAAAATCGTTCAAAAATAGCTATTTATCGGTAAGTGTATCGAAGCATGTAGACTCCCGTACAGCCGAAGCAAGAATCGATATGCATAGCTTTATGTTCAACACACGTAACATGCAAAACAGCATACTTGAAGTCGTGTCAAACAGGTGCAACATGGTTTCAGAAAAAGTAAGTGAACTATTTATAAATATTCTAGAGATGTGTCAGAATAATATTGAAATGACAAAGGTAACTTTGGCATCAACCAAAGGTATAGGAATAGTCGGCCACCTACAAATACTATAATAAGACAACAGCGTTTGATTAAATTTAGGTAAAAAAAAATTACGCGTTTGTGGTTATCAAGCCCATCTAAAAGCCTGCGTATTTTATACTAAAAGCTTTAGTGGCTTTGTTCATTTGATAACATGTGAATAAAGCATTCTTCAAAGCGTTTTATATTTAATTATAGCAATATAATGGTAAGATCTTTCAATACAACTAGAATAGGTTGACTTTTATCGAGCATTGCTATATGTACATGTTTGCCTATAAATAATGTTGTCATAATACTATTACTTCTGGTACCTTCTATTCAAAAATTAATCGTTATCCCACACACAGAAAAATCCTTACTCTACTAAGATTTACATTAACAATACAGACCGTTTAACTAATCAGTTCTTCTCAGTCATTTCAAAATGGAAATGGAAATAAATATATCCGTTTAAGAATCTACGATATCTGATACAAGACATGGCGGATGGACGAGAGAGAGGAATCTTCCAAATTTATGTACGGAATAGCTTTGTATATCTTTGTGTCTTGATAACAAACTCAAGAAAATACTGTCTAACCTAAGAAAATTAGAAAGATACGATTTTTTAACCACGACATAGCGCCAATGTTTTAAATAACCTAATATTCAGCAACGCTTATGAATTAACGTGAGAGAGATACTTTAAGTACTTCAGATTGATGATCAGACCACAGGTACAGCGCGTCTGAGATGTAACTCATATTGCTCGAGAAAGTGATATGGAAAAAGACAATCCCTCATAGCAGGTTATAGAGTCACCATATCTTGATTCATGCCTGTTTTGAACGCCATGAAACAGTTTAAGAGATAATCATATCCTGAACCGTTGTGGAGAAACCTTCGCTAGATGATTACTACCTTAACAAACCATATTAGAATTACGTTTGGGACAGAGGCCATCTCTCATGACCAATCAGGGTGTCCCATATCCTGATTTATGCTGCTTTTGGGTGGAATGCCACAAAAAAGGTTTTAGAGATAACCATATCCTGAACCACTGAAGACAGACTTTTTCTGGATGTATAATATACGAACTAATCTTACTGGAATTGCATTGAAAACAGATGGTTATAGAAAAAGACAAGCTCTCATAACACACCATAGTGTTTCCATACCTTGATTCATCCTGCTTTTTTCCGTGGATCGCATAAAAGAAGAGTCAGAGATAACCATATCCTAAACTTCTGAAAAGAAGCATTTCCTGGATATAAACTATCCCAGTAAATCTTCATGTTAAAGTTGCATTTAAGACAGATGGTTGTAGAAAAGTACCATCACCCAATACATATTCTAGTGTCACCATATCCTGATTTATCTTATTTTCTGGGTTGAATGCCGCAAAAAAGGACCAGGGATAACCATATGCTGAACCTCTGAGGCAAAAACCTTCGCTGGATATCCAGTATTCCAACACACCCTTTTACCAGAATTAGGTTCAAGACAGAGGGTTATAGAAGAAGACACCGCAAATCCTACTTTATGCAGTTTTTTGAGGAATGCTACAAAAAGTGTCAGAAGTAAGCACATCCTGAACCTCTGAACCTTAGTTAATCTTCAGTATTACAACTACTCTTCTTATTAGAGTTACGTTCAAGACTGCGGGTTATAGAAGAACAACTTCCATAAAAAATCAGGTGTCACCCTATTCTGATTCATGCTACGTTTTAGGTGGAACGCCAGAAGTGTGTCCTCCTTCTGAGGAGAAACCGTCGCTGGATGTATAGTATGCCAACAATTCTTATTTGAATTACGTTCAAGACAGCAGGTGATAGAAGAAGATCATCTCTCATAACGTATAAGAGTGTTACGATATCCTAATTCATACTACTTTTCTGGACGGAACGCTACAGAAAAAGTGTCAGAAGTGAGCATATCCTGCACCTCTGTGAAGATAGGTTCGCTGGACGTACAATATCCCAAAAAAGCTTCTTATTAGAATTACGTTCAAGGCAAAGGGTTGTCTCACGACACATCATATTATAATTTCCTAATACATGCTGTTTCTTGGGTTGAACGCCACAAAGAGGTTTTAGAGATAACCATATCTTGAACCTCTCAAAAGAAACTTTCACCGGATGTACCTACAGTATCCTAACCAATCTCGTTAATAGAAGCACGTTCAAACCATCGGGTTATACAAGAAAGCCATCTCAACAGACACATCCTAGTTCCATCATATCTGATTCATGCACTTTTTAGGTTTGAACGCCACACAAAAGGTTTCAGAGATAACCATATCCTTAATCTGTGAGGAGAAACATATATATCCAGTATTCCAACAAATCTTCTTATTAAAATTACATTCAAAACAGAGGTGTAGAGGGAGATCATCTCTCAATATACAGTCTAGTGTCACCATATCCTGATTCATGCTGCTTTTCTGTTGAATGCCAGAACAATGTTATCAGGGATGACCATATCTTAAATCCAGAAACCTTTCCTGGATACATAATATACCAAAACAATATTCTTATTAGAATAAGTTCAAAACAGCGAATTGTCGCGGAAGATATTTTCTCAATACGCATCCTAATTCATTCTGTTTCTTGGATTGAACGCCACAAAAATGTTTCAGAGACCCTAACTTATAAGGATACAGAAGAAGACCATCTCTAACAATACATCACCTGTAGCAAGGTTTTGTGTAGTTTTATTCATTCCCATAAATTTGTGAACTAACTTATGTGTTCCACAATAGATATTATAGACGATACATTAGAACAGACATTTGCATATTTGACCACCAAAAAAGAAAATGACAGTGTTTTAGTTGGCATATATGCTTTTCCAAGAATCCGCTTACGTGCAGTCAGAGAGATGCGAAATCTGACTAAAACGTGAGAGAGAAAAGAAATGTCCTTTGTAAGACTCAAAGGATTTGGGTATCTATGTTCTTAGATGCAAGATTCCAGCAAATAGATTCAAGAAATTCTCTTGAATCCTGTAATCCATTATTCAGTAAATAGATACCATGCTATTACTATTCTAAGCTAATAAAAAAAAATCTAGTGTGATACACTCACACAACTTCTTTTTACAGTGATTCTATAATTAGCCAAAAATTTTAAAAATTCTACAAAACAGTACAAAATAGGACGTTAGTTGTCGAGACATATTGTTTCTAAATTTCTAAGCTGAATTAAAAAATGTAATAATATACCGGGTGTTCTATTTAAAATAGGAATTAATAAAAACAGAAAAAAAAACAAAAGAAACCCATTTTAGAAGTATTCAACTGGAAAATCACCTATCTCACATCAATACACATTAAAAAAGTAATAAAAATGTAAAGTTTGAAAAAAATCGTTAAAGCCGTTTTGAAAAAATAGAAAAAACTGAAAAATCACAAGAGTAAACACCTACCTCCGGTTATGCGATTTTCTCAAAAGCTTGCTGCCTCATCTACATAGTACACGAAACTTATATACGAAGTTTCAACGTTATACCTCTTTCGTTTTTGAGATATTCTGTTCACAGACACACAGACAGACAGACCAATGAACAAAAACATGTTTTTTGGGTCGAGGGGACTGGAAAACGTGAAGATCTGTTAAAAAACTCAATTTAGAATTTTTGGGGTGAATCCAATACTTCCATTATCGTAAAAGAAGTAAAAAAAAGAAAAGAGGCTTTATACTAAAAATTTACAGACGTTCTGGAGAGAAAACATGTTTTACGTATATTTATTCTTTACATAGTATTCATAAATTAGTTTCAGTGAATTGTACTCCAACAAAATTATCAAATAGCTTTCAACAGTATTCCCGAGTGGTTTTGACTTTTAATGATATTGAATGAAGTGGGTACCGAAATAGGATATTAGTGGAATGTCGGATATATTTAAATTAAACCACCATACTCTTTATACTCGCAATAAATATTTCACAATTGTCGACCATTTGGTGAGGTATACAGAAAATTAGGCATTTTGCATTTAAACGGAATCGAAACCCGATAAATACGGCATTAAATCTGTAATGCTCAATGATGCACGAACTCGATATATTATACATTCCATGTCACATGTGGGAAAAATGTTAACAAAACGCAGTGAGTAGTCACATATTATGTGTGCAAATTGTTTAAATTAATTCATGGTATTGAAACGGCTATAGAGAACTGACTCTTATCTATTTAGCTGCTTCAGATCACGCTTCAGTATGTTACTCAGAAGTGCAAAGATCAAGATATACCTGTTTAATTGACTATCAATAAGCCTGCGATCGTATAATACATAAAATATTTATAGAATTGTCAGATACAATTGGTTTAGCTCACATAGATGTAGATATCATAAAGACTCTCTATTGAAACCAAAACCCACAATCAAGATAGGTTATTTACGACAGTTATTACAGATGAAAATGACATTGAGCGTGAAGTGAGACAGGGCTGCTAATTGTTGCCAAGGTTGTTTAACGTTTATTCGGTATGTACACTTCAAGAAGCTCTAGACGAAATGACAGAAGGAATAAAAGTGAATAAGGAGACAACATATAACTAAGATATGCTGACGACACGATTATAATTATTTCTGATGGAGGAGAAGGTCATGGTCAACAGGAAAAGCGGAGAAATGGGTTAACAGTAGATATTACCGAATCAAAATATGGTAATATCGTAAATTTACACGCATTATTAGAGAAGACACCGGAATAAACGGTACACACACAGAAGAAGTACAAAAATATAACTACTTCGGATGTTTTATAAACCATGAATTAAATGTTCACGCTGACGTCTTAATCAAAACAGAAGTTGCAAGAAATTTATTCTTAAAATTAAAATATAATGTACAACCAAAATTTAAATAGACTTGTCTACATTCAACAGTCTACAGTAAAATAAAATAAAGCCGTCATAGTATGACTATTAGATACAGAAATCCTTAAACATCAAGGTGAACACATACAAAAAAATATTTTTTTAAAATCCTTTGTATACAACTTCAGTGTAGAGCTATTTTTCCGTGTTAACTTAATTTCCGATACTGCAAGCTGCATTTTTGTTGCTCTCTATAGTGACGCTTTAAAAGCAGTAGAACCACCTGTAGTCCACTTGAAATCTAAGATGTGGAACTGTTAAAATTATGCACAAGCGATTAAATTTTGACATAAATTTAACAGCGGTTAAATTTTGACGTTTGAATGTTAGTCATTATTAAACTGACAGCAACCATGGTGATTACTCATCATTATGGATATGAAGGAAATAATCTGGTTTAAATTTAATAATCGACTTATCCATCTGTATCAACAATTCACAAGTTTGTGAAAAATATTTAAACTACAGCAATGTAACAGCAGGCGAAAGTTTGAATATTGCAGTTTAAAAAAATATTTAGTCGAGGCATTAACATTACACGCAAACAAAATAGAAAAACCAACTTTGAGCAGGAGGAAAGATTTTGGGGTTGATAAATGCTCATCAAACAACCAGGATAAAATGTATTGCTGGAAAGTGCAACATATCGACACGGTCAGTGCATAAGGTTCTGAAGAAGCATGGTTATCATCCCTACAACCCTCAGTGCTATCAAGAGATATTCTTAGTTGATGACGAAAGCAGGCGTATATTCTGTACGGCCATGCAGGAATGCTCAAACGAAGATAGGAATTTTTGGCGATCAATCTGTTTTACAGATTAAAGTTACGCTCATAGGTACTTAATAATAAACCAAATACGTAGAACACTCGATACTGGGCCCACGAAAATCCTAGGAAAGCTCTTGAAGCAAGAACGCAGTTCCCGCATAAAATTAATATTTGGGATGGTATTTCAACAATAACATTATTGGGCAGTTTAAAATAGTTGGAAATTTAAATTCGGATTCTTGTTTAGAACTTTTAATCAATCAGATTGACCCGGTATTAGGAGAAGTTCCACGTGAAAATCAGGAGATTTGGTTTCAGCATGATAGCTGTCCAGCGCATTATAGTTTGAATGTGAAGGAATATACGAGGGTCACTCTGTTTCCAGTGAGATATAAAAAAACTAAATACAAATTTGACAATATTTATTTATAAATGTTCGAAGTAGTCCCCCTTGACCTCAATACATTTATTCAATCTTTTTTGCCACAAATCAAAAGCTTCTCGCCATTGATTTTTCGGAATACTGTCAAAATACTGATGAATTGCTGTATCAATCTCGTTTTCTGAAGAAAATTTTCGGCCCCGAAGGTGTTTTTTTAAATTAAAGAAGAGCCAAAAGTCACACATCGCCAAATCAGGTGAATAAGGTGGATGTTCAATCACACGAATATGTTTTCTCTCAAATAATCAACCGTAGCGCGCGCCGAATGCGAGGATGCATTGTCCTGATGCAACAAAAGGCCTCTTACATCAAGTTCAGAAAAAAACTTCAGGCAAACATTTATTGATGTACCAGTTTGCAGTAACTGTGCGTTGTTCTTCTAACTTAATGGCTTTGACTAAATCGGTGCTTCTGAAGAAGACAGCGTACATTACTTTTTTCATGGCGCGTTGTTTTTTTGGTGTTGTTGGTGCTGGATCATCTTCATGAATCCACACACGGGATTCCTGTCGAGTTGGAGTATCATAAAATGGTATGTACGTCTCATCACCTGTTACGATTGTGGAAATAATCCGATGACCGCCATTTTCCAACATGTTGAGAGTCTCCCTGCTGATTCTTACACGTTCTGACTTCTGGAACTCCGTTAACTGGTGTGGTACCCAACGTTGAACAACTTTCTTCATCCGGAGTTTCTCATGTAAAATTTTTGAAACTGCTGCGGATCCAATCCGTAATGTAGTCTGGATCGTGCTGTATGTGCAGTGTGGGTCTTCGGCAATCATGCTCTGGACACGAGCAACATTTTCTGGGGTGACTGCTGTTTTCGGTTTTGGTTCACGTGATTCATCAGTTAAGGAACTCCGACCTCGTTTAAATTCAGCAAACCACCGATAAGTGGTTGCTCTTGAAGGCTTTTCTTCACCAAATGCTAAAGTTAGGCGTTCCATGCACTGCTTTTCATCTAAACCGCACTTAAAATTGTAGTAGATTAATGCACGAAAATTCTCTCTACTCAACTCCATCGCGTTTACGAAGTAAACAATTTTTTGTTTCTACACACTTGATTGTCATTTAATTACATTGCACGGCTGGGTCACTAGATAAACAGGCTTCCTTAAAATAAAATCGTTTTATCTAAGTATGCACACATTTCAACGTATCTCACTGGAAGCAGAGTGGCCCTCGTATAAATCAAAGCACAATCTAAGTGTGGTGACAACTACAACAAAATTTATTTTTTTGCTTTTTTGGTTGTGAGAAAGCTCATTAGTAACAGTTTTAGTTGAAATTGTCACATTGCAGCTTTAAAATTTTTGCAGGTAGTCAATCGATGTTTACAATTGTTTTTTTTTATTATAGTTACAATAATATACCTATTACCAGCTGTATCGAAATATCTTAAAATATTTTTATTTATAACCAATTTACTAATATTATATATATTTCAGTATACTAACACTCTTATTGTTGTTTTTTAAAGGTATAGCAGAGGATCCAAGCGATAGGAAAAAGTCATCTCTAATATCATTCCTACTACAAACCAGTACAACAAAGATGGAGCCTAGCTTAGACCGCGACCAAATAGATGTAATACCACATGGTATAATCGAATTAGTTCGAGAGCAATGCGTCATGATTCAAAGTACTGCCAACTCTCTCTATCGTTCAGCGCGGTTTTACCGTACTCATTTGACACAAACCTACTCCACAACCATAAACATACTCGAATTCGCCGATGGTAACGAGGTAACTTGCTTGGCTCTCGAGCAGAGCAAGCAAGCAATCGATAGTCTAACCATGTGCAAAATGGAGGATCCACAAAATCAGAGGCATACCAAATTGGGACACATCGTGTGTGTCCACCGGTGGCCTTTCTTGAGAGCCTGTGGACCGCAATGTAACCAAGACATTGTGAGGGTGATGAAGGGGCTGCAACCACTGCTCCAAGAAGCAATACAGAAAAAATGCCAAACACGATTGTGGGAGGCGCCATCTGCTGTTAAAGGACCTTTGACTTGGAGACAGTTTCATCGGTTAGCTGGAAGAGGTACGTGTTATTTTAGGATCACAATTTTAACGGGAGTTGGAATTAAATGTGTTGCAGCTCGGGTGCTGCTAAGTTGAATTAAATAATTATTTACTTTATTTTCTTATTTTGTTATTATAGGTACAGATGATCGTTGTGAACCACAGCCTATACCATCTCTGGTAGTTGGTCATGAGAAGGATTGGATGTCCTTATCTCCCTATGCTGTTCATCATTGGAAAGATTATTGTTGGAGCCATATTCCTACGCACGTGACATAGCGTATATAGTCGTAGCCCCAGACAATGATGCTATCCTACCTCGAGTGAGAACATTCTTCAAAGAACTATCCACTGCCTACGAAATGTGCCGATTAGGTAGACATAGCCCCATTACAAAAGTGCTCAGAGACGGTATTCTTAGAGTTGGGAAGACGGCAAAAGCCAAACTTGGAAACGAGCCAGTGGAGGAGTGGTTTACGCTGTTGGGTGAAAGCGAAACCACCGATATGCTCAAATTATATGCTCAAGTAAGAAAGTCCTTTGGAATAATAGGTTGTTTCCTCATTTTCTTTTATTTGGTAGGTTTGTAAGCATCATCTTGCTCCACACCTACAGCAAGTGCCCATGGATAAAACCTTGCTCGATCCACCGGAAGCTAGTGCCGATCGCCCTGCACCCAGCCCTATGCCTCCGCCTAGCACTCCTGACAACACAGGTAGCCAAGGTGCAACTACTCCTAGCGGAGCTGATAAAGCTCCTTCTACACCTAAGAGTGACCAAGGTATTCGTTGATATGATTGTTTGTACATTCTAAGCTGAATTTCAAAATTTAGATGCAGTAGACAGCAGTACCAAGGATGTAACCCCGTCAGTCGTGCCGAGTATAGCAGAACCAGCACATGACGAGGATGAACGGCAAGCCCCATCTGTGATAATATACATGGTAGAACCGTTCTCTTTGGGTTGTGACCAAACTGATCTACAAAGGCTTGCTTGTCTGGCTCTTCTCAGGTGTTTTCAATCCGTTCTTACCTCTGTTCCTGAAAATATACGAAGTAACATTAGCGTCCAGGTTATTACTTTTTTAAATTAGTGGAGCTGTGTGTCTACATATAAATTGTTCTTACAGATAATATCTCAGGAAAGTATCATGGAGCTTGGCAAATCGAGAGATCGATCACGCCAGAGTGATCATATGCGTGCCCTTGCCCTTAGTATGTTTTCCCAGTGTCGTCGTTTATTAGTGCATACATGCAATGTGAAGTCTCTCACTGGTTTTGGAACGGCAGCGAGTGCAGATCTCTTTCTTAAGAACAAAGAAGTAAGTTTGTTATTTGTCCCTGATGTCATGTGCAAATATGCAAATGCTCTAGAAGGTTGTCTTTTATCAACAAGGTGAAAAGGCAAAAGAATCTGCTGCCCGTCTAGATGCAGGCTGTTCAAGTCCATAAATAACATTGCAATCTCAAAAAGAAAATTGGTTAAATGTGAAGAAAATTTCCGTTTAAAACAATAGATTCCATTGGGGCCCATTTTTACATAATAAATATTTTCCATTTTTAAAATTATCACTCAGTAATCTTTATGCATAATGAAATTGTCAATGCTTTTTTTTTTATTACAGGATAAAAATCGTTCACCGTACAAGCTTTACACACCACCATACATCTTAGCACCCATCAAAGAAAAGGTAGAACCCATGGAGGCCTTCGGCCTTCCAAGTTCTGAACAAGGTTGTGTACTCTACCTAAGCTACTGCCTATCGGAGGATCAAAGCTGGCTGCTCGCTGTTGCTACTGACGAGCGGGGCGAAATTTTCGAGACCGTCACGATTAATATCGACATACCAAACAGAAGTAGACGGAAAAAAGCGTCGGCGAGGAGGCTTGGCCTCCAAAAGCTCATGGATTGGACTCTTGGCATAATGTCATTGAGTGTGAAACCGTGGCGGCTGGTTGTGGGTAGAGTAGGTCGCATCGGACACGGCGAGCTTAAAGGTTGGAGTTGGCTTCTGAGCCGAAAAAATCTCCTGAAGGCATCCAAGCATCTCAAAGAAATTTGTAATCAGTGTTCGTTAATGTATCCAAGTGTTGTACCTTGCATTTTAAGTGCGTGTTTAGTTAGTTTAGAACCCGACTCGGCCTTGAGGCTAATGCCCGACCAATTCACTCCCGACGAGCGCTTCAGCCAGGCCAGCGTGAATTCGCAGCTCTCTACGCCGCAGGATGTCACGTGTACGCACATCCTAGTCTTTCCAACCAGTGCTACCACGCAGTCGTCGCAAACTGCATTCCAAGAACAGCACATAAACGGGCCCGAATTGGGAGATGAAGATCTGTTCAATGCCCTAAACGATGATATGCCGGAAGGTATCGATGGTATGAATGACTTCAGCGATATTTTTAATTGGACGGAAGCTGGACCTGGTGGCGGACAGAGCCCTACTGGTAGTCCGAGACGGGAAGAATCTCGACCTGGAAGCCCCAATTGCGGGATGAACGGTGCAGGACGTCAGGGAAGTCCTTTTCCATGCGCTCCTAACTCGAGGAACAGCGAGCCCGCAGAAGAAGTTGGCACTTTGCTGCAGCAGCCGTTGGCGTTGGGCTACTTGGTGTCTACTGCTCCTACTGGCCGCATGCCACGGTGGTTCTGGGCGTCGTGTCCGCATCTCGAAGAGGTGTGTCCTGCTTTTCTCAAGAATGCGCTGCATTTACATAGTCCTGCGATTCAACAGAGTTCAGATGATCTGCTGCAGCAATCCGCTGTCACTTCACATCCTCTTGATTCTCAGTACACCACGGATGTTTTAAGGTAAGAATAATTTTCTAATTTAGTTTTATAATTGTTTGCGAGGCTCAATAGTTTGGGAATGTGGAGTTAATTTCCCAAGATCTTTTCCTTGCTAGAGTATACTGTGGTCGATATAACAATTTATTTAGATTTAATAAATTGGTGCTGATAAACTACAAACAATTATTACGTAAAATTTCTGGATTTCATAAATGTGTAAGTAAAAAATTAAGATTCAACATTGTAACATGTCGTGTGAGCTATCTCCTATTCTAAATCTACATGGAATATTAGTTAGGTGGCATTCAAATTCATCTCTCAGCCAATTCTCAAGGATTCTTTCATTCAGTTTATCTGTTGTTTTTAATAATGCTATTTCTTGGTAATTGTTGCATTTTCTACTGTTGCCTTTTTAAAATCGTGGCACTATTGCTGCTATTTTCCAATCTCTGAAAGTCCTTTGCCTTTATATGCTAATAAATGCACCAGCGTAATAGTTTTAGACCCTGCTGTTTAGGTACTTCCCCTATTTTTATCTTATTCAACGATTTTTCTACACCTTCCGTAGTAATGTTGTTATTATTCGATTTTTTTTTCCTTCCTTTTGGGTTCATTATTGTCACTTTTATTGTTGTATTGTTTATCCATCTTATGTCGTGTTTGTTATTAATAGTTTTTGCTACTCTACAAGTTTTTAACACGTTAACCGCTATTTAATATTGTTCCTCAGGCCACTACTTGATTTACTTATATTAGTAAATAAATGTATTTTAGTATAATAGGCCATATACTACTGCATTAAAGTAGGGATGTTCAATACACCGAAAAGTACCGGTACAATCGTATCATATCGATTTAAAAGTATTGGTTCGGTGCAGTATCGTATACAAAAGTACCGGTAACATATTCGAATCGGCATATTTTCTAGGTTTGTAGAAATAATGATGGCAGTAATAATCAAGAAATCAATAAAAATAAATACAAAATCTAACACGAAAATAATAACTATAACATAATACTTTCCAATAACAATTAGTTCTATTAATGTAGCATGTCGTATGAATATGAACACTATAATTATACAAAGCAACATTATTGCAGCTAACCCTTTGGTGAATCCTGCGCCATCAAAATGTAAAAACACAATACGAGGGTCACTACATAAATTTCCGCAAAGTAGGCTTAGAAATTAATTTCACAATTTTTTATAAGAGTGCCATGAAACAACAACACTTCAGTAGACAACTGAAAGTTGACATATTGAGAAAATTGTTTACGGTTCGTATGTGATAAGCTTTTAACTGTTTAACACTCCAAAACAGTGAATCGAACGACTTTGCAATGCTTTTGCAAATGAAGCACCATCAGACCGCACCGTCTACGAGTGGTTTGCGAAATTCCGCCATGGTCGTCCGTGAAGGTAAAGGTCGTCCAAAATCTACGGTTACTGATGAAAATGTACGTCTCCTCGTGGAGCAAGACCGGCGAATCACCTATGCTGAAATTAAGGCATCCTTAAGCATCTCAGTGACTGCAATCAACACAATTCTGTACCAACATTTGGGTGCCAGAAAGCTATGCTCGCGTTGGGTGCCACAGAATTTGGATGAAGCTCAAAAACTAGCACGTATGGATTGGTGCAAGAAAATGCTGAAGTCACCGGTGACGAAACATGGATTTATTGTTATAAACCGGAAACGAAGTGACAATCGGCACAGTGGATCTTCCAAGGTGAAGCAAAGTGAATAAAATTTATGCAATCTCGCAGTGCAAGTAAGAAGATGGTTGCTTCGTTCTTTTGACTTTTAAGTAATTTTCTCTTTTGTCATCTTTCCTTCTTGTTGACGTGAACTTTCTTTTCTCGTTGATTTCTAG
This sequence comes from Agriotes lineatus, assembly GCA_940337035.1. Classification (NCBI taxonomy): domain Eukaryota; kingdom Metazoa; phylum Arthropoda; class Insecta; order Coleoptera; family Elateridae; genus Agriotes; species Agriotes lineatus. The sequence goes on from OW679195.1 coordinate 125,956,264, forward strand.
GCCATAATTTTTTTATATTATGATTAGCTTTCTTACTATCTCTTCTTAACTCTTCCTTTGTTTTTGGTATTATTGTTACATATGGTTCCAGTTCGATTGATTTACGCTTTTCTAATAATAAGTTTGAATAGTATTGTTGATAGTGGGTTACCTTGTTTCTGGCCATTATTTATCTTGAATTTATTAGACTTAAAGGTGTTTACTCTCAATTAACTTTCTGACCATTCAAAGGACATTTTCACCGGTTTGACTAACTTTTCTGGGGTTCACAATTCTCTTAGTGAAGCGTACGGTTTACTTCTATTCGCTGAGTTATATGCTTTCCTAATGAATGAAAATCATTTACAATTGTATCCATCCGTCACTGCTCTTTTCTAGAATGGTTGGGTCTTGTGCCTCTTAGTTTAGGCATAATATACGAGAAATAATCAATGTATTTGCAGCCTAATATACAGTGCTTTCTTAAAGTAGTGGATAAATTCGTTAAACATTCAAGGAATAACTTTTGGAAAAAACACTCGGACCCGTCGATTTTAATTTTTATTTGCGCATTTTTTCAAATAAAATTTATACATACAGAGTGACCCGCGTAGGAGGAGGTATGATGTCATCGATGTTTTTTTTTAAAATGGCAATTCCTTTTTTTTTTATTACGGAATTCTTGCTTCATCTTCTGCTTGCTGGTGTATTTTTGGTTCTTTGTCATTGGTTGTTCCTACATTTAATAATTTTCTGAAATATTCCCAGCATTTTACCATTACTTCGTCCTCGTTACCTCTCAGTTTGCCTTCTTCATCCTACAAAATATTGTCACATGCTGTATGCCTTTTCTAACACCGTATTTTCTTGTAGAAACTACTGATCTCCTTTTTTTAAATTTTTTTTTACTTCTACATATTTCTTTTTTGATTTTCTCTTTCTGTTAATTTTTTTAATGCTCCTTTAACGAAAATTCCTGATGTTCTATGTAGCCTTCCCTATCTTTTTTCTTCGTGACCTCTTCTTTTTTTCTATTTATTCTTTCCTGTCCTCTCTTGTTTTGCTTCATGCTCCCTCAACAGAAATAAAATTGTTCGAGATAAGGTGACTAGCTGGTAAAGCGTTTGCACTTCTAGTCAGTAGACTCGGTAGGTACTTACTTACTTATCCTTCTCAATACTCTTGATGCTTTCACTATTTTTAGTGTTTTTAATGCATTGTTGAGTTCTTCTTCCACATCGCCTCTCTTGCTAATTGGTCTGTCACTCAAGTCCCCTTTTCTTTTGTTTATCTTCCCTTACTGTCTCTCCCATTTCCTTCTTCGAATAATTCTTTAAAATATTTTATCTTTCAGGTGCTTAAGAAGACCCCACTTCTTTTATTTTCTCAAATTTTTCAGTGCTCGATAACATAGTTTTTGATTATCCTTAAAGTTCTCCTCTATTTTTCTTTCAACATTTTCCCGCGAAAGCTGTTTAGCCTGTTGGATCCCTCTTTTGGTCTTTTTCATACATGTTTTATATTTTTCATAATCCTCTAACTTTCTTTTACTTAGGTATATTCTCCAACATCTTTTTTTTCTTGTATTTCTTTTTCACCTCCTTTGTTTTCTTGCTTTATTCTTTCTTATTTTTTTGCACACTTTAGTGCTGCTTTTTAAAATCTTTCCCACAGTTGCTCCGTCTCCCACTTCTTTTCCTAGTTCTCTTCCAATTGATTCGTGGTATCTCTTTTGATTGTGTGGTTGTCTTAGTCTATACACTTTTAGCTTCTCGTATGCTTTTTCCTTGGCTTGTTTTTTTTTCCATATGGACTTTCACTTATTTGCAATTCTATTTCTACCAAATAGTGCTCGCTTCCTTTTTCCACCCTCTTTTAACTCTGGCATTCTTTACTCTTAATGTAGTCTATGATTGACTGAAGGTCACAGACAATTGGTTACGTCTTGTGTTTTCCTGCTATACTACAAACACCATTGGTGATCAATACTAATGTCAAACTATATTAAGAGGAAGAAGAAGAAGAAGAAATAAGCCTATGTGTTTTCCAAATTGGTTCTTGGTATTCTCTGATTTTTGTATCTTTTAATTTATAACTTCTTATTCGTTTTTTCCTTCTCTTAGTTGCTTCAGTTACATTTTCTGTGTTGACCTTGTAACACGGCCTCACTCCGAGCCCTACACTTACTGAATTATTACTTTAAATTGCCGTGAGTTTGCTAGCTTAATTATTCGGTGTGTTGTGAGATTCTTTTTACATCCGCAGAGTGGCTAAGGGAAGCCAACATTATTTAAGGTCTTTCTTGTAGATACCTGAAATGTTGTACTCACCAATACAAATATGAATGACCAGAAAAGTCCAACAGTTTACAATAAAGATGCACAAGAAAATATAAAATAAAGCACTAGCCCGCTACATATATGCAAATGCTTTAAACAGATACTTCAAGGTTCATTTATCAATGCAAAGTCAAAGGGCGCGCACTAACAAACTTAACGCGACGTTGTCCATTCTTGAAACGGCCTAGTAACAGAATCCCGGGAAGCTCTGTCCGCAGGGGGTTTCCCGTGCTAACAAACACGAGTGCAATTGCTCCAGATGTTGTAATATTATTCCACCCTCTACGGCGATTATAGCTAGCAACTGGCCTTGCTTTGGGGCCTTCCCGATGCTCTAGTCGTATACTAAGACAGGTGCTTTTCCTATGGTGTCGCAACGATAGTTGTTTTCTGACAAAGGCTGCAAATGCAGGCTGCTTTTGGACGCTGGCGTCCCTTTCAGAGGCACAATGAGCCGGCAGCAACACAATATATGAAGCACTGTTTAGGGCTGTTATTAGCCCGCTGATAATTCGTAAGTACGACCAGCGAGCTCTCATACGACCCGCACCTGTTAACAAACTTGGTGCGAATCTGTTGATCCGCGTTATTCAACTACTCGGTCGTGAATGCACTTCTTGCAGGCCTTCAGCGTTGATTCGCATACCGACCGGTTATTCACGAACTCACGTCGCGTTACACTCTATAATCATTGACAGCGTATACATCAATTATTACTCTATAGTGCTAAACTATATGAATGAACATAAAAACACTTACTGTCAGGCTTCATTGATAATTAGCATATTATAATGAACAGATAAAATAAGTAAATACAGGTGGCACGAATTGACCCGTTTTAACCTCTCTTACTTGTGTTTTTTGCTGCCACGAAGTAGTGATAGCTTCTTATTTCGTCTCCTCATTTAACCTTTTTATCTCTTACAGCTTTTCTGTCACTTTTTTCCACTGGTATGCAGTCGATTAGATTTTTCTCTTCTAGTTCTCTGCCCTTGTGTTTGTAGAACGTCTTGCTTATTGCCAAAGCGTTAATAAGGCAGATCTCCAGTAATATTTTTTGCTTCAACTGTTGAATTTTATAACTCGGTCCATTGAAATCGCCTATTAAGTAGTAGTTGCCCTCGATCTATTCAGTTTCTCAGCCTTGAGTTTTCTGTTATTTGACAATTTTTATTAGCCTCTCTTGCAAGGCACATCTTATATTATAAGAGCTGATGCCGCCGGCCAACCGACCGGTTGCCGGCCGTCCGACCGTAAGCACTGGCGCCCGCACGGCCAACCGACCGGCCGCCGGCCGTCCGACCGTAAGCACTGGCGCGCGCACATGCCGATCGTAAGCACTGGCGCGCGCACATGCCGATCGTAAGCACAAGTGGCGAGACCGTCAACAGCAAGCATTTGTATTGTTAACGCTGGCAGTACCGGACGTCGGCTGGTTACCAGCTTAAGCAAGCATTGTTATTGTTAACCGTTTCTTTACGCTGGCAGGGCCAGACGTAGGCTGGCCACGCGCGTTCTAGTTTATGTATATGATTTAAATTTAGCGCTACAGGTTTTGAAGAGATAAATTCATAAGACGTTTGTGTCATTCCAGGTATGTACTAGAAGGCTACAACGCACTCTCATGGCTGGCCCTGGATTCAAACACTCAAGACAGGCTCTCATGCTTGCCAGTTCACATCCAAGTATTAGTTCAGTTATACCACATGACTGCTGCTCTGCTTTAAAACACTGAAGTACTAGGTACGTTTTAGCTTTAATACGTGCTACCACTTTGTAAAGTAAATACTCATAGGTTGACAGAATAGTAATATATTTTTAATACATTTGTACATGTTTAATTTTAATCGTGTATTACTAATTTTAATTTCAGAACGTAATGTTTTTGTACAAAAATTGTGATATGTGATAATTATTTTAAATTATACAAAATGTGGTAAGAATCTAATTCGTAACACTTAGTTTACTTACTTGCTCGTAAAAATCGCACCTGAAATGGTTTGTTTATGTTATTCGCAATTAATTTATTTCCAATATCTCCCAACTATTCAAAACCAACGTACTTCCAAAATGAGTAAGTAGATAAGTTGAGTGTTAAAAACACCATGTACAGCTTTTAATTGTAACGGAAATCAAACATATGTTCTTATCATGTTTTGCAATGTTATTAGAAGCGCATCGTGCAGATAGTTTTAAAAGTAAATACTGAACCATTTTAGCTATGGAGTAACGAAAAATATATCACCGCCGAATTACAATTTAAGACGTCAAACTGCCAAGTTTACTTCAGTGTTTTATTGTGGCATGTGTTCAAATTGTGCTCTAGGTCCGCAATGAATTTCAGACTTTGAGTACGGTTATAATTTTAGTAATTGCACCTTCCCAGAAGTTACAGCCAGTAATGTGTTTGGCTAATTGGAAGATTTTAAAAGTCGTCTTTGACCGAGTACGTTTTCTAAATAATGTACAAACCGGGCGATTAGACTGAATAGGCAAATATTTAGTCAGGCTGTAAGCCGGGGAAGGTTGAGTATTTGTTTGTTTGAGTCAGATTTTTAAATTTGTTGTTTTGTGTCGTTCCTGTTGGGGAGGATTCCCCAACCGTATTAAGTCAAATTAAGCAGCAATATAGGTAAAAATTATGTGTAATTATTGTAACATGTCGCTTGATTTAATATCGGCTAGGATGTTTTTGTGCGGCTGGTTTGATGCAGTTCGTATTTGTGCGAATTGTTTTGGTATGATCTGATTTGATTCGGCACATCAATCGGAAAATGTGTAGAATATTCACATTGTTAACTACCGGGTGTCTTAAAATGAAATACATCTAGTATGCTTTGAATTTCTCATAATGCAATCTAAAATTTTACTTGAAATTGGCAAGACTGTAAGTATATGTCAAATTCGAGGTAAGTAGGTTAGGTTTTGCATTAGTCTGTGTCAAAACTGACGCAAAACCTAACCTACTAACCTCGAATTTGACATTGACTTACAGTCTTGCCAATTTCAAGTAAAATTTTAGATTGCATTATGGGAAATTCAAAGCATACTAGATGTAATTCATTTTAAGACACCCGGTATTAATACAAGTTTTAAGTAATAAATACAATTTTAAAAATTTGAAAGTAGTAATAAATGTTTCTAATAAAAAATATCGACTGAATCAGTTCCATGCCGTGGCAAAATTAACAGAAATTAAAGGCAACTTACGTCAAGAGTGGCTCATTCTAAAACGGTTATACTTGGACCGACAAATAGATAAAGTGATCACGTGCTTTTCACACAGGGTGGAGTTAGCTTTAAATTTTAACACTGAAGCCTCGGTTACACCATACCAGAGTGTCAATAATAATTTATCGTAGCTATTATTTGTGTGTAAAACCAACTGGGACTAAAAAAGCTCGACTCGCACATGTAGTCAATAGGAATCGTGCTAACTTCATCTGTTTGGCAGCCGAAGTGTACGCCCAAATCGGCCATACCAAAGCATCCTATTTCGAATTAATATTATTGCCAAAGAGGGTAAGACAGTAAACAGACACCATGGGTACAATTGTTGTTGTCCAATGTACATAGTGAAATGAGAAAAATACAAATAATAGAACAATTTGTACATAAGTCTTAATAATCAAAATGTTTGGGTCGTTTTTGCAACCAATCCGAGATTTTAAAAATCTGCTAACGTAGCGTAGCCAAGTGTTAATTCATGTACGTATTAACTTAATGTGAAAACTGATGTTTTAGAGTAAATAAGGAACTGGGGCCAAAAATCAACGTATCTTATTCGAGTTGCCTCAGATGGTGTACCTAAAATGTTCGCAACGGTATTTGACCTAACAGTGACGTACCGAACCAACAGTTGCGGACATTTTAAATGAAAGGCCTGCGTGTTTTTTGTTACCTGTTAGAATAGTGACATTTTATGTTTGTTATATAAGTTCCTTGTAATAGGAATCCGCCTTCCTGCGAAGCTGACGCATAGACTAAATTATCTCTCGACGGGTTTTTCAGCTCTGTTGCAATTGATTTTATAAAAAGATCACGTTCTCGCATTTTGAGTGGTGCTCGTCAGCTTCTTAAGGGGCGATGTTTGGCATTTTACAAACGTCGAACTGATTTCTTGCAATTTTAACGGGCATTTTTGCAAAGACAAATTTTATTTTTGAACTGAAAATGCCACGTAAAACTGTACGAAGTCTGGTCTGTCGTCTATTGTTTACCGAGATATCCTTCCATTCTTGCGTAAATTTAAGTTAACAGTATTTGTTGAAACGATCACTATATTGTCTTTCCTTCTACCGAATGTAATATCGTGTAATTAAATGATTTTCTTATGTTCTCCACAAATATTCTAATAATTTATATGCTTATTTAATTGACTACTTTACATATTATATATATTTTTATTGTGGACGGTATAGGACTGTTATTTGTTTCAATCGTAGAAGCGTTTCTATCCAACGTACTGTACATAATAGTTACTGTTGTAAGAATATGTCAATTTTAGGGAATTGGGATTATTATTATATAGTTAAATGAATTTGTAAATATTTTATTGATATGAACTAGTTGAATTAGTGAAAATACACATAAAATGTTAATAACTTTATAAATAATTATATACATATTAGTTAGGTATTATTAATAATAAAGTACTCATTGAGTATCAAAAAGTAATATCAGGTTTTACTTAATAGACATAAGTTAAATCGTAGAAATAAACTAATAGTAATAAATCCACTGTAGTCTGTATTTCCGTAAAATGTATGTTTTCTACAGAAGGATGCTACAGTGGTTCTGGTAAGTCTCGAGAAACGGCATGTGTAAAAAATATAAGGAATGAGAAATTCACTGAAAATTACCTTTAAAATGTTTCTCATAAATATATGCTTACGACGCCTGTATATTGAAGTCACTCTTACAGCAGCGATTTGAAATGAAGCACGAAACTGTCGTTTAAACTCTTAACAATTAACGTAATTTTTGGCGTTTATCTCAGTTGGAAGTTTGTGTTGTGGATAGCTTGTAATTGTGATATCAGTTTGATTTTATTTAATTAAAAATGACAGACCCGTAGTTTAACAAACAAACCACTGTATCAATAGAATTATACCAGGGCCACCCGCTATGTGGTTTTGCACTTTAACTTTTGTTTTATTTTGTGTACGAGTAAGGACTTATTGTACATCCTGTTGCTAGGAATTTTTGATTCACATTTAAACAAAACACTAGAATTTCACCTTACTTTTCAGTTATGCGTCGAACAAATGATTTTCATAAAAACTTTGTAAAAAATTGACCTTCAAAATATTTTGATGGGACGTGACTTCTTTGCTTTTATAAAAAAAATTAAAGTGGAACATGGCCTTGGTGAAGAAAATTGTCAAAACACCGATGATAATATCCAAAGATATGCAATATAGTTGCTGTTGGTATATACTATCCATTCACAAAACTCTTGAACTGCCAAAACGCTGTCAAGTTGGTACCTTGTTTAAATTCTGTTTTGGAACTTCTGCTTGCTGATTTTGGTATCACTGAAATGTTTGAAATTTAAAAACTTATGTCACACTTTCTTGTAAAAAAGTAATCTCCCAAATTCTTTAATTTTTGTGCATTCACTTCAATTGTAATGGAACAGAAACGAACGAGTGTTTATTATTGGAAAGAGAAAAAGGCTATAGTTGATTATTTCGAGAAAAAATTAGAAGAAAACAGTTGTGATTTTTGACACATGTAACATAACCTTATCTTTAAATATTACTAGAAATTACTAGATCCGAAGTACATTCCCAAAAAAACCGTAATTTCCCGGTACACTTAGCAAATATTTAAAAAAAATTGACATTGACAGTTCATGAGTTTTGTGAATGGATAATAAATATAAATTAGTATCTTAGATTGGTTCACATATTTAACAAATTGAGATAGGTATACTGAGCCGATGGCCCAGCGAGCAAGTGCTCGATTCTCAGGTGGCCGGCACGAGTTCGATTCCCAGCGGTTGTAGAAGGATTTTAACCTCTAACACAGGGGAACTCTTTCTCTATTTCTACAGACAAGGCTAACCACCTACCCGGCTTACTGGCAAAGAGGGCTCATAGAACCTCAACGTTGTGGAACTAAAAGGCGACTGGCCTAACGTAAGAGCAAGAAGAGGTAGGTATATGAACTAATTTATTTGGTATAACAAAATAAGTGTTACCTCTTGAAAATACTAACGGGTGTTAAAAAACTCATCAGAGTCGCCTATGGAAAAAATTTAAGTGTCTTAGATTAGTTCGTAAATATCCACTATTCATTAGAACTACTAACAGCCGTATTCATAGTCGTTCGCCAGCGGTTCGCCGGAGTTTCGTTATGATTAGTATGTTGGCGGCACTGTACGGTATGTCAAATTTGAAGTTATCAGGTTAGGTTTTCCGTCAGTTTTGACAGAAATTGACACAAAATCTAACCTGCTAACCTCGAATTTGACATAGACGTACAGTGCCGCCAACATACTATTCATTACGATACTCCGGCGAACCGCTGGCGAACGACTATGAATACGGCTGTAAGAGTTGCTGTCATTAACTAATTGTGATTAAGTCTGATACATTTGAAATAAAAACATTTAACTTGGGCACCGATACAGGACATGTGTTTTAATAAGCACAGGTGACTCTGATAAGACAAGTTTTCTAACACCTATATATTAACACGTTGACTTTAGATTTTAAAAAAAGGTTATCGGTTCAAATGGAAATTTTTATATTTTTTGATAGTGGCATACACAACGCAGCATAGAGATTACCATGCTAAACCTTTAATGTCCAATTCCAATTATTTGCTCCCGTAATTATTTCGAAATCAAAGGTTTTTTGTAGGGAAAAAATATCGACTGAATCTGTAACGTGCGTTAAAAAAAACTTGGGGCTTTGAACTACATTTTGTTTTACGACGGCATGTCAGTGATTACTGCATCGCTCTACCCAGAATTCAGCGCGCTGAGCAGGGTGTATACTTTCTGGAAAACAGGGAAAACCTGGAAAAGCCAGGGAATTAATTCTAACTCTGGAATCAGGGAAAAGTTAGAGAATTTGCTTAATTTATAAGAAAAGTCAGGGAAAACTAATTAAAATGACATACTACTTTATCAAAAGTTTATTTGATTCGAGAGCCACCATGTAACCGGATTATCTTGACTTGTCTTGCTTCCAGAGCATCATGTAAACGTAAGTATGTTGAAATTGCGCAAAATCAGGTTCCGCTCGGGAAGCTTCTTGGCAGCAGGTGTACGTACGTTAGACATGCTTGTCTTCGTTTATGTAATAGCTTGCATTTTTTTCTACTCTGTCGTAAAAATCTACTTTTAGAGTATGTATGTAAGTAAAAATCTTCTGGAATTTTGATTGAAAAATCCTGGAAAACCTGGAAAAGTCAGGGAATTTTCAAATTATGAGTTAGTATACACCCTGGCTGAGTCATTAAGTTGTCAAAGTGAGGTTAGTGTTTATACGCAAATTATTACATCGCCCTCCCACAATTCAACGTGCTCAGTCACTTGAGTTGTCAGTTGTCAAAGTGAGGTTGTGTACATATGCAATCCGTAATAGTATATTATGTATCAAGTTTTATAAACGTCATTTTACTCACGAGTTTTATTAATTACGAGCGAAACGTAGCGGAGCGACTGTTTAATAAAATTATTGTTATTATTATTGGTAGTAGAAAGGCAGCTTTAAGCTGATATATCCTTTATCTAATAGGCGTGTCTGTCCGGGACGCTGTTTTGTCTGTCTGGGACGCTGTTTCAGCAGCCAAACCGTAAGAGATAGAGAAAAAAGTTATGAAAGTTATGTTTGGAATGGTCATGTCAGGTCAGGAACCGAATTTCTGTCTCTAACACTAATTATTATCTTAATTATCCTAATCCTAACTTTTTAGGTTAGATTCTAGGCAAATTTTATCAAGGCGAATGGGACTGGTAGTTTGCTACCAACAATGACGTCATATACGTACGTGTGGTGAATACGCGTTCTATTTGCAAAACGGTCTTTTTGTGTTTTTTACTTCCTTTTACGATAAAGGAAGTATTGGATTCACCCCAAAAATTCGAAATTGAGTTTTCAACAGATCTCAACGTTTTAGAGTCCCCTGATCCCAAAAAACATATTTTTTTTCATTGGTCTGTGTGTCTGTCTGTCTGTCTGTCTGTCTGTCTGTGAACAGAATATCTCAAAAACGAAAAGAGGTATGGCTTTGAAACTTCATATATAAGTTTTGTGTACTATGTAGATGAGACAGCAAGCTTTTGAAGAAAATCGCATAACCGGAAGTAGGTGTTTACTCTTGTGATTTTTCAGTTTTTTTCGATTTTTTCAAAAACGGCTCAAACGATTTTTTTCAAACTTTACATTTTTATTACATTTTTAATGTGCATTGACGTGAGATAGGTGATTTTCCAGTTGAAAACTTCTAAAGTGGGTTTCTTTTGTTTTTTTTTCTATTTTTTTTATTAACTCCTATTTTAAATGGAACACCCGGTATATTATTACATTTTTGAATTCTGCTTAAGATTTTAGAGAAAATTTGTCTCTTCAACTAACGCTCTATTTTGTACCGTTTTTGTAGAATTCGTAATTTTTGAAAATTTTTGACAAATGCTTAAAAATTAAAAATTAAATTTTTGACTAATTATAAGATCACTGTAAAAGGAAGTTGTGTGAGTGTATCACACCAGATTTTTTAAATGAGACATTTGTCTCACTGGACTGCTAGTCCACATATAATACATGATATTGCATTATGTTGTATCATGTTTGTTAATAGTTAGTTGTTTTATTGTATTGTATTTGTGTTAGTAGTATTGTTTGCAAAATGATTGTCTAGTCTATTATGTTAGGTTAAATTATGCTTGACAAACGTCAACGTTGACTGCTGAAAGTTGAACACGGCTTGTGAAGGCGTGTTTAAAAGATTACTTAACGTCATGGAAACATACACCATAAATGGCATTTTGTTACAGGAGTAGAAAAAATTAAGTTATAACATAACTTTCAAAAATTACTGTTTGACCAAGAAGACTGTACTAAGGAGAAATAACTGGCTTTGACTAATATGGCGGTTTTCGTGTACTATTATCTATTCACAAAACTCGTGAACTGTCAATGTCAAATATTGACTGAGTGTACCTGGCTGCATATATTGACGCAACACATTCAAACCATGTTTTAACAATTAATAACACACTTAAAATACACTCCATTTGATTAACAATCGTAAACTGACTTAACCGCGATTACAGGTTAGTTAAGCTCGCTTCCAACTCTCGAACGGCAGCGAAAATGACCGAAGATAGTACACGTACAGTGACTATAGTCACTGTAATACACGCTGTCGACAGCGCTGCGACGGTTATCCCCGGCATTGGGGCCGCTTTTATATACAACCGTGATAGCAAGTTACATCTCCTTAGTACAGTCTTCTTGTGTTTGACACAAGGCCTTTTTTGTAACACACTTTACATGTGATGCTATTTTTAATAAATCAGTAGTGCCTTGGCATTACCTAAACAGACGACATATGTATTTACATCTGTCATTACCATTTGACGTTTATTAGTTATTTAACCAACAAGTGTGTTAATAAAGGAATAATCGAGAGATTTTAACGCGTGAGCGAGCGCAGCTCGCTCACGCGTTAATGAGAGAGATTATTAATCACCGATTAACATAAGAGTTGGTTACAAGACTTTTCCGTCAATCGTACGTTTATTAAAATCCATTAAACATATTTCGAAAATTACGGCGTCAAACAAGTTATGCAACCAAACAAGCAGACGTTTAGTAGATTCATTAAATTTATAATAAAATCTTGTTATCCATAAAACATAAAACAATCATCTGTAACAAACAGTAAATTTTGCGGGTTGTTTGACAGTCGCGTAACTATATTAGTTGGTGTACTGCAAAAAGTGATATTTTAATCATGAAAAACGAAGAAATTTCGTTGACTCCACCAGACATACTGCAAAGCGCAAATATCGCAAAATTAGATTTGCTTCCGGAGAAAAGCCGCTCTTTACGGAAGCGCTGAAGGGCCAGACTAGCGTGATGTTTTTAAGACGATTAGTAGTTGCAATGCAACACGACTAACAGACGCGCAATCGTTAATCGTGTTGTATCGCGACTAGCAGACGCGCAACTGTTAGTCGTGTTGTATCGCGACTAACAGACGCGCAACTGTTAGTCGTGTTGTATCGCGACTAACAGACGCGCAACTGACAGTTGACAGATGCCAGGTAACAGATGACAAATAATAGATGACAATTGACAGATGACAGGAGGCAGACGACAGGTGACAGATGACAAGCTACAGATGACAAATTGCAGTTGACAGATGACAGGAGACAGATGGCAGTTGACAAGTAACAAATGACAGTTAACAGATAACAGATGACAAATAACAGATGACAATTAACAGACGACAGAAGAAATTTGACAGTTGACAATTGACAAATAACGGTTGACAAATAACAGTTGACAGATGACAGTTGAAAGCTGACAGATGACAGTTGAAAGTGATAGTTGAGTTGACAGATGGCAGTTGACAGATGACAGTTGACATCTGTCACTTTTCATCTGTCACGTGTCGTCTGCCACCTGTCATCCGTCAGCTGTCATCTATTATTTGTGTTCTATCACATGTCATCTGTCAACTGTCAGTTGCGCGTCTGTTAGTCGCGATACAACACGACTAACAGTTGCGCGTTTGCTAGTCGCAATACAACACGACTAACGATTGCGCGTCTGTTAGTCGCGTTGCATTGCAACTACTAATCGTCTTAAAAACATCACGCTACTCTGGCCCTTCAGCGCTTCCGTAGCTCTTTATATGAGAAAACTTATTCGGACTTCGCGACATGGTGTCAACGAAAGGGAGTTTTGCGATATTCAGAAACAGTACTTTTGGCTTATTTTTCTGAATTAGCACAAGCTGGAATTATTGCCAGTTTATGGCCTAAATACTCTATGCTGAAAGCGACGTTACAACTCCATCATAATATCGACATTAGCAGATTTAATAGTTTAATTACGTTTATAAAAAGAAAACGAGAAGGTTACACCTCGAAAAAGTCAAGGGTTCTTGAAAAAGAACATGTTCAAAAGTTTTTAACTGAAGCCCCTAATGAATTGTTCTTAATGACAAAAGTAAGTATAATAAAATCTATTTTTAAAATTAGTTACATTTAAATAGTTTGTATACTTCAGGTTGCTTTGATTTTTGGAGTTGCTGGAGCTTTAAGGAAAAACGAGCTCTTAAATTTGGAAATCTCAGATGTTCAAGCTGTGGATATCACGCCTCGCGCTACACGCCTCGCTCTTGAGGGTGTGGCGTGGGTTAAAATGGCGGCTTAATGGCCACACGTGCTTTCCTAGCTCAGCGGATGTGAGTGGGGCGACCAATGTGAGAAGAGGCTGGAAAATGCTAGGGCCAATGGTTTCTGATTGGCTAAAAATAATGATTTTTGAGTGGCAGAATACGTTTTTTTATTTATATTGCACTAATCTATGGGCACATTAATACATCCTTAACCTAATCAATATACCATACAATAACAAACACACATACATGGAACAAAAGAACAAACACAACACACATGGAACCTTATCTTACGTACACTTAATCTAATTAATACAACTAATCATAATACAAATAAACGGACAAACGACACATATTTAATTGTTTAACAAAGAAGGGATACGAACTAGTTATTGTTTCTGGCACTTAGGCTACAGTTCGGGGGGGGGGGATGCGCACTTCACCAACACTACGAGCGCGTGTCTTGTCCGCGGACCCGAACTCACTCTCGGCTCACAGAAGGGGGAAAAGAGGGAGCGTTTCCCCGGCTGCAAGTGAGCGTTCCCTCACTGGCGGGGGCGGCGTCGACGCTGTTGGCGCCGCAGTCGCGGGATCCTGCGGGGCTCTGACACCAAGGGCAGCGGCGAGCGGAGAAGCAGGTGGGCGTTCCTCCTCGGGTCCCTTCCCTCCGTGGAGCGGGCGGTGGTGCGGTCGTGGGCGGTGCGGGGGCGGCGCGGGGTCAGCTGCACTTCGCGCAGCGGCAGGCGGTGGTCGGACTCAGGCCGGGTCTCCTCCCATAAGCGCTCAAACTCAGCCTTCTCTTCCTGGCTCAAGTAGAAGGCGACTCCCAGAAGTTGGGGGCGGCAGGTGATGCGAGCTTGGGCTATGCGGAGCGGCGGGCGAGCGACGGGGGTTACGGCCTCGTAGGCGGCTCGTCCAGTCGGCGTGTCTCCGGGCTGTGGCGTGCGGGGGCAGCTGGGGGACGGCGTCACCGTGGGGGCGGCGGCTTGGGCACCTAGGGCACGGCGGCTCAGTCGGGCTTCTGGGAGAAGGGTAGCCTCGGGAGAACTGGGCAGCGAGGTCCCGAAAAGGTGCTCCAGCAGCTCTTGTGTGCTAAAAAAAGAAAGAAAACAGGGGGATTGACGACCTATTCGTACCTACGCTGGCGGCGGTGCCGGGGCGGTAGCCTGGCTTAACGTGACGTCCGGGGATGTGTCCCGGGCTTACTTTTGCGGCATCCTGTCTGGACGTGAGTAGCGGTGTGGTGGAGCGGTGCAGCGCCTGCGGCGAGAAGCGCTGGAGGTCCGGGGGCGGCAGGGCTTGGGGCACGGCGGCGCACTAGGCAGCGTTCACGGCAGGCGGCGACGTGGACGACGAACCAGGGCTCAGCTCGACCTGGGTCTGGGTGCTCTTCGACTCCCTTTGTTCTTGTGAGCAAGAGGATCTAACAAGAACTGGGAGTCACGGAGTCGACTTCCACGATCTAGAGGATCTAGCAGAAGGTTTCTTGGTTCTTTCCAGGGACCGGAGGGTCTCTACTGGAAGGGGAGTTGACTCGAGATCAAGAGGTTCGATCGAATTAATTTTCTGGCCGAGGAAGCTTCTTTTTAAAGGGCTCGTCTACTCCCACTGCCTTCTCCCGGACGGTCGTTTTTGGGGTGAGACGTGCTACTTTCGCTTCCGGGGGTCGTTTTGTGATTAATTACTTATTTCGCGTTTGGCGCACTTATTTTTGCCCGGAGTGTTTTTTATGCAGCCCATTGGACTGCTGACGCGAAGACGCTTCTAATGACACCCGGCTTGCTTATGTTACGCTCAATTGGCCGGTGCGTTTAATTAGGTCGCGAGATGAGTATTTGATTAAGTATTCGCGTGCGCCGCTGGGTCTAATCCGAGCCGTATGTTGATCCCTTGGCGCTATCCGCCTCGTGTTGGAGAGGCGTTTAAATCCTTTTACCTGGCTTAATGCTCAAACCGAGTGTCTCCCTTTGTTCGTTTTGTGGAATTTTCCTGGCACGCGGCCGGTGATTTGTACGGAGCTATAACGTCTTTGTTTGCAATTTGTATTTTCGTTTAGCGTTGCTCTGATTTCTAATACCGATGGGGCCACAATTATATATAACAGCAATGAGATAACATGAACAAGAAGATAACACGTATTGCTTGAGTAAGAAAGAAATAAACATAGTAGCAAATATTCGAGAAGGCTTGAAGCATAATTTAATTATGACATTTGTCAACTAAACATGCCTACTAAAATAATTTTTTCGTGTGGCCATCTCTTTCTTACTCAAGCATTCTATTTTGTTATTCATGTTATCTCATTGGTGTTATATATAATTAAGGCCCCATTGGTATTTGCCCGGGACTTTAGGCTGTTTTTGTCCTGCGTTCTAAGCTGCTTTGCTTGGCCTCTGTATGCGTTAATTTCTTTTAATATTTAAACTTTCGGCGTTTTAGCTTGCACTTCGTCTTGTTTCGATATTAGGTTTTTAACACGCTTTAATATTCTTGCGCCTGGCGCTGAAGTTATTAGCGGTGGCTAATCCTTCAAAGCCGATTACTCTTTAATGGAGTTTAGGCGTCTTTTCTTATTTAATCGTCCGCGTTATATCATTTCCATTGTGGGCGTCTTGGTTTTTGTCGAGTTGCATTCTTTTCCTAAAACTGTTTGGAGGCGATGTGCAGGTCGGTGCTTGAGCGTTGGGGTCGGCTGTCTTTTATTACCGGGGTGATCCTAGTTATTTATGACGTTGTTTTGCAATTCTGAGCTGACGGTGTTTGCTTGGTTATTTTTAATTCAACCCCAAAATTAAATGTGTTTTGAGAACAAATGATCGCGAGGCTCGAGGGCGTGAATCACACGTAATAGATGCTTACATGTGTGAATCATATCATGGAAACAAAATTTCTTGTAACAATAAGATCCTCAAAAACAAAGACAAATAGAATTTTTACTGTAGTTGAAAATGACAGTAAGGGCCGGTTGCAGAAAGCAATGTTAAGTCTCGTGTTAGCTAACATCGCGTCAAAGTGAACAAAAACGAATCAAATCTCAAATGCTTATGGCAACTAATACATTAGTAAACAAAATTTGATGCGATTTTGTTCACTTTGACGCGATGTTAGCTAACACGAGACTTAACATTGCTTTCTGCAACCGGCCCTTAGTGTTTACTAAGTTTGATAAGAAAGTACGCTTCCCTTAGACCAAGACATACTCCTCATAAGCGTTTCTTCATTTTTTATAAAAATAACAGGTGTTCAACACAACCAGTTGGAATTAACACGTTTTCAAAACTACCGTTTAAAATCGCATCTTTTTTGAAATGGGATCAGCCAAATTTGTATACCGGACACTGTTTCCGCCGTTCTTCTGCGTCGATACTTTCAGATGCCGGAGCGGATTTTGTGGCAATTAAAAGACTTGGCGGTTGGAAATCCACCTCTGTTGCCGAAGTATATATTGAGAACTCAATAGGAAATAAAATACAAACTGCCACAAAGATATTGAGCGAAGCTTCCCGAACAAGTTCTAGTGTTCACACGTTTTTACCAGCTCCCAAGAAAATGATATAAATATTAATGTCGATAACACTGTTGGCAAGTCTTCGACGCCTTGCTTTAGTTTTAATAATTGTACATTTTCTAATGTAAATATTAATATTAATAAATCCACGGAATAATTTAACCTTCAGTTTTGACATTTCAGGTACATTTGACGTTTAGTAGGTAAGTACGTATGGTTGCCTATATAAAATCATTTCGAACACGGGTCTATTAATGCATGATATTTTAGACAAAATCATGCATTAATGAGTCGATATATAAACGATTGACGGAAAAATAATTTATAATATAATTCATTATTAAATTCTGTTCACTGTAAAATGTATTCCAACTCCGAGGAAGGCAGAAATGACAAAGTGGTTTTATGCTGAAAATAGCTTGTCAAGTAATAAAGTGCGTTAGCGTCAAATATCCGAATATGAAGCTAAAAGCACAGTATTAATAATTGTATTACATTACCACAAGCTGTGATAAAATGAAGTGTTATTTGTAATAAATACAAGCAGACCTCGCCGTTCGCGGAGTTACGTTCCAGAAGAATGCCGCGAAGTGCAAAACCGCGATGCGCAAGTAAAACGTAAATGATAAAAACGGGGTTAGGTTCCATTAACTAGATTTATTTATACTATGCAACCTCAAAAAAAAACTTTTCTGCGTTTTTTTTAAACTCAATTGAATTTTCGGCAGAGACGCTCGAGAAGACAGTAAAGCTTGAACTAAAACTCCATACGTAACATAAGTCTGCCACTTGAATCTAGAGATCGAATGTCCATTTGTTTAATCAAAATATTATTTTACAATTTATTTCAGGTTCAATTTGGTAATAAGAGATTCAAAGGAATAGGCTCGATGAGTGAGTTTACAAGTTCATGATAAATAATATTATTTAGGTGTTCATGACATAAACCGTCTGCTTTATTTACTTACGGCCGGTCTTAACAAGGTCACTAATCTGACGTTAACTTTAAATCGCTGTTAAAATAAACAAAAGCTCATCAAAACGTTGGCGCTTATGACATAATATTTATTAGCAAACAAAGTTTTATGCACTTTCGTTTATTTTAACAGTGAATTAAAGTTAACGTCAAATTAGTGGCCTTTATAAGACCGGCCGTTAGTGTGTGAAAGTTGAAACAGTTAGCAATTCCATCCGCGAACGGCAAAGCAATCCGCAAACGGCAAAGAAAAGGGAGCACAAAGGTGCCTCGCGTAAAATCAAATCAGCAAACCGCAAAGCCGCGAACGGCGAGGTCTGTCTGTATACCGAAAATGTTGATTAGTATTATCTTCAGCTAAGGAAATAATGCATTTATTAAGTGCAAGTTGGTTTTAAAAGTAAAATCAAAAGCTAAAAGTGTTTGAGATTAACCTCGGCGTACCCGAAATGGTTTACTAGAGAAATCATCCACGACTTGAAACAAAAGAATTATTACCATAGAAGCAAAAATAACTCAGAGTTTCATCTACAAGATTTTCGGCGATTGAGGGCAGAATGTAAGAAGAATATAAAAATAGCCTACAAAGATTACATAAAAAATATCGAGAACGAACTAACTGTCAATGTAAATAGTTTTTGGAATTTTATTAAAAATAAACAAGAAATTAGGAACTCTGAAACAAAATTTAGATATTGTGAAACAGAAATCTCAAAAAATGATCAAATAGTCAATAAATTTGCTGAATATTTTAGTTCCATTTATGTCTCGAATTCAACTTATAATGTACCTAAACTTATACAACAGTTGGTATGCAATGAACAGCATGGCTTCTTAAGGGGCCTTCAGTGGAAACCAACTTAGTTTATTTCTGTGACTATGTCACGAAGATTATGGATGCTGGTGGACAAGTTGATACAATATATACAGATTTCGACAAAGTCAAACACGATATAATTCTGATTAAGCTCTACTCTGCAGGATGTAACTTACACTTGTTTAACCTGTTTAAATCTTATTTGCAAAATAGGTCTCAGTTTGTGAAATTTAACGGAACGGTATCGCAGAAATACTTAACCCCCTCGGGTGTTCCACAGGGTAGTAACTTAGGACCAGTGCTATTTCTTGTATTGATAAATGATTTACCAGAGGTAGTACAGCTTTCAAAAACTCTTCTCTTTGCTGATGATTTAAATTTTTTTAAAAGTGTTAACTCTGATGGCGAATGTAGTTTATTACAACGTGATCTGTCTGCACTTCTGAAATGGATTGAAGAGAATGAACCACAATTTAATATTAATAAATGCAAATCAATGTCTTTTACTCTCAAATCAAACGAAATCAACTTTAATTATCAAATGAACAATATTGAGTTAGAAAACGTAACAAAAAATCGCGATTTGGGTATAATTTTTGATAAAACTTTTAGTTGGCACGCCCATACCGATGACATTGTTGGAAAATCGCTAAGAAATCTTGGATTTTTAATATGATCTACATCCGAATTTACTGATACTAAACCTATTTTACTACTTTATAACAGTATTGTAAGATCTAAACTAGAATTTGCATCTAATGTATGGAATCCTAGCTCACTTTTATATGGACGAAATATTGAAACAGTTCAAAATAAGTTTATTAAGTATTTACTAGCAGTCCAGTGAGACAAATGTCTCATTTAATAAAACAAAAAAGACCGTTTTGCAAATAGAACGCGTATTCACCACACGTACGTATATAACGTCATTGTTGGTAGCAAACTACCAGTCGCATTCGCCTTGATAAAATTTGCCTAGAATCTAACCTAAAAAGTTAGGATTAGGATAACTAAGATAATAATTAGTGTTAGAGACTGAAATTCGGTTCCTGACCTGACATGACCATTCCAAACATATAACTTCAATAACTTTTTTCTCTATCTCTTACGGTTTGGCTGCTGAAACAGTGTCCCAGACAGACAAAACAGCGTCCCGGACAGACCAGCGTCCCGGACAGACACGTCTATTAGATAAAGGATGTTTTAAAAAACGAAATTACTACCCACACTATGGTAAATATCAAAATATTCGTAATGAATTCAGAATTTTGAAGTTGAGCAATAGAAGAGTGATACGGAGAGTAAGTAATCTGGACTAAACTGCTCACGCCTCACTGCAGTAGGTACTGCTTGTCTGTTTTTTTTGTTTTAATATTAAATTTAGGTATTATGCACTTGTACTGGGATTCTTCAGCAATGTAATTGGGATTCATCCCGTATTGTTGGGCTTATTAATAAATAAATAAATAAATAAAATGCAATGTGCTTTGTGTAAAGAGACAAAAGCAAAGATGTTTGTAACTGTGATGGATATGAAATTCAGATCTGCAAAACTCGGCACTGCCAATCAGCAGGTGTATTACCCAAAATACAGGTATTTCAAATATTTGAGGGGTAACTACACGGCTATTGAATATTACGGGTAATTTTGGGTATTACGCAGCTGGAGCTGCCTTTTGCTGTAGTTCTTAATATAATGAACCATTTAAGTCATGAAACAATTTTTTGGCTTTGCTTAATTGTTTCGCCAGTTACCAATTTATTTCAGGGCTAACCTGTATATTTTTATTTGAATTATAATCCTTTGCATTTCGAATTCATAAATTTTCCAAACCAGCGCATTTTGTACCTGGATTGAGTTCGTCCGCGCGATGCTTTTTTGACCCGTGCTATCTGTTATCACAGGCGGTTGTAATGCGAGCTTTCCTTTGGAAACGAAATTTTCGTCCGAGCACTTGCTGTTCTTGCTTTGGGCCGTTGCCACCGGCGTGGCTAAAGTTTGTGTGTTTAAGTCAAATTACGTGCCCTCAATTAATTTAATGAGCAGTGTGTTTCCTAGGGCTGACAATGATCAGGTACGATGGCGCTTTTCTGTCTTATTATCTCCATAGTAATTACATTTTTTCTTAGTTCTTTATTAACAGTTTCATCCACGAGTTTATCTCGGAGGCCAAGTTGTTAGCCTAATCGCATTTTCGACACTTGCTGGCGTTCTGCGTATTTGCTGCCATTTGAGAGTGCTTCCGCTGCAATCACCGGTGCATCCACGGCTATTTCAACAATTTGTGTATCCGTACACGTCCAGCATATGTTTCGAGGTTAGTTAGTGCTACTCCAGGATTAAATATCAACTTATTTTCAATTCCAGGAATTCACATCTGTGCATTTTAAACCCGTCAGTATTTGGAATTTAAATTCATACTTTTTGCAATGATTAACATGTAATGTTCAATTTCATATATGCTCTTGTTTTTACATTTAAATTCTTATGCCTATATTTAATTATGCTCAGTATTTAAAGCTACAATTTTAATGTGTATTGACCCTCTGTAAAAGGTACAGTCACGCTTTTTTATTTCAATAGCCTAAACAGAAGAAATTATTAAATGAAGGAGGTATGCATATGCCATGAATAATTTGAATCCACAGTTATTAGAATAACCCGGAAGGGGTTTTTTTAAATTTTATGCGTGTTGCAACCTTCATTTAACGTACACAACTTTGTTATCACATTATTTGCATTTTGATTATCCTGATTATTTATTACTGATACTTCAAGACTTTTTATTACTTATTAATTAAACGCTAGTCACTTGCAGTTTATTTCCTCTTATTATCTGAAATCGTTTGATTTCTGGCGCCGATTTCCTTTCCTTTTTTTGAAAACATTCCAGGGTACACAGCTGATGATTTGAACCTACGATCTAAGGTCGCCGAAATTGAGCTAGTTTGGTCATCGCGGTAAGTAAAGAGTTTTCAGAGCTGCCGTGGTGTATAAACTGTAGGGGGGTTGATCTGCGATTTTTACTACCATCGATCAATTTTATTAATTAATCGCAGGTCGGCTTCTTTATTGTTTCAGTCAATGTTAAAAAAGATCGCATTTAGCGTTGCAGCTTATAGCGGCAAAGTCGCATATAGCATCTGCATTTACATGTAATATGTTAGCACCAGGTTTGGCTATAGCATCCACAGAAGTGATGTCATATGCTATCACATAACTTACACACCTCAACAAATATTTTTCTGATTATCATTAATATCTGCTGCAGCAGCAATGATGTCATGTAATAATATAACACTAGCCCGTCAGTTCGTGTTTGCGTGTAGTACTTACGTGTAGTGCTAAATGGCCGTACGTAAACGGAAAGTTGTCTCAATAGAAGAAAAAGGTGTAATTATTGCTACACTAGACAATGGCAAATCTAATGCCACTATCTCTACCGAATTTAATTTGTCGCATTCATCAGTGACCACTATATGGAGAAACCGAGAAAAATTTAAAGCCGCCTTCAATGCACCTACATATGTTTACGTAAGTTTAATGTATATTATCCTTTAATAAATTTTTATATCTTGTGATTCTGTTAATATAAATACGTTTGATTATTCTACATTCCATATTTATAGTAAACATATGTGCTTGTGTTATTTTCTTGATTTCTGATTATAATTTTACTGCTACCTGATATAGCGTCCGGTCGGGTATAACGTCCACATATGACCGGTCCCTTCAAGGACGTTATATCCAACTTTCACTGTATATAAAAATCAATCGCCGTGTGTTAGTAACTCAAAAGCTCGAGAACAACTTGCCCGATTTGGATGATTTTTTTTTGTTCGTCTTACTCCGGAGGTGGTTTAGCAAAAAAGAAAAATCCAAAGGAAAAGCCAGACAATTGGAAAATATCGAAAGTGTATTTTTCTATAAGCACTGTACGACTTTCTATTTGCAGTCATACTTTTATGATTCTGTGCTTAATGGTTTGAAGAGTTTTCCCCATTATGTCATAATCCAAAACAACGTTTGCCGGGTCAGCTAGTAAACATTAAAAATAAAATTATTTGAAGTACCTTCAGGTTACAGAATCTAGATTGAGACGCGGTGAAAATCGGAACTAATGTTGTAACATCCGTCCCTTCTTGTAAGGGATGTTAAACTCTACGCTCGTCGGGTAGCTATTAAACAGTTGGAGATAATTTTGGTTCCTCAGATATATGATAGTTTAACATACAAAAACACCATCGGAATACAATTAAACAATTTAATTTGTTTAGCTGTGATACACTTAGATATTTCAACATTCATATTAACAAGAAATTAGAACGATAAATCCTTGTGGACGGCTGGAGCTGATAACCGGCGTTCTTATCTCGGCGGTCGGCCAGGCATTGCAGGTGCGGTTGATAAGCGGCCCCGTTTCTGTCTCTTCGGAGTAGGTAGCTGGAAAAATCGAATTAAACGGTCTGCCAATTATACAATAAAACATATCACGATTCTGGATATTTAACTGATAGGATGCGGGGTTAAGCCCGGCGTACTACCTCTAAATTCATTTAGGGACGTCTGGAGACGGATAAACTAAAAACGCCACATTGCGTTAATAAATATGACTTTAATTTCATAGTCCGAACGCGAGCTCAATGTGGCCGCTTTTCCTCCAAAGCCGGCTGGACTATTTTCGACTGGCGAATTGGAATTACAATGTTATCGAGCTAGTGCTCGGACCTAGTGACAATTATTGTCGGAGGAAGACGAGATCTTCCTCTTAGGGCTGGTTAATAGAAGTCTGAGTGGTCGAGTAAGGCATCTCGTGGAGCTGTCCCACTCGATCGTACTTGGGAAATATTAATAATTAACCTAGTGAAGAGGATGCGAGTTTTACGCCACCAATTCAACTAAGTTCTGGGTTAATTAGTAATGGCCCTAGTGAAGAGGATGCAATATTTAGCCACCAATTCAACTAAGTTTATGTTTAATTAATAATGGTTTTAGTGAAGAGGATGCAATATTTAGCCACCAATTCAACTAAGTTCAGGTTTAATTAATAATGGCTTTAGTGAAAAGGATGCAATATTTAGCCACCAATTCAACTAAGTCCCGGGATAATTAATAACGGTAACAGGTCGGGATTCGGCATTCAGGGAAATAATGGCTCTGGGAGAATCTCTTCCACTTCAAACAAATTCTTTACAGGTCTGGTTATCTACTTACGGTTACCGGAAGGAAATCAGGGATGATCGGGAACGGGAGTCGGACTGGGGTCTGGAGAGTCTCTGGGAAAATCTGCTGGAATCTCCTGGCGATTGAACTGTGCAGCTCCTTTTATGTGCCCTGGAAAAGTTCTCAAGTGGGGGATAGCGAGTGGGGATAGCGGCGCGCGACTCGACTCGGTACTTCCTTGTTATCTCTGGACGTGACGTCGGTCCCTGCGCGCTTATCATCACGGGCAAAACTTAACTTGAGATAACGCGAGACTGGGCGATGCGTAAATTAAACACATTTTTATTGTGTAACTATAATTTACGCGGAGGCTAGCGTTACAATGTTAGAATCTAGTAATTTCCAAGTTTCGTATTGGTAACATTTTTACATCTATCATATTGACATTAAATTGTTAATCTTATTTAAGCTAAATGACACAATAAATCAGAGGCGTACGCAACATTTTGGTATGGTGTATTATCAATTCTTGAACGTTAAAAGGATTGTGGAAATAATGGTGTTAAGTTAAACAACCAGGCTCTGCTAAACCTTCTATCTCAGCAACAGCAATTTTTACACTTTAAAATACAAAGAATCTGTCTGTTAAAATGTAATCAAACTTTGTATATTTGACAACTTTCTACATATTACCAATTCATCAAATATGATCACAGCGCCTTTCAGGACCTACCTTGAGAGCCAATCTAGTTTCTGTAACCTGTAGCTGGCTTTTGCGATTTTGGGTAACGTCGCGTATTTTCGGTATATATTCTGGGTACTCTGAACGGCAGCCCTGGCAAAACGTGGAGGCCTATACTAATCTTAGGTGAAAGTTATGAAATTTCTTTGCTCAAATTGAAGAAACTTCGAAACCTACAATTTATTAAAGAAAATAATAGATACCAAGAATGCAAGTATTGAAGACAAAAATGCAATGATTAACCTACTGCATAAGTACCGAACTCCATGAAAGATTATACACCTTCATAATTGACAAGAATTGAAAGTTAATATACCCAATCTGATAATTTGTCCAAAGCAAAGCCATGATGTATCAAAAATGAAAGAAAACGTAACAAAGAAACTGAATCCAACAGATTTTTAAACATTGGCATGAAAAATATGAGGGTTACAAATAAAAGTGACATGATTATTAAATGTTTCTCTAAACAGGAAATAGAATAACTACGAAAAGCAGTCAGTAGTACATTAGAAAATGGGTTAGAAGCACAACAAAAATGATGACGTTTAAAGTTAAATAGCACATTATGATGGTCAAAAATCCAAACAAGTTGAAGAAAGCATTCGGAAACAAAATCCCTGGATATGTAACAAAGATGAACTAAATATAACCTATATAAAACAAAAAAATAAACTTAACACACCAACTATTTTCGCCGAATGCTCACCAAGCATGTTTCGTAAATTATTAATGAAATACAAAAAAGTACATATTGAATGGAATCCTTGCCCAGTTTTCAAAGATTTAAATATTGCGAGGTGCTTCAAATGTCAACAATTTTATCGCAAAAACAATAAGTGTAATAACAACACCGTATGTGAATATTGTGCAGGTAGTCATGAAGTAGGAGTGTCCCCAAACGCAGTCAAAAGTGCAATAATTGTGTCACCGCGAACAGTACACACAAAATGGGTTATTGTGTTGCGAGGTAAGAACTAATCAATAATGGGAGAGGATTCTACAGAAGTTTCGATAGAACGGTTTAGACATCAATAAAATCCACTCGTGTCTGGCTCAAAAAAAAAGATGACGGACTTATTTTTACTTTTTCCGATCAACTAACAACCTGAATTTCGGAACAGATATTTCTTTCGATCTAAGGTTGATGGGAAAAATTCCAAATCCGGAAAATTCAATATGGCAGCCTTAATCAAAGTCTCTTTTTCACGTTTCGATTACTACAAAAAGACATAGAAATTAAAATTTTTTATATGAGTTAGTCCAAGCATAGGAACTGCTCTTAAAGTAAAAAATTACCAAAGTAATATATGTGGGTTGAAATAGGGGATAGGTCTGTTGCAAAAAAAGATGAGGACTTATTTTTGCACTTCCCGATATCTGCAAACCTAAAATATAGAACAGACATTCTTTGGGACCTAAGGTTGATAGAAAAAGTATCAATTCCCGAATATGGCGGATTTAAGAAGAGTCAGCTTTTCACATTTCGTCTTCTTCAAAAAGACGTAGAAACTTGAAATTTTTATAGGAGTTAGTTTGTACCATAGGAACAGCCTTTAGGGTAAAAAATAAAGTTCATTGTGCAAACATTTCTTCAATCAGTGGGAAACGTTTTCATCGGCGTAACCTATAGTTTTTAGTGACTCGATGGTCTCTTTAAAGTCCAAATCAACTTTTAATATCAAACCCTAGATATTCATGGGGAACATTTCGGAGATATGGCTTGCACAAATCGGTGTATGAAATCAATATATGAATCTGTTAGATAAACAACATTTTTGGCCAAGCTATCGGGCTCAGTTTATATATAGTGTATAGTATAGTATACCTGAATTGATTTATAATTCATACTTTTTAAGTAGCGGTTGACAGTTAAAAGAAACTAGTTAATAATAACATAACCCCATTCAGCTGAGAGAAAGGAGTTTCATTGTTCCGAGCTAGTTAGTCAAGGTTACAACAAGGATATTTATCATCATAACATGTCAAATGTCAGAATTGCGTAGTAATTGAAAAATGTCAAAGTTATAAGTTTTACTGGAATATAAAGGTAAGTCAACAAGACAACTTCCAAAAGAGGTAATGTTTCTTTGGATAGTATAAGAATCAGATGTATATTAATACAACTAAAATATATTTCGACAAAATATAATTGAATACCAATTTGGGTTTGAAAATACTGGGGGATACGTTACACGCTATATTAAAATGTATTGGAGCTATGTAAATTTTGTGTTTCATGTTGTCGATTTACAGTCCTTTTTGTAGTGCTTGCATGCTTAGATTTTGGTTTATGCTCGACGGAGCCGGACATTTGGGCGCGGCCGTTTGGGGGCGAAGACACTTGGGCGCAGAACCACTTGGGCGCGAGACATTTGGGCGCGAGGAAATTAATTAACGTATATTAGTATTAGCTAGCTTTACTATTCATATGTCTGAAAATTTATTTTAAATAACGAAAATTACCTAAAGCACGTCCAAGGAGGTGGCGGGCGGCAAAAATTTAGTATAGAAATATTAATTGTCAAAAATTAGAATATTATTAAAGCAAGTTAAAAATTTTAACTTTCCGGTGAATACTAGCAAATCTTTTGCGGAGATTTATTACATTAAAATAATAAGTAACAAAGAATAAATGAATAGAGATTGGGTACAAACAGAGCTATTGATGAACCATCCAACCATTTGGAGATTCGTCGACAGCCTGAAAACTATTCAACGAAGGAGAGATGTTGCTTATGAGCAGTTACTTGCGGGAAATGAGCCCACTGAAAAAAAAAACAAAAATTTATCCCGTCTGATAGAAAATAAAAAAATTGGTTAAAGATTATAATAATCAATATAATCATGTAGACGGCGTAAACAATAGGGACATTCTAGAATTTTTAAGAGGCATTTCGTACAATTATGAAATAAATGCGTGGATACTTCTTGTTCATATTTAAAAAAATTGTATATATTTACTTTAAGAATAATATGTATTATAATGGTAAAAATGTCAAAAATAAATTTTGATTATTAAAATTAATCTTTTTATATGATTATTTATTATTATTGTTATTTCTGCTTTTATCTTCAGTTAGACTGTTCATAACATAACGAAAATAATTGATTACTTTAAAATTTAAGGTTTATTGTTAAGTATTATCATTATAAACAAAACTCGAAGTCGACTAGTTTCGGTCAAAACAGAACACATATTAGAATCATATTAAACATTAGAACCATCAATCGATTAAATATAGCACAGCATTATTCATTTACCAGCACAATAAATGAATTTTTATTTAAAATTATTTTCAACACCTATATATAATCTATTTCCATCTTTATTTCAATTCAGAATTATTATTTCATATCTAACATAGGTACTGCCTTTTTTATGTATTCAGAACTATTTCAAAACTAATCTAATATTCTACCTTCTTTATTTTTATTCGGATTTATTTCAAAATTTATCTAATATAGGTACATACTACCACCTTATTTAAAATTAATCTCATAACGGTTTCTATAAATAATTGGATTATTCTTTTAATATTGTTTGATTAATTACATTAACTTTTCAGGATAAATAATGATTTAATAAATGTTTGTATATTTATGCCAAATTGAAATTATTCACACTTAATGTGTTCCTCAATCCCAATGTTGACTCTTTCTCGCGCCCAAGTGTCTCGCGCCCAAGTGTCCCCGCGCCCAAACGGCCGAGCCCAAACGGCCGAGCCCAGACGGCCGCGCCCAAACGGCCGCGCCCAAATGTCCTAGACCGTATGCTCGAAGTGTTACCATCTAAATTTGTATTGTAACCAACCGCAAAAATTTGCTTTTAATTAAATGAAAAATTGTAAGGAAGGCAAGATATAAGTTAGGAGCCAATATGCATAATTAACAGTCTTAAAACGCAATACAATTGCGTCCTGTCGCAGACCCGAAATCAGCACGTAAAGAAACTCCAAGAAATTCTATCTTCACTGGCCAGCAGATTGTTTCAAGGAAGAAAGCATTATCGGGGCAAATCGAAAACAGCAATTTGGCAAAACGCGAAAAACCAAGCGGGGACAAACGAGGGGGCTTTGAAAAGTTTCCTTGGGGAACGCGCGAGCAGGGGCGTTCAGTTTTCTCGGGATGTGAAGCCACTAATTAATCTAAGGTGCATGCGGTACCTTGCGTGGAAAAATTAACTTGTTCAAAATTTAAGTCTCTTTAAAACTGTGTGACCAGTGCCAGTCAACAACGACCCCTCGAGAAGAAGATTCCCAAAATTCAGCATAACACTTTAGCTTCCTTAAGGTTGGAGAATTTGCGTGTTACGCACAACATATATTGTAGAGGGCGGTCGGTGTATCAAAATGCTTGAAAATGAAATATGCTTGTTTGGTTGCATAGCTAAGTAATATCATCGAAACTTGTTTGAACTTCAACCGAAAGGGGTCGCTACTAGGCAATTTTTGTTTTCAATAAATTGCAAACGAGCTGTTTGCGGATCAAACCACTGAAACGGTCAGTGTTGCATCTTAGCGGTTTTACCGCTAACTCTAGCTTTTTTGTAGTTTGCTTCGGCGGGTAAATTTGACCAACAGCGGCTAACGGAAAATCTAGCTTTTTAACGAAAACATGCTGGCGGTATTTAGCGGTGTATCTAAAAACACACTACACACATCGTAACTTACTCTAAAATTGAAAGGCCACAAACGAAGCAAAGATCAACTCAGTCATTTGATATTTAGTTTCCTCCTTATCGATTTTTGCGGATGCGATCACTGCTAGATGTCAATTTACCGTAGATAATGTAACCCCGCGGGGTGCAATTTACGCTGATAGGTCTCTCGGAAATGTATGTAAAAGTTCCACGCAGCACATTCTCGCCCCACACAATGCGTCCATACAGGGAGAAATGCTTATTAGACTTAATTAAGGATTAATTCAGTCGTCACTCGTCAGTTTCGTGCAGACAGTTTTAAAGTCCATCGTGTTATTCTATTCTGGATCATGATATAAATACAAGGGCATGCTTGAGAGATGGTAACCCACTGCGCACGTGAACCACATGACGTCACATTCGTAAGGTCTCGGGCATGATTATCATGGTCTCGGGTATATCAGGAGGGCTTCGGCATGTTGGACGATGGTTGCACGCATTGCACGTCGATAACCTTAACCTCATTTATACGGTTTCTCTCCTGTGTGGATTTTTGCATGTCCAACTAAATCGCGTTAGAACAACTATAAGGTTTTTCTCCTGTGTGCGGAAAAGAGTTATAATGTACGAGAATCAATAAAACCGCGTATTATTCACACGGAAAATAGCATTTATTACAATTGCGTACGATTTCCCTCCATTTTACCATTAACTTGACCCACTACAAATGCAAAATACGATTTTTCCGGGAGACTTTTAAAACGTAACTTTCAAATTGCCACCTATTGATGACGTAGTCTGGTTCACGCTTTCTCATTGGTCTTTGAGAAAAGCTGCGCTCGAGCATACCCTTGTATTTATATCATGTTCTGGATAATAATTATTAATAATAATAATAATGCATACGAGAATATTCTTTAGCAGTACAACCGATCATTATTGCTTGATTATACTTTCATTTAGTTACTATAGAAACAACAATCACGCACTTTATTTAGGCACACAATAATATATTTGTCATATTCAACGGTATTTTTTATGTTGATAGCGCAAAAAATGTTATACGAGACTTGATCGTTAAGTGCTTTACAGGAACAGTCCTCAAAAAAAGCAGAGCTTAGCGCTTCGAGCCTCATTCTAACTCTTTTCGGCCTGTTCTAAGGCACTTACCCATCTTATAACGTAATATACTAATGCGTAAGTGAAACTACAGTAATGCTACTATACTATTCTAAAAGGAATCGTTCAGTAGTTAATAATTTATAACTGCACAATCCATCAATAGTTTTTTTATTGCAAAAATGTAGTCTGGAAAAACAATCTTATTGTGGATATCACAAACTTTGAGGTTAAAATGCACAAACCAATAATATAACTGCTTCCAAGTATCACATTTAGTTTTTGAATACTACCATGGAGACACTCCATGGTTATTACAATCTGTGCTATAGTTCTCTATCAGGTTTTACAGAGGCTCCATCTATGTAAAATTGGTTGCATTACGAAGTAACCAGAAACTGTTGCTAAATATGGCGGTCCTTTTAAATTTCTACAGGCCTTATGGGGTAAACTATTGTCCTGAACTACTAATTAACAAATCGCTTATTTGTAATTTATTTTAGTTATATACTTTTAAATGCACTTGGAGAGTAGATTCAGATAGGTTATTTTGTTGCAAATTAAAAATGAGCAGTTTAAATTATGAAGTAGTAGGGTTACTTTTCTTTATTTTTTGCGAGCTTTTCTAATCACTTTTTAAAATGAAATGCATATGAAAATGTATATCAATCTCATCACTTATCTTTAATTAACTACTGTCCAAAAGCGCAGCCGAAGATATTAATTGGTTTGGTAACTAAACATGACATTTTAAAGTGCTGCGTTTTGTCTCCAAATTCCCCAGCCTTAAGCAAAATGCAATCAGTGTGAGATAGTTTTTCTGGAAAGATTTTATTTTGGATTGATGATTCTACATCGACAGTCATCTACATACACGTCAAACATGAACTCCTCATTAAAAATGATTTGATTCCACTCTTCCTGCGTCCAAGGCACTTTCTGATTTTCGCATGCTAAACTATTCTTTTTATGGGTTCTTTATTAATAACGACTTTTCTTTTGCCTATAAGACAGACCTTGCTGGAGTAACCAATTTAAATTTTACCATATAATGACTGAATACTGTATTCAAGGAACTGAGTTGTGATATCACATAAAAAGGACCAAGTTTCCTGCATCATGGTGTAATCAAAAGAGAACTTCCAGTACTGTGATACTTGAAAACCAGCAGTTTTTTCAAACAATATTTCGTTTTTACTCAAGTTTGAGCATTGGTTTTCTGGAAGTGGTATTTTATAGCAATAACTTTGTGAAGTCGTTTACTTGTGTTTAATCTACACCCATTATAGTAAGTGCAATAATAAAACTGGATAAAACAGTCATTCACAGCTGTGAAGTTAACAAAACACATTGTGATTGTTTACAACAAAGCCTACTATGTTTAAGTAAATTAAAGTTGCTGTGCAAACATTTAGTTGCCACAAAGTTTAGTATTTGGTCGGTTTGAATGTTTGTCCTTATGATTTCTTTTTCGTTAATTTAAAATAAGCATTGGACTTCTTAATTTTGAAGAATAAATGTGAAATCGTCGCACTTGGATTGTATTAGTAAGTACATTTTGTTATATGTTTGTGAATTACATTTGGGTGTCTGAACATTTACTTGTTGGGGCTTGTATATTCGTAACCTTTCAAGCCCGAAGTGGGATGCAATATGCAGCCCAAACTATGTTTCTTTGTGGTAGGTATCTTCTGCATTTTCAACGTTAAAGAATTATCCACCGAAGGTATTCCTAGTTACCATTTTAGAAATGCGATGACATTGATAAAATAATTGTTTTCTTTCTTTTCCTTGCTCCTACAATGCAAAAAAAAGCTATTGGGGTGTGGTTTGCATCCCGCTTCGTGTGATTGGCAACGTTTTTGATTTTCACTAATTGCTAATTTTTTAAGCCTTTACGTCACCATTTGTTGCCATACCTTAAAACTAATACTTGAATGTGACAAGTGTAACTTGAAGAAGTGCATTTGGTTATTTTAGTGTGGTGTTTAGAAAGGGTTTGTGCATTGTTAAGGTGTAAATATGTCTAAAAGGCAGTGGTTGGACTTAACTTAAGAAGCAGACCAGGCAATACTTAATTTAGCAATGGTTCGATGAAGTTGAGACCGACAAATATTGATATTGCAAGTTTGAATGCATTTGTATTATGCTTCACCAAATATCCAGAATGTAAAAAAAAGAAAACTCTCCGTAGGTAAAAGTTTTTGCTTCAGCTTTGAGAGGGACTCATAAAGCCTAATGTTGAACAAAGACTAAAGAATACGAACGGCGTGCCCCAATAGCAGCTCATTATAATTGTATAATTGTATTTGCGGGGAGCTCTTACTTTTTAATAATTACTAAGCAAAAAATAATAATGACATACATTCTGTCGATGTTTTAATTAAAATATAGCACTTTTAATTTTTAATGATCTAACAGAAACAATCATATGCACAGAACAAAAGTATTCAGACTCAACACAAAATGAACATAATAGTGTTAAAAACGAAGCACGATCATTTACTTAATAAAAAATTAAAGCATGCATCAGATCCACAAATCCATGTTTTCCTTGTAAATGTCCACAGAAATAAATCTTGTAAAATTGCGAGTTATAACTTTATTTTGCAAGTTGAAATTTAATCCATTTTTTATTTTAAGCTTTCAGCTAATGGTAGGCTTTTAAAATTAACGTTGAGTATACTTAGTTATGCTATTCTCTGCTATTTTTTGTAACTGCATGAAACAACCGAAACCATGCAAAATAAATAAACAGGCTCCAACTGCAATCAAGATTATGTCTCTACAAGAATGCAAGAACGTCCTTGCCAGCTGGCATTCATTTTCAATAATATCAAAGATTGCACGTTTGTTTTATAGATGCACCGCTTGCCTTTACGCTCAGATCGCATTACCTTACAGAAGCAAAGTGTTTATAAATAAGATGATAACCATGCGAATTTTACCGCGACTCGGCTACGTTGTTCAGCTTTTCCATCACATTGAAACAGTGATAGTTCGATCTGCAGCAACAGCATTTTAGCCTGTAATTGCCAAATAAATTTGAACCCTATTTCAAATCGCCTTCAGCAGCTATCATCGACTCGATTAGCGAGAGTGTTGACACATAACTTATGTTATTGACACATTTCTTGGATCTTGTTTTACATGTTTTAAGCTGTTTCAAATAGCTACCTTCGGATCTCATTACTTACACCTTGTTATATTATAATGGTAGGATAGATGATAAAACATATTTTCAATTATTATAGAATAGTTGGTCGGAGGTCAAAAGGCTGTCAAAGGACTACGACATTGGCAATCGAAACTGTAAATGTACAAACACTGATGAAAGATGAAGATATGCTCCAATTGGAATAAGAACTAGACATAATTAGTCTATGTGAAACAAGAAAGAGAGAAAAATGTACTATTCTGAAATCAGGGCATACTATCTACTACAAGGGCTCAGAAAATAAAAGCTAAAGAGGAATAGGCTTTATCATAAACAAAAAAATATCACCTTATCTTATTAGAATATGACAATATATCAGACAGAATAAAGGCAATTAACACTTAAAATAGCTTCCAAACAAACACTAAAGTGTATCTAGTGTTACGCACCAACCACAACACACTCTGATGAGGAGGTGAAACCTTTCTACGAAGACATAATAACTATAATAAACAAAAATAAAAGCACATACAAAATAATCTTAGGTGATTTCAATGCGAAACTAGGCAAACAACAAGACAGGGCAGAAGAAAACTTAGGGAAATTTAGCTTTGATGAAAGAAATGAAAGGAGTGCTAGATTACTTGAATTTCTATCTCAAAACTCTCTTTATACAATGAAATCGTTCTATAAAAAAAAAACAGAGAAAATGGACGTGGGTTAGCCCAGACAGAAAAACAAAAAACGAAATAGAATTATTCTCCTTAGCATAGAATTTCGGCTTAGACCGCGTAGTATTTGTATATGAACACCCAGCATTTTCTGGCTTAATGTGCCTTGCACCTTGTGAAGTCGAGCAAAAACCCGCGCGATGGCCATGCTCTCTGGTGGCTCGTGTTGTTTGAGTATCTTGAGAACGAGGATACTTATGCAGATTTGGCAGTTTTGCTGTTTGTGCATCCATATTCACTAACGTTTCGCAAGACCTTGCAGCTTGCATCATCAGACTATATAATTTCAAACACAAAACAAATTGTAAAAGACGTCAGCACATTAAACTCATTTAAAATATCAAGTAACCATAGATTGGTAAGAGCATACATAGCAATAAAGAAACTGCCAAAAAAATATCGAATACTACAAAATAGGACACGTAAACATAGACCTGAGAAAGCTAAAAAACAACAATGATGCCTACAGAAAAGAACTAACACAGAAACTAAGGGAACATGACGATAGAGGGAGAATAACAGATATGGAAATCCTAACAGATAATTTAACAACATCAATGAAAGAAGCTGCTCAAAAAATAGCAAAAAAAGAGAATAATAAGACAGAAAAGCTTAGCAAACAAACAAGTGAAAAAACAATTGGTGTGATACACGCACACAACTTCCTTTTACAGTGATCTTATAATCAGCCAGAAATTTTATTTTAAATTTTTAAGCATTTGTCAAACATTTTCAAAAATTACAAATTTTACAGAAATCGTTAGTGCAAAAGACAAATTTTCTCTAAAATTTTAAGCTGAATTCAAAAATGTAATAATATACCAGGTATTCTATTTAAAATAAGGAAACAAAAACAAAAGAAACCCATTTTAGAGGTATTCAACTGGAAAATCACCCATCTCACATTAATACACATTAAAAAATGTAATAAAAATGTAGTTTGAAAAAAATCGTTAATAGTTTTTGAAAAAATAAAAAAAAACTGAAAAATCATAATGAAAAATCACAAGAGTAAACATCATACTTCCGGTTATGCAATTTTCTTCAAAAGCATGCTGTCGCATGTAGATAGTACACAAAACTTATATATGAAGTTTCAATGCCACACCTCTTTTCGTTTTTGAGATATTCTGTTCACAGACAGAAAGACACACAGCAAGACTGACACAGACAGACAGACCAATGAACAAAAACATGTTTTTTGGGTTCAGGGGACTCCAAAACGTGAAGATCTGTTGAAAACTCAATTTAGAATTTTTGGGGTGAATCCAATACTACTTCCTTTATCGTAAAAGGAAGTAATACAACACAGAAACAAACTATCGAGAGAAAACCAAACACAAGAATACAGAAAAGCCGCTAAAGAAGCAAGACAACTAATAAGAAGAGATATACAAAAATATTGGGAAACCCCAGTAGAGAAAGCAATAGACAAAAACAAATACCTGAAATGCCTAAGAAAAATAAAAGGACGACAGCAATTCATTTACTTGAAAGATAAAGATGGAACAGAAACCACCGACACACAGAAAATACTAGAGATAACAGAAGAATTCGATAGAGAAATATACACCTCCAAATTAGACGAGAGCCCCAAATTCAAGTCAAATACAGAAAAGGTCTTAAAACATTGGATCTGAAGATATGCCGGATATAACCGAACAGGAAATAGAGCTAGCACTGAACACAATGAAAATTAATAAAGCACTAGGAGATGACGACATAACGATAGAACTAATCAAAGAAGGAGAGAAAACATCCTCAAAAAACTATGTGACCTTTTCAGCGAGTGCCTCAAAGAAGGAAAAATACCGGACTCATGGAACAATGCGATTGTGGTCCTTATATATAAGAACAGAGGCAAAATAAGCTTAGACAACTACAGGCCACTTAGCTTGCTCTCACAAATCTACAAATTGTTTAGAAAAGTATTGACAAATAGACTGACTAACAAATTAGACGAATACCAGCCTGTACAGCAAGCCGCATTCAGAAAGGATTACACCACTTGAGATCATCTCCTAACGATGAGATTACTACTGGAAAATACGACAAGAGTACAGCTTGAATATCTGCCTGGCTTTTGTAGATTTCTACAAGGCCTTCGACTCAGTGGAACACTGGATAATTATAAACAGCCTAATAAACGCACGAATACTACAGGGGGATACTATATCCTCAAAATTATGCAACCTAGTGCTTGAAGAGGCTTTCAGACATCTGCAGTAGCAAAACAAGGTTATACTGATAAATGAAAGGCGACTCAACCATCTACGATTCGCAGTTGATGTAGCTCTTATCGCAGAACACTTGGAAGGTCTGAAAGATATGTTAACTAAACTTAACAAGAGACTAAACAAGATAGGATTACAAATGAACATAAATAAAAAACTAAAGTCATGTGCAAGGAAGATCCCCACATAACTATTAAAAACCATTACATTGATAATGTAAACAACTATATTTACCTCAGACATCAACTAAAACTGAGCAAAGAGAATCAGACCAGCGAGATTTATCGCAGAAGAGGCATCCTTAAAAACAAAAATAAACCCCTAAATCTTAGGTCACGTTTATTTAACTAATGCAAACTGTCCGCACTTACATATGGATGCCAGACGTGGACCCTACCAAAATTATCAATGAAAAAAATTGCAGTTGCCCGACACTCAATGGAGCGACAGATATTAGGGATATCATTGAGGGATAAAAAGACAAATAAATGGATCTGAGCCACAACCAAAGTGCAAGATGTAGTCGAAACCATTGCCACACACAAATGGAATTATGCCGGCAACATAGCCAGATGTAAAGAAAATAAATGGACAAATATCCTATTACATTAGAGACCATATCTGGGAAAGAGGAACAGAGGGAGACCACCAATGCGATGGACCAGTGACTTAAAAATAACGGCAGAATTCAACTGGACAGAAACAGTGGAGGACAGAACAAGATGGAGACATATGAAGGACGCCTATGTTCAGAAATAGACAGTAGAGAAAGACGATTGAGATTGAGATAGAATAGTTACTTCTTTCTAATGCCATATAGGCTGTTGACGGCTGGGAGGCTACCGCCCCTGAGCCCCTAAAGAGCAGCCACCACTGGTGTGGCCAGAAGTGTTAATGAAGTAATGAATTTATTAGTGCCACTGCGAATGATAATCCGCGTTTTCAACAAAAAATAAAGAGGAACTTTGCATATATTGTTCCAAAGGGCATGAACAGAGAGTCATAGAGTCTGTTAGAATTGTAAACAATTTGTTTGCCCAGATATTGGGTACAAAAAACCATTACAATTCGTAAAAATGGTATTTCAAGCACGTTTTTTTTTTTTGTTAAAAAGCCATTAATAATAAATCCACAGACATTAAAACCACACAAATCAACTGTAAACACAGTGAAAGCTGAAGTACATTTTGCACTTCACGTCGAGTTTGAAATCATCAAAAATGCTTCGGGCCACAAACGTTAACGTCATGCTAAATGCATAATAACTCAGGGAACAAGGTTATGATAAATTGATTTCAAATGAAATTTTAGTTAACAGAGGTGGTTTTAGGCAATCCTATTTAAATTTCTACTAGAAAATATAAAGAGAGTGAAAATTACACACTAGAAATTATTTTACACCGTACACATCAAAACTTAGCATATGCCGCTGCTATTGCTATATAATAGCAAGAGAAATTAAGATCAATAGTACTCAACTTAGAAGAAGGGGCAAGAGGAAATGGGTTGAAGATCAACGAATGAGGATCTAATAGTAACCAGTGCAGTTGATGGCAAAAACTATAGTTTGGAAAAATTTGAGGTGTTTAATTGCTTAGACGTCATCTTGTTAAATAATAACGATGAAACCATAAATGTAAAAGAAAAATTCAGGGACACTACTACAAGTTCTCAATTCAAAAAATGTTTCATGGTAAACCACAATTAGAATATATCAATCTGCACTTTTATAAAAATACAAGCCTTGGACATTGAGCCCAAGTACTATAAACAAATTGAAGGTCTGGGAGCGGAAATATTGAGGGAAGAAAGTAGAAGATATATAATGAGAGCACCATAACACCCCCCCCCCCCATATTTTGAAGTCAAATTAGTCAGCATTGGAAAAACCTAG
Organism: Agriotes lineatus; assembly: GCA_940337035.1. Classification (NCBI taxonomy): domain Eukaryota; kingdom Metazoa; phylum Arthropoda; class Insecta; order Coleoptera; family Elateridae; genus Agriotes; species Agriotes lineatus. Next base: position 125,994,933 of record OW679195.1, read on the forward strand.
AAATCTTATTTGTTTCCCTTTCAAAATAAAAATTTAAAAAAGTTATATTGACAGTTACTGATGGAGCAACATGTCACACTGCACAGATATCATACAGTAGCCATAGTCATGTGACTTAACGCCTTGCGACTTTTGGTCATGAGAATATTTAAAAAGCAAGGTTTATGTCAATAACCTACCTATATAGAGGGTGATTCAAAAATGGCGCATTTCCTCTGAAGTAGTTGTTGGAGACTACTAGCAGAGTACGGGAAAAATAACAAAAAAAAATCTTAACAATCATTCCTCTGAAATATTAACAGCTGAAGATCCATTTTGAAATAAGCTATTTACCGATATTTATTAAAAATTCAACGTTTGAATCGAAGATTATTATTGTTATTAATCATCTCAATTAAAAAAACTGACAGTTTCATCAAACTTACCTAAAATTTTAGTTTTCAAAACTTCAGTTTTTGGTGCCTAGTTTTGAAAACTAAAATTTTAGGTAAGTTTAATGACTCTGTCAGTTTTTTGAATTGGGATATTTAACCCTTCAGTACCCGTTTACGGTCTGTGAGACCGAACAAACACATTATGCAGTATATTACTTAATGTGCTAGCGTTAGTTTACCGCCCATTTCACTACCTTCCTATATATTGCCATTGAAGATCCGTATGCAGTTTTGAGTTCGTGCATGCAGTGGTTTAAAAGTTATTTATAATTTCGGTTTCAGAGACCGAAGCGGGTACCCGAGTTGTTTTTATTTTTACCTTTGATATACGACCAATGTGAGAAGAAGGAGGTATTTTCTGCATTTTTAGTAACACTGTTATACTAAAACTTTATTATAGCCATGGCAGATTTTATGAGAAGGAATAGGGGCGACTAGAACAGACGATGCGAGATATAATAGCGGAAGAGGATATCGACAACGCGTTTTATGATGACGTGCCATCGTCTGACGAAGATAATTTATTGGAAACTAGGGAAATGAACAGTGACACTGAACAGGAAATATCTGATTATGAAGACGTTAGTAAACAAGAAACTAATGCCATAAGATATCTCATTATTTTTATGGAGGTGGCAGAGGGGTGTCGGACTGCGAGACCGGTGCGGGTACTGATGTCTTAGAATTTTGAACGGGTACTGGAGGGTTAATAACAATAATAATCTTCGATTCAAACGTTGATTATTTAAAGAATATTGGTAAATAGCTTATTTCAAAATGCATCTTCAGCTGTTACTATTTCAGAGGAATGATTGTAAAGATTTTTTTTGTGGTTTTTCCCATACTCCGCTAGTAGTCCCCAACAACCCATCCAGAGGAAATGCGCCATTTTTGAATCACCCTTAGAGGCATTGAAATAAAATATCATAAAAGAAATAAAAGCCATCCCACAAAGAAAAGCTGCACAATGCCATGCACAATAGCACAATGTGCAACCCCGATTAGAGAAATGCATGAGGAGGGAGGGCTGCTACTTAATAGATGTAATTTTTAAGAAATGACCATGTTTTCGTTTGATATTTTTGCATTAGTGTTAATTCTCTAGTTCTAAAAAAATCATTTTTCATACACTGTCTAAAAATCTTTTGTAACACATACCAGAATAAAACTTTTTGAGTTTCCATTTTGAAGAACCAAACGAGATTTCCAGCTTTTTCCAATGCTGACAAATTTTACTTCAAAATGAGGGCGATTTTTATGGTTCACCCCTTATTTAAGAAGACCAAATAAGAAGCTGATAAAACAATAGAAAACCAGACATAATAGAGCATATCTTCAGATTACAAAGAGGAAGCCCTCTACTTTTTCTGATGTATGTTAATGACAACCAATTGTGATATTTGTGGCACTATAGTTCTATATGCTGATGATCTGTGCTGTTCTAGGCGAGAAATATGGACTCGGTCGAGGATAAGTGTATACCGGGTGCTGACTTGCGCGACGCACCATAGGATTTTGCATAGTAAATTCTTTTTATTTAATTATTTGCTCACCTAATTATTTTCGAGCTAAATTTTAAATATATTTTTTGTAGAGAAAAAATAGTGCATCCATTCATACTATTGCTAACAATTTTTCATTTTCTGGAACTGAAGGAATGCAAAAAGTCAAACTGGCATTTTTACAAAAATCAGTGATGCTATGGAATTATTTAAACAAGCCAATGCCAAAGCAAGTGCGTGCGGGGCGGTAATATGTGTTGTTGGTTTGTTGGTCTTTGATGTTTGACGTTTATAATAATTCCTTATTAACTATCTTCTGCTTAATGTCTCTAAAGTGCATGGACCTTGTCCATAACAAAAATGGTTTTATGGTGGACGTTTGTTAAGTAAGCTCCTTGTTTATTGGAAAATATCAGTATCACAAAATTCCAAGCAGTACAACCACTGATATATTAAGTTTAAAACTACAGGCACGTTATAAAATATTCGTAGGTGCAATAATGAGGTTCAGAATTTACACCAAAACGAGAAAAATGACAATACGTTCAATCTTTTGACGGCAGTGACTGGATTGCGTTGGCATTGGCTTGTTTCAATAATTCCATAGCCGGCCGACAGCCGGGTGTTTTCAAATTGCATAGGAATAAATGCAAGTGTACACACGCACGGCAAATTCGCCGTCGCCGACGCAAGAAGTTTACAGAGACGGCCTAAAGAGAATCAATTGCAACCGCATTTCAGTTGTTTTTGAGTCTTGCACAACACATATATCGGGTGTCCGTTCTCAAAGTCGAACATAGGCGATTAACATTGTATTAAACGTTGTTGCCGATTCCTGCTAGCCAATTGAACTTACAGGGAAGGTAATGGTATCAATGGAAAGATAAAATTATTACGCATCAAATGATACCAATAATAATATTCAAGATGCAATTTTTATTTTAAAATACTAATTTAAAACTTGGGGATTTTTAAATATGTCATGCTTTGCTTTTCAAGTTCGATAGCATTTGTCAAAAAAATTGGTAATTAGTTGGCGTAAATCAGGTATTTTCTGTCAACGTCTGTTAAAATTATCTACAGAAAGATGAATTATTTCAATGAAAAATGAGTGAATGCACTAATGTTAATTGCCTATGTTCGACTTTGAGAATGGACACCCGGTATAATCAGTGTGATTTGGGATAAATCGTCTGATGAATAAATCTAGAAATGCTTGGAAAGAGGTGTTCGAATTAATTATAGAAAACTATAATAAATTATCGGAACGAGAAAGAAAAGACAAGAGTAAGTAATGCATAATATTTATTTTAGTATTGCATTTGCTCACCTGCTCTTATGTGGCAAAACATAGTATTAAATGCTCCCACTGCTGTCCTTTATGCCATCAACAGGTGAATCCACAGTTTTCTGACGCGTGGCTTTTTATACTTTCTGCGTTTATGTAATAGCTACTTTGTGAATCAATTTCATCGATTGAACCATAAACTACAAATTCTCACCAACCAATAATTAATAGCTACAAACTGTACTGAATACGCTTCTGTACGATACTAACGTTGGATTGTTTGTTACGAAGTAAGTACGAGCTCCCCCTGTGAAAGGTGACCACGGTTTTTTCGCCGATGGCAAAACTGCCGGCCGGCGAAACAACCGTCCGTGTGAAAGAGGGCTTAAACATGTATTGATCATATACTTATGAAATCGAATATTAATCATTAGAACATTTTATCTATATTACTGAATTCAAAAATAACAAGTCATAGTATAACATTAGTCAACACTGTGTATTTAGATTCAACAAACAACTTATGTTTAGTGTTTAATTCGGTTAATGGAATAGCATTGTAAAAGAAGACGGATTATACAATTGAAAATTCAAATGAGATAGTTAACTGTATGACTACTAAAGCAGTAAATAATAAAGGAATATTATTTCGGACAAATAACTGAACGTTCTTGGCCTATTTTCATATTTTCAAATTCAGGCGATGATATATTCAATTGATACTTGGCCAAAGCATGAACAAACGTCGTCAACGTAAAATTTCATCTATCCCATAATAAATTAATATGCAATGCTTACAAACAGCTAACAAATAGCAGCAGCCATTTTAATACTCTTTTGATTTAAATTAAATAGCATCAATATTTACACAGGAGTACCTAAGTTATTACAATAATTAGAGTAGCAGCTAACTAACAAAACCTAAACACCTACCCTTTTGGCCTTCACAGGAGTCGGCTCTTTCGGGGCGACAACCTTTTCGGGAGTCTGGAAAGTCCCCTCCTGAAAAAATAAACTTTGCTGTTTCATTCATCGCTAAAAAAAGAATCTTAATTTTAAAATATTTGATCCGTAAAGATTGACTAATTTAATTTATTTCCAAAGCCTGATTAATATTTTTCTATACAATTTACGACAAAAAATTATTAACTTAAATCAGCCATAACAATAACATGCTACACACGATGTTTAAAAATAGCATAAATTAAATACTGTAAGTTAGAAGATGCTGCTATTTTGATTAAAAACATTGTTAAAGAAATAACAAATTATAGTCTTTTAAAAACTTCAAAAAATCCCGCAGAGAAAGTTTTGTAATTTTATATTCGAAATGCAAAAACAAAACCATTATACATTAATGAATGTAATGTGGCTTAGCATGAATATTCACCTTTTTAGGTTCGGCCTTCACAGTAGTTGTGGATTCAGACCTACGTTTTTCATGTGTTTCTGTCTCTGGTTTCTCCACTGATTCACTTGAGGAACTGAGGGACAGCTTTTCCTGAAACAGAAGAATTAAAAATTGAGAACATTTCGCTTTTATTTATGCCCAAGTTTTGCAGCGACACTTTCTAAATTGCAGCAACATTTACGTTAACACAGTTGCAATTTAAGATAAGCATCAATGATGTTTCTACTTCCACGACATTGCATGGGTGACCATATATCGCCAAAATGTGCAGCGTTTTATATTAAATTGACCTATTCGGTATTTTTCCCAATTATTCATCATGTGCGATAATTCTTTAACACATAGTTCAAGAGAATCAAGTAACTCTAATATCGAAGGCATAGTAAATGCTCTAATGAAAAATTTAAATCCATCGTCCATTTACCTTATAAATAATATTCAGAGGAAACAGAAAAATATTGCCGTTTAAAATAAATTTTTGTCGAAATTGATGACATTTTTAGGATTACTACATACAAACAAATCCAAAAAAAACACAGATAGCCGGACATCTACAACCACAGGACCCAATAACAATCTCACAAAGGTAATTAAAGTTCCACCAATTTTCATACACAACGCGAGTAATCACAAAAAAATTATCTCGGACATCAAAACAATAACGGAAGACAGAGAGTTCACAACCGCTTTTAGCAGTAAATACTTAAAAGTAAACCTAACGCCACATGATGACTACCGCAAGTTAACGAAATATGACATGAACAACTTAGTACAATTTCACACTTTTCAAGACCACAACGAGAAACCTTTGTCGGTGGTCATTAAAAATGTACAGCTCTCGCTAACAGAGGAAGAACATAAAACTGAACTTTTAGCAAAACAACTCCCCATAAAAAGTGTAACTTGTCTATTAAGTAAAGAAAAAAAACCCAATTCCAATCTCCGCAGTTATATTACCGGCAACTGAAGCAGCAAAAGAAATGTATAATATAAAAACAATATTCCACTCGATAGTGACGGTTGAGGCAAGGAAAAAGGCAAGTAATATCCTGCAGTGCCATAAGTGCCAACGTTTTGGGCATACAAAAAACTATTGCGCAGCTAAAATAAGGTGCGTCAAATGCCAAAAAGATCACCCGCCCAAAGCTTGTAAAAAAATTCCCAGCAACCCTCCAAAGTGCGTGAACTGTGGGGGTAACCATCCGGCAAATTACAGAAGATGTCCCCACAACTTGGCACTTCAAAGACAGCGCATGACAATAGTGAGTCCCAGGTCAGCACGCCAGCAGGCAAACTACTCAAATGCACCAAACAGCATCCCTTACAACCAATCCTTGCTATCAAATCGAAACCATGACAACCAAACAACAGATCAAACCCCCAAACCACTCCAACCTTCCCATCTTGACTCAGTATTACAATTCATCAAAGACCTAATAATCCCTCTAATACCCCAAATCAAATCCTTTATATTAACTCACATTCTACCAAACAGCCTCAATGGATAACGCTCCTAAACACATTCAAAAACTAACAATCCTCAACTGGAATGCCAGCGGTATTAGATCCCAAAGAGTACTATTTATATCATTCCTAGCAAGATATAGTGTCGACATCGCCTGTATAACCGAAACCCATCTAACTGAAGGGGAAGTGTTTAAAATACCCAGTTACGAAACATACTGCAGAGACAGAACAATTGGTGCTGCATGGGGAGATGTAGCAATTATGATAAAACAACGATTACAGCATAGCACTCCCATAGACATTCCAATACAAAACCTTGAAACAATTACAGTCAATGTCAGTAATACCAGTCTCAATCCAATTAAAATCACTTCAGCATATAAACAACCAAACAAACCACTTAAAGACGCCGACATACAAAACCTATTTAACACTACGACTCCAACACTAATAATAGGCGACTTGAATAGTAAATGCACCTACTGGGGCTGCCGCGCCAACAACCCAAGCGGCAACAAGCTAAACCACCTCGCTGCAACACATCAGTTACAGATATATACTCCCGAGTGAATATACGTACCTACTATCCGTACAGAAGCGATCATTTGCCTGACATCCTTGACATTATAATTACAAAAAATTTCCACATGCCAATCCAGCAGAGTATAATACCCGAACTTGACTCAGATCATCCCCCCGTGCTCATTACTTTTACCGCTACACCAGTACTCAGACAATCAATACCCAGAATGATAAAAGGTTTCGTTGACTGAGAACAATTTCAACAAAAATTAGACTCACAGCTTCTAAATCCAATCAAACTCCAAAAACCCTCTGACATCGACATCCACATAGAAGCATTAACGACGAAAATCAATAATTCAATTCAAGCATCAACAAAACCCTATAACTATAGAAAAGTAATCAACCCAAACATCCCCCCAGCATAAATCCTAGACCTAATAAACCAAAAAAGCAGAACCCGTCCACTTTGGCAGAGAACGAAAGAACCGCTACTTAAAAACCAACTTAATAACCTCACTCACAAAATCAGAAGAGAAATCGAAAAACATCGAATATTCACATACAGAAAGCACATTGAAAACATTGAACCAAACAGCACTGAACTATGGAAAGCCACCAAAAATATAACCCGAATAAAGGAAACAATTCCAACCCTTGAAACACAGGATGCAACATATACCACCGATGAGGAAAAAAGCAATCTGTTTGCCAAACACTTGGAAAATACATTCACGCCAACAATCTCCGAAGAAAACCAATTGCACTCTCACCATATAACATCATATATTGAAACACACCAACCAATACGGGATGACTTGACCCAACCCACAACACCGAGCGAAATTGGCACATATATACAAAACCTGTCATTAAGAAAATCTCCTGGCCACGATTTAATACCGAATGTGGTACTTAAAAGATTAACCAAAAAAACACTCGCTTTCTTGGCTACGCTATTCAACGTCTGTCTGAGGATGCGATACTTCCCCACCAAATGGAAGTTCGCTCACATCCTGATGTTTCACAGACAAGGGAAGCCCAAAGGAAATTGCAGCTCATACCGTCCCATAAGCCTTCTTCCGACGCTTTCAAAATTATTCGAAAGAGTCATACTAGAACGCCTACAATTGTAACTGAATGAACACCGCATAATTCCAGCAATACAATTTAGATTTAGAGAAGGTCACTCTATCATACAGCAACTCCAACGAATTGTAGAAACTATCGAACACGGCTACGAAAACAAGCAATACACAATGGCGGTTTTCCTAGATATAACACAGGCATTCGACAAAGTTTGGTTAGAAGGATTAAACTACAAGCTACTGCATAATCCTCTGCCTCAATACCTGACAGTAACCATCTTTTCGCTTCTGGAAAACAGAACTTTTGCTGTTCACATTAACGGCACCATATCGGACACCAAAAGCATCCATGCTGGGGTTCCTCAAGGAAGCGTATTAGGTCCAAAGCTTTTCAACATTTTTATCAGCGATATGCCAATCCCAATCCACAGCAAGGTAGCGCTTTTCGCGGACGACACCGGCATAATAACACAGGACGCAGACCTGCACTTAGCCATAAACAGCATACAAACGGCATCTAACCACATGGGCAACTGGTTCACTAAATGGTGCATAACATTAAACCACACAAAGTGCAAAGCCAAAGTTTTCGCTCTGAAACGCATTAGATAGCACAGCAATATCAACATCAATGGTAAGCCGATCCCCTGGAGTCTACAGCATGAAGCAGTCAAATATCTGGGAGTTCACTTAGACACTCGACTTACATGGCGCCATATCAACACTAAACTCAACCAAGGATACAACAGGCTGAGGCAGCTATATCCACTCATCAACCGCAATACTCCAATGCGAAAAGAATGCACCATCCTGCTGTACAAAGCGATCCTCAGACCATTAGTAACATATGCCTGCCCAGTCTAGAGCACAACTTCCAAAACTAACATTAAAAAGCTCCAAGTGTTTCAAAATAAGATTCTGCCCATATCGATTAATGCCCCCAGGCATAGAAGAAACTGTCAAATCCACCACGAACTGGGAATGGAGACAATCGAACAATTCATAAATAAACTCACCAAAACTTTTATTGAAAATTTGCGGTACAGCGGCAACACCATTATCCAACAGCTTAGGCATCAGAATATTCACACGCGCCTTAAAAGAAAATTGCCACAAGATATAATTCAAACTCCAAACGTTAACAATGAGTCAGATGATAACAGTGAGTGAGTGATGCAATTAAGTCTTGAGGAACCATGATCCTCCTATGTTATGTCCTGAAAATTAAAACATGTACATTGTAACAACAAAACCATGTATAATACTGTTAAATGTTGAGCTGGTTCTCATTAATAATAAAAAAAAACACTTGTTTTATTTGCAACAGAAAAAAGAGAAAACGTAAAGCAAAAGTGTGGGTTCATCCAGTGAATATTGAAAGGCCTATTGCTGGCACTTTAGTCACTTTGTTTAGCACTTTGTAAAGTGATGTAAACCAATCTCTCAATTACATTAGAATGTTAATAGCAACATTCGAATAAAGTGCAAGAGCAACTCATTAGGCAAAATACCAACGAGAGACGCCATCTCACTGGCGGAAAGCCGTTCTGTCTGAAAGGCTCCATATAGCACAATGTATATCAAGACGCCCTGTATAGCACGACGTCGTGCCCGAGCTTGATATATGCCGTTGTGTTTACGGCGGCCGTGTACGACTAAAGTCGTGGCCGTCTCATATGAAAGGCTCCATAAGAATCAAGAGTCTTCAAAATGCACGGCACTGTGCCGTACACGGTGCACGGCAAAAAGTCGTTTCGTCTGAAAGGGGCCTTATGTGTCAGAAGTAATAATTATAACAGTAGTTGTTAAGTTATCTAACCTTTCAGTGATGTGGTACGGTTTCAGAGATTGATCGACTAGTTTTTACAAAAATTTATAAAATTAGGCAGGGGTAGTTTGGTGTAGCGTTCAGTACCTTCATAGCATGTTGCACAGAACCGCAGTACGCTTCGGGAGGTGTCAGAGGGCAGTGCAGTTTAAGTTATTTACAATTTCGGTCAGTGAGACTGACCACATTATTAGTGTACTTGAAAAATTTGTTGGGTACGTATGACACTGGTTTATATTTACTGTAAAATTGTACATTTCTTGCCTGTTGTTGTTCAGGAATGGGGGATTAGGAAAGGGAACATGCAAGACTTGTAAGCCTATTTGATGAAGTTGCCAAAGATGTTGAACAGTAATCGTCAGCCTCCCACAAAACGAACAAAGTGGATGAGGGATGCGTATTTTGTGGGGAGACACAAAACGAGTAAGTACAAAAAGCATTTACCTATACAAAATGTTAGAATGTGCAGCAAAAACATAGTGACACGTTTACCAGGTGTAAGGCAGCGTGCTAAAGGATTAACATCTGCTATCAACATTTGGAGAAAAAAAATTAACGATCGAATAATAAATATTGTAGTAGAAAACACAAATTATGCAATAAGTAATGTTATTGATAAGTACACGCAATTCACCAATGCCCAACCAATTAATATTCTGGAAATAAAAGCTTTACTTGGATTGCTATATTTATCTTGTGTGAGAAAGACCAATCATCTTAATGCAGCCGACCTTTGGAAAACCAGCGGTACTTCTACAGAAATATTCCGTCTAACATTGGGTCTAGCAAGATTTAGATTTCTACTAAGACATCAAGGAAGCAAGAGAAGAAAGAATTAAAACCGATAAACTTGCTACCACTAGGGAACTTCTTGAATTATTCGACATAAACTGCAAAGAAAATTATACTATGTCACCCTATGTGGGTTCCGCCAGTACATTCCAAGTAGACCCAACAAGTACGGGATTAAAATGTTTGCACTTGTAGACAGCAAAATGTTTTATACAAGTAACCTTGAAGTATACGTGGTAACTCAGTCTGAGGGACCCTACTCCGTCAGCATCACATAACATTCTTAGGAACCAGAAGCAAAAAAAAGACAACTTCCACCTGAATTTGTACAGGGAAAGAAGCAATCGATAAAATTTAATATGTTTGGCTATCAGGAAAATTGTACTTTACTTTCACATGTTCCAAAAAAGGGCAAACATGTTTTGCTGATTTCCACTTTACACCATGACGACAACATAGATGCAGCTACCGGAAAACCAGAAATGATTACTGATTATAGTAAATTAAAAGGTGGCGTTAAGGTGGTCGATAAAATTTCTGCTAACTATAATTGCGCTAGATCTACCAGGCGATTGATTGCCTATGGTGATTTACTACAGCCTAATGAATATTGCCGCAATTAACGCATATATAATTTATAACGCAAATAACCCTAATAGCAATGAGCTAAGGAGAAACTTTTTGAAAACTCTGAGCTTTGTATTAATTAATGACCACTTGAAGGAACATGGTACATCTCTGGCTATTCCCAGAACATTGCGCTGGAGAATAAAAGAAATTTGTGGCATGGATGCTGGAATCCACCTGCTGGTAGCAACAGAGTTTGGCCGTTGCGGTTTCTGCACCTCAAAAAAAACAAAACAGGAAAACCAAGATACAATTGCATAAAGTGCAGAAAATTTATATGTTTGGAGCACATTATGGTAATATGTCAGAGTGCTACCAAGGAAATGAGACCTGAAAGACTTTGCATCTAGAAATTCTTTTTTTTTACGATGTTGTGTTATATGTATAAACCTAGTTATAAGCAATTATCATAAGTACATAAGTTTAAAATTTGTATTTTTTATATAAATAAAGAACAAAGGTAGCTATGCGCAAAATAGTAACCTTTGCAATTAAAAATAAATTTAAAACACCTAGATATTTCATCCATTATTCCGTAGACACAAATCAACTGCCCCTAGGGCACAAGTGTTTCTACATTTTAATTCGAAGTCTATCAACTCAACCTGACATTTTGAAAAAAGTTGTCTCTGGACAGTCTACACCACTAATGTTAAAAAAAACCACCACACCACTGAAAAGTTTTATCAAAATTTAAATTACATATGTTGAATCAATGAACACCTTCAGCAGTTTTTATAACTTAATACATTTGTAATTATTGATGGTGTAGTTTTTATGTTAATTTTCAAATAAAATTTTGCCGCCAGTAGGTGACGCTTATGCAATGGTTTAGGTTATGTATGTTTATTGCATTCTAAAACATTAACCTAATATGAATTAAAAATCGACATGTTTCAATTTTCAAAGCAAAGCTCGACTTTCGTTTGCTCACATGTTATGTTATCAAGTTGATGCAATACGCGGTATATTCAGTAAAGATCACGTTTGTGGCCACAATGGCCGCCGTGGCGATGGTTTTCATCTCAAAACGCGTCCTTTGTAAAGTTCCGCCGTTTTCGATAGACCTAATTTTTCAGTTAGCTGCAACCTGGCAGATAACCTGGCGCCTTTTTACAAGCAATTTTCATTTCAAAGTAAATCCCGCGCTAAGCAAATGCACTAAAAGTTACTTACCATCTTGAAGTTCTGATCGGCGAAGATTCGGTCACGAAAAGACCGTTACTCGTCGAACCGCGCGTTTTAAACAAATGCTAGTGTACATGTACACGTTAGCCAACCTTATAGAAATTAACGTAATTCCACCAAAAAACTGCGCAGCAGTAACTACTGCACCGATCATCCGGTAACTTTAAGCATTTTGCCAGGTCGTCTATTTTTAATACGAGTCTCCTATATTCTAATTTATCTCATATTTAACATTCTAATATGATACTCATTTATTTGCAACTTTTCTACAAACATTTAAGTTCTACAGGTTATCAACAGTTTTCTCTAAATTAACCTTCAGCATGACGCATTTGTCCTAAACAAAAAATGTATACAAACTCGTTATATTTTCAATTTCCCTCCATACCCAGCGTATTACATTGGCTAGCAGCTGCCATTATGTACTTTATGACAGCTTATGTAGGGCATATTTTCTCTATAATGTCGAATAAGTGGAAAAAATGGAGAAATAGAGCGAGCATGCAATTACTTAAAACTGAATTATGTACTATTTCCAATTTTAATATGTGTGTGATAAATTTTACAACTACTCTTTGACTGATCTAGAAATTTTATCTAGTTGACAAAGCCAATTAGCCTACAGTATGAATGCAAAGAGCTAATTTTTAGTATTTCAGTTACGAGATATTTTATATTTTTTACTTTTTATGTACCTACCTGGCATAACTATTGACTAAGAATTTATTTGTGAAAGCCTTTTTCACTACACAAAACAATGTCATGTATTTTGATATAATTTCATATATTTTACTAATGCTACCCTGTATTTAAATAACTATAACAAACTAATAACACAGCACACCAGCCGACTATTAATTCTTTGTAGTTTGAAATGGAAATTACCTTGTGTTAATAATTGCTTAATGAACTATTATTATTACTACTTTACAGAATACCGACCGCTTTAAATAGACTATTCAATACAAGATGCTCTATACACATTTTATCGAATACAGCCCGCTTATAATGCATTTTATCCAATATAAACCATTTTAAATACACTTTACTGAATATAGACCTCTCCTAGTAGATTGTACTGAACATAAACCAACCGTTTAATATTGTACTAAACTCAAAACAATTCATAATATTTTATTAAACACACTAATCACCCATACTATACTTCACTGAATCCGAACGGTCAACTGTCAACTGCTACACGGCTGTTTATGGCATTTAGCTTGAACCTCTCATTCATTTGCGTTCAACGTACCTATAAATGATTGTGTACTATAATAAACCAATAATTGCATACCTACTATTTTATTTCTTGCCTGATATTACTACCTGTTTCATATTACTGCTGTTGAAAGTCTTAGTTGCTGATATCTATAAACCCTCAACAATGAGAGTATTGTGGCTTCACAGCCAAAAAGCCTCCAAAGAGCCTCTGGACCTAAAGAAAATTAACTATAAAATCTAGCAACTAAGAAACCACTGTAGGTATAGCAGAATAACCTGCCCTCAACCAACTTGAAAATAAAACACCCACACTAAAAAATTTCATATACGTTGGAGCACAAGCAGGAATTGAAACATGACGCAGTGACTTCAAACATCAAGCAAAAGCTGTCTGTCATGCAAAAATAGGTAAGACCGGTTGAAGAAGATTCAAAGTTTTTGTGGTGCAAGAAAATGTAGTTGAGAATGAGAAACACCAAAAACTTAAACAAGAAGATGCAATAAAGAGCATTACCGACAGAACCCGTTAGCAGAATTAGAAGCTGGTGATAATGTACTGGTTTAATTTATAGACTGAAGAAAAAAGAGGTATAGTTAAAAAGCTTGGTTTATTCACCAATTGCTTCATAGATCAACTCCTAAACTGATTCAGCCAATTCCTTGAAAGGACATAGCAACCCTCACGTTTCCAGTTGCTACTTGTGGAAGCCAGAAATTGCAGTTCCTGCACTATATATCCAATCTTTTACAACAGTTTTTTGCATTTTCAACCTTCACCTATGTAAAAGGTAGCAGAATACTAAATTTGATAGTTCCAACACTCTATGCCTCAGCTTTAGTCTTCATGTCACTGCAGACGTTTCCCTTCACAACAATTTCCACTGTTGGTATCTTCCCATCAATGAAAAAATCACCGACCTCATACTATTCTTGGAGAGATGACAAAACATAAGCCTGTTGTACAACGTACATAAAAACCAACTTCTGCTAGTACTAAACCAACCGTGTGTTACTGGAAAATTTGGAATGACTTCCTACAAGACTAACAAGAATTTCCTCTTCTGATCCACTATCATACAAACCTAAAGGGTTAGATAATCCAGTAAATATAGCAAAAAGAAGAAAACGCCTTAAGCTATGTAACAGCTCTGCAGATTCGTATTATCTGACATTGAGGGATGTCCAAAATGCAAGACACGTATTGGTTACCTCAAAATCTCCATGTAGAGTATCATGTCAATGTAAGACGCATCTGACTATAAAGTTGTAAAAGATTATATGCATATACCAGGTTTAAATGACTACCACCAAAAACATGGAGTACTTCTTCCAACATAAAATCTGTCCGGTAAATTTCGATACGATACCCACTATATAATTCAAAGATGCAAACTACTTTTCACAAAAATTTGAAAATACTATGTACTGTTTGAGGCTTTCGCGGTTACTCGAATTATTCTCCTTAGCATAGAATTTCGGCTTAGACCGCGTAGTATTTGTAGATGAACACCCAGCATTCTCTGGCTTAATGTGCCTTGCACCTTGTGAAGTCGAGCAAAAACCCGCGCGATGGCCATGCTCTTTGGTGGCTCGTGTGGTTTGAGTATCTTGAGAACGAGGATACTTAGGCAGATTTGGCCGTTTTGCTGTTTGTGCATCCATATTCACTAACGTTTCGCAAGACCTTGCAGCTTGCATCATCAGAGTGAAATTCGCGAACTGTGTTTTACGGTTTCTTGACGGGTCAGGATAAGTTAAAATTGCAGCGCATTCAGAACTCGTGTGTTAGATTCATCTGTTCTGTCCCTTTCATGGCTCATATATCCCCATTTCTGGCTCAACTGAATGAGTTAAATGTAGACGACAGGTCAACATATGTTTTTGGTTTGTTCTTGTGGAGGTTACTTCGGAATAGAAAACCCGACTATTTGTATGGGTTTCTTGTTACTCGGTCACAGGTACATGCTGTTAGCATCAGAAATGATAATTATACTATTCCTCATCATATTTCCACTCGGTTCCGGGGGTGCTTCTCGTTTTGTGCGCCGGATATACTAAATGTGGCCTTTAACCTTCTGGATTTGGGTTACAGTGCATTTATTCGTAGGTTTAGATCTACAGTTGGTACCTGATGTATGGGTTTAGTTTTGGCTATGTGTACTTAATTAATTAGCATGGCATGTATTCTTATGTTTGTAACTGGAAGAGTGGAAGATCCGTCCATTATGGGCGGAACTCTTTTTCCATTTATGTAAAACTAGATTTTGCATAATAAACAACAGTTTGGTAGTGATCGCATGCCTGGTTAGAGCCACATGAACAATTTAACGTTGGCCACATGAACAATTTAACGTTGGCCACTTGTGCCCCGATGTTACGCCTGTGGTTTTGTGGAGATGATCTACAAAACTAAATCTTAACTTCTAATATGAACATTTTTAACAAGAAATAATAACTTACACCATGTGTTCTAGAGGTGATTCAAAACCAAACAAAAATCATATACACTTTAGGTTAATTCTTTTCCGTTCTTGAGATATCCACAGAAGAAAAAAATTTGCATCAATTAATGTAAATTTATGTATAGAAATAAGAAAGCTAGATGAAATGACATTTGTTGATAAGTAAGAACTGTCAAAGTCATCATTAATTAATTACTAGAAGAACTAAACACTAATAAAAAACAATCAAAAACAGGTGTCTGATTGCTACAGGACCATTCACGTTGGTAGCAACTGCTAAACTGAGACAAAGGACAAGACAAACCTTCCACCGGAGGTGGGCGAAACTTGTTTCCTAACAAAATGTTGTTGTACCTTTGTTCTATGTACAGTTGCGGCCAAAAAAAAAATGGGACAGTTACGTCTATTTTCGCGATTATTCCACCTTTGTCACTGCATTTATGTGTGGCATAATTACTTTGTAGTGTTATTTCTAATTTGGAATGGTTTGGTAGATGTCAAATATTCAATGTTGCAATATGACATATTAATAAAACAAATTCAAGCAGCTAGAATTAGACAAAAATATGTTATAAGGGTTGTCACATTTTTTAGTGGCCGCAACTGTCTTCTTCTTCTATGGCGCAGCAACCCAGTTGGATTATAGCCCATCCACATAGGGAAGTGTAAAGATTCCATTAACAAGGTGAATCACTCCTTAGTGTTATAGTTTACGCACTGTACTTTGGCCACGATTGTTCTTGTAAGTCTTAATATGATTAGTTTGTCTACAACTGCGGGTGTGTTTTAGCACTAATCACAATTTTTTCCCAATCCGTTCTACTATGCACTGTTTCAAAGCAACTATTAACACCAATTATTTTAAGGCCCCATAGCACACTTTTGATCCATTTCTTACATGGCCGCCCTTTCCTTCTGGGGAGGTCCGGAGTCCATAGCGTCAGTTTCTTCAACAGCCTTCATTTAGCCTCATAATGTACCTGAACCATTTTATGCGTTGCGCCTTTATAAAGTTTACTTGTCTTCCCTCGCTAACTCTTTCTTGATTTCATGATTCATTCTATATTGGTCTCCATTGAGTTTAATGGGTCCTAGTATTTGCCTTATGATCTTCCGTTCGAATTTTCTCAATGTTTCTGCTTCTCCGTCGGTAAGGGCAAGAGTTTCCACGGCGTAAGTCACCACTGGTCTGATAAGGGTTTTATAAATCTTCATCTTTGTTCTACGGCTTAGCTTCTTGTTCAATAGCATATTTTTGTTGCTATAATATGCTTTGTTCCCTTTCTGTATTCTATACTTGGTCCTTCAATTAGGTTCATCTTGGTTCCCTATTACACAACCTAAATAGTTAAAGCTTTCTACACATTCAAATTCAAACTGTCCTACTCTTAGTGTTCCGTTGCTATTATCGCCTTTTCTTGTTTGCATGTAATTTGTTTTCTCTTGATTGATGTGAAAACCATAGTTTTGCAATTTGAGCTAGGCTCATTACTGATTTTATGAGTTCATCTTTTGGTCTGCTGATTATAGCTACCTATATCGTCGGCGTAGGCTGTTAGTTGCGTCATATTGTTAGTAATATGGCCTACTGGTTCCGCTCTTCTTATTATAGACTCTAGTGTAATATTGAACAGGGTTGCAGAAAGCACGTCATCTTGCCTTACTCCTTTGTTTATTGCAAAATTGCTCGTTGCTATGTCTTGTAGCTGAACTGCTACATTGTTGTTTTCTAAAGTCATTCTCACAAGTCGTATTAGCTTCGGCGGTATACCTAGATTGCTTAGTTCTTGTAGCATTTTGTTCCCGACAATGGAGTCAAAAGCCTGCTTAAAATTGATGAAGATGAAGTGTAGATTTATACTATATTCATATGCTTTTTCTGAGATCATTTGTAGAATATGTATCGCGTGTTCCTTCCCGCTCTAAATCCGTACTGGTAATCACCTATCAGTTGTTCTGAGTATTGCATTAATCTGTTCTTGATTAGCGTTGTTAAAGTTTTGTAGGCAGTGCACAATAATGTAATCCCACGGTAATTTTTACAGATTTCGTTATTGCCTTTTTTATATCACACTTGCTTGTGCCCAGTCCCTGGGTATTATTTCCTTCTCCCATATTTCACTTATTAACGTATGCATTTTCTCGTATAATTCTTTACCACCATGAATCAGTAATTCAGCGGTTATATTATCTGGCCCCGCCGTTTTGTTTCTTCTCAGTTTCAATATAGTGCTTTCAACTTCCTCGCAGGTGGGTGGCACAATTGGGTCGTATTCTGCTAAACACTTCATGACTTGTTGCAGCTTGTTATTTTCTTCATACAGTAGTTTCTGAAAATATTCCATCCAGACGCTTTTTACCTTCTCTTCTTCACATTCAATAGTTCCATCCTTGTTTCTGAACCCTCTTTCTTTACATGTATGTTTACAGTGAATGTCCTTAATCTCTTGAAGAACAGCCTGTTGTTGCTTATGCATTCGCTCTCTAATTCGTCAAGATTTTGATTGATCCATTCATTTCTTTTTTACTTAACTAAGTTGTTCGTGCTGTTCCTCGCCTGGGTGTAAATTTCTTTGTCCTTCTCTGAATTAGAATTCATCCATTTCAATATGTATTTGTTTTTGGTTTTTTTTGCACGCTTGCATTCCGTATCATACTATTCATTACGGGTCTTCTTTTCGTCAAATCCTATTTCTGGGCTAGCAGCTGTTATAATGTTATTCTTTATTAGGTTCCATGAAGTTTCAATAGGGTTAGTACTTAGTACTTGCTCATTCAAAAGTGAGTATGAATATTAAAACATACGCGTTTCCGAGCACGCTCTTCAAGAATGAGCTATGGTGGTCTGCATGCACCCTTTGAAACGGTCTCGCTGGTAAAGGAGTTGGATGCAATTTCCCAGCTACGTCTACGTCCAGGTACTTTAACCAATAAGCACGCACGCAGGCAAAATAAATTGTATTTATTAAAAATTACGGTTTAATCTAAGTAGGTAGATCTTCGTGAAATTTTGTATAGGGCCATAATTTCTCATTATGAACAACTTTTCTTGGTAAAATTTTGCCTTAGCATGAACCAAAAGGTTAGTTTACCTGAAAAAAAATTGTTTTCGCTTCACTGTCAAGACCGACTTGTTTTTCAAAAACTAAAAATATTTTACACTTCTCTTCAAATCAAGCAGAGCTTAATCTCACAATCTTAAAATAAAATTCACAAATGTTTAGTCCATCTCACCTCTTGTAACATCAATCCTGGGACACACTGTATACAGGATGACCCACCCGTGTAGGAGGTATGACGTCATCAATGTTTTTTTTTAAATGGCAACCCCCTTTTTTATTACGAAATTTGAAAGAACGCATTTTTTTACTTACGCTAAAAGCTAATTTTTGAGTATAGGTCACAAGACCAAAAATTAAGAAAGAAAATTAAAATTGCAAAATACTAAATTTAATTGTAGGAAGTATGATTTTACGTTTTTATCAATGACAGCAATTAATAAAAAACATGTCAGCCTTCTTGGCTACATTCAGGAGACAACGGTGCACAATTTGGACGTTTAATTTAATTGTTTTTGAAGTTGCCCTTGCAATTAAATTTAGTATTTTGCAATTTAAAAAGGTTTTCTTAATTTTTGGTATTTGGACCTATACTCAAAATTTAGCTTAGCGTACGTAAAAAAATGCGTTCATTCAAAAAAAGGAGGTTTCCATTAAAAAAAAACATCAATGACGTCATACCACCTACGCGGGTCACCCAGTATATATAATTTTATTTGAAAAAATGTGCAAATAGAAATAAAAATCGACGGGTTTTTTCCAAAAGTTATTTCTTGAACTTTTAACGAATTTATCCACTACTTTATGAAAGCACTGTATAACTATGTTAATGACAACAGCATAATCCGACAATTATTTTATAAAATTGCAACTGGACGTGATGCGCATCTAGACTGGCTGGAGATACTTTTCAGCACAAGCACTGCAAAGAGGAGAACTTTTATGCCAATTACAGATAATCAAGATATTAACCAAAAAAATAATGATACTGCTGATGCGAATATGT